>CM033719.1:12639556-13292534 GCA_019671005.1 Hibiscus mutabilis
AGTCGCACAAAACATTTGGCAACAAATTGGTGCAGGCCTCTTCGACAACCTGAGAGAGAATCTGTAAAACTGAGCCCAGTTAAGAAGCAAGGAGCTAATTGGATCTTAGTTCTTACCTCAGCGAACTGTAGCAGATGAAGCCCCAAATCACGTTCATCCTTGTGCCCCAATATTAATGTTCCCTTCTGTTAAAATCAAAGGGATACATTGCAATATACATTTGAGTGTTCAAAGAGACTCAACTACAGAAAAGTCTCAATTATTTTCTCAAAAAAATAACATGTTTTATTTTCATGTCGATATTGCATGGTAAGAAGCGCAAACATAATTAAAAGTTTAAGAAAGATATTTTGAGGAAACATACATTCTTCAGTTCCTCTATGTCTTTACCAGACCTCCGGATGATTGAACAGATTCGAGCATGGGCATACAGCAAATAAACAGCAGTGTTGCCCTGACGTTAACATTTTTGAAAGGTGAGAATCAGATGCTAATAATGATCATAGAAAAGTAAAAAAAAAAGAAAAAAATAGTACGAACTATCAGCAAATGAGAAGAAACTGAGGAATAAAACATATGAAACCTTCATCATAAAAATGTTCAGTAAAACCAAACTGGTCACACAAGTTAGTTTCACAAAATCTGCAGTCTAAAACAAAGCAAATGGTTTACACACCTTATCATTTAGCATCTGGTCAAAATTAAACGTGTAATTGGTTAATCGGTTGTTCTTCAAGTCAGCATACCTGTAATCAGAATTCATGAATTTGAAAACAATAACATGGAAATACCAGAAGATAATAGCAATAACAGTTGGCTTAGACAAAGAAAATCGTATGTAATAAGTGGCTTACTTTACAGCACCATAACCAACTGCTTCGGCAGTACTCTCAATCTCCTCCTCAGTCCATTCTTCACCCTTACCTGATCAGCACACAAAGTAGCAATTTCATATATAAGAAGTTTGAAGGTTGAAGTAGCAATTTCATATATAAGAAGTTTGAAGGTTGAAAGGCTAAAATTTAACAACAGCAAGAACTTGCGTTAACGCATACACCGTAAATAGTTCTGCAACCGCAAGAGCAGAGAAACATTTGTAATAACAGATATAAGGTTCAATATTTTACCACGCTCAATAAGTGCTGCTTTACTTCGAGTCTTGGCTTCATCAAGTAGATCAACTAATCGAACTACTTCAGTGTTACGGGTTCGAAAACGCTTTCCATCTTCTCCAAGAACAAGGCCAAAACCAACATGGCTAGCTTTGGGATATGAGTTGTCACCATGTGGAAGCCACCCTGCACGTTTGGCAGCCTACAAAGTAAACCAAAATAATGTCAGAACGAGAGCAAAAGAGTAGAGAGTAGAGGTTAAAAGTGTAATAACATTTTATGGTCCTTAGTTTGTGGTATTCAGAAAGCATTTTCTGTCAAAAAAGAAGAAGGCATCAATCTATTTGCAGTAAATAGAATAAAAAGAGAAGTTTCACTTTATTAATAATGGGTTTTTAAAGATAACTCATCAAAAGAATTCCAAAAAAGCTTTGAGAACATACTTTGAAAAACATATCAAAATGCTGCTGCTGGCCTACATCAGTAACGTATATGATCCACTCAGCTTTCTCTTCATTGAGGCGATACCTACAGGTAGCAATTAAAAACATTGGAGAAGAAGCTGATTAATTCCTATTCCTAGACTTATATATATGAATATCCCAACATCAACAAAGTAAACAGTAAACTTTATGGAACGCATCATAATCGGTAACACATTAAACTCCTTGGAGAAAATTGGTCACCATAATATCAACATGTAGAAGGAAACAATAAGCAATAAATCATCTAAAGTTTACACACTCTTAAAGCCTTCAAACAAGCTGTCACTTTGTAATTTTAGCCATTCTAATTTCAGTCAGCTGACTCAGCTCTGGCTGCACATTAGTCTGACCGATTACACATATTCCGCAAGAAATGAAAAACCACAATAGAGGCGGACATCATATTCATGGAAGAAAACTTACCAAAGGGCAGCTAGATCAGTTGATGCATAGTTGAAACCACCGTCGCTCTTCACCACAATAAGAGGTATATTAACGCCTTCAATAAAGATCACACGAGCCCCCTGACTTTCCTCAACTAATCCTTGTTTAGTCAAGGTTTCTATGACCCCAGGAATGTATGGGTTATAAAAACTCTCCCCCTGGAAATAAGGAAATAACCAGAAGCACATAAATTCAGAGCCAAATAAAACTTGCTACTTTTCCCAAACTTAATGAGGTTACGGAAAACTTGCATTCAGCAAAAAGATACAATTCCTTCACTATAAATGTCAGCGAAATCGTGTAACTGTGTATAATTGCTTTTGGATTTCTGGTGATTATATGAATGTAAAAGTCAATAAGGATGTAAATTTACAGTTTGTAGTAGATTGAAGATGATTATATAGCATGAAAAGTATAAAGACAACTTGAAAGTAAATCGTAAATAAAGAAATCTCCAATGACATGGAATTGAGGCAAATCACTCGCCTTTTCCTCTAGATGGACTCCAAGCCGTTGATAGACCTTATGAAATTCATTCCGGCTTATTTCACATATCTGTGCCCATGCCTTACGATACTTGTCTTCACCACCCTAAAATGAGTAGAGCGATAGCAAACGGCAGAAAGAGAAATAAGATATTCACAAACCCAAATGCAATCAGAGGAAAGGGGAGAAATACTTAACAAGGTAAAATTTTACCTGAAGGCGCACCACTGCCTGTTGAGCTCTTTCCTTAAATGCAGGACCAGCATCAAATCTCTGCTTTGAAGCTTTATAAAATGCCTAAGAAAATAACTCAAGTGAGGATTACAACAATCACTTAATTTTTTTGTGGGAGAAATAGAAGGACAAATAGAATTACTACTAAGTTCCAGTATAGTTTAACCCATTTACAAGGGATATAGTTTATAAAAGTTTAAAACAATTAAAAGGGCACAATTACAATAGTTATTCAAGAGATATTTGCTTAATTAGATAACAGTTTCAGAATAAAACATCATTAAAAGCTAACGAACGTAACATTCGTTGTTGACACTGACACATCATCCTACAAAAAAGGCACAGCCTCTAATTTATTATTTTCAAAAAGTGAATCAGCAATTATTTTCTGGGTTCATGATACTGCTTAATGGTGCTTATAAAACTTCATCTTAAGATTCAAATTCAAAGGAATTAGACAGTGTTCACTCACCTGTAGATCTCCAATGGCTATTTCAGTATCATCTTCAAAGTTCGGAAACTTTTCAAAAAGAAACTCAATCAGCATGCCGAACTGCAAGTCAAATAGAAAAGTCGATAAAAAAAGAATGTTACCAAAGGGGACATGTGACATGCTAAAAAGATATATAGCTTTCAGCTTTAACTTTGGCAGAGTCCAAGTGGAAGTGCAAGTGCAAGACAGATTTAGGGCATATCTATATGGCAAGGCAAGAGACCACAATAAGATGGAAGTACTACAGCCCATTTTGATCGTTGACATCACCAAAGATCTAAACACAAATTTCAAAATAAGATGAATGCTCAATCCCTTATTGAGCACAAACAGGAACATACGCCTTCTATGAACAATTCAGAAACAACACCAACCTGTGTCCCCCAGTCACCAACATGGTTTCGTCGAAGAACTTTAACTTTTGAAAATTCAAGCATGCGAGCAAGTGTGTCACCAATAATTGTAGACCTCAAGTGACCAACATGCATTTCTTTTGCTATATTAGGAGATGAAAAGTCAACAACTGCTGTTTTAACTGGCGGAAGTGGTGCCCATTTATCAATACCTCCAACTAGCATCTTTTGAATGCTCTGTCAAACAAGAAAACAGACAATTTATCTTATAAGACCAATGCAATAGCTACAACACATAAAGCCAAATAAAGCTGAATAAAAGATAATTATAACTATTCATGGAAGTAACTCGATGACATAAATGAAATAGGGAGGAACATAGAACCACCTTAGCCATCCAATTCTTTGATAATACTACGTTTACAAATCCAGGCCCAGCTACGGAGCATGATTCTATCATTTCAGAGGTTGGGAGATTATTCTTGATTGCCTAACAAAAGAAACAAGGAAATGAAAAGATTAAAGTAATGATTATCTATTGATTCAAAATATGATACAAGAAACAAGCTCCTTCACTATCAAATCATCCCCACCTCTCCAACTGCTGGAGGTCCACGAAATTGAGCACCCTTCCCTTTTATTTTAGACCACAGGCCCATGGCATTGTTACTGCACCAAAGAAATTTCAAAATTTTGCATCAAAAACTAGTCCATACAAAAGGATGGATTGAGCCTTACTTTTACCAACAATCAATCTATCATTAGATAACAACATGAAAACACCATCTACAGCAAATGATAGGTTTTTGCAATAAAGGAACATATATCATACCACTGGTAATCACCAAATTTGCCATTGCATGCAGCTACCAATGGCTCTACATCCGGCTCATTAGGAACAGTTACTTTAAGTGAAACTTCAAACAGTTTTGCTATCTGTCCCTTCACACTGCCCATACATTCATCCTGTTCCTAGTCACGGATCGAAGTAAAATAATTAGTACACTATCGAAATACAATTGAAAGATAATTAGTGCGTGAATTTTCAGCTGAATAAACTTACAGTTGCCATGGTTGCCCAAACAAGTCTTCTAGATGTCAATCTCAGTAAATCTGTATAATTTTTGGATATCAAAACAAAATCATTAAGAGCGATCAATTTGAATTTAAGAAACTACTTAGAAAGCAAACCAAACAACCAAATAAAATGAAATTTGTTTGTTTAAACAGATGAAAAAAATGCAATCAAGTAAAATCTCTATATTACATGGAAGATAACACTGGTACAAATTAACGCCTTCCTTAATGCATTGTGATCAGTCATTCTGAACAAAGAGAAACGATCGGGGAAAAAAAATCACAATTAGGCTTTTTTTTTCCATAGAAAAGTTACAACAAAAAATATATTAAACTTCGCAGCTATCATCTATTAAGTGATTTTACTTCCGAAATTTGAACAAAGAAAATATATATAACGTGAAATTGAAACTTCCATCATAAAACATACATAAGAAACTCCACCAAAATTATGCATGGATTGTACGATGAAGGAGAAGAAAAGTTGAAAGCAGAGCAAAAGATGAAGAGAGTAAGAGGACTAACCGGAGGCGGAGATGGACGGAGAGAATTGAAAATGAGAGAAGTTATTGAAGTAAATAAATGAAGGAGACGCTGGCGGCACTAAAAAGGTTGAGGACGCTAGCGGTACAGCCATCCCCTTTTTTAATTATTTATATTCAATATATAATTTTTAACTTACAACAACAGTATCCAAAGAAACCCTTTCTTCTTCTTTCTCCCCCGCTCCCTCTATAGTCCAATCCAATGTTTCTGTTTTTTCTTTTAATAATAAAAAATATTATTATTATTAAAAAATGTTTTTCATACTTTTCCTTATAAAAAAATTACTTCTTTCCACCGGTTGCTGCTATATAGCTTGTTATGGGAGAAATTGCTCCAGCCGGGGAAAATATTTTTCCAAGTGTTACGCCTGCTATTTTATTTGTAGATCTATAATATTTTTATAGTATTTTTAAAGTTAAATTATTTACAATTCGAGTATAAACAATATTTTGATAGTTTTTAATTAAAAAATTAAAATGGTGGTAAAAGTAAATCGAGTATGAACAATAACCCATTCAAATTTCTCTTAATCACTGTTCATAGTCGGCTACTCTTCCACCTGGTTTTAATTTGGGTAAAACTTTGACACAGGTTGTATAAAATTAATTTTACACAAACATGCGTATTTACACTATAAAAAACTCAAATCCTAAATTCATAATCCTAACATTAAAAAACTAAACCCTAAACCTTAAACTATATACACTAAATTCTAAATACTAACCTTAAATTCTAAACCATACAAACTTTAAACCTTAAACTAAAACCCTAACCCCTAAAACTAAAAGACATGTATAAACTAAAGTTTACATGGCATGTGTATCAAAGTTTTTTTCTTTTAATTTTTAATTCAAAAAATTAAACACTGTTCATAGTTGGATTGTAAGCAATTCGAGTTTAAAATTACTATAAAAAGTATAATAGATTTATAAATAATTGAGGAAGTACAATATTTATGAAAAAAAATAGTAAGTACACTATTAGTCTAGAGCTTCCGCTTGTTATCTGACGATTATTCTCATTTTAAAAAATGTGTTATTGTTTTTATACTTAAAAAATCTCTTATTTTCTTTTTTACGTGAAATATTTTTTTTTACATTTTTTCCCTAAATCGTGACATTAATATTATAAATTAAAAATTCAAAAATAATATAATATAGTAATATTATAAATTAAAAAAAACAATTATTGAACTGCTAGGAAAACTTAATGGATATTTATACATGTATTTTCTATGTAGTGGATGAACTTATTATATTCATGTATAAATAATGTTTTTTTGGTAAAAATAGATTTATATTATTTAGTTATTAACACGTGCTCGTCAACAACACGGTTTTCCTTCCGTCCAATGTGTTGAAATCGAACCATCCACACCATAATATGTGGTAATAGAGAACTTGAAGAGTAATGACGCGCGGGACTTTGAATCAAGGCAATAGCCTCAGCATTATCTACCTCAACAATGACGCGACGAAAATCAAAATTTCAAGCACAAACCAATTCAAGATAGATCCCCCATAATTTAGCTTCCAATACAGAGCAAATGCCGATAAATTTCGAGAATCCCATCACCTAACATCCTTCATGGTCACGTATCACACCATCACACAAAGCCTTACCATCCCCCAAGTTCTACTATATTTCTTAAAATTCATATTCGTGTATTCAATAATAATGATTTATTGGTTATGTATAAAGTTATATCACAACAGGATATAGAAAAAATATTCTCCTTTCATATTGGATTTCTATCTTATTCTTACTAAAAAAATTATAATTGCATAATATGTATTATATTCTCATACCAAGATCTGAACTCATACAAGATAAAATAATATGATCATCTTTAACCACTAGGCCAATTAATGAATCTCGTTTAAATCAATTCTTTCATTATTAAAAAACAATAAATTCTTTTAATCTTAAATTTATGTTTATATATTTATAATTAAAGGAATAGTATTTGATCTACATGTAAATTTTGGACTCTACAATTTTATCCACAATTTTAAACCTTAAATCCTACGTTTAAAACTTTAAGCCCTAAATAGGATAAATAACATTGAATACCCAAAACCCATCAGTTAAACCTACCCATTTACCTAACCCATCAGTTATTCAAGCCCGTTTCCATAATACCCACCAAGCCTATTAATTCTAAAAGTACTCAAAAACCCATTTCAGCTAAACAAATCCACTAACTTTGATCCGACCTAATACTTGGCCCAAACCCCAACATAAACCTATAGTTTTGTTTCAAAAATAAAATTTTTATCATCCTAACAAATAATTCGGGATTAAAGAGGTGAGATTATTGATCAAAAACTCAAGAAAAGTTAATTACCTTCCTGAAAGGTGGTGTAAATATACTTAAGTATGATGTTCAAACTTTGAGATGTTTTCATATTGTTTTTATGTTCTAAATTCATTTTCTTACTACCTTATGCCAGTAATTAATATTTGTTATTATTGATTAGTTCATGAGGTTGATGAGTTTTTTTGTACAAGAGAGAAGAAGGTTGTAGAAACCTGAAGAAAGGAGATTGCTTTCGTGATTTGCGTTAAGATAGCATACTTTTAACTTTGAATTGCTTCTTATTTTTTTTATATATAAATGTGACGTTTTGTATTTTTTTTTTTAGACAAATATGCCAAATGTGTGCTCGATGTTTTGCATGTTGATAGTGTGCATTCAACTTGAGTGGTTGTCGTTAAAAGTTAATTAATTATATATTTTGTTTAATTAATTAATTATACGGTGGTTAATTAAATCCTAACTAGACGAAAATGAATAAATTAAGCTAGACCATTTTGCATCTTCTATGTACAAAGAATGAAAATGAACAAAAAATAAATTATTACGAACTAACTTTGAGATTTAATTTCATGAATTGAAAAAAAAAACGGCATTAACTTATATAGTCATAGTTATAGTGTTAACATTTGTTTATTATCAATATGAGATTCTTGAAACTAAAATTTAGTGGCAAACTCTTTTGCTCCAAGAATCTCATATTGATAATAAATAAAGGCTAACACTCTCAACATCTTTTTTGCAATTTATGGAGCTAAATCTTAAAAATTAGTTTCTAATAGTTTTTTTTTCATTTTCATCATTCAATAAAAAATGTACGATTTATAAAAAAGATTAATTGGAAACTCAACATGTTTGCATGACAAGTTTCAAATAAATATTTTAATAAATACTCGCTTAATTAAATAATAATATTTTTAAAAATAATTTTTAATGAACTCGTCGTGCAAACCTGGCGACTAATGAGTTCATCAAATATTATTAAAAAAATTGTTGGAAATCGCCGGACGTGTGTGGTGAGTTTCCTGTAAGGGTGCTATGGTGAGAAATATTTTTTGTCTAAGTGTTATTTTAAAAAATATTTTTTAAAAGGTATTATTTTAAGGAATAGACCCAGTTAGGAGTGACATGGGTTTTTTTGTTCAGAGGAATGACATGGCTTGATAACCCTGAAATTAGAATCATAAATCAGCTATCATCATATCGATTTTAGGACCAATATTACGATATCCAACATTAGATTTTAAATTTTTAATAAAATTTACAATTATAGAACCAAAATTCATAAAACAATACTATATGAACTTAAACTTCTACATTATAATATCATGATGGATCGTTAAAATTTTTAATATGAATCAAAGTTTCCCAATGACTCCACCCTGAACTTGTGATCCCGATCTCTGCATCCCAACCCCACTTAACCCACCTCTAGATTCCCCTATTTCATCGAGAGAAAGGCGCTTTTTGGGCCCCGGCTCCGGCCTTTGCTTCGGAGCACTCTGTGACCTCAATTTAGCCTTGAAAGATTGTGTTTTCGCCATGTAATTTGGGAAATTCCCGTAATGTCTAAACCAGCTATCAGCACACACACTCTTGGGAGGTGCAACCGAGGCATTAGACCCACAATAACTGATGACCCGAGGTGTATTTTGCGCTGTAGAGAACCTGCATTCATAACCAGTTAAACCCCAATCCCCGTCTTGAAAGTATCGGCCTTGTATGGAAACTTGGGGTGTCGGAACTCGACATATAAACGGAGGCGACGACGTCTGATGAAGCCGCTGGTCATCGTGGAAATCCGATTCCGAGGTGTTGTTTCTGCGGGATCTTGATTTAGGCCTACCATTGTCAACCTCCACAATTTTGGAACTTTCATTAATGCCATTTGCAGTGTCAAAATAATACAATCTCTCCTACAAAAATGAGTTTTAAGCAGTTCATGAATCAGCCTAAATTGGAGTCATAATAGAGTAGAAATGATCTAATTTAAAGGGATTTTCACCATCGATTTTCGTGCTCGGATGTCGAATCTGTTGGCTTCATGGTTAACAAGTCCACGACCTTTCCGGACATAATGCCAGCTTGTTTCCTGGCTAAATATCCCCTAACTAGCGCTTGTATCTTCACTAATCCTTTCAAAGCTCGAAGGGCTTTTCTAGCCTGTTTTAAATCCCAAATCCGAGATTAAACACAACGCCATCGAAAACTGTGTAAACTTTCGAAAATGTACTTACCAGATAACATCGAAAGACAGTTTGAATTTTAACAGCAGCCCGTCTCTCATGTTCGCCGAACTTGATTCCTCTGCCATGACTTGTCAGCCTCACCACCGCCACGGCCGCCTTCGCAGCGGCTACTGCTGCATCAGCCGCCGCTGCCGTGGCTGCCTCAACGGCGATTGCATGCATGTTCTGCTTCTTCTCTTTTTCCTCAGAGTGCGATGTTAACCAAGCATCTATTGGTGATATGTTTGGTTGTATTGCTGCCGTGTTACACAATCTACCGCTCGAATCCCTCCTCGAGTGGCCAATGCTACACCGTTTGCCGTCTTGCTGGTCACTGGAATTCGAGTAGCCTTTGCTCTTATTTATCCCAAATAAGCTCTTCAGCCACCTTGTAGCTTTTCCCATTTCTTTTTCTTTTTCTCAGTGGACTGAGTTCTAAGAGAGTTCAAGAAGTAAACTGAGAATCTAAAAGAAAAATAAAGTCAATTTTGATAAGAAAGCTTAGAAAGTAGAAAAGGGGTCCAATCTTAGGTGCTTGTGAAAAGGAACTAGATATAGGAATTAGGATACTAACATTTTATTTATATAAAAAATTCATGTTAAACATGGACGTTGGGTACATATATACATATATTAAAAAATTAAAGTATACGTATAACAGATGCAGGAACAATATAATAAAACTATAGTACGAGTAAGACATAAAAAAAAGCTGTCACGGCGTCGTAAGAAACTGCAGTACATGATACAAGGCATTTTTTAAATGAATAACTTTTTTTAATATTTTATTGAAAGAATAACCTCATGCCAGTATTATTTAAAAAAATGACCCCCAAATCGCCCACGTAAGAATATCTCGTGTTCTGCAAACCGCGATTAAAGACCTCACTTTCCGTAGAACGCAAGTTACATCCAACGTGAAAGGACTTTTCAAATAACCCAATTTAATATTTAGAAAAAGGACCTCGCGTTCTGCATATAACGAGGTTCTCGAGAAATTGAAAATCTCATCGGGCTATATTATATTGAACTCGCTTCCTGCATGAAGCGAGTTTAGTGCAATCGAGGCTTAAATACAAGGGTTTATAGGCATGTTTGAGGTATTTTCCGGGTTGTTAATCAGAAAATTTTCATAATTTTTAAGCTTAGAGGCATAGTATTGGAACTTATTTTTCAGTTGAGGCTAATATTGGCATATACGAGACATTATAAACGGGTAAAAATCGCGTAGGAAATGGTTCAAAAGCTTGATTTTGTGCATGAAGAACAACCTAAAATGGCTTGATAGGCATGTTTAAGAGGATTTTCTTGGAAGTCTATCGCAAAATTTGATCTTTAAGCTTAGAGGCATAGTATTGGAATTTATCTTTCATTTGAGACTGATATTGACACATATGGGACATTGTAAACGGTGTAAAAATCATGTTGAAAATGGTTCTAAAGCTTGGTTTTGTGCATGAATAACAAGCTAAAATGGTTTGATAGGCATGTTGGATAGGTTTTTCTGGGAAGTTAATCGCAAAATTTGTATAATCTTTAAGCTTAGAGGCATAGTCTTAGAACTTATCTTTCATTTGAGACTTATATTGGCACATACGAGACATTGTAAACGGTGTAAAATCGCGTTGAAAATGGTTCTAAATTTTGGTTTTGTGCATGAAAGCTAAAATGGCTTGCTAGGCATGTTGGATGGGTTTTTCCAAGAAGTTAATCGCAAAATTTGTGTAATCTTTAAGCTTAGAGGCATAGTATTGGAACTTATCTTTCATTTGAGATTGACATTAGCAAATAGGAAATATTGTAAACGGTGTAAAAATCGCATTAAAATGGTTCCAAACCAAAAGAAATTGAAACCTAACGAAGAGATTTTGTTACTTAGAAAAATAGTAGTACAATAAAAAGTACAATTAATTGATACGAGGGCCTGACCGATTAAGACATTTGTTTTTGGTGTGTCCGGGATTCCTACATCTAGTGCATAGTTTCGACTGTCCGGTTTTTTATCGATGTTTGACCAAATGCTCATCACATTAAATCCGCGTTGATTGTGGACAACCCTTTTTTCGTGTCATAGTGCAGGATCTGACCGTATTGTAGGTTTATCATCAACTACATCCAGATCAAATTCATTTTCAATGAGAGGAAACTAGTATTGATAAACCTTGAATATAGTTTCAAGTAAGTATACCGGATCAACCAATTTCATGTAGTGAATCCGTACAGAAGAACAAGCAGCAATAACGTGCACACACGGGTATTCGAATGTTTGGAAGACTCCATACTCGCAAGTTCTTTCTCGTAGATCAACCACGTATGCATTGTGCTGTATGCCTTTCAACGACCTCGAATATTCTAAAACACGGAATAAATGGTGTTCGCGAGAGAAGCATGTCGCATTTATCGCATTTGAATGCTGCACAAATGTTTGAAATTTTGTGAGGAAGTCTGGGTAGACTTTGTGGCCACCTGCCATCCAGTCAACTACTTGTTTTCCCAAGGTTGCAAAAAGGGTAGCCAACTAGTAATATGTCGCTTTGACAACGGAAGTGATAGGCAAATGTCGAACTACCTTTAGTGATGAATTGATCGCCTCAGCCAAATTTGTTATCATGTGACCATATCGTTTACCACAATCAAATGATCGAAGTTATTTCTCCCTCGAGACTTTAACAAGGTAGTTATAACCCACTGAATTTCTGACTCTCACTTGTTCAAACAGCTCATCAACCTCATGTACGAAATGAGTGTTGCCTATCCAACAAAAATAGAATAGTTAATTATGAATAATAAATGCAAAGATATCTTAAACCCAAAAGAGTGAAAGACGTACCCATTCGAAGCACCATTAGACATTCATCTCCACTCTTGTACATTTGCAAATAATTTGCAGCAATGTGGCATAAATAGTACTTGTGATTGTACTTAGCCTTCTGTTTAGGCTCATTTTTTTCAACAGCTTTTACCTGGGAAAGAGGAGAAGAGAATTTTTACTCCTACTGAATCTTAAACCCACAGTTTAAGGAAAAAAGAGGATGTTAACTGAGAGCTTCAATCGCCTACTCTGCTTATGCTCATTTAAATTCAATATATATATATATATATATGATACTCTTTTAAAGTAATCAATATCAGTTATGTTTTTAATATTTCGTATAAGCCAAAAAAAATTAACCTTTTTTAAAGTTACTCAGCCAATTCTGACCTTTGTTACAAAATAAAATATTGTTGCGTAGAACTTGAGAATTTAATAAAGAAAATATATGATATTTTAAATAGGATATATGACTTTTTAAAAAAGTAATTTTTTTTGACAAAAAGTGAATTTTTATCTTTGATATAATACTTTAACTGGCTGTGATATTTAAATATTTTTTAAATAGTATAAAGTTAATCACAAAATATAATATTTAAATAAAAAAAGAGTGTACGCTTAAATATATTTGAATTTATATCTTTCAAATTATTAAAATAATAATATCAATTAAACGTAAACTCAAACAACCAGTTCACAAAATTTGAAAATTAAATAAATAAGCGACTAAACATAGAATGGTTATTATTAGTATTATGCATGAATCTATTATAATCGTCTTTCCCTTACCACATAAAAACTTTTATTTTGGAAGTACAACTCTAGAGAGGAAGAGTTTTGTTTGAATTAAGTTAAGGCGGCTGGAACATTCTATTTGAAATAGCCAAGATGTCAACCTACATATTAAACAATAGATAAATAATATTTCCATTCACTTATTAATATTTTGTCTTCCGACAGATTCAACAATCATCATCCTATATATATATAAACCCTACTTATTTCGCAACATTATTCTTTTTTTAATAGATTTCGCAACATTATATATATGTGTGTTTGTGTACGAGTTTTTACACACCAGAATGAAGACACTGGATCCCCGGCGGTTGCATAAATCTTCATTATCGAAGCAGCGGAACTTGTAAAAGAGTTTGGGAAGTCAACTTAAATTTTTAAAAAATTTAAAGACTTAAATTAAAATTTTTAATAATTTTGAGAGATTTAATAACAAATTTTAAAAATTATAAAAGAGAATTTAATTAAAAATATTCAAAATTCTAAAGTTTAATTTGATTTTTTAAAAATTTTGAGGGATCAAATTAAAAAATTTCAAAATTTTAAAAGTCAAAATCTAATTTCTTAAAATTTTAGGGGCCTAGCCCCCACAAGCGTCCGCCCATATTCTGTTGAAAATAAATAAATAAATAAATAAATAAATAATTTAAAAAGTTAACTATTTCTCAGTTAACTATTTTTCCAAGAAGTTGACGTTGATATATACAGATTATAAAAAAAAGAAAAAGAGGGTTAAAAAACGTTATTCATGCTTAATTTTAAACATGGAATAATCAGTTGTGTAACTATGTGTGGTGTGAGACGGTCTTGTCCCAAACTTTTGGATTTACTAGTTTAAATCCTCTTAAATTTAAATTAAAAAATTAACCTTCGGTTTCTTTCATTTTTTAGTTTAAATATTGATTACGCTGCCGTTAATTTAAATTAAACAAATTAAGTCAGGTCCTAAACTTCTAATGTGTTAAAAGTTTAAATTCATAGTTTAACAATTAGCCTTTTCAAAAAAAAAAAAAATAATAACAATTACTTTAAATTTCATTTTTTACTGTTTATATTTGCCCTCTTGAACTTTTAACCTGACTCTATTCCTGAAAATAATAAATATTAAAATAAAACATATCTTAAACTTAAATATTTTTATTCCACCATCCAACAGAATATCAAATATATTGATTTTGCATATATGTTTTTCCCGATAAAACTAGATATGTTTTAAACATGAAATATTGTTTTAATAGGAGTGTTTAGTATTATTGTCAAAAGTACTTCTAAGTAGATAAAATGTCTATTTTTAATATTTTAAAAATATAAAAAATTTGATGATATAAACGAGAATATATAAGTAATTTTATTCAAAATTACTTTTTTTTAGAATGAGAGGAGACAAAAGCCATTACATTACACTCCCATTAAGCGGGAATAAAGGGGGCCGTAAATATCACGCTGCAGTAAGGCCTGTGTAATAACCCGTTTTGTTCGGGTTACCCGTTTACAACCAAACCGATCCATTAACCAAAATAACCCGACCCGGAAACCAAGTAACCAAAAACCTAACCCTTATATCATTAACCCTAACCGCCACCTCCTCTGCCGTAGCAGCCGCCGTTCACCTTTTTCGGCGACCAACCCATAACCCACTGTAGCGATGTCCTTCTTACTAAAAAAAACTCGAGTTTTCGAGGTGTTGGTTGTCTTTCGGATATTAAAATATTTATTCCATGGGGGTTTAAAAAACCGCGTTTTATTTAGAAATTGGAGTCGCCACCGGCCACTTAGGTAGGCCGAACACCATAAAACCAGAGATTCGAAAACTGTTGGGTTCGGGAGTCGGTTACGGATGGGGAAGGATTAGCACCCCCACACCGCCCAAAATTGGTACTTTAATAATTACCGCTTTATTATTATTAGATTTTCCGGATTAAAGTGACGATTAAGTTAAGATTCGGTTATAAGTGCGAGTAGATTTTAAAGGCCCCGTTATCTGAGAGTAAACGTCCAACCACTATCACTACGCCTGATACTGGCCCCGTTTATGCTCGGATAAAAGGGCACCGCATTGACAGCTTATATTCCATTATGCAACCTTAGAAAGCAAAGATAAAACGTACCATTTACATTAACATGACACTAAAAGATAAAAACATGAATTTCATAATATTAAACAAAGGGTAACAAACTACACCAACCAAGAAAACCTAGTATATCATAATAAAAGAAAACAAACTAAGCATGAACCTATGGAAAAGAAAGAAACATACTTCAAAATGAATTAATTATATGCATCACCTGTTTTAAAATAAATAAAAAAGTATGCATGACATAGATAATATATGATGTTAAACTAATGTATCGAGGCAACATGCTAGCATATATATAGACTTAACATTTAACACACGACATAATATACATGCTTAAATTAAAAACATGGCATTAATATGTACCAAAAAATCATCCATTTTTAACATAAAACCTAAAAACGAAAATAAAACATTCTAGAATACATATATATGTGGTAAGTGCTTAAATTAATTTGATCACTAAATAAAATGCGTGTATGCAACATAAACAAACAAGCTAAATGGTGCATTAGCATGATAATTTACATATTATGAAAACATAAATAAATGAATGTAACGTGCCTACTAAAATAAAAAAAGAAGAACCATATAAACAAGATGTACAAAAAAAAAACAAGATGTAACACATAACATAGACGTATATATGACCCGAACAAAATAAACTAAAACACAAGAAAACATGGTGTCACGAATAAATACACATGATAAAACATAAAATAGACATGTAACGATACAAACATATATATAAAAAGACCTGAAATGTAACATGGCAATATACATACCAAGAGCAAAACATAACATTAAATTAGACAAAGGGACTAAAATGAGAAAAAACAGAATTTAAATGAACAAAAACAGATTTTTAAGGATTTAATTACAGCCTGACATAAACTTGTAAGGACCAGAGTTGTAATAAACCTAAGGGGCAAGCTTGAAGTGAAAATTTTCAAAAAGCGGTGGGACTAAGAATGTAATTTCACCATTTACACGCTGATTCTGGTTAATTTCAGGACAAAAGTAAAAAAATTTAAACGATAAGAGGGACCAGGCTTGTGATTGTACCAAGGGGGATGCTCAATTTGAAAAGATCAGAAGCGCGAGAGTCCTTAAGCCCGAATTAACCCATTTTGAAAATATTAGGACTCTATATATCACACTTATCAGGTTGAAATTCTACCCTTTTACTATTTTTTTACCCTTAAGAGCAAAGCTCTCATTTCTCTCTGAATCCCCGAAGCCAAACCTTGATAAACCCAGAAATCGGTAAACCACCACCGTCTCTTCCACCGTCGGCCGCCGCTAGCCGGCACCGACGAACCAAAAAACCTCCAAAATGACCCTTGTTTCAACCCGAACTCGAACCCAAACTTAGATTTAAACAAAAACTCCCTTTTTATCTAGATTTAAGAAAACTCAAAACTGAAAACCACCCCTTTTAAGAAAACCGAGACCAAAAGAACGTCCCCCTCTTTGACCAGCTCACCATATTTTAGGCTTGTTGCTGGTGGGGGAACTAATGACCGAAGGTAAATCTCTCACTCCTTATGCTTTATTATTCATTTTATTTTGCATGCAAGTAAGAAAAGAAGCAAAGAAAATACTTTTTACCACTGGAAACTTTGAGTCCTTTTTTTCTGGAACATGGAGAGCCCCTTTATAAATTTTTGGTTCATTTACATATATTCTGCTCTGATCTGAGTTTTTTGGTAGAAAATAAGACATGAAAATACATCTGATTTGATTTCGGTACTGACAATCCATTGTTTTGGTATTTTGCACGTTATCTGAGCGCGATGGTTGAGCTGGTAGTACGGCGGAGTGGTGCCGGCGCGGAGAGAGTATGGTAGCATTGTCTTCAGCCAGATTCACTCACGGTCGTTGGATCAGATCTGATCCAACGGCTGTGATTGCATGGGGAATGAACAGCCTAGATCTGGCATTGTAATGAGCAAAGCTGCATCTGATCTCGACACGTGGCAGATGGAGAATGAACGGTCTTGCGCGTGCGTTGCACGCGCGAGCGGGAGACGAGCAGTCCCGGGGGTGAATTACACGCGCGCCAGCTGGATCATCTTGGTGTCATCTGGACCGTTGGATCAAATCTTGATCCAACGGTTGGGAATGTGACGGCTGCAAGGAAAAGAAGGGTTATAGACTTGGTTTTCAGGGTTTTTACAATATTGGGTCGGGCCAAAATGAGCCTTGTAAACTATAATTTAGACATTTTTTATATATGCAAATGGACTGGACTCTAATAACATGGGTTTTATTTATAACCTACTTTCATATTTATATAACCTGATAATAATAATAATAATTAAACTTATAATTTAATAATGCACATACATGCAAATACGTTAGAACGATCATACATAATATACATACCTTATATAATACATGCAATGTTAATAATATAACTAATAAATAACATACATGTTTATATTTGTACATGTACATGCACATTCACGCATTATATACATAAATTACACACATATAATACTTACACATACCTTAATACGTGCATACACATAATATATTAATACAAACATTCATGCAATATAAAACACACATATAACATATTAATATCTCTAATAAATATTATCAAACCTTAATAACACATAACATGTATAATATACGTGCACTCACACCTATCACACATATATTTTACGCACATATTAATCACACGTACATAAACACATAGTATAACGCGCCTACAGGCAATAATAATACCCTTTAATTATTATATTCACAATATTCACAAACCGGATAAAAATGAGTGATTACACCCGCAAACCCTAAAATCTAATCTAAAATCCCTAAATTGCCCTAAATCAAATCCAACCAAACCCTAAATAAATAAACCCCTGCCTATACCCTAAACTGACTACACCCATGCCCTGCCTCAGCAAAACCCCTTAAAATCCAGGCAAACAAGATCCACGAAATCTGGCTCTGTAGTAAATAAACAATAGGGGAGTTGTTATTTTAATATTGTAAAAATTGGGTGTTATAAACCCATGAAATCAGATCTGAAGGGGGTCTCCGATTGTAAAAAAAATTGAGGGAATACTGAAATCAAAATTTTTGTTAGTACTTTTAGAATCAATAAAATCTTCTGAAAAGTAAAGTAAGTTTTTTCTTGTTTTTGTTCAAATCAAAAGTTTTTTTTTTGGTTTTTATTTCGAATCACAAAGGAAAAAAAGGAAATCCAAAGCTTACCTGTCGTTTTGTGGTCGCTGGCATTGCCGCGAGGCCGTTAGCCGGTGAACGGCCATGGAAAATGGATAGTGGCCGCCGCTGCTTCTGGTTTGAGAGAAAGAGATGAAGGAAAATTTTACTAGGGTTTTATTTCATTGTTTGGTTCGAAGGGAAAAATTATAACCCTTTAATATTGTGTAAATCAGCTCTTGCACAAAACTGTGTGTTTTAAGGCCCAATAAAGGTCTAATTACGCCTTTAGTCACTTTATTTTAATTCTTCTTTTATTCCGTCCATGGGATAATTGTTATTTCAGTCCTTTAGTTTGTTCTTGCCTTTCTTTCACCTTTTTTATTTTAATTTACCACTGTTATTTTACATTATTTTCGATTAGGTCATTGTTTTTATTTTAAATTTAATTTCAGCACTTTATTTTATGTCATTTACTTTCCAGCCTATGCATTTTACATTTTGTTCATTTTAGCCCTACATTGTTTGTTATCTATGCCATGTAAATTATTAATCCATGCATTTTAACCCTTAATATTTAGCTTCATGTTGTATATATTTTAATCCATGTTTTGTTATTATTATTATTATTATATTTTTACAAAATAATTTATTTTCTATATATTATATAAATTAAGATTATATTTTTATTATTATGTATATATACGTATAGTGTTCTAATATGTATTTATTACGTTTATTAAGTATATGTTTTTTGGTATGTGAAATATGTTTTATATTATTATGTATATATATATATATATTTTACAACCCATATTTTACGTATAACTTTTTATATTTTCTATATTTTTATATCATATATATATAAGATTTTATGTATATTTATATTGTTGTTTGTATATGTTATTATATTGTTATATTAGATAAGTATTTATGTATGTTTTATAGTAGCATTTTATTTATGTTAGATTAGTATTTTAGTATGTTAGTATTTATTTATATTTTTATGGTATTGTATTTATTTATATTTGCCATGTTTTAAGGTTGCATAATGGGATATAAATTGTCAATGCGGTGCCCTTTTATCCGAACGTAAGCGGGGCCAGTATCGGGCATAGTGATGGTGGTTAGGCGTTTACTCTCGGATAACAGGGCCTTTAAAATCTATTCGCGCTTATAATCAAATTTTAATTTAATCGTCACTTTAATTCGGAAAATTTAATATTAATACAGCGGTAATTATTAAAGTACCAATTTTTAGGCGGTGTGAGGTGCTAATCCTTCCTCATTCGTAACCGACTCCCGAACCCAACATTTTAAAATCTCTGGTTTTATGGTGCCCGACCTACCTTAGTGGCCGGTGGCGACTCCATTTTAACAAAATACGATTTTTTTAAAATTTCACGAAATACATATTTTAAATACCAAAAGACCCAAACAGCCTTGAAACCTCCTCGTTTTTTAAATCGCTACAGCCTGAAGAATCACCGTGGGAGCAGTAGAAATCATAATAGAACCATCAAGTGGAGACATAGATTTTGCCAAGTGATCTGCCGACATGTTTGCTTCACGCCTAATAAGAGAGAAATCAACATGCCAAGCATGGGCGACGAGAATAGAGAAGATTGCTCGAACCAAAGCATGAGGACTCGATGAAGACCGAGCCATCAGCAACTGATAAGCATCAGCATTATCTAACTGGACAACAACTCGATCATAACCACGGCTCCAAGCGAGACGCAATCCCTCTATGACAGCCCAAAGTTCTGCCTGTAAAACATTGTATATGCCAATATTCCGTGTGTAAGAAGTTAGAAAAGAACACTCAGAGTCACGAAGCACCCCTCCTATCGAAGCAGAAACCGTGGCGGTAGATAGGGCACCATTTGAGTTTATGCAAGCCTAAAATACTTTTGAAAAAGCTAAAATTTAATTTAGGTCTCAAAGTTGATTTTGGCCCAAAAAAATTATATATTCTACGTTACTTTAGATCTAAAAATAATTTTGACTAAAAAACTAGTTTAAAAAGCAACGAGAAACGAGCCCTAAATCACAATATAGATGTGTCATAATTTAATTATTATTAATTAAATTTTAGGAAATATTTTATGAACTTTCCGGATAACTATATTGTAAAAAAATATTATTCTTAACTATATACTAAACTAATACATCAAATTTCAATATAAAATTGATAATTTCCAAACAACGGAGCCGACCGGTGCGTCTAGTCATAAAGGAAAGGATAAACTGCTCAGGTGACCATCGAATTATCTAGGTATATTTATTTTGACTATCGAATTAGATAACTTATCAATCAGACCATCAAACTTTTAAATTGGTCATATTTTGGCCATGGCCGTTAAAAAATTAACGGAGGGGGTGACAAAGGGGTGATATGGCAGTTAACAAAAATTTGTAAAATTACACATTTGGTTCCTATTATTTAGGGATTGGCATTTTACCAAACCTAGTCGGGTTTTGACCCGACCCGGCTCGACCGGGTCAATATTTTAATTAAAAAATCGGGTTTGGGTCAGTTCAGGTCAGGTTTTTATTAATGGTGACGTTGGGTTGGGTCGGGTCGTATTCGGGTTTAGGGTGGAAAATATCTGATTCGACCCGATCCGGAACTAATTATGTAATTTTCCCATAAATTTATATATAGATTTATAATAATACCCCTATTTATATATTTTTTATAATGAGGTCCTTCAAATTAAATTTTATTTACAATTTAGTCCTTAAAATTATACCTTTTTACAATTAAGTCTCCTAAAATTATTATTTTACAATTAGGTCCCTCAAATTATTTTTTTCTATATGTTAGGTCGGGTTTAGTGTATTTATTTTTGGGTCGGGTCGGGTTTTATAAAGAATGTGTTAGGGTTGGGTTCGGATTTAGGGTATTTATTTTTGGGTCAGGTGGACCAAAAACCCGACTCGTGCCCATCCCTACTATTATTTACCTATTATATCAATTTGATCCTAATTTTAGTTTAAATAACTAAAATTAACCAACTAACCAGATGACGACACATGTTAAATTAAAAATTAGAGTACATTCCTCCAATTGGGTGGTGACACGTGTCATCGTCTGGTTGGTTGGTTAATTTTATTTATTTAAATTAAAATTAGGACCAAATGATATAATAAGTAAATAATATGGACTAAATGTGTAATTTTATAAATTTTCGTTAACCGCAATCTCACCACTCCTTTAGTTTTTAACATGGTGGTCAAAATATGATAAATTTAAAAGTTTGATAATCTAATTGACAAGTTACCTAGTTCTATGGTCAAAATAGGTATGTCTAAATAGTTCGGTGGTTACCTAAATAGTTAACCCTAGAGGAAAAGAACAAGCCTTTTGAGATGATAAAATCTTACCCCAAATATCAGATCTGTCCCTTATATAAAGATTCACTCATTCAGACAAAATCATTCGATCTCCAAAAGGAACCCCTTTCTCAAATCAACAGTAAAAAGGCCTCGATCATCTTCTGAAAACGAAACATCGTTCTTCCACTGTAATATCCATGGACAGCGGGTCGCCAAAGTTCCACGTTGTCGTTTCCGGCAACAATTATTCTTTAATAGCCCCTTGTTCCACTCAACAATTCGATCTCGGCGACGCAATCACGATGCCGGAAAACCCCTCTGTAATGAGCGGAAGCCCTAATCTATCTCAGCAATTCGACCTCGACGAAGCTATAACGATGCCGGAAAACCCTCAAGCCAGGCAACAAGAAGTCTCCGGTCTGGTCTCTGTCATGCCGGCGGTTAATCACGCCGCCGGGAGATGTTCGATTTGTATGGAAAGTTTCGATAAATCCGAGGAAACCGCGAGACGAGTTTGGTGCGGCCATGTGTATCATCATAGCTGTATTACCGGTTGGCTATTGAATGGAAACGGCAATTCTTGCCCTCTCTGCCGCCATGAAATCTCCGGCTGATGGATGATATAAGCATAATTGTTTTATATTTTAGCTTCTCGTTTGCTTTCACCCGCAGTTTATTTTTTAAAAATTCTGTTGCCGAAATCAATATAAAAGTATTTCAGAACCTTTTTACTATTTTTGTATAAAATATAGTATCCAATCAATTAATATTTAAATAAAAAAATCTATTAATATATTTTATAATTACACCAGGGGTGCTAGAATGCTTGTTTAGTTATAATTAACAATGGTCGATTAGTTTTGTAATATCAGTTTCTAAATTAAGTTGCTTGTATAAAATAAATTTTTTTACCGTCTTTAATTAAAATTTTTAAATCTATTGGTGTATCTGACGTTACGAGTGCTGAATTACAGTCCATTTGTCGCATTTTCTACTCGTCTAGCTGGCATAATTCTTGTTCTTTGATCATTGAATCCGACAACTCGTTGTCGGTAAATTGGATAAACCAGATCAGACCGGTGTCTGAAACATTTGAAGAATTAGTGGCCAAGTCTAGGTTCTTTGTATGTCATTATCACTGCAAATTGGACTTTGTTTTTAGGGAAAGTAACCGTGATGCTCACGTATTATTCCACTACACCAAATAATAATTGATAAAAAATATTTAATATTACTTAAAGGACTTAACGTATTATTTCATTAGACCAAATGATAATTGATGAAAAGTGTTTAATGAACTTCAATACTTTATTCAGATAGATTTAAATACTTTCATTCTACTTGAAATTAAACCTCAACATGTAGTCTTGAACTTCTGAATTGTACTGAAATAAGTCCATAACCTTTAATTAATATCTAAATAAGATCTCGACATAAATATTTTTTTAAATAATTAAGCACAAAATGAAAAATATTTGAAAATAATAAAAAATATAAGGGGCATATTTAAGAAAAAAGACAAAATAGTTTAGGGACTCTGCTAACCTACTGGAATAGGTGCGTTGAGAAAAGTTGCCTAATCTAGATTAATAGAAAGCTGTTGGGTGAAAAAAATCCGATACATCAAAACCGAATTTGAAATTAGAAAAATGGTTTGGAAATTCTGTTTTGATACATTTATATATATATATATATATATAAGTTTGGTTAAGTACACAGTTTGGGGTAAAATTGGATATCCCATCGGATCGATTATATATAATATTTATAAATTTTATGAATTAAAATATCATGTAGCACAAATGTATTGATATCTTTCAGGTTATTTGAAAAAAATTTGGTCTCGAAATTCGCTTACTAAAAAGTGTGAGCTCTCATTTTTTAATTTTTTAGTTATTTTTGTTGGAAAAAAGTTTCTAACAATTTTTGCACGTTTAGCACAATCGAATCATTACTAAATATAATCTTTTAATAAACGAAGTAAAGAAACCATTATCTGAACCAAAATGAATATTTCAATTAACCGATTTAATTGATAAGATTTAAAATCGAGAATTAAAAATATAAATTTATTAAATAATCAAAATAATTTATTAATGATTAACTGAACCGGAGTTTACACACTCTGAAGTCGTGTCCTCAAATATTAAAAATTTGAGAAATTTTAAGCCGAGACCGTTGTAAACTTTGCTCAGTGTCTCCTCCAAAATACACCATTCATTGTTGATTCCTATAAAATTTATTTATTTTAAATAATTTCCTACAAATAATGTTAAATTTATTATGAGGATTTGAAAGAAAAAAAGTTGATGGCTACCCTTTATTTATATGATATATGTATATGTATATGTATATATGAAAATTGTCATTTCCTCATAATTTCAAAATTGAACCTAACTCCAACCTTGTCAATTACAGCAGAACATCCTTTTACAATTCAATAATATTGTACCATGATTTTTTCCTTAAAATATTAGAAAATGAAAAAAATGGATAAAAATAGTTATAAATACATTTCATTTTTTTGTGATCCAATAATTGATCTAGTTGTTAAGGATGCTCATCTTGTCCCATTTTGTATGGGTTCGAATTTCGACATGAGAATGTAATAACTCTCTATTTAATAAAAAATACATTTCAAATTTTTAAATAAAGTTATTGATATAGTTTGTATATTATTTTGTTTTTATTAGCTCTTAAATTTAGTTAGTGTTGAAGTTCATGATTGTACTCAATCAGAAATTTTATAATGACGATAGATTATGAATTTTCTTCGTAAATTATTTTTTAGTATTTAGAAGGCTTATATATAAAATTGGTTCCTCTAATCACACCAGAAAATCAAGTGTCGTCGCTTTTAACCGGGGATCAAATATTTAGCTATTTTTTGAATTATTAAATTTTAGTATTTTTTAACATTTTAATAAAAATATTTAAAAAAAAAATTTAATTTCTTATTTTTTATTTAAATTTTATAAAAATCAATTAATCCCATGAACTTCATAAAAATTCAATTAAGCCTTACAGCTTCCTAAAAAATCAATGTTGTCCCTTTAACACATCAACATTCACGTGTGGACTATCATGTCAGCAACGCTAACGGCTATGTCATTACCATAATGGTCAGCATTGATCAAAAGACAAAATTAATGCAATTTGCGTGTTTGAGAGCTCAATTAGGTGTATTTCTCGCATATAGACTAAATTGATTATTTATTACGAGTTTGATGGTAAATTTAGCTCTGAAGCCTACAAATGAAAATAGAATTCAATAATATAACCATGTTTTTAAGCTCATGAACTATTAACCGTCCAAATACTTTGATTCGACTTTCGATTTATTTGACTTCTTTGCTCACCCCAAAGGGAGAATCTTGACAATCCAGTTTGAGGGGGCCTATTTAAAATTTTGAAAGCTTAAATTTAAATTTTTAAAGATTTTGAAGGGTTTACTTTAAAATTTTCATAAAAAAGTAAGGGTTTAACTAAAATTTTCAAAAAAATTGAGTCTTATCAAGATTTTTAAAAAATTTAGTAGGAATTTTAATTAAAATCATTTATTTTTTTTGAATTTTTAAGTGGTTTAGTGTGAAGTTTTCTAAATTTGGGGGGCCAAGCGCCCATTGACTCTATAGGAAAGAGGGATTAAAACTAACAACTTCCTGGATCAATGACAAAAGGTTAATCAAATATAAAACTCCGGGACCGAAAAAGGGTCATCAAATATAATAACCTCTTAGATAAATAGAAAATAAGATATTTTTTAATTGGTTGAGTGATTAAAAATATTCATTCGTTTCTTATTTATTGACGGGTTTCAATCTTGATCGGAATGGATGTATATATCGACATTTCTCCTCAAAACTGAAAACGAAATTGAATGGAAACGTCACTTTTTTGGAATAGAATTCCCAGTGGAGCGAACAGGCAAACTTGGCTGGCGAGGATAATGTCAAAGGAAGAACAACTTGTATTCTCTTTTACTATATATTATGACATTTTGAAAAAGGTGATGGCTAAGAATTTAAAAAATAAAACAAAAATTAAATTTGGCATTTCCTCATTAATTGCAAACTTGAACGTTAATTTCAACCTTATCAATAAAAGAAAAATACTTCCGTAACTTCAAAAACATGGCACTGAATTATGATACACCCATTTTATCCATATAAAAAAAGGTTAAAATGGATCGATCTTTCAATTGATTTAATGTCACTTGAATCATGATATTAGTTTAATTATTCATAGATTTATAATAATTATTATTAAAAAATGATTTAAAAAAACTATGGCCCTGTTTGAAAACTAGTGGATAGCTGATAACTGATAGCTAATAATTAAACTAGGGGTGACAAAGGGGTTATATGGCAGTTAACAGAAATTTGTAAAATTACACATTTGGTTCCTATTATTTAAGGATTGGCATTTTACCTAACCTAGTCGGGTTTTGACCCGACCCGGCTCGATCGGGTCAATATTTTAATTAAAAAATCGGGTTTGAGTCAGTTCAGGTCAGGTTTTTATTAATGGTGACGCTAGGTTGGGTCGGGTCGTATTCGGGTTTAGGGTGGAAAATATATGATTCGACCCGATCCGGAACTAATTATTAATGATGGAACTAATAGCGGATTGCATTAGCTGATTTGATTAGCGGACTATATTAGTTGATTGTATAAAGTGTTTGGTAAAATTAACTGATAGTTATTTGATTATTTAAACATGCAAAATAACATATAAGAACATGATTATAATTGATGTTCGTTTGAATAGTTTATTAGTTATCAATATTTTGTATTTATTACGTTCAAAAAAATTATTTTGTATCTATTAATGTTAATTAAATTATAAAAAATAATTTTTTAATATAACAATACTAAGCATATTTGAAGGATCTATATATTAATTTATTATTTATATAATTATTTATAATATAATTTAATTATTTATTAAATTTAAATAAAAATATAAATGCGTGAGAATAAAAAGAAAAAAAGTATTAATTTACAAATGTCACAATATAAATACGCGAGGGTGAAAAATTAAAATAGAAAATATTAAATTTATGTTATTTGGAGATTTTTTATAATTGTTAAGGCTAAAAGGATCTTTATAACTATTATGACAAACCGCTAATTTCAAAAAGCTCTTATTAGCAGCTTTTTCAAAATTAGAGGTTTCACCCCAATCCGCTATTCCAATCCGCTATTCACCGAACATTTGAATTAGCAGATTTGACCGGTCAAACCTCTAATATTAGTTCAAACCTCTAATTTTGGTCCAAACCGCTATTTACCAAACATGCCCTAATAATTATTGATAAGTAATAAAAATGTAACAAATTTTTTCATTGAAATATAAATAGTTTCAAAGAGAACTACAAGAATAAAAATAGAACAATAAAATTGTAATTTATTTTTTAAAATAAATCATCTATATAAATTTACTAATGTATTACTTCTTTTAAATATAAATCTATTCAAATTTAATTAAAATTGATTTTTTTTTAAAAAATCCAATTCATGGACACATCTAATATCGAGTAGGGGTGAGTATTCAATAGAGTTAAGTTGGCGGGTCTTACTTTATGATTCAAAATGTATTTGAATTTTTTTTGAGAAGAGTTAAATTTTGCGAGTTTCTCTTCAAATTTAATTATAATTATTTATAATATTATGTTTTCAATCCAAACGACTTTCTCTAATGATATAAGATATACATATATGTTCTCATATCTTTTTCACATGTGTAAGTAAGTGTAATGTTATTTAATAAATCAAATATCTTCTAAAATTACAAAATATATTTATAATATTATTTTTTAAATAATTAATTTTTGAGGAAAAAGTATTGATGGAGTATAAATGAGTCAATGAATTGATGGGAAGAAAGAATTTACAAAATATGCAGTTAAAGGACCAAATTGAATAAAATATAAAGTAGAGAGACTAAATTGAAAAAAGAATAAATTTTTGTTAAAAATATGAATTGAAGTTACATAGATATTATATGATGGTAGTTGATAATGTGTTTCAAATTTGGTCAACACGAACTTAAAACGAAGGAGAAATTTAAGAAATGAGGAAATCATACAAAGTTGAGGGATTAGATTGAAAAAAGAGAAAATTTGTTTTCAAAAAGAAGGATTAAAACTACATAGATATTCTACAGTGGTTAAAGGACCAAATTGAATAAAATATAAAGTAAAGGGACTAAATTGAAAAAAGAATAAATTGTTGTCAAAAATATGAATTAAAGTTGCATAGATATTCTATGATGGTAGTTGATAATGTGGTTCAGATTTGGTCAAAACTAACTTAAAACAAAGGAGAAATTTAAGAAATGAGGCAATCATACAAAGTCGAGAGATTAGATTGAAAAAAGAGAAATTTGTTTTCAAAAAGAATGATTGAAACTACATACATATTCTAGAGTGATTTAGGAGAAATTGGTTAAAGTTTGATAAAAAAAATGGACTTAAAATAAAGGATAAATTGAAGAAATAAGAAAATCAATGACTAAATCGTAAAATAATAAAACTTGGTTTATCGAGTTAAAAAAATCCGAACTAAACTCGAATTCAAAACTAACTTGATAATTCGATTTGAATCAAAATTTTAAAAAAAAATTAATCGAGTTTTACTCACTTTTTAATCTCGAGTTTTGACCCTTTGTTCATAATATTTTTCAATTAATTAATTTAGAGTTGGAAAGATTATGCGTAATTTATTTGTTGTATATATAAATAAACTATCGTATTATTTTAAAAGAATTTTTTATATTTTTACATTGTTTTGTTATAAAATAATAATTTAATGATATTTTTGTTATCGGACTAAAAACAGTAATTTTAACCCTTAAACTCATTTGTCTCTTTCAACTTTGAATTTTTATTCTTTTTCAAATGAAATCAAATTGTTGAAAAAAAATAGACCGATTAAACTAAAGGAATATATTTTTGTTTTTTTATCATTTTTTTACATTTTATAATTTTTAATAATTTAAATATATTTATTCATATTTTTAATATTATTTTAAAATTTATTTTTATTTTTTTCACAAAGTGACAAAATAACGAATGCTAATATTAACAATGTTAATCTCCAAACTTATATACCATATTAATTTAATCTTAATACAAAATAAACCATCAAATATTTGGACTAAACCTCAAATTCCGTATCTTTTTCTTCTTCCTCTATAACACTACTCTTTCTCCCCTTTTGTTTCCTCTTCTCACCGATTCTTAATCCTCACACAACTAAATCCGATTGTCATTTTTTGACCTACAAACAAGCCACCAGAATAAACTCAATAATTCTATTTTACTACAAACAAGCCCCAAAACAAATTTGCAGATCCAATTATTTCTTTTCTTTGAATATTTTAAAAGGTTTAGTTCTATTTGTCGTTGAAGGGGCTTAAAAAAAATCTATTTTACTATCGTTTATCTAAAGCATAAGCTCTTTCATAGCCTTAAACTCCATTTTTTCTTACTAATGAAACCCTCCCAATTTTTCAATATTGGTCTCGGATTTGTGCAGTTCAAGTTTGTTTTGGGGTGAGCCATCCGGAAATCTGCGGATCTGAGGAGAGATAAATGAGAGGAGATTAAGAATTGGTGAAGTGGAAACAAAAGGTCCAAATATCATACCTACTTGATAAAATGTATTAATTTTAGGGTTAAATTTGTTATTAAACCATGTCACGTTACAATCTCCGTTAAATATTTAACGATCGATGACCAAAATAGGAACGAAATGTAACGTTAGTGATGTTTTTGCTAAAAACAATTTGGTGACCAAAATAGAAAAGAAACAATAGCTCGGTGACTATTAGTGTAGTTTACCCTAAAAAATAAAAAATCTAAAAGTGGGTCCGGTTTAATGGAAAAAGAGCTTACCTTTTCGATATGATCAAATTTGTCCCACAAATCCGGTCCTAATATAAAGATTCAGACGAAGCATTTTTCATGTCACAAACTCATCTCTCTCTCTTATGGCGAGCGGCTCAGCGATGTTCCATGTTGTCGTCTCAGGCAACAGCAATTCTATAGCAACCCCTTATCCCACTCAGCAATTCGACCTCGACGATGCGATTCCGATGCCGGAAAACCCTTCCGTAATGATCTCTTATCTCACTCATCAATTCGACCTCGACGAAGCAATGACGATGCCGAATTACCCCCAATCCAGGCAACAAGCAGTAATCGGTCTGGTTTCCAACATGCCGAAGGTTGATCGTGCCGCCAGTAGCTGTTCGGTTTGTATGGAAAGTTTCGGTAAATCCGAGGAAGCTGCTAGGCAAGTTTCGTGCGGCCATGTGTATCACCACAACTGTATTACCGGTTGGCTTTTGAACGGAAACAGCAATTTTTGCCCTCTATGCCGCCGTGAGATCTCCGGTTGACCGCTCGATATATTACTTCAAGTTTTAAATCAGAGACAATTGCATCTAAATATTAGTGATATAGTATTAAACTTGTTTCAATTGCTAATAAATAATTCAACAACTTTTATTTTTATAAGATGTTATCTTTTTAAGGGTACAAGTAAAATATTAGTCATAAAATTAAGCATAATCAAGGCAATACATTATTGGATAAATCTAGCTTTAGGTGATTCTTGATAAAATTCACACATAACATAAATAAATTAAAATAAATATAAAGAAACCTACACATGTTTACTAATATAAAACTTATATAGACGCCCAAAATCTCAATTACATTCGTCTTTCACTTTTAGTTCATACTTAAAGAAGATTACCAAAAATTAGTTTGGTTTAATGGAATGAGACAATAAATTTTTTAAGTAAGATCAAGAGTTCAAATCTTGACTTTATGAAAGGGGAAATTGGGTTGTGAGGATTGTCCCATAATGGGCCTCTGCAATACCCGGATCTGGATTAGTTAGATCATAAGTTGGATATCGATAGTTAAAAAAATAAGATTATAAAATTTAAAAACGTATTTTTGTCCCATAAAAAATTAAAAAAATTACCAACTTTTTCAATATTTGAAACGAAGCTTGAACATAAGCCAACCTTGCTCCTGAAACGAGAACTTAATTAAGTACAAATTAAAAAAAAACAATTTATTGCCTAATTATCTTTAATTGGATGAATGAATATCTTTTCTATGAAAGTGAAAACCAAAAAAAAAAAAGTTTGTAAAGCAACAAAAAGTCACATTTTCGATGAAATTTCCTCTGGCAAGTGGTGAATGCTGCATAAGGCCACATGGCGGATTTTAAATTGACTTTTTCGGTATTTGATATTATTTTATAATAGTATTTTACAGATAAATCGTTCAAAACTGAATCTTTTAAAAATAACAATATTTTTTTCTACTAGAACTACTACGAGAGTTTTAAATTGATTTTTTGTATTTAATAATTTGGATTAATTAATTACGGTTTGTTTTGTGAGGTTATATGGATTGTTATAATTAATGTCGTAAATAATAAAAATATGAATTAATTATTACAAACTATGATTAAATTAATAATTAAAATATATTTAGATATGTTCATACATTGTAGAAATTGATATACGATATTAACGTTCCCGGAATCTCAATCTTACCATCGAGTTAAAGCTTTGTTGTCCCGACTAAGATTTTGTTTTTTGTTTTTTTTTATGTAAAACGGAATATCTTACTAGCCTCGTTAAAAATTTTCTTAAGCTTAAACGAAATAAAAGAGTACTCGTAACGATATTTACACAGGAATCAAATAATTATTCAAATTAAAACAAAAATAAACCAAACAAAAACAAAAAAACACTATACTAATTAGGACTTCGATCCGTCAGAAGCAACGAAAGTATCTCCATCAGTGGTTGTGCATATAAACAATCTCACTAATATCCAATCTCCTAACCGATTGAGCCAAGGCATCAGCCACAGTATTGCCCTCACGACGAATATATGATATCTGAACTTCCCACTCTCTAGGAATCAACTCAAACAAACTATCAACAAGTGCATCACCTGCACAAATTGATGACTCACCTCTTAGAATATGAACCACCGTCATACTATCGAGTTTCAATGAGTTTTTTTTATTAAATAGATTGATATTATATTCGCATGTCAAGATTCGAACTCATATAAAATGAGTACAATATGAATATTTTTAAGCACTAAGCCAATCAGTGGATCTTGCTCGAATGAACTTTTAAAGTCAATTCAATTCTTTTGTCACATGAACAATACTAGACAACAACTTTTTGTTTTAACTGTTTTTTTCTCAAACCAAAACTTCTAAAAACTCGTTTGAATGCAAAATTAAAAATTTATTACTCATTTATATAAACTATAAATTAGAAAATATATTTTTTTTTATAAATTGAAATTAAATTTTGCAAAGAATTGATATTAATGGTTAAAAAAGTATTTAAATTTATATTTTATACATTATTAGACTAAGAATTGGTTACTATAAACCTTCTTCCATATTTTTATTGAAATCTAAGTTTAATATTTGTTAATACTAAAATAATATTAACATGAAAGGGTTATAATAATAAAGGCAAAAAAGGGATTATATAAGTAAAATCATGTATAAATAATTATATTTAAAAATTAGTGATTAAATTTTTATAAATAAATTTGTAAAAAGAAGGATAATATAACTAATTTTCAAACTATAAATAAAATAATGTCTATAACTTTGAAAAGAAATTATAGATTCATATTTTTAAGGATTATTATTAGGTTTACTGATAATGACATTTTTTCGCAAACAAAATAAATCGATAATAAATATCTCATGTTTTATAATTTTAATTTTTAGATTTACAATAAAAACATTTATCATAATTCTACTAATATTTATGAAAAAAATGATAATGCCTCAATTTATTGTCATTCTTAAATGGGTAAAACTTTGATACACAGGCTGTGTAAAATTAATTTACACAAGCATGTGTATTTACACTATAAAAACCTAAATCCTAAATTTCTAACTCTAATCCTAAAAAACTAAACTCTAAACCTTAAACCTTATGCACTAAATTCTAAACACTAACCTTAAATTCTAAACCATACAACCTAAACCCTAAACTAAAACTTTAACCCCTAAAACTAAAAGTCGCGTGTAAATTAAAGTTTACACGGCTGTGTAAATTAATATAAAGTGCAAGAAGAATGAGAGAACATGAATAAAAGAATATGTTGAAAAGTAAAGGAGAGAAAAAAGTGTATTGAATTGAAAAGTTAACACTCTAAATTTTCTATTGTGGAACCTTGACCCATGCATAGTCAGTCCAAACTTCAGTTCTAAACATCTAAATCCAATAATTAACTGCAATATTCTTATTTTATTTTAATTTTAGAAAAATCATTTCGACATAAAATTCCAAACCAATAGCATATAATAAAGCTCGAATTAAGTTGTTTTGCCTGTTTCTGGGCGATTCAATTGAATTTATGATGTTTAGTTATAGGGTAAACTACATCAGTAGTCACCAAACTATGGTTTCTTTTTTATTTTGGTCACCAAATTATTTTTTTGGCAAAAACATCACTAACGTTATGTTTCCTTCCTATTTTGGTCACCGAACTATTTTTTTGGCAAAAACATCACTAACGTTATGTTTCCTTCCTATTTTGGTCACCAACTGTTTTGCTGACGTGGAATTTTATTTTATTTTTTATTTTCCATGTCATTTCTTCTCTCTCATCGTAAGCAATATATGTTATTTTATAATATTTTTATTCAAACTAACAGGATTGTGACACGTGTCACTGCCTATTAATGGAATAAAAGGAATGAAAAATCAAGCCTCTTATGCAGCCAGAGAGATTCGACTAATAGGCAGTTATACGTGTCACCATCCTATTAGGCAGTTACACGTGTCACCATCTCTTTAGCTGCATAAGAGGCTTGATTTTTCATTCTTTTTATTCCACTAATAGGCAGTGACACATGTCACCATCATGCTAGTTTAAATAAAAATATTATAAAATAGCATATATTGCTTACGAGGAGAGAGAAGAAATGACATGGAAAATTAAAAAAAATAGAATAAAATTCCACGTCAGCAAAACTATTAACTTTTTAACAGCCGATGACCAAAATAGGAAAGAAACATAACCTTAGTGATGTTTTTGCCAAAAAAATAGTTCGGTGACCAAAATAAGAAAGAAACCATAGTTCGGTGACTATTGGTGTAGTTTACCCTTAGTTATATTATAAAGTTCATTAATTATTAAATTTTTTATATGCATTTTCTTTAAAGTTTTGTACGATTTTGAATCAATCTTATGTGTTGTAATATTATTATTAGGATTTATATTCAATGCACGGTCGGTGAAAAAAATCTTCAGTTGTCTTAACTTTAAGGATTAAAGATTTAGTTTATGATTTTAGTTTTGGGGTTTAGAATTTAGGGTTTAAAGGTTAGAGATAGGTTAATATAATTGGGGTTTAAGTTTTAATCTATAAACTTTAAATTCTAACATTCAAGGACAGAACTATGTTGAAGGTGGGAGGGGCAATTGGCCCCCTCAACTTTGATGGTCTAAATACATTTTTGGCCATTGATAGTTTTAAAACCATTTCAATTAAGTCTTTGCCCCTCCCAAAATTCTCTGATATAATTTATTTTTAGGATCTTATCAGTTTTAAAATTAATTAAATTGAGCATTGACCCCAAATTTTTATGGTTAAATTGCTTTTAAGACCTTTTAACTTTAAAATTAGTGAAATTAAATCCCATCTCCTTTAATTATTTATGGTTTAATTACTTTTTAAGATCTCGATCATTCCAAGGTTAAATATCTTGCCCTCTCATGATTCAATCTTGGCTCTATCCCTACTAACATTTAACCCTAAAACTAAACTCATAAGCTTTAGACCATAAACTAAATTTCTAAATAATAAAACTACACGCTTATGAAATTTTTTTTCTCAATGTCTGGAATAATTATCTTTATGATATTATTATTATTTTCTTTACTCGCTAACCACGTGTGCTCATAGAAGACAAATATATATAGAAAATACTTTGATACATAAGCTTGTGTAAACTAAGCATTTCAATTTTAGAGTTTAGAGTTTTAGGTTAGGGTCTAGGGCTTAGAGGTATAGTGTGTAAGATATAGAATTTAAGGTCTATGATTAGAATTTAGAGTATAAGATTTAAGGTTTAAGTTTTGAGCTAGGAATTTAAATTTTATAATTTTTTTGAACGAAAATGCCGGCTTAACATAGATCAAAGAAGAAGCGTACAAAAAATAGAGGTAGAAACCAAAAAAAAATCATTAGAAAAAATGGGTAAAAAACTCGGAAAAAAACACAAACAAGTAGCACAAGAAAAGAAACAAACTGAAGAAAAATAAAAAACTACAAAACAAAGCAAGCCGGAGAAAGACCCAGGAAGATCTCCATCACCAGACTGGAATACCAAAAACAAAGAAGCCGACAAAGCCCTTCTTCAACTGTATGTCAAATAAGAGGTCACTGAAACATCAAACGTGAGGAGTAATGCAGCGAGACTCCATTGCTTTGTCACCGTGAAAGATTTGAAATCAGGTGACCAATGGAATGCTTAAAGAGAAACGGAAGTCGACGCTCCAAGTCACCAGTCTTCCACTGTCGGAAGCAAGTGAGAATCGACTACCGCCGAGAAAACCAAAACAACCAAAACGGGCAAACGAACCAAACCTACAACGAAAAACACACAGGAGCCAGAGCCAAAAACGAAGGAGAAAGAGGGGAGGGAGAAACTGAGGCCAAAACTCACACTCTGCCCGAACCAAACCCCATCCCTGCAACCAAGGAAGGTCCAAGCTTCCTTCTCACTAGAACGAGCACGGTCAACAAAATGGTCGTCGGAGACCTAAAATCTCATCGAGATCGATCAAAAGAAAAATAGAACAAAACGTTGAAGGAAGGAGATAAACATAAGACAACACCAAAAGAGAAAGAAAAGAAAAATATCAAAAAGAGAAAAAGGGAGATCAGACGTTGTTGGCTGAAAAGACGACTGGCCTCAAAACAAGGAAGAGAAGAAACCTTAGATCTACTTTAGAGAGAAGTCGGAGGTTTTTTGAGTTGTTATATATGTTTATATGTTTAAATGTCCGTCTCGATTTTATATTATGAAGGTTGTATAAATTATTTTTATACAATATGTGTATCAGAATATAAATTAATAAATATATAGTCATCTAAAGAGAAAAAAGAAAAAGAAAACTGACATAAAGGAGCAAACTTTTCAAAAGGAAGAAAAAGGGTAAAGCCATTGTATATTATTGATCGATGAGAGTATGAAAATCAAGTATTTAGCACTGACTGGACTTTTTGTTACCTTTCAATCCGGTCAACATCATACTTCTTACATTTTACTCTTCTCTTTTCTATCATTTCTATTTTGATTTTTGTTGGTTTTTATCAAAGACTTGACCAACACCGGCATCCATGTTTTAGGGATAGGAATAAATAATATACATATTCTGATATTTCTCAGTATAACATCTATTTTTATCTATTCAAATTTAGATATGTTATCAGGTTTAAGAGATAATTTTATTCTCGAACTCACATTAAATAATTATTTTTTTTTGTAAAAAATACATTTAATTAGTAAATCTTATTTTGATTTCTCACAAGTAATTAATATAAAAAGATGACAACTATTTGAGTTTTCCGCAATAATACCCAATTTTTTATTTATATATTCACATAAAATAATAAAAATCTTAATTGACTAAATAGTTACACAAAAAACTCAAATATGGTGTAGATAAACTTTCATCAATTTTATATTGTAAAAGGAATCTTGTAAGTTATTGTCTCTCTAAAAATAAGGTTAAATTTACTAAAACAATATTTGAGAAAAGATTACAAACTCAAACTGTCGAGAAATGATCGAAGATTTATCAAATAAAGGTATTTAAAATTTTAATAATGTCAAGTATATTTTAATATATATATATTTTTTAATTTTTTTATATTTTTAATAATTTATAAAAATTTAAATTATTAATTATTAATTTATTATTTTATAACTCATGCTATTTCCAATTTTATAAATTTTATTTATTTTTTTGGAAACTTTAGTAATATTTTTATTTTCTCAGTAATTTTAATATTTATTTTATTTTAATAATTGGTTTTAATTTTTTATATTTAAAAATTTTAATTTCTTAACTTCTCAATTTTTGTTCAAATATAACCAAAAAAATCAACTAAACCCTCAAACTTTTTACAAAATATTAAGTCCTCACGCTTTCTAAAAAAATCAATGTTTTCTCTCTGTCATGTCTTCATTCACTTCTGAATTGTCATATTAGGCTGTTAGCACCGTGTCAGTACAATAATTGTCCACATTGGTTAAAAAAGGGTGAATTGATGCAATTCACGAGTTTGAGAACCCAATTGCATTCGTTTTTCGCGGAGGAGTTTAATTGATTACTTGGTGTGAATTTGAGGACAAAAATACCCCTTAAATATTTTTATTACTATCTACGATAGATTCGAAGTAAATATCGATATAATGTTATTTCTTTTTAATAAAAAAACTAATTAGCTATCTAATGTAATAAAAATCCAGATTTATTTAGTTATAAAATGGTTTTTTAAAACAAATTGAATTTTACGTAGTGTAAGTTAATCATATCCCTCTCTATTTATATATAGACACACGGAAGGATACACTTGCCCCTAATGTAAAATATAGATTTTTACAATTTTTTTATCTTTGAATAAAATTAAATTTATGGTTAAGATTAAAATATATATTAATTCAAATTAACTATATATTTCTTTACTTTTAACCGTTATCATCTTCTTTAATATATATTAATTGGTTAAGATTAACTATAAATTTCAATAATATCTAGAGCATGTAGTTAAAGGTTTCAGTTGACACTCTCTCATTCTGTCATGGATTCAACACCTAGTAGGAGCAATTTTTTTTTTCTTTTTAGATAAAAATTGTTCAAAAAAATTTAGACGAGTGTGAAGAGTTTGCACTCATTCCGTCAATTTCATCACATCACCGCCTCATAACTCATTTTTTACCCCGATTCAAAAATAGTCACGACAATTGCAAAATGGGATAGGGGTCACGGGCCAATGTATGTGTGTGAGTGTATTGGGTGAGAATTTGGGGTAAATCCAAACCAGTGAGTTGAGCCCAAGAAGGAGCCCGAACCGAGCCCAAATCTGTGTGTATAACCAGATCGAACTGGATCTATAAGCCCAAACCGAAAAGGAGGAGATATTTTGATCTTCAAAGTGTAGAGTGTAGATTACATACTACTAGAAGGTATACTGCCAGTTTCTTAATTTTAAAAAAAATGATGGAAACCAAATTGAACTAATACTTAGCATCTAATGGTAAAGCTTATTTCAGGAAACTCATTAATACGGCATAATACTACCAGATTAGCAAATTATGACACTGAAAACGAGAAGTCTAAGTGCCCTTGAGATTCTTTATAGTTTATTCTGATCATTAAACTCATGTCGCTTTTTCTTTTTTGCAACGTCAGCATTTGGCACTTGTGCATATCCATTAAATGTTAATTTACACTGTTTAGTAGGAGAAGAGATGTGGAAAGTTAGATCGTGGGAGTATGCTATGTTACACAATACTTATCTTAGTAACTTTGCTTTACCACGAAAGAAGTTCCTAACTAGAAACATTATTAGTTAAATATGCAAATTAGCAAGTAAAACAAGAATATTAAATATGCAAATTAGGTGCTGATTTGCAGTGGAAATAGAAACAAAGACTCCTTACATTTCCTGGATCCAAGCAAGAGCTGTGGATGGCTTAACAGCTCGATGTTCCAATTCCACTTCCCTTTCCACGGCAGCCTATTCCAAAAACTACAGATTATTAGAGTGCAAGCAAGAGAACAACAAAGAGTAAATACGTCAATGTTTCAAACATGGACCATTTTGGTAGCATTATGTGCTGCACGTTCTTCTTCTGCTCTCCTCTCTGCACAAGATAGTTCCTCACGTAGGACCATTTTGGTAGTATCATCCGCATGTTCTTGCAAAAAAATGTGTTTTTTTGTTGTCAATTTTATAAAGGTAATATTTTGATACACAACCCTTCTATAAAATTTAAAATATAAATCCTAAATCTTAGCATCCTAAAACCTAAACTCTAAATTCTAACCATAAATCTTAAATTCTACACCCTACACACTAAACCCCTAAACCCTAAAATTGAAAGGCTTGTGTAAACTTTAAAAGTATTTTCCTTTTATCATTTAGGTTCAATTTCAACTCTTAGAGTCGGTATTTCGAATTCAACAATCATGTCAATTTGACCCAAACTGACCCTATAAAGCGTATTAGAGTTTATAACTTGAACTTTGTATTGTGACCATTATCGAGTTTCAACTAAGTATTTTCTATTTTTCTAGAATAAAGTTTTACATTAATTATATGACAATAAAGCTATCATGATTTTATGGAATTAGAATTGGACTATATATAAATTATTTAATAAAAATTAATTAATTTGATCATAATTAATTATGATTAAAATTAATTTTAGTACATTTTAATTGTTGAAAATCTAATTAAATATTTGAATTTTTAACTTCGATACTTAATTATTATAAATTAAATAAAGACCAGATCAAATAAGCAATTAAAGAGTTAAAAGAAATAATGTGTTTCATGTTAATTTGTTATTTGTGTTTGTAGAAAATTGAAAAAAAAAATTCTTTTAAAGTTAATTATAGTTTATCATCTAAATGATGTCAGTTAAAGTTAATCACGTAAACAATAGATAATAATAAAACTAAATTGCTCGTTCACTTTGAATCAACTATCAGGTCGATGTTTAGTTTGAATTTGAGCAAATTAAATTTTCGATTCGAGTGACTTTTGGTTTGAGTTAATTTTTGATTCGGTTTACTTTTGATTAGAATTGCTTCCGGTTCGAATAAAATTGAGTACATGTTGCTTTTAATCTTTCATGCCCAAAGAAAGAAAAACCCAAAACCAAAGTTGGAGGCTTTTGGAAAATCATTTTCACCACCATTTCAACGGGACCAGCCTGCTGCCTGCAGTCATGCAACCAAGAAAGTGCAGCAATGCCAATTGTTTTTAGATTTCTAGTTGCTGGCTTTTCACTTTCCATTATTAATAATAATATCCCTTGCATCCGAAATTATTTTATACAATTAAATGAAAGAGATAATTATATTATTAAAATAAATATTAAAATTTAAATTTATACAAAATACGACAATATAAATATTTTTACCATCGATTAATTAACAAAATTTATTATTTTATACAATTAAAAATCATATATATTTAGGATCGTAATTTAGAAATTGATTGCTAGGTGCCGACAGTCACTGTTGATTGGTCAGTTTTGTTCCACCTTTCAACGCCTGCACCGCCCTTCATTTGGTTGATCGGTATTTGGGTCATTTTTGGACAGTGACAGCGTATCTCGGTGCGCGGTCCCCGGCGGTGTATCGGCCTCCCCGTGCTGCGGCTTCAACATCAAACTTTGATTAATTACACCATGTGATTTTCTTTCTTACAAGGGTGTTAAACTGAATTTGGTATCTAATTTACTTAAATTCATTAGATAATTTCTTTGATTTCCTTTACATTAAAAAAATCAATTTCCATCAACAAATTAGAAAAATAATTATATAAATGTTCAGAAAAAGGCAATGGTACTAACTAATAATTTGTTCATAAATGGAGGCATTGAATTGGTCCAGGGTTCAAATCAAAATGGTATGATTAAAGGAGGGTTATGTTCAATCAAACTTTTGGATACAAAGAAGAGTTGCTTAATTGTTTTTATTAAATAGGTCCAAAGCTTTTCAGGCAATATTTCCTTTTATGCTAAAAGCACAAATTGGTAATGATAATTAATTTTAGTTTGATTCTCAATTAGACTAGACAATTTTCATTATTGGTGTTTCTAATAATCAATATAATGGAAATCAGGAATAAATAATATCATTTTTACATAAATAATATAATTGTTTAATTATTTATCAAAATGACACCAAAAAATATTTACAGAAATAACACTATTTTCTGACACACAAGGTTCAACCACGTTTTCTGAAAATGTACCCTGCAGGATACGCCTTTGCCAATTTCACGACACAATTATAAGAATTTGTACAAGAAGCATAAAAATGAGGGGAAAAATGCATGAATTTTGTCCAAAAGAAGAAACATGTGGTACATGTTAGCACGAGCACGAGTCGGGTTGAATGACGACGTAAGTCAACGACTTTTCTTCATTTTTATATTTACAAGACCAAATTGAAAGAAAATAAAGTATAGAGATTAAAATTAAAAATTTTAAAAGTTGCATTCTCTGTACATTAAAGTTATGTTAATGTTTGAACTATATTTATAGGAAATTAACAATACATTAACCGAAGTGAAAAAAAATCAGAAAGCTTAAAACTATGGATTTAATTTTAACTGTTTTGATATTTATTAGTAATTTTTAGATCTAAATCCTCATAAATAATGATATATTTATGTATAAAAAAATTGTTGAGTCGACAGATTTAAAAAGAACGAAATTATATATTTAAAATTAAGAATAAAATTTAAAATTTTAAAATTAAAGATCAAAATGATGTCTTTTAGGACGAAAATAGAAACAATGTACATTCAAATCATTGTCAGCCCACATATCTCAAAAAGTTACATGAATTTAAAATCTTCACTTCAATGGAACATTCGAGCACAAAATTACACTCTTCCAATGTTTTACAATATAATTTAATTTGAACAACATGAATTAAAACTATTGTTTGTCTCCTTTTTTGACACACTATTTTTCTTTATTTTTATTTTGGTCCTTATTAATTCAACCTTTGAAAATTCTAACCGACTTCTTGTTACGTAAGTAAAGATGTGTACTGTCAGATATGTCTTCTATTTATTTCAAGAAAAAGATTTCCTTTCTATAAATAATTTTTTATGTCATTTTATAAATAATTAAATAATAATATTCAGATAAAAATATGCCAAGGAAATCCCTTCGATTAATGTGGATTTATTTGCGGGGAACTTTTCTATAAATATGGGCCATAATATAATGACAACCCAAAAGTACAACTTTCTACGTGTCATTTGGTTTTTGTCCCTCGGAGATCAAACCAAATGCCATGATGAGATGCTAATGATTCATCCAATTTAGAATTTGTCATAAATGGAATGAAATATTTTATATTAGTTATAAAAATTAATTTAATAAAATTATATTTTTTTCCTTAATAGATCAACCTGACACCTTTATTTATAAACAAAAATATAACTTATTAGAGGTTTTTGAAACATTCAAAAAGCAATTTAAAAAGAAACGATAAATCTAAAAAGAAAAGATAAGCATTGCACCAGTCATTTCAGACACTTTTTCTTTGTAACAAACTATATAAAATCTCCAAAATCAGCAACTAGCTTTCGCGTTTATTCTCAAAGGCAACGATCTACTATAAATAACATCGACAAACAACCTAAAATAGATCAAACTATTTATGACCACTGACAAACACTAATCAAGAATAAGCGTAATGAGAGTCACCGTATGAACACCACACACCTGCAAAAGTAATCATAGAGACGTGCTATAGAGATAAATAAAACATGTCGCAAAAACAAAAAAAACGCAATAAGATGTGCGTAGAAAACAAAAATAAAATAAATAGAATCAAATATAAAATACAAAAAAATGAATCACTAACGATCGGCGATTAACGCTAAAATCAGTGTCGTTATCGAATAGACAAAAAAAAAACAACTAAATTATGAAAGTAAGAAGAGGGATGAGAGAAATATTTTTTACCTAATAAAAGTTAGAGCTCTTCTGAATACTCAACTACTAAGCCCGATTAATGCCCGTTGAAACAAGAAAACCCATAAAATACTATTTTTTCGTGTAAATGTATATTTACATTATTTATAGCTTAGAGTCTTTGGATTTGTAAAAACACACCATCATTTTCGGTAAATATGTAATTTTTTTTGAAATTTTCATAGAATTATAATTTCAAAAAAATCATATATATATATATATATTTTAAAAAAATTAGATTTATTTTTTTGGAATTATTGTTTGTAAATATTGAAATTAAAAGTATTAAAATAAAATTTTAGTTATTACTAAAGAGTCAAATGAGATATTAACCATGATTGTCAATAAAAATGAGATAGTACTCATTGAGTTAATGTACTGCGTCATCCCCTTAATGATATGTAATAACGAAGCGACCAAAATATAACCTTTGGTTTAATGACGGTTTTGTAGCTTTTGAAAGTGTACTAACCAAAACAATAAGATTCATAATTTAAGGACTATTTTTATACTTTACTGTTAATAATATTAATTCGAAGGTTTCATAATAATGAAAACAATAGTTTCAAAAGTTTTTTACCCCCTAAATATTAAATAGGTTTTATTAAAAATGTTTCGAAGTGTCCGTAATACATATTTTTTAATAAATGTAATAATCTGTGGTTAATTTGATAAAAATCTATTTTCAATTAAAAAAGAGAGTTAATCTCTATGCAACTATGCCGATAGTTATAGCTTATCTGATATGTTCATGATTTTACAAAAGCAACTTAAGAATGAATAAAAATTATGTGTTTTTTTTCAGTGTCCTTTTCTATGCTCCAATACTAAATATAAATAAAATTTAAGTCTTAATCTTAAACTCAAAACCCTAAAAGTACATCATATCTCTAATTCCCTAAACCTCAAACCTAATTTTTTAATGCAAAAATATAAATAGGTACATCAAAAAGGGATAAATAATTTCTATTCCCTTAAAGAATATTAGTTTGCATTAATTTTTTGCATGCAATTTTGGTTTAAGACACAATTCTTCCAACTTAAGGAGAAATGATTTCACCTAAGCATACATAAAAACATTATAAAACTATATTATTTGGAAATAATTTATCTTCATTATTTTTTAACAATTTAAAGGTGATTACAAAGTAACATATGTTCATATTTTTCCTTAATCTTTTTATAGGAAACACACTTTGTAGATAAAATAGACCAAACACAGATTTTATAGAGTGAACATCATCCTCTTTTTTACTTGAACTACTCGTTGGGTTCATTGTCTTCATCACTACGGATAGGCTTAAATGAAAAATCAACCCCTAAACTATACATTTTGTTTATTTTTAGCCCTTAAACTATTTTTTGTTCAAAATAAGTCCCTAAATTATCATTTATGTACACTTTAAGTCCGAGAGTTATTTCAACCAATAAGATGTTGACGCATCAAAAAAAATTGACCAATAGATAGTTTAGGGACTAAGAAAAAAATAACATAGCTTAGGTGCTTATTTTAACCAAAAAATAGTTTAGACACTTAAAGTGACAAGAAATGATAATTTAGGGACTTATTTTGACCAAAAAATAATTTATAAACCCGTTCATTAATATGTGGGGATTTGTAAATTTGTAGGGTTAATGTTGTAATCACTCATTTTTACCTGTGTTTGTTAATATCGTGCCATGCTAATATAATAATCAGTTAATATTATTATCGCGTGTTTACATTTATGTATGTGTGTACGTGTGATTAATGTATACGTAATATATGTATGTATGGATATTTATGTTGACTATGTGTATGATTGTATATGTATGTATGATCATATATGATATTAATTAAAATGTGTAATATATTAGTATTCGTAGGTATGTACGTGTGTATATTATATGCGCATGTATGGTTGTCATTACTATTACTAACATCAACATTAACATTAATATTATTGGGCTAAATTAAAATGAAAATCCAAAAAAATATTAAACCCAAATAAATTAATATACAGTCCAATATAAAACCCAAAAATACATTGTAAGGCCTGATCGGCCCAAACCTAAAGCCTAACAGAACCCTAATACATCAGTTATCTAAACCCTAATAATTTTTATCCCTTGCGCAGCCTAATCTGGGCTGTTGGATTAGATCTTGATCCAACGGCTCCAGATCAATTAAGAGGAGTGTAGCTCACTCCAGAGGCTGTCGGACTTCCACACGCGCGTGGCGTACACAAGCCGACCCTTCAGATAATCATACGCCATGTGTCATTATCTCCATCAACCACCAGAAGCGATCGTGACCGTTCGTGCCCCAAGCGATCCAAGCCGTTGGATTAGATCTGATTCAACGGCCATGATTCGGTCTGGATAAATGACACCTCCGCCATGCTTTACCGTTCCACCAGCTCAACCACCGTGCTCAGTTGGCGTGCAAAAAAATAGAGGAAAATGGGTTATCAGTACCAAAACCAGACAACATCTATATATATATTTTATTTCCTATTCCTACCAAAAAATAAGGGGAGAGGAATAAGATATATGTATCAGAAAAAAGAGAGCTCAGTTGTAACCAGTTTTCCAGAAATACAAAAAAAAAGAGATCTCACTCTTTTGTTCATCTTTTGAACACAAAAATAAAAAGGTATCCATTTGTCTTTGGCGTTACATGTATGTATATACTCTAGAAGCAACAAAAAATGGAGAAGAGTTGTGAGTTCTTTTACCCTCGCCAGTAATAAGCTGCATCAGTTCCCAAAACTGAATATGGTGAACTGAAAAGAGAGGGGGTCCCTTTTGGTCTCGTTTTGTATTTTCAAAAAAAGGAAAAAATGGTTTTCTGCCTCATATTTTCTCAAATATAGGCAAAATGGGGAGTCTTTGTGTAAATCTAAGTTTAAATTCGGGTTCGGGTTGAAGCGAGGTTGGTTTTGGTGGTTTTTTAGGTTCGTCGGCGCTGACTAGCAGCGGCCGGCGACGGAGGAGATGACAGTTGGTCGCCGGTTTCTAGGTTCATCGAAGGCTTCAGATTTGGTTTTGGGAGAAAATAAGAGATTGTGGGGGTTATTATCTTAGGGCTTTAAAAAAATGAGAAAAAGAGAGAGGGGAAGTCGGTTGAGGGGATTTATAGGCAAGCCCTTCTTTTAAAAATGGCCTAATTGCATCATAAACCATCCCGCATTTTGGGATTTTTCAAAACGGTCTCGCCCCTTGGGTTAATTACAAACCTAGTCCCTCTTATGTTTCCAAATTTTCCAATTTCGTCATGAAAATTACTCGAAATCCGTTTTCAAATGGTCAAATTACGCCCCATGGACCTCCGCGTTTTTGAACTTTCCATTTCGAGCTTGCCGCATGGGTTTTTTACAGCTTCAGTCCCCATAAGTTTTACCCGGTTCTTGATTAGGTCCCTAAATGTCATTTTTTTATTTTAAATTATAAGCTTTCTGTTTTGAATTTATTCCATTCCAATCCCCTATTGTTGTTTATTATTTTGTTTTAAGTAGTTAAGTTTTAATGTTTTTGCATTAATATGATTTGGGTTTTTTTTTTACATAGGTGTTATATATGTTCTTGTCACCTCTTTATTTCATGCTCGTTTTTGTATATCATTATGTTAATATGGCTTTTAGCTCGTTTACTCATATTCTAAATATTTTACATGTTACGCTCTTTTAGTATGTTTGCATTTTTTAGTATGTTTTTTTTCTTCATGTTTTCATGTATGTTTTCCTCATATTACATGTGTATTTATGTTTTACAACATGTGTTTTTTGTGATGTCTTGCCCTCGTGTTTTAATTTAGTTTGTTCATATACATGCCTTTCATATGTTTTAGTTTTATTCGTGTATCATGTCCACATGATAGCATGCTTTTTGTTTGTTTCGTTTTTTTTTCGTGATATCATGTTTTTTGTCTTTTAATTCTTTTGTTCATAGTATATATATGTATGCTTTAAGATTAGTATTTTATTTATGTTAGATTAGTATTTTATTATTTTAATATTTATTGTATTTGAATTATTTGCCATATTTTATATTTTGCTCACTAAGATTGCATATCGAAATATATAACGTCAATGCGGTGCCCTTTTATCCGAGCGCAAATGGGGCCAGTATCAGGCGTAGTGATAGTGGTTGGGCGTTTGCTCTCGGATAACGGGGCCTTTAAAATCTACTCGCACTTATAACCAAATCTTAACTTAATCGTCACTTTAATCCGGAAAGTCTAATATTAATAAAACGGTAATTATTAAAGTATCAATTTTGGGCGGTGTGGGGGTGCTAATCCTTCTCCATTCGTAACCGACTCCCGAACCCAAAGTTTTCAAAATCTCTGGTTTTTATGGTGTCCGGCCTAGCAAAGTTGCCGGTGGTGACTCCAATTTTCTAAATAAAATACAGTTTTTTAAAAACCTCTACGTAATAAACATTTTTATATCCGAAAGACAACAAACACTTCGAAAATGTTTTTTAGCGAGAGGGACATCGCTACAGATGGCGACTCCACTAGGGGACCAATTTTTGTTTTTTTCAAGAACAAAATGTGAGTCGAGCTTTTTTTAAATAATTACCGCTTTATTAATATTAGAAATTCTAGATTAAAGTGACTATTAAATTAATATTAGGTTGTAAGTGCGCGTTTATTTTGACGCATTTAAAATTTGGCATATAAACCTGTCCTTTTAAGTGGGGGAAACGCTAATGCTTTCGTGGAGATATCGTTCTCCCGTGTAGGCCTAACAAGTACCTTCAGGGCTCGAGTACCTTATGCTTTCGTAAGGATATCGTTCCTTCGTGCAGGCATAAGCGAATAGGTCCCCCTGAATTGAACTCGGTTGAAAGGAGCCTGTAATGGGTGATGATCAGGGGCCTTGCTACTCTTAGTAGAGGACATCGAGGACAATTCGGGTACCTCCTAGAACCAAAACTGCATGTAGAGAACACATAGAAACCCACCCTTTAGAGCCATGCGAATAACCTTATGTGTTTTAGACAGGATATAAATAGGGTTGTCTTGTTTGTTTACCTTATTTAATTTGCCCTTTATTTATGTATTTATTTATTTTATCCAATACTGGCTCGTTTTGTTTTTCTTTTTTGCATATATCATTGCATTTGCATTACATAAAGGTACTGGATCAAGTGGTTTACCCGATCAGAAAGTCTTTCATCATGGAAAAAAGGTATCTTAGGAAATGAGAGCTTAACTTGTCAGTCATGCATTGGTCAGAGGTCAATTAGAAGGCCCAAGGGGATAGTTTGCCGAGTGAGCGCATATTGTCAGGAGGATGGGATCGACGACTACAAGACTTATTCTTTGATGGTTACGGTGACATAGTATATTTGGTGTATGTCCGAGTCAACCAACCTTTACTCCGAGCAATCGAGAAAGAGTTAAAGAGCTGCAAGTTGACCATCAAGAGTGAAAGATGATCTTTCAGGGGTGCCATTAACCAAGAGAAGAAAAGAGCCAGGAAAGAGATCGACAAAGGCAAGCAAGCAATCGTCTACAAAAGAGAAAACACTACCGTTTGGAAGAGGAAATCTATGGGGACCAGGAATAGACTACTCAAGATACGAAACTTATACGACGACACCATCCAAAGCCTGAATCAGAGTCAAGATCAAAATGCCGAGTTAGAAGGGAGACTAGCAGAGGTGAGATGAGTCATTTCATGCCTACCGACGTAAGAATGGTTTCATCGAACTACAAGGAAGAGAACGTGGGAATGGCATGTTATGAGCTCGCAATGAGTCACTCAAGGCAACTGTTCAAGATTACAAGGGGAGCATTAGAGTATTCAAAGAAGTTGCAGCCGGTGGAGACAACTACTAGGGAAGAAGACTTCGTGATGTTGTCCAGATGGTTCAAGACCGAGACCAGTATTACACGACCCTGATGGTGGACATACAACGAGTTGCGAGACATGTGAATGACTTAGCTACCAAAGCTGAAACCCTCCAACACTTCATCACTTCAGGTATGGAAGAAGCACCCAGGTTCATCAAGCTGCTCAGGGCTATTGAAAAGTTAGGGGATAGAGCTAGGGCTTATCTGTAGGAGTCTATCTTGTAATTAGGACTCTTTTTGTAATAGGGACCCATTTTGTAATATAAACTATTTTGTAATCTGGATCCTTTAATTCCCATGAAAGTAGTTCAAAAGGGTGATTACCAGCGGAACCAGTACCTTTATTTGCATACATTCTTGCATTACATCATGTCATTTGCGTTTTACATTACATGCACTCATCCGTCTTCGCAATAATATTGATAGTGTACATATTGTGGCAGTGGAACTAAAAGATAAGCTGCAACTATTCCGCATCCATACTTTACTCGGTTCTAAAGCAGGCCGATGGAAGACAGAGTAGTCAGTCTAGAAAAGGGGTATAAAGATTTGTAAGCGCGTTTTGACAAAGCTAAGAAGAGTCTCAGTGATCAGATCACTCAATCGCAAGCTACGATAGTGTCCGACATAACTGCCTTGCTAGCAAAAAGCTTGGGGAAAGAAAAGGTTAAAAATGAAGTTACTAGGAGCCAGAAGGTATCTCATCTCACAGCAAGGTTCAACCGGCGATGCTAAATTCGGCCAGAAGAGTATACATTGTCCATGTTGGGATATCTGCTAGTCTCCAAGTAGAGGCATCTGCAAACCAACCCATGAATACAGAGGCATTCTACGAAGAAGAGGTGCCAGACCTGGACTTGGTCGAGAAAATTAGGAATGAAGTGGAAAAGAAATGGGAAGAAAGATTTTGTCTCATGGAGGAAAAAGTCAAAGCCATGCAGACTATAGAGGAACCAAAGAATGATGCCAGCGATTTGAGCCTAGTATCCGACCTTGTTTTACCACCGAAGTTCAAAACCCCTGATTTCGATAAGTATGATGGAACTTCGTGTCCTTCCACGCATATTACCATGTATTACCGGAAGATGGCTGCCTTTGCAAAAGATGAAAAACTCTTAATCTATTACTTCCAAGATAGTCTGACTGGGGCAGCCATCCGGTGGTACAATCAATTAAGCCGGGTAGATATCAAGTCCTGAAAGGATCTTTCAAAAGCCTTCGCAGAACAGTACAAGCATATAACAGATATGGCCCCAAATCGATTCGTGTTACAAGGTTTAAGACAGAAGCTTGATGAGAGTTTCCGTCAGTATGCTCAACGATGGCGAGATGTGGCATCTTAGGTTCAACCCCCAATTCAGAAAAGTGAAATTACTCCTATGATTGTAGATACTCTGAAGGGAGTGTTGTACGATCGTCTGATAAGCTATCATGCCGCCAACTTTGCAGACTTAGTCATGGTTGAAGAGCGCATTAAAGGTGTAGTTAAGAAGGGAAAGATAATAGTTCTCTACATCACAGTTCCTCAAAAGGAAGAAGACATCACAGTTCCTCAAAAGGAAGAAGATTCTCATGTTCATATGGTGAATGCTCGTCCAATCAGTCAGCCCTAGGGTCGTTCTCGTAATCAGTCTTCACGATACGTGAAACCTGCAAAGGTACTTCATCATGTTCCTATGACGTACACTGAGTTGCTTCCGACGCTTATCAAAAAGAAACTGCTAACCCCTGTCCAGTCCAAGCCAAAAGATCTTTCATATCCGGTGGGGTACGATGTCAATGCTGTATGTGATTACCATTTGGGGAGTATGGCCCACACAACGGAAAATTGTAGAGCTTTGAAAAATAAGGTCCAAAGTCTGATCGAAGTTGGTCATCTGAAGTTTTAAGGACAATGACAGATATGAATTTTGGGGAGGTGTTGACTTCCCAGTTAGGTGTTTAACTATATTTCATGTTTTCTCTCTTTCTTTTCAAAAGTAATGCGAAGTCAGCTTTACTATTTTAGGCCCGGAAATTAGTGAAGACATTTTGTAGGGGTGTATATCTGGTGAAATGGTATTTTTATTCGCATATCATTTTTGTGCATATCTAGCAAACGATTTTCATTCTTTGATTATTTTCACTCATCGATAAGGGTTAGTTTTTATTTTCATGTGCATACTCATATTTTTACACATAAAATACATGTATTCGGCTATTGTGTCCTTGTATATCAATCGCATGAGGGACATTATTTTAACATAGGTGATTGGTTTTGAGCAACCTGCATCTACTGGAAATCAAAGGCTACGGAGAAGACGAATTTGTAATTACCTTCCGAGTTATTTTTTGGTTAATTGTTAATGACCTCACTTAAGCATAATTTACTGTACGTGGAATAAAAAAAACAATAAGCATCTACCACGTTTAAAATGAGTGAAATAAGAAATCCTAAGAAAAAACACTCCAATGTTCGAAGCCTGGTAATAGGTATATTCAAAACCTGGTAATAGGTTTGTTCGGATAAGAGTGTGGCAACTTTGGGGCACTTCTCTGAAGCGATAAGATGGCAATGCACCATCTAACAAAGAAAAAAGAACAAAAAATAAAAAGAAAAGAAAATAAGAAGAAAAAAGAGAGAAGAAAATCGCTTCATGAGTGATGGTAATATTTTCGTCTCATGACAATGCTGAGTAACTCGGGGTATTGTTGTTTGCTCCATCATTATTCCCGAGCCAAAAGAATGTGATAAGTTGAATTCCCCAAGCAAAAAGAAAATAAGCCAAAAAATGATGATGATCTGATAGGGTCCAACCCAGTCAAAAAAAGAAAAGAGAGAGAGACCAAAATAACTCGGAATGTATTTTACATTTTCAGATAACAATTCAGCTTTTGAGGTCCCCTATATACAAGACACACTTGGGGGTAATTGCCGGTAAGTTGTCTCAATGTCATTTGTGCACTTGATACTCAGGGTATACGATTTGACGTATCACTACGGCTGTCGAGATTTTCTAGTCAAGCATTAGCCAAAAAAAAAGTGTTTGTATTGTTCCAAAATTTTGCCGTTCATTTTAAAATTCAAAGAATACACGGGCAATTGGCCTCTTTACTTTAAAAAAAAGATTTAAAGCCTAGAGATATAGGTTCGGTTCCCCATTAGAGTACTTCATTTAAGTTCAAAGACATAGATTGAACTCAGAGATGGGTTTGGGGGTTGGGGCATTTTAGCTCACCCCGATGTTGAGACAGAGAGAGACTCTGCATGATGGGTCAAAGACAACAAAGAGTTCGAGTCCGAGATTAGTGGGGCACCATTGCCCGTGAAACAACAGAGATAGTTGTAAGAATCCAAGGCAGAATAGACCCGAGATGTCAGATGATTTGAAAGATTTGGATTAATGAAAAAGACAAAAGACTTTCTTGAGTAAAGAAATGATGTTGACCGAGGTCGCTTGGCCTGAAAGGGTGAACAAGGAATGAGCAACGAAGTTTTGGGGGGCGAAAGCTGCTGGAGCATCAGAATGATTAATAATTGTAGTCACATGACGAAGCCTACCTAACCAGCAAGTGGTGACTTGAGTATTAAGATGTCCGAGAAGATTGTGACAGGGATTCATACATCATTGCATTATTATAAGTCTACATGAATAGGTTGCACCTTTGCATCCCCAACAATCATGAGAATAGCATTTTACATGAACATATGCATCTTTACATCATAAGGTATGCTCATGCATCATCCTTAGTATTAATACAGGAAGACAGACAGATGGTTTCCAAGAAGATGACTCCAACAAAGACTTCATGCACCTCTGCATCGATCCAAAAGACGCGCTTGAGTGTCGCTTTCCCAAAAAAAAACAAAACAAAAACAAAAAAAGAAGAGAGAAAAATAGAAAAAAAAGAAAGAGAGAAAATAAAAGAAAGAAAAAAGGAAAAAAGAGAAAAGAAATGAGATCGGTTGACCAGAGAAAATGTCAACATTTTTAAGCCGCCACTCTGACGAATTTCTAGACGGATAAAACCAAGGTATCACTTAAGGTTTTTCTTAAAAACCAAATTTTTTAATGACATCCTTAAAATCAACTTCTTTAGTTGGATCCTTTCATAAGGATACTTTTCTTAAAACCAACTTCTTTAGTTGGATCCTTTCATAAGGATACTTTTCTTAAAACCAACTTCTTTAGTTGGATCCTTGTATAAGGATACTTTTCTTAAAACCAACTTCTTTAGTTGGATCCTTGCATAAAGATGTTTTTCTTAAAACCAACTTCTTTAGTTGGATTCTTGCGTAAGGATACTTTTCTTAAAACCATCTTCTTTAGTTGGATCTTTTCATAAGGATACTTTTCTTAAAACCAACTTCTTTAGTTGGATCCTTGCATAAGGATACTTTTCTTAAAACCAACTTCTTTAGTTGGATCCTTGCATAAAAATACTTTTCTTAAAACCAACTTCTTTAGTTGGATCCTTGCATAAGGATGATTTTCTTAAAATCAACTTCTTTAGTTGGATCCTTACGTAATGATGCTTTTCTTAAAACCAACTTCTTTAGTTGGATCCTTGCATAAGGATGCTTTTCTTAAAATCAACTTCTTTAGTTGGTTCCTTGCATAAGGATGCTTTTCTTAAAACCAACTTTTTTAGTTGGATCCTTGCATAAGGATGTTTTTCTTAAAACCAACTTCTTTAGTTTGATCCTTGCATAAGGATGCTTTTCTTAAAATCAACTTCTTTAATTGGATCCTTGCATAAGGATGCTATTTTTAGATCAACTTCTTTAGTCGGATTTTTGCATAAGAATGTTTACCCCAAAAAGAAGAAGAAAAACCAACACACAAAAAAAGAAGAGAAAACAAAAGAAACAAAGAAGAAAGAAAAAGAAGAAAAAGGAAAGAAATGAAAAAGAGAGGAAAAAGAGAAAGAGAACAAAAAGGAGGAAGGAGAAGAAAAAAAGAAAGAAGGAAAAAGAAGAAAGATTGATCGGAGAAAAATGTCACTAAATTTTCGAGCCATCACCTTTGATGGATTCCTCGTGATGTCTAGACAGTTTTTCTTAAAATCAAAATCAATCATTTCTTAAGGATATTTTTCTTAAAAAATTAATTCCTTAATTTATCCTTCCATAAGTATATTTTTCTTAAAATCGAATTTCTTAATTTAATCATTTCTTAAGGATATTTCTCTAAAAATTAATTTCTTAATTTATCCTTCCATAAGGATGTTTTTCTTAAAATCAAATTTCTGAATTTAACCATTTCTTAAGGATATTTTTCTAAAGATTAATTTGTCCTTCTATAAGGATATTTTTCTTAAAACCAACTCCTTAGTTTAATCCTTTCGCAAGGATCGTCTTCCTTAAGATCAAGACTTCTAAATTTAGATACTTACGAACTCGAAGATTCAGCTAAGGAAGATCGGAGAGTTTCAGAAGAACACGCGACTCCAAAGCTGCAAATAAGGAAGTCGGATAAAAATGACTGCTTATGATCTTTGCTTTGTTCTTGTTCCACAAGAACAAGCAAAGAGGGGCAACTGTAATCACTCATTTTTACCTGTGTTTGTTAATATTGTGCCATGCTAATATAATAATCAGTTAATATTATTATCGTGTGTTTACATATATGTATGTGTGTACGTGTGATTAATGTATACGTAATATATGTATGTATGGATATTTATGTCGACTATGTGTATGATTGTATATGTATGTATGATCGTATATGATATTAATTAAAATGTGTAATATATTAGTATTCGTATGTATGTACGTGTGTATATTATATGCGCATGTATGGTTGTCATTACTATTACTAACATCAACATTAATATTATTGGGCTAAATTAAAATGAAAATCCAAAAAAATATTAAACCCAAATAAATTAATATTCAGTCCATTATAAAACCCAAAATACATTGTAAGGCCTGATCGGCCCAAACCTAAAACCTAGCAGAACCCTAATACATCAGTTATCTAAACCCTAATAATTTTTATCCCTTGCACAGCCCAATCTGGGCCGTTGGATTAGATCTTGATCCAACGGCTCTAGATCAATCAAGATGACTCTTCAGCTGGCGCGTGTAGCTCACTCCAGAGGCTGTCGGACTTCCACGCGTGCGTGGCGTACACGAGCCGACCCTTCAGATAATCATACGCTACGTGTCATCATCTCCATCAACCACCAGAAGTGATCGTGACCGTTCGTGCCCCAAGTGATCCCAGCCGTTGGATCAAATATGATCTAACGGCCAGGATTCGGTCTGGCTAAATGACACCTCCGCCATGCTTTACCGTACCACCAACTCAGTTGGCGTGAAAAAAAAAACAGAGGAGAATGGGTTATTAGTACCAAAACTAGACAAAATATATGTATTTTATTTTCTATTCCTACCAAAAAATAAGGGGAGAAGAACAAGATATATATATCAGATAGGTATCAGAAAAAAGAGAGCTCAGTTGTAACCAGTTTCCCAGAAATACAAAAAAAGAGAGATCTCACTCTTTTGTTCATCTTTTGAACAAAAATAAAAAATAAAAAGGTATCCATTTGTCTTTAGCGTTATATGTATGTATATACTCCAGAAGCAACAAAAAAGGGAGAAGAGTTGAGAGTTCTTTTACCCTCGTTGTCGGTGGGTCTCCCCTCGCCAGTAATAAGCCACATCAGTTTCCAAAACTGAATATGGTGAACTGAAAAGAGAGGGAGGTCCCTTTTGGTCTCGTTTTGTATTTTAAAAAAAAGGAAAAAATGGTTTTCCGCATCATATTTTCTCATATCTAGGCAAAAAGTGGAGTCTTTGTGTAAATCTAAGTTTAGATTCGGGTTCGGGTTGAAGCGAGGTTGGTTTTGGTGGTTTTTTAGGTTCGCCAACACCGACTAGCGGCGGCCGGCGACGGAGGAGACGGCAGTTTGTCATCGGTTTTTGGGTTCATCGAAGGCTTCAAGTTTGGTTTTGGGAGAAAATGAGAGAATGTGGGGGGTTATTATCTTAGAGCTTTAAAAAAATGAGAAAAAGAGAGGGAAGGCCAATTGAGGGGATTTATAGGCAAGCCCTTCTTTTAAAAATGGCCTAATTGCATCATAAACCATCTCGCGTTTTGGGATTTTTCAAAACGGTCTCGCCCCTTGGGTTAATTACAAACCTAGTCCCTCTTATGTTTCCAAATTTTCCAATTTCGTCCCGAAAATTACCCGAAATCCATTTTTAAATGGTCAAATCACGCCCCATGGACCTCCGCGTTTTTTAACTTTCCATTTCGAGCTTGCCGCATGGGTTTTTCATAGCTTCAGTCCCCATAAGTTTTACCCGGTTCTTGATTAGGTCCCTAAATGTCGTTTTTTTATTTTAAATTATAAGTTTTATGTTTTGATTTTATTCCATTCCAGTCCCCTATTGTTGTTTATTATTTTGTTTTAAGTAGTTAGGTTTTAATGTTTTTGCATTAATATGATTTGGGTTTTTTTTTAAATAGGTGTTATATATGTTCTTGTCACCTCTTTATTTCATGCTCGTTTTTGTATATCATTATGTTAATATGGCCTTTAGCTCGTTTACTCGTATTCTAAATATTTTAGCATGTTATGCTCTTTTAGTATGTTTGCATTTTTTAGTATGTTTTTTTCATGTTTTCATGTATGTTTTTCTCATATTACATGTGTATTTATGTTTTACAACATGTGTTTTTTGTGATGTCTTACCCTCATGTTTTAATTTATTTTGTTCGTATACATGCCTTTCATATGTTTTAGTTTTATTCGTTTATCATGTCCACATGATAGCATGCTTTTTGTTTGTTTCGTTTTTTCGTGATATCATGTTTTTTGTCTTTTAATTCTTTTGTTCATAGTATATGTATGTATGCTTTAGATTAATATTTTATTTATGTTATATTAGTATTTTATTATTTTAATATTTATTGTATTTGAATTATTTGCCATATTTTATATTTTGCTCACTAAGATTGCATATCGAAATATATAATGTCAATGCGGTGCCCTTTTATCCGAGCGCAAACGGGGCCAGTATCAGGCGTAGTGATAGTGGTTGGGCTTTTCCTCTCGGATAAAGGGCCTTTAAAATCTACTCACACTTATAATCAAATCTTAACTTAATCGTCACTTTAATCCGGAAAGTCTAATATTAATAAAGCGGCAATTATTAAAGTACCAATTTTGGGCGGTGTGAGGGTGCTAATCCTTCCCCATCCGTAACCGACTCCTGAACCCAAAGTTTTCAAAATCTCTGGTTTTTATGGTGTCCGACCTACCTATGTGGCCGGTGGCGACTCCAATTTTCTAAATAAAACGTGGTTTTTTAAAAACCCTTACGGAATAAACATTTTTATATCCGAAAGACAACAAACACTTCGAAAATGTTTTTTAGCGAGAGGGACATCGCTACAAATGTATGTATTCTCACATCACATCTCTACTTCTAGAAGAATTAAGGTGCAACCAATAATTCAAAGTTGCAAGTGTAACCACATATTTAGTATCCTATGTGCTCAATCAAAGTGATTAAATGGAAGGCATATAGTAGTTTCCATGTCTTTATTATTACCCTTTGCTCTTCGTGAACCAACTATACGTAGTTTCCTTTTCCTTGGTTTGGAGCGAATACTTTGTTAGGTTAATGGGTCTAAATCTATCAAATTTTGAGCCATTTCTTGTCTAGAGAATATTAAAAATGGACTATAAACTGCCTAGTTTTCAACTTAATCCAAAATCCCTATACTTTGTTTCATCCCCAAAAGGATTGAGAAGTTTCTTATTTAATTGGAAATTATAGACCACTATCAATACCAATTGATTTAGAGGGTTAAATGTTAAGTCCATTTAACAATGTCAGTGGCGTAAATGAAACAAAATAAGTTGGAAGAGTCGTTATTATAATAAACTTTTACAATCCTTAAATTTGAATTAATTAATTAATCAATCAATCAAATATCAGAATTTTTGAAATTTTTTATTGCTAATCGAAAACTACTAAACTCCATTCAATGAAGTGATGAAATATGTGCCATGAAAATGCCATTTTACTCATTTATATGGTTAAAAATTATTGATATGAACCAATTAAATATGAAAAAATAGTCATTGTACTTGTTCTAGTGATTATTTAAAAAAATAGTCAAGATTATTTTCAAACGGAGAAAGCTTCGAATGGCGGCAAAAACCATGGCAAACGAAGGAGTGAAAATTGTCGATTTCATGTATGAAAACTTAGGGTTTTTGGGAGGGAGAAGATGATTTTAACGTGTCACGTTAACATATTTTTAACAGGAGTTGACAATGACCGTAACGAAAAAGAATTAAAAGTTTAATGACTATTGTAAGTTTTAAAGGTTTGGTGGCCAAAATGAAGTGCTTTAAAGTTCAATGACTATTTTTATAATTTTTCTTTTTTGTTTGATCTTTGTAAAATTTCAGTTAATGGAGAAGAATTGCTTTTATTTAATGTTTCTGAAGAACTCTTGGGCTCATTTGCGGCCAGGAAACCAAATTTAGATCTTCAGCTAAATTTTTGAATGGGGAAAAGTAATCTTTTAATAAATTCAGATTATATTTTAAATATTATTTATACTCATACTTTATTCTATAAATAAATATATTTTTTTTTGTTAATTTACTAAACATTTTAAGAGATTGTTTTACAAGTTGAATATCAATATATACTATTACAACTTACCAACGGAGGTTGGTTCAAGTGGTAAGCAGTTTAATATCGCTTAAGCATGTATTGAGTTCAAGATTTTGTGTATGCAAAAAATTCTCTGCGGGAGACTCACCCATCACAACCAGGTATGCGACGCGGGTCGGTCCAAATTAGTCAGGGCAAAGCCTTAAGGAACCATAATTTATAGAGTAAATGTAGATAATTAATAATATTTTTAGTAAAATTATAAATAAACACACTCTTAATTTAATATGATTAAATTATTTTAGATAATTAATCTCATAACAAAATATTTAATTCCCCACCGTGAATAACCCATCCATGTGAATATTTTTACTTTAGCACTTTTAATAATTCGATTAAAGAACTCAACAAGTGGTCACAGCGTAAAAGCAGATGATGTTCATCCTAGAAGACCCAAGTTCAATCACTTTATCTACAATATGTATGTGTCTTGTTAAAAAATTAAAAATATTTATAAACAAATACTACCTTCTTGAAAAAAAATGAAAGACTTCAAATACAAAAACATATCAGCATTAATTGCTCCACAGCAACCAACCTAAGCAATTGAATCATTAAATTGATATCAGAAAACTGTCTATTATATAATTTATATTTAATTTTTCAACACATAAATATTGAAAACAAACAATTGTCTTTGACCTATTTCTTTATTTTTAATGAAAAAAAGGATAAATTATTCTCCAAGCTTTGTGAATTCTTTTTGTCTTACTATGAAAAAGTAAAATAAAAAAAGACCAATCAAAGCTCAAAGTCTGTGAAAAAAATAACACTTTTAAGAATTTGATTCACTTTATCCATATGGACCACTGAAATATATAGCATAACTCTCCGTAACCAAGCAAGGTATTTTTTTCGTTTCGAATTTATATTTGATGTATTAATAGAATATAAGAGTGATAATAAAAAATTAAATTATTATATATCAAATATAGACTAAGCTTGAAAAAATAAAAGGGCAATTTAGGAAAAGGGACACTAATTTTTTAAGATTATTCACTAATTATTCCATGGTAAAGGACCAAAGCCAGTTGTGATTAGAGTTTCTTCCCCAAAATACCCATTATTTTCTTCGTAATAGCAAGGCGTGCTATTGGGATTCAGTAGCCACCCGTCGATCGGGTACACCAAGTCCGACCCTAACTCCACTGATTCGTAACTCGTCCCTAAACTCGGTAGTTCAACTATCTGACTCAGCTCCTCCGGTGTCGACACGTCATCCATGTTCAATGTTGATGACGACGTCGAAGCCGACGACGACAACGTAGTATTACTTAAGAACTCCATTGAGGCCGCTTTAACGGCAGCGGCTTGGACGTCACGGGGGGAGTTGGAAGCCGGTCGCGGCAACGAGTCGGCGAGTTCAGGGAAGTTGAGGATCGCCGAATTGCCTTTGATGCCTAACGCCGCGACGTCGTGGGCGCGTGCCGCCATTTCGGGGGTCGAGAAAGTGCCTAACCAGATCCGGTTCTTCTTCCGGGGCTCTCGGATTTCCGACACCCATTTGCCCCACGCCCGCATTCGGACCCCCCGGTAAACCGGGTGCTTGGCGCTACTATCCCTCGGACGCTTTTCGTTCTCCGAATTGGGTACCGAGTGGGTACCCGTTCTCTTTTTACCATCATACGATGATAATGAAGCTGGGAACAAAGAAGAAGAGTTGCTGGTCAGGGTGCTTGACTCAGTTTCTGAGTTTGGAGAGTCACCCATTGCGAGTTTCTGATCCTGGGTTTCCTTTAACACACTTGAATGCTAGACAAGAACAGGTAATTCAATTTGTCGGTAAACCGACGATTAAAAACATGCAATTTTTCCAGATGTTTATGAAGAAAGTTAAGGTTTTTGGTTTGTAAGAGATAGTAAATGAGAGTGTCAGAGTGAGAGTAAGTGAGAGAGAGAGGGAGAGAGAGTTTTGGTTTGAGGAGAGAGGGGGAAATGATGGGGTTTTAGGAATGGAATGGAATGGAATGGAAGCAACAAAGTTCAAGTTAAAACGTGGCGATTATAAATGCATTTTTATATGAAAAACTCAAATTAAATATTTATTTTAAAAAATATCCCCTCTCAACTTTATTTGAAAAATATACCCCTAAATCGATCACGTAAGAATAGGAGTGTTCAAAAATACCCGATCCGACCGACCCGACCCTAATATCCGACTACCTGAAAATAAATCACCGGGTACTTACCCGAATGTTCAAAGATGAGTTATATGATTTGATTTCAACGCAGCTTAACAAATCTGCAACACGTCAAATATCTTTTTATTGGCGAAAATATCCGTTGATGAGCTCGGCCCTGAAGTGCATTACATGTTCACCTTATCAAATGCATGGGACCTTCGTAAGATGTTTAGGAGTTACACTCGTGTCGAGGGTACGAACATCGAGTTCACTGTAAAATTTGACGAAGAAACATGTTTATCAAGAAACGCAGTAGCAACTCCATTGTCAGAAAACGAAGATGCAGTTTTGATATGTAACAACAGTAAACGACTAGAGAAAGAGCAAAAAATAGAGGAACATAACTTAACATCAGACATGTCTACAGACTATGGCGACACAAAAACTGGCTCATCTTCTATTCATTTCAACTAAGCGTAACTTCGTGTATCTTATTCACAAATATTTAATCCATTGTCCACATTGCACATAAATCTATCATACTCGGTATATATGATATCTCATAACTCGTTGTATATATATGTATATCACGTACAACATTAAATGTGTCTTTAATGAAAAAGGCATAAATTTTAATTCTACATTTTAAAAACAAATAATAATAAAATCTATATCACATACAACATTTAGACTCTTAAAATAATCATACATTTTAAAAACAATATATATTATTAAAAGAAACAATACAATGTCTACTTTATAAAAGGAAAGAGCATAAATTTGATATTTCTTTTTTTATTTTATTTTTTAGTTTTTAAGTAATTGTAATCATAAATTATCTTTAATGTTGTCTGCAACTATCACCTAAATCTATTTAATTATTATCTTTTTAAAAACATTTAATGTGTATTTTTTTTAAAATAAAACAATATATATATAATTTAAATATTATTTATCATATACACAAGGCACAAGCAACAAATGAAATAAGGTAAAATATAATTTTTTTTAAATTAAAGGATAAATAAAGTTTGTGTACATAATTCAAATTAATTATAGCTACATCCTAATGACGCATATGTCCACCCATACCGCACTATGGTGGACGACAATCCCGACGTGTATTCTTTCGAACAGGGCATGCTCCATTATCATTATGATCCCCATATGCATCTGCAGTACCACTGTTGGCACTGGGACCTGTGTAGAATAAGATCTGCGTCTGCTCAACAATACCAAAATCGAATTGTGTTGCCAATGGTGGAACTTCTAATATTGGAGGAACAAATGTAGAAGGTGTTTTGAAAAATTGAATTTTCAAGAGAATAAGGGAGAGCTTTAACTATGTTTATAATTTTAAAAACCTTATTCAAAATTTATTTTGACTAAGGGGGATAACCTCAAAAATAAATTTTCAAGTTGGTTTTATTATATAAAAAGGGGAGATTGTTAGGATATTTGTTTTGATATAATAATTGAAAAATAGTTTTGGACTAAATTCAAAAGATTTCAAAAATGTTTTAAGTCAAAACAACATGAAAATATGTTTGAGGAGTTTTTAAAAGGTTTTGAAAGTGTTTAAAATGTTTAAAAGTAGTCAAACTTAAGTTTTCAACATGCTTGTACAGATACGGTAACACCCCGTATCGATACACCTTAGGGTTTCAGCTACGATAATTTTCCAGAAGTGAAAACCCGAATCGATACAAGCTTAGGCGTATCGATACCCTATGTTTTCAAATCCCCAATGACTAGTTTCAAAACCCCTAACGGCTATTTCTATACAGCGTAACGATACATCGTATCGATACAGACTGTAGCGTACTGATACACCGTATTGATACACTCTAGAGGTGTATCAATACACTAAGGTTGGCGAGCATAACGGCTAGTTTCTGAAGAATACGTACCGGTACGGCAACCCAGTGTATCGATACGGCAAGCTCTAGAACTGCATTTATTGCAGGAAATAAAGTCTCCAACGGCTACAAATCATCCCCAACGGTCTCCAACGGCTAGGAACTCATTTGGGAATATAAAAGGACCCTTTAAGCACCTGGAACAACTAATGATCAACAAGCCAACATGTCTATGATTGAAAAAGTGTCTTAGGGATTAAATTGTATATTTTCGTATAGACAAACACTTGTGAGCCAATTTGTCAATGTATGCTCAAGTGTTCTAGTTTTTTGGTGAGAGCAATAGTGCAAACATCTACCTAAGAGAGGAATTTATTGTTTGCTTTATTTTCTCTTGTTAGAGAAGATTCCCAAAACTTGGGTTGTAAGCTTTGGATGCTAGGCTTGGTAATTGAGTCTAGGTTGTAAAGGTTGCCTCCTAAGCCTTGTAAAATGTTAAAAAATTCTTAGTGGATTTGGGAAATCCTTAGTGCGAAAGCTAAGATAGTGGATGTAGACTTTGGTTAGAAAGCTAAACCACTCTAATCATTACGTAAAATTTTCTATCCTTTTCCTTCCACCACCAACACCCAAAAATTAACTTCTCCACCACTTGGCGACATATTTTGGTTGATTCATCGAGCCCAACAATTGGTATCAAAGCGAGGCTCAATCAAGAGGGATTAACATCTTATTGAGGTGATCCGGCAAGCTCGACCAACCAACAAGTTAACCGGTGTTCATGGCACAATCAATTGACAAGCCACAATTCTTTAACAGTGATCATTATGCCTATTGGAATAATATGATGATGTTCTTCATCAAGGCCATTGCTACCGTCTTTGGGACATTGTTGAAGATGGACTGTTCGTGCCACAACGAAGAATGCAAGATTGGAGTGAGGATGACAAGAAGTTAGAGCTAAATGCAAAGGCCTTGCATATACTCTTATGTGCATTAGGTCTAGATGAATTTGCTAAAGTTTCTTCTTGTGAAGATGCCAATGAGGTATAAGACAAGCTTGAAGTGATCCATGAAGGTACAAATGAGGTGAAGGAGACAAAGATTGGTCCACTCAACCTCAACTATGAGATCTTCAAGATGGACTTGGAAGAAGACATCAAGAGTATGTTCGACCATTTTTCCACAATCGTCAATGAACTTAAAGGTCTTGGAGAGGAGATTTCAGAAGATAAACTCATTCGAAAGTTGATTTATTCACTTCCCGAATCATGGGAGAGCAAGAAGAGTGCCATCAGTAAGGCCAAGAACTTAAAGGAGCTCAAGCTTAATGAGCTAATTGGGTCTCTTCTTACCCATGAGTTGATATCCAAACCATTGAGAGAGGAGAAGGATAAGAAGATCAAAGAGCTTAGAATCGAAGATTTAAACATAGTAGCTCTTAAATCCTCCATAAGCCATCAATAAGATTCAAGTGATGAGGAAAGTGAGGATAAAGAGATGGCCTATCTCTTCAAGAAGTTTGCCCGATTCATGAAGAGCAAAAATGAAGAATCCAAGCATGAATCGAAGAAGAAGATAAAGGATCCCCACAAGAGCCATGAACGCAAGAAGATGAGGCACACCAAATATGATTGCCCTAGCTTCAACAAAAAGGGATCATCTTCAAAGAAAACATATATGGCAACATGGAGTGATGAAGAATCCACCAATGAAGATGATGTAGCCCACATATGCTTTGTGGCCCTCCAAGAGGGAGATGTTGCTTCTAACTCATCTATTTATAATTCTTTCACATTTGATGAGTTACAAGAAGTATATGATGAATTGGTTTTTGAATTTAAAGCTTCATTTTCGAAAAATAAAAAGTTAATTTCAAAATTGAAAACCGAAAATAATTTGCTTTCTAAAACCAATTTGGATTTTGAAGCAAAAATCAAGGATTTTGAACTTAAAGTTTTAAATTTACAAAATTTGCTTCAAAGTTTGGAAAAAGATCATAAAAAAGAAACGGATGATCTTAAGAAAGAAAAAGATTTGATTTCCAATGAGCTTGAAAAGAAAGACAATTTAGAAAAATCAAATTTTTACCAAAGAGAATCTAGTGCCCCTAAATTTTTGAACGGTAAATGTTTTAGAAGTATTTAGGTCCCAAAAGAACTAATTACTTCAAATAAAAAGGATGAAATTGAAAAATAGATTCCTTAGGGACTAAAGTTTGTACTACTAATGCCTATGGATCCAAAGCAATTTGGATACCAAAAATCAAATGATTGTCTTTAGTAGGTGTGGTGGAGCTTTGATCGACAAGTGATGAAATTAAGGGGAAACTCTATACACATAAGGGATATCACTTGAAGAAGGAAAGCTTCACATCCTACTTTAGGTTCAAGTGGTAAAATTAGTTGAATTTTATTTGTTTTAATTTGAATTTTTTTAAATTCAACTAGTTTATCATATATTTGTTGGACTAACATTTCTTTGATGCTTGAGTAAGGGGGAGCCTATTTTAACAAAATTTATTTTTGTCAAAATTTATTTTACAATTCTCCATTGTTATGGACTTAAAAGTTTAAAACTTTGGTTTGAACCATTTTTGATAAACAAAAAGGGGAAGAATGTTTTGAAAAATTGAATTTTCAAGAGAATAAGGGGAGCTTTAACTATGTTTATAATTTTAAAAATCTTATTCAAAATTTATTTTAATTAAGGGGGAGAACCTCAAAAACAATTTTTCAAGTTGGTTTTATTATATCAAAAAGGGGGAGATTGTTAGGATATTTGTTTTGATATAATAATTGAAAAATAGTTTTGGACTAAATTAAAAAGATTTAAAAAATGTTTTTAAGTCAAAACAACTTGAAAATATGTTTGAGGAGTTTTCAAAGGTTTTGGAAGTGTTTAAAATGTTTAAAAGTAGCCAAACTTAAGTTTTCAGTATGCTCGTACCAATACGGTAACACCCCGTATCGATACACCTTAGGGTTTCAACTATAGTAATTTTCTAGAACCGAAAACCCGTATCAATATAGGCTTAGTCGTATCGATACCCTATGTTTTCAAATCCCCAATGGCTAGTTTCAAAACCTCCAACGACTATTTCCATGCAGCATACATATACATCGTATCAATACAGACTGTAGTCTACCGATACACCGTATCGATACACTCTAGAGGTGTATCGATACACTAAGGCTGGCGAGCATAACAACTAGTTTCTGAAGAACGCGTACCGATACGGCAACCCCGTGTATCGATACGACAAGCTCCATAACTACATTTATTGCGAGAAATAAAGTCTTCAACGGCTAGGAACTCATTTGGGAGTATAAAATGACCCTTCAAGCACCTGAAACAACTAATGATCAACAAGCCAACATGTCTATGATTGAAAAAGTGTCTTAGGGATTAAATTGTATATTTTTGTATAGACAAACAATTGTGAGCCAATTTGTCAATGTATGCTCAAGTGTTCTAGTTTTTGGGTGAGAGCAAGAGTTCAAACATCTACCTAAGAGATGAATTTATTGTTTGCTTTATTTTCTCTTGTTAGAGAGGATTCCCAAAGCTTGGGTTGTAAGCTTTGGATGCTAGGCTTGGTAATTGAGTCTAGGTTGTAAAGGTTGCCTCCTAAGCCTTGTAAAAGGGGAAGAAATTCTTAGTGGGGAAGCTAAGGTAGTGGATGTAGGCTTTGGTTAGAAAGCCGAACCACTCTAAATCATTGCGTAAATTTTTCTATCTTTTTGCTTCCACCACCAACACCCAAAAATTAACTTCTCCACCACTTGGCGACATATTTCGGCTGATTCATCGAGCCCAACAGAAGGCAATATCGGATAATATACTGGAGGAACCGTCATAAAAGGACAAAACGCGTATGTGAAAAAATCTTCAGACATACTCCCTATATGATAAAGTGACAGATTACTACCCACATGGTGAAATGATGAATAAGTCAAGTGTGTGAATGCGGGTGCTGGCACCGGTGTCACAGGTTGTATTGTTGACTGGGTAGGTACCTGTGTTGTTCCCAATGACGAGGCCCCTAGAGCGTGTGTTCTTCTTCTCTAGCTTTGTTCCTCAATTCTGGTACCACGTTGCATTGGCAAACGTTGCATCGGTGGATGGTTTAGGGGAGGCTCACCTATTTCTCGTTCGTGCTCTTCTGGGGTTAGTATATGCAACTTTTTATTTTGTTCGTACCACAACATATATTCATATGTAACACTGTGGTCCACAATGGGTTCACAAATAGAGGGCTGTCTAGCAAATCTTGTCATCCACTCACCTACCCACACCGCATGATGATGCCCCTAATGAACATCTGTCTTCCTTTGTCACGTTAAACGATGCAATTTGTCCGTATTTGGTGGTGGGTCTGGAATCCCTTGGACAAAGTTGAAATATCACAGCACGCGGTTCGTAAGATGCCACTCTACTATTTCATAGTGTATGAGTTGGACCCTCAACATCCAAACGTGAGAAGTCCACAATATTTCCCACGGAATACATGCCGCAATATCAGGATCATCGTACGGCGTCCACAAGAACTATACAAAAATTTTGTAAACTAAGTTAGATAAACTCGATTTAAAAAAGATTTTTAAATTTAAAAAATGAAATCGATTAAAATATTACCACATCTCTCTTATCGATCATTAGTTTATAATCTCGCTGAGTTGTTGGTAGTCCCACGTGAGATAATGGAACACACCACCTGTTATTCATAAAACAAAATCTAATTATTATCATATTATAAAAAACATATATTATAAACTTAGTTTATTATTTATTAGTACATCTGAATAAGTGGAAATTGGAATGAGGTCAGATTTTTAGGTGTCGGGCATAAAAACGACATTCAAAATTAAGCCCACAACTTTAGCAACAAAAGACACCCTCCAATAACATCTTTGTCCGGGTCTACGGTTTTGCATAGCTCCCTAAACAAATATGCCAAGACTGTCGCTCCTCAACTCTTATTTCTTGATTCCTCAAAATTGCGTAGATGAGGCAACCACATCAAATGCACTTTGTTGCTGGATTTGTCTAGCATCAAGATCCCCCAATAACTCGTAGAATATAGGCATGAGTAAACCGCTAAAAAATAATAAATACCGATATGAAATTATTTTCAATAAAATAAAATATCAAATAAATAATCATAAATAATAAAAAATATATTAACATTCTTTGTTTCTTTATCAGCATTCTGGGGTAGGTTGTAAAATTATTGTCCAAAAAGTTATAAAAATTTTACCACCATCAAACTTGTCTAGAACCATTCTACGCAAATTAGCACACATGGCGGGCTAGTCTTCTTCGGCAACACCGGTTATAACTTCGCCATCAACAGGCAGACCAAGATGCAATGCAACATCTTGCAACGTAATAGTAGCCTCACCGTACGGAAGATCAAATATGTGTGTCTCTGGCCTTCACCTTTCTAGCAACGTGTTTATCACAGACGTTGCAACTTCGTACTTATAGTGCAAACATGGTCAAAACTGGCTTCTTCCAAATACAAAACAATATCCAGATGCAGTGGTGTCATGATACGATTGAGGTAACAAGTCAACACACGTTCATAATGCTTCAAATTAAAATTTAAAATTAATAAAAAACTAAATAAAAATTAATAATAAGTAATTAACAAAATAAAAAAAGATTTTACCTCTGCATTTTTTCGCCAAAAGTCGAACACGTGTTGTGATCCTGCCTCAGTAACCCCGTCATAATATCGAATATCGAATATTCGAACTCTTTTAAAATAATATCAAATAGTAGAGAAAGAAGAAGAAGAAGAATGAAGATGAGATGTGAGAAAATTCTGAGGGAATGAGCCCCTATTTATAAGAGTCCTCGCACCCCTTCCGAAGCGGTTTTAATGGACCCTTCGCGCTCTGCAAAACACGAGGTTCGTTGAAAAGACGCGGCTTTTCAGTTTGAATCAATTCTAACCTGTCAGAAAGGACCTCACTTTTTGCAGAAAACGAGTTCCCAGGGTTCTCGAAATTTAAATTTATTTATTTTTTCAAATTTTATCCTTATTTAATTTAATATAATATTCAATTAAGATCATTAGGGTATTTTAATATAATATTCAATTAATATCAGTACGCTATTTAATTAGGATATTCAATTTTTAATTTTTTCCTAATATTCATTTATTTTATATTAATAGTACAAATTTTAAAATTTTAAAAATATTTAATTAGGACTATTAAAAAAGTAGGATCTTTGACAAATTTAAGATCTTTTAATTTATTTATTCATTCAATCCTACCAATTAATTCCTAATAATTACGATCTTTTAAAAAGTTTATTTTTTATTTTTTAAATATAATATTTAAAAATTAATGTTTACCATCTAAAAATTTAAAGACGATCTTTTTTAAATACTATTTTGTTAAATATGATCTTCTTTTAGACAAAGTTATAATCTTAAAAATATGATTTTTTAAATTATGATTTTTTATTTCCCATATTCTAGAATAATTATGATTTTTATTTAAAGAGAGTAAGGATTTTTACTAAAGATTTGTATTAAAGATTTTTATTTAAGGATAATTAGGTCAAATTAAAATAAGTAGGATGTTTTTCAAATAATTAAGATATTTAAGGATAAACATCATCTTTCATTTATTAAGGAATTGTAAAACGGTCCCAATGACCTCGCTTTCTGTTCCATGTAATAAATCTCGTGATAAATTTATCCGCCTTTTCAATTTCTCAGGGACCTCACTATGTACAAAACGCGAGGTCGTTATCCCTAATTTTAAATTAGGTTATCTAAAAAGTCATTCCACGTAGAACGAACCTTGCATTCTGCAGAAAACGAGTTCAATAATCGCGTTTTCTGAAACGTAAAGTTTTCTTACGTGATCAATTTAGGGATTATTTTCTAAATAAAGTTAGGAGGGATCATTTTTCTAAATAAATATTTAATTTGATTTTTTCATATGAAAATGCCGATTATAAATAATACCCACATAATATAACAAACAAACTCGACCGCCCTCGCCTTTTTTAATAGCTTCTAACGATATCTCTATTATTTAAATAATGGACATTTAATGATTATAATAATAATAATGCTCATTTAATGGCAAAAGTGAAAAATGATCATTTGTTTATTGAAAAATATATTGTATTATATTTAATAATTGTTATGTCATGTGCTCCCTTAACTAGACATATTATCTAGAGTGTAGATGTAGTATTATCCTCGTTTAAGTATCCATCATAGTTTATGTTGTGAATTACTTTATAAAATCAAAAACACTTTTAATTTTCTTTTTTGTTCTTTCTCAAACCCATAAACTTTAGTCGTTTGTTTTTTTCTTAAATCTGTCGTTTTGTATCTTTTTCTGATCTTATTTTGATCAGCGATCGACGACATCAATCTTAGTGTTGGTTACTGATCGCTGGTGTTTAATCTTCTTTTTATTTTTTATATCTCGCTTTAGTTTATCTTTTAATTTTTAATATAATTTTATGTGTTTTTGTTATCTTCTTCTCGCAAATCTTATTGCATTTGTTTTTCTTTGCCTTTGTGGCACGTCTTTTCTCTGTCTTTATGGCACGTCTCTGTCTTATGACATATTTTCTGGATACTTTTACGGCCGCTTGATGCTCGTGTAGTGTTACTCACGACGTTTGTTCTTGATTTGGGTTTGCCGGTGGTCTTGGATAGCTTGATCCTCTTTTGTGGTTGTTTACCGATGTAATTAGAACTATGTAGCGGATCAGAGCCTATGGAACCGACGAAAAAGGTATTTATAGTTTTCTATTGGGGATTTTATTTAGTTCATGTTTTGACAACTCCTCAGGGAACTCTTCCTACAATGAGCTTCAGAGATTTGTTGTGGTACAAAGAAGAAGTTTCTAATTTGGCTGGAATAGTCCTTTAGTTTTCTTTTGAATATGTCATTTTTCTATTTTTTTTGGATATTTGAAACCTTTGAAATGTTATGTTCTTAATTTTTTTGGTTTATAAATAAAGTTGTCTGGTTTCAAGTTAAAAAAACACTTTTAAATAGAAAACTTCAAATAGAGTTAAAATTGAACTATCGGAGAAATAAGTTGATTAACTTAAAAACAAATAATCTAATTAATAAATAGATTTTAAAATTAAAAGAGATAATGTTTAATTTACTAATTTTAGAATTTAAGTTTTTAACAATAACTAATAAAAAAAAATAAGGGTCAAAGTTTAATTTTTTAAATTCTTAAAAATAATAAATCAAAAAAGTTTAAGTGAGACAAGAAATGCAAAAAGTTATAAACTATTATGAAGATTTAAAATATTTAGTACGCGTTATTTAATTTTGTATTAATTAATTTATCAATATGCTTTTGTATCGTCGAATGAAAAACAGATCTTTAGTCGATAAACTTTAGAGCGGGTGGTTAAAGCTTTTAGTTGATACTCTCCCTTTTCTTAAGTTGTGAGTTCAAAATCCAGTAAGAGTAAAATTTCTCTTCCACTTCCCCCTAAATAAAAATTGTTCAAAAAAATAGATCTTCAAAATTTTATTGATCAAAATAAATAATGCTTATCTTGGGATTACCACGCATTTTTTTTGCTGAGCAAAATATAATAAAAAAGTTATAGTTTAGGGATTATCACGAATTTTTCTACAAACAATGTATTTTTAGAGTTTAAAATTATAGTTTTATGATTTAGGGTTATGATTCTAAGGTTTAAGGTTTAACGTTAGAGTATAGGATTTAGAGGTTAGAATTTATGGTTTAGTTGTTAGTGCGTAGGGTTTAATACCCTTAAAATGATACGTGACATCATTTGAAGCCTACTTGTAAAAAGAAAAAATTTCATTGACGGTGCATTAATAATAACTTTTATTTATTTACCGCTACTAATTTTTTGAATATATGTTTTATTTAGAAAAAATGCCATTTCTTAAAAAAAAGAAAAAATAATGTATATAAAAATTATTTAGGAAAATGATAATTTTCTAAAGTACCAAAAAAGACTCGTTTTTAGCCGACAACGACTTTTATGGGATGGGGACGACTTTTGAGATTTTTTAACAATTTTGAAATTAAAATGAAAAGGTTGACACTTTTTTTTTCTCCTAAATTGTGAGTTCGAAATTTACTAAAAGTAATTTTTTTTTCTTTCTCTTCTTTAGATAAAAATTGTTCAAAAAAATGAAAAAGATTAAAACTAGGGGTACTAAAATAATTTAAAAAAATGACACAAATTTATTGTAATTGTATAATTATACAAGATTCTGGAACTATGCAATCTTACTGCATTCTGAAATATTTCACTTTGGTCATGTGGTAAACTTACAAAGATCCAATTGCAAGGAAATTAAAATTATAGGGACCGAAATGAAATATTTCATAATGCAGTACGATTGCACATATCGAATTTTTATGAATAATGATATATATTTGTATAGAGAAATATAATTTTTAAGCCCGACATACTGAAAAGATGGAAGTGAAAGAGTTAAATTTTTCGATAAAAATCGAAAAATCCAAATTTGAAGGCTAAAAATGATGTTTCTCACGATGAAAAAAATATTTTCCCCTTGCTAGTATCTCGAAAAGTTGCGTGGATTAAAAAATAGTCTCAATCAGACATAAAGTTATGGTCTTTCAAAGTTTTGCACTATACCCATAGTTCAAACGTCAATATGCTTTAAAATAATTTCTATTTTTTGTTTTAGCCCCTATCATTCCATTTTCTTTCATTTTAGTTCCTATCATGCAAAAAAATCTTTCAATAATTAGGGGAAACACAATGTTTAAGTAAAAAGGGAAAACACACATTTTGATTTAAGTATTTCTGAAACTTATCATTTTAGTCCCTCTAATATTTTTTTATTTTAGACCCAAAAAATGCAAAAAAAGAGAGGTCCAAAGTAGTTGACACTTGTCGTCAACTCGATCCAACCCGTGATGTCGTCGCCAGCTGATTCACAACTCCCTTTTATTACCGAGAAATCATTTTCCTAAATAATTTTTCATATACACCATTTTCATTTTTTTAAATGGCCTTTTTACCTAAATAAAACCTGAATAGGCTTTTTTTCATATGCACCGTTTTTTTGGTTAAATATTTACCACTACTATTTATTTTTTATGATTTTTTTTGACTAATTATAATGGGGTTGCACAAAGCTCAAACGATAATTTAAGTAACATGTAACAATAAATTAAAGGGTAAAATTCACAAATAATTATTAAACTATTTTAAAAATTTTATTTTATATCGATCATTAAACTTGATAAATGTTACAGAATGATAATTAAACTTCATCATTTGTTCATTTATGATGATTTGGAAATTTCTCAATATGTTGAACTTTAAATTCTACGTTTATCTTGCAAGTTGCAACTATGATATTTGGAGTTGGGTTTAAGGTTTAAACAATAAATGTTAAAAATATAAAATTATTTATAGTTATTCTTTTTTTTAAAAAATCATTTATAATTATTATAAGGTTTAAATATACATTTGATATTTGAATAAGACATTTTTTTTCTCAAATTGGTATTTTAAGAATTTTTGCTTATAAGTTAATACTTGAACTAAATACTTTCTCTCAAAGTGAAATTTAAAATATTTTTACTCCCAAGTTTTTTTAATAGTCTAAAAGTAATTACATAGTTCATAGATTTTTAACCATTTGACAATGCACAATCACCTTGCAGACAAAGTAGTTGAATTCAAGTCTCCTAAAATGAACATCATTCGTTTTTTACTGGGACCGCTTGTTGAGTTCAAGTCTATATCTTAACTTTAATTAATTCCTTATTTTGATATTTTTATTAACAATGTTAATTTTTAATGAAGTGACAACATAAAATTGTACTGCGTGAGCTTTTTTAAAAATACTTTACACTTTATAAAAAAAATTAATTAGAATTACAGAAACAATCGATGAAATTAAAGTTTAGCTATAACTTGAAAAAATCTACGTGATTTAATTACTAACTTAAGAGTTAAAATTTTTTAGATACCAAACGTTTAATTATCAGCAATACCAAACAACTTATATAGTTCATATTTAATACTTATTAAATTCAATATTATTTTTTTAATTCATAAAAATACAAGTATCTTTTTACAGAGGAAGTAAGGAAGGAACCCGGAATTAATTTTTGGATTTATATTCCATTCACTTAAGGTGAAAATAAAAAGTTTATATGTCTTAGTTTTAGAGTTTAGACATATAATTTAGGGTTTAAAATTTAGTGGTTCATGTTTAGGGGTTTAGAATTTAGGGGTTGTGGTTAGAATTTATGATTTAGAGGTTAGGCTTTAGGTTTAGGCTAATATGATTAGGGATTTAAGTTTTAATATATAAACCCTAAATTCTAACCATAAACTCTAAATTCTAACCACGATACCTAAATTCTAAACCCTAAACATAAACTCATAAACCTTGAACTATAAATTAAATCCATAAACCCTAAAATTAAGACACTTGTAAAAACATTTTATTTTCACCGTCAGTGTATGAAATAATTATCCTTAATTTTTAACTAATTTCTAAATCTAAAGATATTAAAATTTCAGAAATAACACAAGAGGAATCAAAGATATGTTTTATCATCTATATACAAATAAATATTTTTTTATAATATGCGTGTCCGTCTTACGGTCCATGTTTGGGATGCGAGGCTACCCCTTTCAATAGTGTCGACTCCAAGTCCCCTCTTTAAGAGTGTAACGTGTTTTACCATTGTACACAACACTTGTTGGTCAGATAAATATTCTTTTAATGGGTGACAATAAAAAATCCATAAAATGATAATAGATTTGATAGAGCTTTAATTATTGATATCAACGTTTCAAAAAACTAAACCATATCATCGTCCGCTTCAATAATCACATAGTAATAATCAAATATTTTATTTATTAAATATGCTTATTGTAATCACTCACTTTTATCCAGTTTGTAAATATTGTTAATATATTAGTATAAAAATTAATGAGGTATTATTATTGCATGTATACATGTTATATTATATGTTTAATATATATATGTGATTAATGTGTGTAAAATATGTGTGTGATATGTGTAAGTGTATGCGTATTATACATATTATGTATGTGTAGGTGTTGGTATATGTGTACCATATGTATGTTTATATTTTGTACATGCATTGTTTGTACATGTATAATATATATGAACAAATATATATGCTTGTGTTTAAACGCATGTAATATGTATGTTAATTTGCATACACGTATGTTATTCTATATGTATTTAGCTTAATGCCATTGTTGTTGTTATTTGTATGTATATGTATTATTATTAGCAATATTAGTTATTATTCGGTTAGAATTAAAAATGGATATGTAAATATAAAAACTCATATAAGTTATTATTGAATGTCCGGTCCAAGTTACAAATAAATATCTAAAACCCAAAAATTATTACATCAGGCCCAAGTTGGCCAGCCCAAAATATATCAAAAACCTTAATATGCATCATGTTCTTTTGCAGCAGCCAAAGGAGGGCCGTTGGATCAGATCCAGATCCAACGGCCACGATCAACCCAAGATGATCCTACTGGCGCGCGTGGAGCGTACCCCTAGGCCGTTCGATTTCTCACTCACGCGCGCGTTTGCGCGAGACCGTTTATTTTCCAACCGCCACGTGGCACAATCCAGTGCTTCCATAGATCGCATCCAAGCCATTCGATCGGCGAGCCACCCTAGCCGTTGTATCAGATTTGACCCAACGACCAGGAATATTTCTGACCAAGATAGCCTTTTCGTCTTCTAGACGCCAATCCACGTGGTTGCCACCGTACGTCGTCCTTGCACCAGTCCTCCAACCATCAAGCATGGCCAGGCATGCCAAAGACACAAAGAGATGGAGATGCGTCAAAATAGAAATCAGATCCAGAAATATATCTTATGTATTAGTTTACCAAACAAAAAAAGATCCAGAGATACATATATGTAATTCAAAAACAAAAAGAGGATGAGAGTTTTTTTTTTCAGTTTTCAGAATAAAAACAAAAATAAAAAGATTCAAGGGTAAATTTTTCTCTTTATTTTCAATATATGCATGCACATTCAAAAAACCTACTAAGAATCAAGTCTTACCCTCTGTCAAACGTTGATTTTCCCCATCGACCGACGACAATTCGTCGGTTCACCGAGCCGAGTATGGTGAGCCGGAAAAAGGAAGAGGCTAAAGGTTTTGTTTAGTATATTGTTTTTTAAAAAATAATAACAAAAAAACAGTTTAAAGAGGGGATCGTTTTTAGATCTAGAAGTAGGAAGTTTTTTTAGAACATGAAGGTCAGATTCAAGTTTAAAAAGGGGAGAGGAACAGTGTAAGTTTTTAGGGGTTCGCCGCCGCCGGTAAGCGACGGCCAGCGGTGGCTTATGGCCGTTCTAGAAATGAAAAGAAAAAAGAGGGAGTGTTTTAATCAAGGGTTTTCAAAAAATGAGGAAAAAAATTGGGTTTGGTCAGATAAGTATGCTATATAGTGTTTTATTTTTTAAAATGGTTTATTTGTCCATTAAGGACCACCGTCCTTTGCGTCTTTTCAGTTTGAGTCTCCCTCTTGGTACAATCACAAGATCGGTCCCTCATTGTTTTACAAAAGTTTCATTTTCACCTCTAAATTAACCGAATCCAACTTTTTAAATGGCAAAATCTCACCCCTGGTCCCTCCGCATTTCCAATGTTTTCAGTTTGGGCTTGCCCCTTGGTTTAATCACAAGTCCAGTCCCTATGAGTTTCTTCCGGTTTTTTAATTAAGCCCTGGAATGTATTTTTTTATTTATTTAATTCCTATCATTCTGTTTCATTTTATTTCATTTCATTCATCTGTTTTAATCATTTATGTCCATTGTCTTTTTATTTTGTGTTTTAGCATGTTATGTCGTTCATCATATTCGCATTGTTTTTAATATCATGTTTTTATGTTTATTAGGATGTGTAATATCATGCTTTATTTCGTTTTCTTGGTTTGTACATGTTTTATGTATTTTGTTTTAATATAATGAATGTATCATGTCTACCTATGATTAGTATGTCCCTTTTTTATCCTTTATGTTTTCATGCATTTGTTGTTTTCTTTATGTTCATTTATGTATGTCTTTTTTCATACGCATTATCGTACCAATGTGTTTAGCTTCGTTTGTTCATAATATGTATTAATGTTGGCTTATTTTTATGTTCATTTTGCATTTTCGGTTACATGTTAAAGATGGATGATATTTGTCATATATTAGTGTCATGCTTTTATTTTAAAGTGTCTCATATGTTAAGTACTAGTTTTTTATGTTTGTTTTTTGCTTTGATTTGTTAGTTTAATACAATGTTACATATATACCATGCATATGTCGCATCTTTATATGTATATATTTGATCTATTAATTTTTGAAGCATGTTTTCTTTTCTTTTAATTTTGAGGTATGGTTTTTTCTCTCACTTGTTTATGATTTGCTTCTTGTATTGTGATATGTTATGTTAATCATGCTCATGCATTTTACTATCTTTGTTCAATTTTGTGATATTCATATTTTTTATTATTATTCATTTCGTCTTTCACCATGTCAGTGTAAATGTACATTTTATAATTTGTTTGCTAAGGTCGCATAACGATATATTTATTGTCAACGTGGTGCCCTTTTATCCGAGCGTAAACGGGGCTAGTATCAGGCGAAGTGATGGTGGTTGGACGTTTACTCTCGGATAAGGGGGCTTTTAAAATTTACTCGCACTTATAACCAAATTTTAATTTAATCGTCACTCTAATCTGGAAAGTCTAATATTAATAAAGCGGTAATTATTAAAGTACCAATTTTGGGCAGTGTGGGGGTGTTAATCCTTCCCCATCCGTAACCGACTCCTGAACCCAACAGTTTTCAAATCTCTGGTTTTATGGTGGCTGGCCTACCTAAGTGGCCGGTGGCGACTCCTCTTTTAAAATAAAACACGGTTTTTTAAAAACCCTACGGAATAAACATTTTTATATCCGAAAACCACAAATATTTTGAAACCTCATTTTTTTAGCGTGAAAGGGCCATCGCTACAAATGGCGACTCCGCTAGGGAATATTTTTTTTTCAAAAAATAAAGAGAGTCGAGCTTTTTTAATAATAATTACCGCTTTATTAATATTGGAAATTCCGAATTAAAGTGACTATTAAACTAACATTTGGTTATGATTGCGCGTTTATTTTAACGCATTTAAAATTTTGCATATAAACTCGTCCTTTTAAGTGGGAGAAAACGCTAATGCTTCCGTGAGGATATCGTTCCTCCGTGTAGGCCTAGCATGTACCTTCGAGGCTCGAGTACCTTATGCTTTCGTAAGGATATCGTTCCTTCGTGCAGGCATAAGCGAATAGGTCCCCCTGAATTGAACCCGGTTGAAAGTAGCCTATAATGGGTGATGACCGGGGGCCTTACTACTCTTAGTAGGGGACAACAAGGACAGTTCGGGTACCTCTTAGCACCAAAACTGCATATGGAGAACATAGGAACCCACCCTGTTAGAGCCATGCGGATAACCTAGGTGTCTTAGACGGGATGTAAATAGGATTGCTTTATTTGTTTATCGCATTTAATTTGCCCTTTTTATTGTGTACTTATTGTTTTTGTCTGGTACTGACTTTTTTCCTTTTTTGTTTTGTTTTTGCATATATCATCGCATTCGCATTACATAGGGTATTGATTCCCGAGTGGTTTCTCCCATAATAGAAGATTGTTCATGATGGACCAAATGTTCTTTGACCTAAAGAAAGACGGTCCAGTTCCAGAGTTCCATCCTGAGACTAGGCCAAGGACAGCATAAGAAGGATCGTTCAAGGACTCGAGAACAGATTCGGTAAGTAGTGTCAGTTCTGGTAGCAAGCGAGATGAAGTGCAAGAATTAAAGAAGCAAATGGTCAAGATGATGGACCAGATGAATGCTATGATGAAAGGCAAGCAGCCTGTCGAACTCAGAAAAGAATCGATCAAGGATCAGAATGTGGAACAGAATGGTCAGAATGTCAAGACAGATAACACTGTTAAATACGACAAATTGAATCCCTTTGTGATCAATCTCAAGAAACAGACAAGCGACATATCTAGGTAGATACCAAGGGAACAGAGGCAAGACCATGGGAAGTTCGAGAACCCAATGACATCAGAAGGCATTATCCTATACCCATGAGATACACTGAGCTACTTCTGTTGCTTGTCGAAATGAGCCTTATCGTACTAGTGAAGTCTGTACCAAAGAGACCTCCTTATCCGAAGGGTTAAAACAGTCGTGTCTAGTGCAGCTACCACATAGGCGATTCGAGTCATCACACTGAGAATTGTAGAGCCCTGAAGGACATGGTTCAAAATCTTATCAGAATGGGAGTTTTGGGTTTCGAAGACGAACAACCCCAATTCTACAGCGAACCAGCCGTTGCCCGAGGGGTAAAGTCGAAGGAGGGTCAACGCCCAGCCCAAGGTTTGGGTAACACAGAAGTGGGTCACTCAAGCGAGATAAATTCAGGAGTCAAGAATAAAAGAGTCTCAGAAGATGAACTTGCATGCAAGTACGGCCAGCTCGAGCATGAGAGGCACAATCTGAGCATGAAATTGAAGAGCATACAAAACGAGTACCAGAAGCTGCACTTTGAATTCAAGAATGTCAGTCTGGGTGACACCGCAAAGAGTGGATTAATGGTATGATTCGAATGAGGAACGATTTAGAACGCTGGAGGCAGAAATGTAAAACTGGTAAAAATAAAGCCAAATCATTGTCACAAAAGATAAAAGAAGCTGAGAGCCAACGCGATGTTCTCCAAAGTGAGTTGGAAAATAGTATGGCCATGGACGATATCCTGAAATCAAATCTGCAGCAGGAAAGAGAGGAATCACAAACCTTTCAAATGGAAAACGCAGCACTCAAATAACAGATAGCGAGGCTCAATACTTCTTTACGTACCAGAGAGATTCGTGCTGAGGCAGTGACCGTCAAGCTACAAAAGGCCGAGCAAACAATACATGAGAAAGATCGAGACATGAAGATCATTATGACTCAAGCTCGACAAGTAGCAGATTTAGCTGATGCAGCAGCTCCGATAAGCCAGAATACGGATCCAGCGTTGGATCGTGAAGAAAAGTTGATAGGGTTATTGAACAAGGTTAAGAAGTTAGGTGCTAGGGCTCACCGCTATCTGTAAACCCCTAATACCAGATGTAATGAAACCTTTTGGTCTGAATGAAATATGTCCTATAAGGACAAATCACTTGCGGAATCGATGCCTTATTGCATCCATACATTGCATTTACATCACGTCATTTGCATTGTTTAATAGTTTTATCATCGCATGGCACATCATTTAATACTTGGGGTTCGATGGCAGAATTAGTTGAAAAATGGAACGAACTAAAGAGTCGAGGCTTGACCAGCTAGAAGAAAGAATCGAGAAAGAGCTGAAGAAGAAAGAAAAGATAAGTGTTTTCGACACGAGGGAACTCTGCCTAGTCTATGATTTGGTCATTCCTCTAGATTTCAAGATTCCCAGATTTGCGCAGTATGACAGAACCAGCTGCTCGAAGATTCACTTGACAATGTTTTGTAGAAAAATGGAGGGATACATAAAGAATAAAGAGTTGTTGATCCACTACTTCCACGATAGCCTGACGGGACCTACAGTAGTGTGGTATAACTGTTTGAACAGAAGCCAAGTTAGGTCATTGGGTGACCTTGCTAATGCCTTCTTGAGTCAATACATATATGTTTTAGATTTAGCGCCCTGTCGTCAGTTTCTTCAGAATGAGAAAATGAGGCCAAATGAAAGCTTCAGGGAATATGCACTAAGGTGGCGATGTTTGGTGACCCAAGTCCAGCCTCCTATAGCGAAAGAAGAGTTGACTCCCATGTTCCATGCAACGCTTCCCTCTCCTTTCTTCGATGTAATGTTGGAGAAATCGAGAAACAGATTCGAAGATTTCATGACGATTGGAGAGAGGATAGAATACGCAATCAAAGAAGAAAAATTAGGGTCTAAGTCCAAGGACCGAATCGAAGATAAGATAGATAAAGACGGAGAGGTAAATGAGTATCATCTCCAGGGTTCGCGTGGCCATTAAAGAAGAAGACAGACTGACACCTCGGGGTCATCAAGGAAAATTCTTCGGACGAGCGCAAATTTGGAAGTGTTCGGAGTATCCATCTCAGATATATGGCCTCTATTGGTAGGGGGTCACTATCTTGCTCCTAGACCGATGAAGATTGCACTTGATCCATCTGCCCATAGTTTTGACTCGAGTAGCACATGCGAATTCCATATGGGGGCATCGGGGTATCCCACCAAAAAATGTAGACCTTTATTGGAGGAGATCAATAAGCTGATCAATGATGAGACCTTGACACAAGAGCTGATCCAGCAGTGGAGGACCAAGGATGAGGGGCAAGTCTGTATAGTGCTGAGGAAGCCAGAGATGTCTATACATTAAAAGACTTTCCTGAAGTAATACAAGGAATCAACTTTACTACCTGTGGCCCACATGTGGTAAAGATCTTTTGTGAAAGGGGCATGTTTGTTGATTTTATTCCAATGAAGAACACATTTCGCTTAACATACAATGTTCTTGAAAGCACATATATGTATATTTTCTCGCCGTTGTAAGACATTGGATATCAATTGCAAGATGTGACATTAGATGGATGTTGTGACAACGATGAGGTGTGATATTCCCTACCAGACTCTGGTCAGCAAAGCAAGATTACTATTCTTTCGATGACGTTCAAGGACGAAAAAGCTCCGAATGTCAACCATGTAGAGTTGCTTGAAATTGAAACTCTAGGCATAATCTTCTAGGTAGTAAAGAATTAAAAATAAGAATTAAAAAAGGGGAAGAATTGAAGGGAAAAAAGAAGAGAAAATGAAGAAAAAGAAAGAAAGAAAAAATAAAAAAAGAAAGAAATAGAAAATAATAATAAAAAGCACTCCTATGTTCGAAACCTGGTAATAGGCTTGTTCGGATAAGAGTGTGAGAATTTTGGGGCACTCCGCTGAAGCGATAAGGTGGCAATACACCATCCAGTTCAAGAAACTTTAGCTTCCTGAGTGATGGTAATATTTTCAAATAGTGACTATGCCAAGTAACTTGGGGCAATGTTGTTTGCTCCATCGTTGTCCTCAAGACAAAGGACTGTGACGAATTGATTTCCTCAAATAATGATAAAAGCGTAAAAAAAGAGAAAAAGAAGAAAAAAGAAAAAAGAAAAAAGAAAAAGAGAAAATAAAGAAAAAGGGGAAAAAGAAAAAAAATGAGAAAGGAAGAGAAAAAAAGAGAGAAAAATAAACGAAAGCATAGGTAAAATTAAAACCCACACCACCTAGAACTATATTCTTAGAGTAATATTTTTGCGCTCGAGTGGTCATACAAGCCCACCCTTTTTGGGGGAGGAGCAGATAATGAGAATTGAGAAATGGTAGTATTTTGCAGCAACACGGTAATCATGAGGATGAACTGAGTCACCTGGGAAGATTTCACAGCCTTGAATTACTGAATGGTTGAATCTAAGACGCTCTTGCACTTGATATCCAGAGCTCCTATTCTGTGATTTCGAGATTCTGTATGTTAATCTAAATGATACCCTTCAGTGGAATGCCAATTAACAAATTGACAAGTTAAAGCAACAAAGATTTCCATGTATTACTTCAGAGATAAGATCCAGAACACAAGGTTGCGGATATTATTGGAGCACCTAACCAGAAACGACCCCACAATGTATAGGATAAAGATGATGACAAGAGCATATGTGTCAGACAGCTCAAGAACAAGAAGCGGGTTTCAGCCATGATGCCTTGGTTGGTTCAAGAAAATGAAGGACGAACCAGGATGAGAATGAGATTACAAAAATACGAGGGACGGTAAGAGGTAACCATTGAGTCTCCAAAGAATTAAAGCACGGAGATCGAGAAATGGTTCCCGTCAAGAGGCAGCAAGAAGATTGAGATTAAGTTCAGAACATATAAGCATTTTGCTCACCCCGATGACGAAACTAACAAATACTCAGAATGTTGGGTCAAAGGAGTTGGAAGGTAGCCGAGCTCATGATCGAGTAGGGCAATGCAAAACAGGAAGAATGGTAAGAATCTCTGTACATGCATGATATAGAGTTTGTTTGTGAAGCGGGCAGAGACTCCGAAAAAGAAAGGCAAGTGCTCGTGCAAAAGAACAAGAGCGGGTACTCATTTAACAAAAATTAACAAAAAAGAAGATCAAAACTAAGCATACTGCAAAAAAGAAAGGAAACGGAGAAATTTGAAGAATGACTTTTCAGGGCATAGGATTTTAAAACATGTCTAAAAATAAAAAGAGAAAGGAAAAGAGAAAGAAAAAAAAAGAAAAAAAAAGAGATAATTATATCGCGAAAGGTTAAAAGACATGAAACAGATAAATAACTTATCAAAGGGCATACTACAACATAAGAGAATAAAGGAAATCTGAGAAATAACCTTCTAGAGCGTAAGACTTTATAACATAAAAAGAGAAGAAATAAGAACAAGAAAGAAAATAGAGTGAGAGAAAAATGATGATAAAAAAGTGAAGAAGAGAGAAAAGAGTGAAGAAAAAATAGAGAAAAAAGAAAAGAAAAAGAAGAAAAAAAAAGCACGACACTGCATGCATCATATAGATAGAGGCATGTCAATTTTTGCTTGTTTTTAGACAGGTATTTGAAGAATTGTCAAAGAATTTACTAAAGAAAGAAAAGATCGGCAGCCATAGCAGTGTGAGGCCAGATGTTAAATCCTTCGGGTTATCGGTAAGTCTTTCGGGTACGGCGTTAAGTCCTTCAGGCCACCATTAAGTCTTTCGAGCCTGGTGATAAGTCCTTCGGGCCATCAGTAAGTCTTTCGGGCATGATGCGGCAGCCATAGTAGCGTGAGGACAGATGACGGTAGCCAGAGTAGCGTGAAGCCAGATGTTAAGTCCTTCGGGCCATCAGTAAGTCATTCGGGCATGATGTTAAGTCCTTCAGGCCACTATTAAGTCTTTCGAGATAAGTCCTTCGGGCCATCAGTAACTTCTTCAAGCATGATGCTGCAGCCATAGTAGCGTGAGGCCAAACGACGGTAGCCATAGTAGCGTGAAGCCAGATGTTAAATCCTTCGGGTCATCGGTAAGTCATTCGGGCACGGTGTTAAGTCCTTTGGGCCACCATTAAGTCTTTCGAGCATGGTGATAAGTCCTTCGGGCCATCAGTAAGTCTTTCGGGCATGATGTGGCAACCATAGTAGCGTGAGGCCAGATGACGGTAGCCATAGTAGTGTGAAGCCAGATGTTAAGTCCTTCAGGCCATCAGTAAGTTCTTCGGGCATGATGATAAGACATTCGGGCCACCAGTAAGTCTTTCGAGCATGGTGATAAATCCTTCAGGCCATCAATAAGTTCTTTGGGCATGATGCAGTAGCCTTAGTAGCGTGAGTCCAAAGATATCAACAGCCTTGTAAAAAAAAGAGAGAAAGAAAAAAGATAGAAAAAGAAAAAAAAGAAAAAAAATGAAAAGAAAAAAAGAGGAAAAGAGAAAAAGAAAAAAGAGGGAAAAAGAAAAAAAAGAAAAAATCGAAGATAAATGTTATATAAAGGAGAAGCCTACGTTTTTGAGCCCCTAGTGAAAGGCTCCATATAGGAAGGGCCCTAACTCCAGAATCTCAAAGAAGAACCAAAGGTGAAGAAGTTCTATATAGAGAGAACTTACGAGCCTGAAGATTCAGCCGAGGAAAAGAGGAGAGTTCTAAAAGAACACGTGATTCTAAAGTCGTGAGCAGGGAAGTCGAATAAAAATGAGTGATTTTGGTCTTTGCTTTGTTCTTGTTTCACAAGAACAAGCAAAGAGGGGCAACTGTAATCACTCGTTTTTATTCGGTTTGTAAATATTGTTAATATATTAGTATAATAATTAATGGATTATTATTATTGCATGTATACATGTTATATTATATGTTTACTATATATATGTGATTAATGTGTGTAAAATATGTGTGTGATATGTGTAAGTGCATGTGTTTAGGTGTTGGTATATGTGTACCATATGTATGTTTATATTTTGTACATGCATTGTTTGTACATGTATAATATATATGAACAAATGTATATGCTTGTGTTTAAACGCATGTAATATGTATGTTAATTTGCATACACGTATGTTATTCTGTATGTATTTAGCTTAATGCCATTATTGTTGTTATTTATATGTATATGTATATGTATTATTATTAGAAATATTAGTTATTATTAGTGGTATTATTGGGTTAGAATTAAAAATGGATATGTAAATATAAAAACCCATATAAGTTATTATTGAATGTCAGGTCCAAGTTACAAATAAATATCTAAAACCCAAAAATTATTACATCAGGCCTAAGTTGGCCAGCCCAAAATATATCAAAAACCTTAATATACATCATGTTCTTTTGCAGCAGCCAAAGGAGGGCCGTTGGATCAGATCCAGATCCAACGGCCACGATCAACCCAAGATGATCCAACTGGCACGCGTGGAGCGTACCCCTAGGCCGTTCGATTTTTCACTTGCGCGCGCGTTTGCGCGAAACTATTTATTTTCCAACTGCCACGTGGCGCAATCCAGTGCTTCCATAGATCGCATCCAAGCCGTTCGATCGGTGAGCCACCCTAGCCGTTGGATCAGATTTGATCCAACGACCAGGAATATTTCTGACCAAGATAGCTTTTTCGTCTTCCAGGCGCCAATCCACGTGGTTGCCACCGTACGCCGTCCTTGCACCAGTCCTACAACCACCAAGCATGGCCAGGCATGCCAAAGACACAAAGAGATGGAGATGTGTCAGAATAGAAATCAGATCCAGAAATATATCTTATGTATTAGTTTACCAAACAAAAAAAGATCCAGAGATACATACATGTAACTCAAAAACAAAAAGAGGATGTGAGCTTTTTTTTTCAGTTTTTAGAATAAAAAAATCCAAATAATTCAAGGGTAATTTTTTCTCCTTTTTTTCAATATATGCATGCACATTCAAAAAACCTACTAAGAATCAAGTCTTACCCTTTGTCAACCGTTTATTTTCCCCTTCGACCGGCGAAAATCCGTCTGTTCACCGAGCCGAGTATGGTGAGCCGAAAAAAGGAGGAGGCTAAAGGTTTTGTTTAGTCTCTTGTTTTTAAAAAAATAATAACAAAAAAAAGTTTAAAGGGGATCATTTTTAGATCTAGAAGGAGGAAGTTTTTTTAGAACATGGAGGTCGGATTCAAGTTTAAAAAGGGGAGATGAACCGTGTAAGTTTTTAGGGGTTCGTCGTCGCCGGTAAGCGACGGCAGCGGTGGCTTATGGCCGTTCTGGAAATGAAAAGAAAAAAGGGGGGAGTGTTTTAATCAAGGGTTTTCAATAAATGAGGAAAATAATTGGGTTTGGTCAGATAAGTATGCTATATAGTGTTTTATTTTTTTAAATGGTTTATTTACCCATTAAGGACCACCGTCCTTTGCGTCTTTTCAGTTTGAGTCTCCCCTTGGTACAATCACAAGATCGGTCCCTCCCTGTTTTCCAAAAGTTTCATTTTCACCCCTAAATTAACCGAATCCAAATTTTTAAATGGCAAAATCTCACCCCTGGTCTTTCCGCGTTTCCAATGTTTTCAGTTTGGGCTTGCCCCTTGGTTTAATCACAAGTCCAGCCCCTATGAGTTTCTTCCGGTTTTTTAATTAAGCCCCAGAATGCATTTTTTTATTTATTTAATTCCTGTTATTCTATTTCATTTCATTTCAGTCCTCTGTTTTAATCATTTATGTCCATTGTCTTTTTATTTTGTGTTTTAGCATGTTACGTCGTTCATCATATTCGTATTGTTTTTAATATCATGTTTTTTATGTTTATTAGGATGTGTAATATCATGCTTTATTTCGTTTGCTTGGTTTGTACATGTTTTATGTATTTTGTTTTAATATAATGAATGTATCATGTCTACCTATGATTAGTATGTCCCCTTTTTTGTCTTTTATGTTTTCATGCATTTGTTGTTTTCTTTATGTTCATTTATGTATGTCTTTTTTCATACGTATTATCGTACCAATGTGTTTAGCTTCGTTTGTTCATAATATGTTTTAATGTTGGCTTATTTTTATGTTCATTTTGCATTTTAGGTTACATGTTAAAGATGGATGATATTTGTCATATATTAGTGTCATGTTTTTATTTTAAAGTGTCTCATATGTTAAGTACTAGTTTTTTATGTTTGCTTTTTGCTTTGATTTGTTAGTTTAATACCATGTTACATATATACCATGCATATGCCGCATCTTTATATGTATATATTTGATCTATTAATTTTTGAAGCATGTTTTCTTTTCTTTTAATTTTGAGGTATGATTTTTTTCTCACTTGTTTATGCTTTGCTTCTTTTATTGTGATATGATATGTTAATCATGCTCATGCATTTTACTATCTTTGTTCAATTTTGTGATATTCATATTTTTTATTATTATTCATTTCGTCTTTCACCATGTCAGTGTAAATGTACATTTTATAATTTGTTTGCTAAGGTCGCATAACGATATATTTATAGTCAACGCGGTGCCCTTTTATCCGAGCGTAAACGGGGCTAGTATCAGGCGAAGTGATGGTGGTTGGGCGTTTACTCTCGGATAAGGGGGCTTTTAAAATTTACTCGCACTTATAACCAAATTTTAATTTAATCGTCACTCTAATCTGGAAAGTCTAATATTAATAAAGCGGTAATTATTAAAGTACCAATTTTGGGCGGTGTGGGGGTGCGAATCCTTCCCCATCCGTAACCGATTCCCGAATCCAACAATTTTTAAATCTCTAGTTTTATTGTGGCCGGTGGCGACTCCTCTTTTAAAATAAAATACGTTTTTTTTAAACCCCACGGAATAAACATTTTTATATCCGAAAAACTACAAACACTTCGAAACCTCATTTTTTTAGCGTGAAAGGGCCATCGCTACACTTATCATATCACGAACTCAAATCATAATATTAATTTCAATGATTTAAATTAAGAAGATTTACATCCTCACTTTTTTCTCATATTCTACTTGTTATGGAACTTTTTGTACGTTGAAAATGACTTATGTTCTCTTTAAAATTGACGGTGTTACAAATTTATTAATCGATTGAATTTGATGTTATGAATTAAACGAAACTAATAAAAAAAAAAGCATGTTAAGAGTGTCTAGGAAAATAGAGTAGGCTTGAAAGAGAAATTACATGTCGGTACGGGTAGTGAGTAGTAGAGGCTATAAATTGATGTCGGACACAATGAGTTATGGACAAATTTAAGAACGATATAGATAAGCTTTATGATTTTCTTATTCGGAAAATGTATATTTGAGAATTTTAATGGTGAAACTGAAAATGATTAGACATACTTTTTTTCCGGTTGTTTAGGGTTTTACTTTGATTAATTTAGATTGATTGGTATCGTATATTTAATTTTAATAAGTGAGTCTTTCAACGAATATTTTTTATACATACAAAATATTAAGCTTAAAACTTACTTAAACAATTCTAAACCACTTATCACTTAAATCAACTCGTCAATAATGATTATAACGTTTTTGGCTGCAAGTTTTGTACAAGTTTGGATTCAATTCCTGGCATCATTTTCCGGTCCTTTACTTGTCGCATGTACCCAATAAAAAAAAAGAGAAATTAGATTAAAAAATTTCTTTTTCTAAGCTTTAAACGATGTTCGAAGGGTTTGAATAAAAATATTAGGCTGAAAAAATAAGAATGAACTAATAAATTTAAGGTATAATGTCAAAAAATGTCCTTAACGTTTGACTTAATAGTCATTTTAGCTCATATTTTTTTTAAAGTAATTTAACTATCAATGTTTATTTTGGTCAAAATAGCCTCTCTGCGGATGAAAACTGTTTGTCAGCTGACGATAAATGACTTGAAATGACGTAACAAACTTACATGGCAGTGCACGCCGCAATAGCAGTGTCATATAGACAAATATGCTGACTTTACAGAATGACATATGAGTCAAAAAATAATTTCTTCTGACGTGTCATTCTGTCAAGTCATTTCAAGTTGTTTATCGTCAGTTGACTAACAATTTTCATTTGCAGATGGTCAATTTTAACCCAAAATGAAAGATTAAGGGCTAAATTGCTTCAAAAAAAGAATATGAGCCAAAGTGACTATTCGGTCCAACGTTAAGGGTATTTTTTTGGTATTATGCCTAAATTTAAACTCTTTTTTGGTTGCCTTACGGTTTTCAGGGTTTCGCCCTGACTAATCTGAACTTATCCGCATTGCACACCTATCCTTGGTGGGTGAGTCTTCTCAGGGGGTTTTCTGCATACACAATGCCTCGAACTCGAGACCTGCTTAAGTAATATCAAGCTGCTTACCACTTGGACCAACCAGATTGGTTTGGATTGTGCATATTTAAAATGAAATGAAAGAAGAAATATAAAGTTAAAATAATATTTTTATAAAAAATTTAAAAATAAATGAACATAAAACTATTTTTTTTTGAAATAACGAACGTAAAACAATCTTGAATTAGTCATTTACAACTACGAACATGCTCGGGCGAAATTCAAGTTTCGGATTGAGTTGGACAAGTGTGAAATGTGCTAATACAATACATAAGCCTTATTTGAACTCGACATGATTCAACTATAAATACCTCAGTTTTATATATATATTTTAAAAGATAAAAGGACCGTTTAAATCCTTCATAGTTTTGAAATTCGAACATTTGGCCCCTCCAAAGAAGGAAGAGTAATTTAGTTATGTCAATTTTAAAAGTAGGCAATTAAAGAAAATTAATCACATCATAAACATTTTCAGTCAATTTTAGTCTTCGACGTTAACTCGTTACGTCAATTGGTTATAATTAAAAAAAAAAACTCCAACAAATTAGCCTTCAACATTTATAAGATATGTACATTATATGTTAAAATTTTTAGAACCAATATCAAGTTTTCATAATATATAAACGTTGATAGTTAAATTTGTTGTTATGTCAATAAAAATTATGCAAATTGATGATTTTTTTAGCGTCACGATTAATTGTCATTAATTAGTTATTTTTAAAATTGACAGAGTTAAATTGCTCTCTTTTTAGAGGGACCAATATATCCAATTTTAAAATTATGAAAAACCTAAGAGATATTTTCACTTATTTTAATACATATCTAAATATGAATTTAAGTATAATATTCTAAATCTATTCAAAAATTATAATATTCTATTTAAAAAAAAAACTGAAGACATGATATTTAATTATCGAACATATCTATTTCTAATCCTCATTTCGAATTCAAGGAACACTGATTGTGAGAAGACCAGGGGTTTGAATGAAAACAGTTTTATTTTTTCTATTGCGTTGAACTAAATCCAAAATAGGGGTAGTAATCGTGTGGGGAATAACCGAAAATTATGGGGATCTGAACCAACGAGTATGGAGAATAACAGAAATCTTCAACCACGGGAACGGAAACGAGGACGAGGGAAATTTTATCACCGAATATCAAATGAGGATGGGGAACGGTATTGTTATATCTGAACCGTTAGGATAACCAAATCGCACTAATATAAATCACTGTAGGAATCTCTGAAAAATATCCGAATTGATCTCAATATTTTAAAAAGTTGGATGGTCATAAGGATAATTAAACCATTTTTCAACAAAAATCTAATCTTTCATAACCTCAGTATGGCTGGCTGCAGTAAGTTTGAAAATTCTCCTAAATTTCATAAAAGTAATTAGAAGGTGGTCTATACATCGTTGTAAACGCGATTCAGTCTATTTCTGTTTAAACTACATGACAAGCGATTTCGATATGTATTTTAAAAATATGAATATTTGAATGTTGAAAGATCATATAAATTTGGAAGCAGGTTTCTTAGAAAACAATTTTAGCAGTGACTTTAAAAAATTACCAAAAATTCTACAAGATAAATCAGGAAGTGAGCTTTATATTTCTATAACCATACAAAAGTCTAGATTTGTTTAAAACAAACGGTTCTTGATTTCGAGTTATGTATTAGAAGTTATTAATTTTTTAGTGAGCAAAGGTTAGAAGAAAAGACTGTAGACTGTTTCAAAAAACAACAATAATAGTGACTTCAGAAATTCGTCATAAATCGTACGAGTAAAATTTTAAGGGATAATTTATATGGTTGGAAATATTATCAAATCCATTTCCTTTTAGAACAAATGAATCGTGATTTGGAGCTGTAGATTATTAGTAACATATTTTCTTTTAAAGGTAGTTCAGGCTGCCATATTTCAATAGTTAATATTTTAGTCATGTTTTATAATTTTGGTATAATTAAATTTATCATATATGTTTTTAATTTTGAAGATTTAATGTTGAAAATTTATTTTAATGTATTAAATTTTGTTTATTTTTTTGTACAGAAATTAACCGAAAACTGCGAAGATCCATAAGGGATTGGTATATGGATGAAAAAAATCCCAAATTATTTAATGGAAATTCCCAAAACCATATCTGTAAGTGTTGAGGTCGGAATGAGGAATACAAAACCATCCCCGCCCCGCCCTATTGCAACCCCTAAATCCAAATCAACATTTGAAATCGAAATATTAATAAAGATATCAAATAATAGTAAGGTATTTCGCAGGGTTAGCCGCTCTCTATGCATCTTTTTCATCGTCAAATTAATAAAGATATCGGTTTTTTTTAATAATAATCCCATCTGTTTTCTATTATTTTTTTCTTAATTTTTGTTATGTTTTGTTTTATTTGATTTTGTAGCATGATTTTTCTCTGTCTTGTGACATAATTTTCGTTTATTTTATGACACAATTTTCGTTAACTTTTGTGGTAGTTTGATGTTTGTGGAACGATTATCACGGTGCACATCCCTAATCAAGGATGATCGGTAACCTAGCATGGTTAGATCTCTTTTGTGACAGTTTGTCTATTCAGAACTATAGCGTAGCAGTATGCAAGATTGATTGTATTGATCACCTCTCCTCATCACTATTTAAGTGTTCAGTTGGTTAAAAACATATAAATGTGATTGCTAAATTTCTATAGATGATCAAAAAAATTATTTATTTTTTCTTTCACGTTCTTTGAATTTTTATGTTTATTTATTTTTATAAGATTTCTTGGTGAACATATCCCTTAAGTTGAGTAAACATCTAAACAGCACCTAAACTCAAGACCAAATGTAAGCTATATGTATTAATTTCTAGAAGGGAGTCTCTCATATCCATCTTCTTTATTATCTATTATTGAAGTTGTTGACGGATTTAAATATCAAATTTTGTTTTGAAACACAAATTTTAATACATTTTTAACTTACTTTTCTCATACGAAACATAATAAAACTTAAATTCATTAACAAATTCGATTCATATAAAAATATCATAATTTAAAAATGTCGAAGGGAAAGTGAATTAAATGCCAATAAAGTTTCATTATCATGTATTTATCTTCATTTGTTCTTTTCTTATTTTTAAAAAAAAAGAAGTATTACAACATGATAATGACATGATCGGAAGAGATTAATTCTGAAATCTAGTTTTGTACATTTTATTTATTATTCTCTTTTTATTTCACACTCACTCATATTCTTCCTTCATTACTTGTCTTTATACTACAAATTGAGTAAAAACAATTTAAAAGTTCATATAAAAATATGGTTAACTTAATTAATTACTCATTTTAGTTTAGAGTAAATATAAACATGTTATTTTAATATTTTTTTATTATTTTAAATAAAAATGAGTTATTTGGGTAGGCTGAATTGGGCCCTAATTGAATTGTTTTTCTGGAACGAAAACTTGGTTCGACCCATTAACACCTCTATGTTAAACCTATCTGAAAGATCAAAAATTAGAGGATAATAGGCACTTAAACACGTTCGGACTTATATCCTCTTAAAATTTTGCAATAGTAAAATTACAACTGAACTAAAAATCGATCAAACAAATTTAAATTTATAAAAAATTGATAAAATCCGACATGTATGGTTGGAACCATGTAATAAATAAAACCTATGGGAAACATCAATGTTTTAGGCTGAATTTAGCAATAAATAACAATGGCCTAAAATTTTATTACCAGATTCGTGTTTTCTTACATATAGCAAATGTACAAAGTGGTCAAATCTGTACCACGTTTGTGAGCGGTTAAAAAACAAAAGATCTAATTCATGAATTAAATTTGTTTTAAGCTATTCCCCCTTTGTTATTTGCTTTCCACACGTTTCGAACACGTCTTTGATCGTCAATTTTATGGCTAATTTGATCAAACACTTTGGTCATATATATCAGGTCCTTTTTATTTGATAAAAATAAACAAATAAAGATAAATTTTATTTTTGAATGAATTATTTTGGTATTTTATTTAGGGCTCGGAAATGGATGTGAAGTTAAAAGGAAACTAAACACTCCTATAGGAATAATTCTATAGCAAATATCACATGCACTACTATTTTTTTTCTGGATAAAATTAACCTTAAATTATTTCTTAACTTTCAAATGTTATAAAATGGACATTAAACTTTAGGTTCTATAACGCTTCTTGCACATCAAGGTAACGAGTTTAATAGCAATTTAAGGGTTACAGCGGGTGATGGTAAGCATGTTCTGTTCTGGACTGATTTGTGGGCGGAGGATGTATCGCTAAAAGTTGTGTTCCCGAGAATTTTTGCCCTTGCTACTTTGAAAGCTGGTGTTGTGGCCGACTTTGGGGCCTTTACCAATGGTAGTTGGCAATATATTATTAACCTGCGCGGGAGGTTATTTAGTTGGGAAATTGACGTTTGGGAGGTTTTCTTAAATACCATTAACTGTGTTTCACCTGGCTCGACTAAGACTGACAGTTTACGGTGGAGCAGATCTTCTAATGGTCTTTACAGTGCGAAATTTTTTTGTGCCTTAAATTATGATCACCGTTTCTTAAAGGATGCAGTTTGAAAAGTGGTTTGGGCGAAACTTGCTCCTCCCAAGGTCGAAGCTTTCGTGTGAAAAGTTTTTCATGGTAGGATTCTTACCAAAGTTGAACTGTCTAACAGCGGAATTTTGAGTCATCAATCTTTATCGTGTTCTTTTTGCTCAGTCGATGTTGAAACTGTTGATCACCTTTTTTGTCACTGTTTATTTATTTGGCATGTGTGGCAACGTTGGTTTCGCCTGTGGGGCATATCCTTTGTGATCCCAATGAACGTAAAAGCACTTTTGCAACTGTCTTGTTCTATATTTAGCTCCTTCAATTCTCTCATGGTGTGGGAGTTAAGCTTCTTTTGCCTTGTTTGGTCAGTTTGGTTATACAGAAATGAAGTGATTTTCAAAGGCGTCAAGCCTGATGAAAATCAGTTATTCGACTTGTTCATTATCCGTCTAAGTTGGTGGTCTAAGGCTAAGTGGCCCTTTGCATTTATTTCAATTAACGATTTAGTTTAGGATCCCTTTGCCTTGAGGCTTATTGATTCTAATTTTCCCACCTCCATCTCTGGTGGTTGGCTGAAACCCCCGGTGGATCCCCTAAAATTCAATATTAATGGTGCTGTGATTGGGGGATTCGAAAAAAGCCGGTATTGGTGGTATTTTGCGAAATTGTCAAAACAAGTCTCTTATTCTGTTTTCTAAGGCTGCATGTTTTATAGATGCAACGTCTGCTGAATTGCTTGCTGTTAAAGAGGCATGTAAACTGTTTTGAGCTTCAGTTTGGTTTAATTCTTTCAAATTGATTATTGAAGGCAACTGTAGTCTGGTGGCGTATCGGCTTATAAACCCTCCAAAAACTCCTGCGCCGTTCAAACATTACATTATGGAATGTTTAAGTCTTTGTGATGGTGCGGACTGGTGCATACAGGTTATTCTTAAAGACTGGAATTCAACAGCTGATAAATTGGCTAAACAAGGGATTTCCAGATTATCCCCTCTGATATGGATTTATACAGGTTAGTAGGGGAAGTCCATCTTTGGTTTTCAATGTAGCGGATGCACGATGAACTTTGCTGGTGTAGGGTATGCGTACGAAGTTGTAGACACTGTCAAGAATGAATCCATTTAATTTGCATAAATGAAGTGTTGTTCATCGTTTTGTATTGAATCCATTTTCGCCTCTTTTTCCTCCAAGTAGGATGTAAGAAAAATTTTTAATGAGCAAATGTCAATATTTTTCTTTTTTTAAATAAGTTATGACTTAAAAAAAAAACTTTAAGTTCTATAATAAAATAGGCATTACGCCATTAGTTGTCGTTAAGAAGATAATGTGACATGCTAAAATCATTAGAAAATATCTCATTTGGGATCCTCAATTGTAAATTAAATTTTATTTTGATATTTTTTAAATATTTCAATCAACAATTTCAAAAAATAAAATAATTAAAATATATAAAACTCACAATTTATTTTTAAACTATAATTTATGAATTTTAAAAAAAATTACCGAACCTAAATTTGGACAGTAGTGTAGAAATGGAAATCATTCTTTAATCCAAATTAAAATGATTGATACATAATAATTTGGAACCATCTTGACTTTGAACAAAAGATTATATGGTCAGATGATGAAAGTTATGACATTGAACCTTGTATTTTATAAGCTCAATTAACTAAATCAATTTTTTTTTAAAATAGTCTAAAGTGATTACAAGATAGTATATATTTATAAAAATTCTTAGTCATTTGACAATGCATATATACTTTGTAGACAAAACGAATTAAACCTGAATTTCTTACGATAAACATTATCATTTTTCCCTGGGACTATTCGTTATTTCATTGGGTTCAACTAAACCAATACTTAAACTTCACTAATGAAGATAATTTAATAAACAAAAAATAATTAGAAAACGTCAAGGGCTTTAAAATTTTCTTTTATAAAATTTTAATAAGAAACTGAAACAAAAAAATACTTGGTCGGTTGGCTAAACAGTTTATCTTTGTTCTCTTATATTTTTTTAGGTCATGAATTCTAAACGCACTAGGAGTACCTCTCTTCCTTTTTCTAGAGTTCTTTTTTCCTTTCCCTCTAGATAGATTTAGGATTAGAATTAGTATTTATAAAAAAAATATTGATATTTTCGTACAAATTGTGTTGCTAACCGCTAACTGCTAAGAGATCGGTTATGTTTGTTTCCTTTTTATTTTTGATAATATATGTTTGTTTCTTTTTGTGATTGGTTAAAGTCCTAACTTAGCTGTTGGAACCGTCAAAAAATAACAACTAAAGATACAATGTCCATTTTATAACAAAATTTAAGATTTAATATTTTGTAACATTTTAAAGTTGAGTGAGAAAAAATAAAATTTCAAATATTTTAGTAACAATTTTTGAACTTTACCCATTAAAAAATAGTAGTGTATAAAGGTGTGCGACATTCATTGTAGTTTTATAGAATTTTTCCTATAGATATTAGCTCATAATATTTATTTATTTTTAGTACAATCTCTAAATCATCCAACCCATAAAATCAAAGGATAATACATATTTAAGGGCATTCGAATCTATATCTTCTTTTGATGTTGGATTGACATTGTAGTTTGTACAATATGCAAAAGAATGTGGGATTAAGGATGTTGAACATCTCATTATTTTCCAATTTATGAGTGGAGAAGAATCTGAGTAATATAGACATTATACACTGAATGTTAAAATACAATATATATTTTTGATTGCCCTTCTGATTTTCAGGGCTAATTTAAACCGACCCGCATTACACACCTAATTTTGGTGGGTGAGTCTCCCAGCAAGAGTTTTCTGTATACACAACGCCTCGAACTCGATACCTGCTTAAGCAATACTAAGTTACTTATTACTTTGACCATCCCGGTAAAAACAATCTATGTTTAATTCCCCTAAAAGTACCAATTATAGTCTTATTAATGGGTTAGATATCTTGGGCCTACCACATTTATGGCTGAAATGCTAATTGTGGGCTTTTACTTTCTAACCCAAAAATACATATATTAAATAACTATGTTGCAATGCAAAATTGCAATTAAATTCATTATTTATACACTCCCTTTTGAAATATGAGAACCAGTAAGGGTAGCGACCCGGATCGACTTCGCGTTGAGCTTCGACACCAAGAATCAAGTTAGGTCTTTCGGCGAGACATCTCCCGCAGGCCGCAATTGGTTTTCCTTGTTTTTGGCTGCCGATAAGAGGCCTAGCGACACGAAATCTGCAGCCCGCAGGGTGGAGATAAGATTTAGGGTTAAGAGTCAAAGTATAAATGTTTAAAAGAGGATATATTCATAAATAAATAAATTTTTAAAAATTTTATATAGGGGTCAAAGGTGAAAAAAAATTTGGGTGGAGAGCAATTAAGGGTGTTTAAAAAAAACTCGAACCGATGAACAATATCGAAAAATTAGACTAAATGGTAGGTAACCGTATCGTTAAAAATTGGCAGAAGCGGTACGGTAATCATACGGTAAAATTAGTGGTTAAACGAGACGAAAACAATTACGATTTTTGGCTAAACGGTTAACCGAAAAAACCGATAAGAAAATTTAAAATTAATTTTATAATGATATTGAATTATTAATTATTACTAATATTTGTGTAATTACTATACTTAGACCATAATTTATAATGATATTAAATTATAATAATATTCATTTATAATCATAAGAAAATTTTATAATGATATTAAATTATTAATTACTATTGAGGATCACTAATTGGCCTAGTGGCTGAGGATGTTCATTTTATCCCATTTTGTATGGGTTCTATTGGGAGGCTCGTACGATCAACCAAGTAGCCAAGAGGGGGTGAATTGAGTTTTTGCTTGGTGGATGAAAGGCTAAGCTATAAAAATTGAGACACGATGATTTATAGTGGTTCGACTTCTAAACCAAGTTTACCTCCACTACTTTAGCTATCCACACTAAGGATTTTCTACAAATTTACTAATTTGTCTTTCTTTTTTTCGGGATCAAAAGATACTCCTTACAAACCTAGACTTATACCCCAAAGTCTAGAAACACTCTCTTACAAGAGAATACAAATTAGCAAACAAATGAAAACCCTCACTGGGCAAGTATGTTTGCACAATTAAGCTCTCACTCAAAATCCTAAACACTTGAGAAAATGTGACAATTTAGCTTACTAGTGTTTTCTACAAGAAGTATGGCAATTTTAAGCTCAAACATAATTTCTCAATATATGAATGTTGGCTAGTTGTTTCTTGTATTTGCATGGCTGCTTGATTGGGTCTTTTAAACCCTCTAAAGGGTCATGACCGTTACTAGCCGTTGGGGTCTTTATTTCCTACAATAAATGCAGTTCTAGACTCTTCAATATCGGTACACGGGGACCAATATCGATACATGTTCTTAAAAAAGCCGTTAGAGCATTTATTACACAAGGGTATCGGTATACTATACAAGCGTATCGGTACGCACCCTCCCACATCGATACGGTCTAAGCCGTATCGGTACTAATATTGGCTACTGAAATTTGTCAAAACTCAGGGACAAAAGGGCGTATCGGTACTTGGAAATCTGTATCGGTACGGGCACTCTGGGTATCGATACGAGGACATACGTACCGATACTCAGGGGCAGTTTTTGACACTTTGGCTATTTAAAATCATTTGGAACTTGTCAAAAACCCTTTGAAAACATTTCAAGCATATTTTTCAAGTTTATGGACTTTTGAAATATTTTTGCAAATTAGTTTAAGTCTCAAAACATTTTTCATTAAGTTATATGAAAATTAATAGGTTTATCAGGTTCGAATCCCAGCATGAGAATGTAATACCTCACTAATTAAATGTTGAAGACTTTAATTGTTTATAACTGATATTGTGTAATTAATATAATTTTCAATTAAATGTTGATGGCTTTATTTGAATTTATTTGGTTGATATTTTTTACGCTATTAAAATTAGTAGTAATATATTATTTATAATACTAGAGGTAAAACGGTTCAGAGCTAATCGAGTAATCGTACTGAATAAACCGGTTAACCATTTAAATAATAATCGGTTTAAACTGGACGGTAATGGTTCGTTAAAATATCAAAATTTCATTTCGATAACTGTCCCGATAAGTCGTTCCAGTACGGTTAACTGCCTTGAACACTCTTAAGAGTAATTGCTCCTTCCCACCCTCATGTAGCTCTGCCCCTGCCCCGGAGGATTCAATGCTGCTTCGAAAGTCACGGTAGCTACTAGCACTACCATTACCATGGTTCCTCTCCACATTTCACGGCATCATTAGCTTGAGATTGTTCTGTTAATGCTTGATTTTTCGAATTTTGGCATGCTTGCAAGATGTAGCACGGGGACAATTTTTTGATCATCTGATTGCTTTGGACCTTTCAGCAATATATGCAAGGCCTTTAGCATACGGGCATTCATTGCGTTCACATCAAGTTCCGGTTGCAGTTACAGCAACTTGATTACTGTAGGAAAAATTACTGCTGCAAAACAAACATATTAACAATGACTAACGAAATTAAATAAATAAATAAATAAAACGATTAAAATAAAATTATTATTGTGCCGTGGTAAAAATCACTGCCTTAGAAGCAACTTCTCCCGGATGGTGTAATCACAATAATAGACATTGCCCCCAAGGTTAACACAGTCTTCCAAACATCGTACACCCAAAGTGAGGAAGTGGAACTCTCTTGGTGTTGCTCTCTTCGAAGAAAACATGAAGGATCAAATGTTTTCAGTGTATAAAACAATAGATTTGAGCTCTCTATTTATAAGCCAAAAGTGGGGACAAATCATTAAATATTAGAGGAATCAGTTATCGTAAAAATCTCAACCACCCCTCTAATATTTACTATATATAGAAATAAAATCTTATTTAAAATAAATAAGATTATTTTTTTACATTTGTAATAACCCATTTCATTTGGGCCCCTAAACCAAACCCGTATACAACCTTACCCATATAAACTCGTACCCGGATCTTAAACCCGACCCGGTAACCAAAAACCCTAAAAAAACCTAACCCTAAATAACCTCCCCTGTCGTAGCCATGCTACCACCATTCCGCCGTCACTGCCTCTGCCATCAACCCGTCGCCGCCGCTCTCTGCCGCCGCCATCGTCCCTATTTCGGCCACCCAAATCAACCCTAAATAAAACCCTAAATCAATCAAGCCCTAAAAACCAATCAACCCTAAAATAAACCTACCCTAACCTGTCAACCTAACCCCGACCAACCCATACCCTATTTCCCCAACCACCATGCCGAACCCTTACCCACAAAATCCTGTCCCCCAGATCTGCAATCAACAGAAGAAATTACTTATTTATTTTGTTTGTAAAATTTAGGTTATAAAAACCGAATTAAAATCAAATGAAAGGGTTTTTTTAAAAGGGGGGATTCTAAAAAAAAAGAGTTGTAAAAGGGGTTTTGGATTCAAAAAAATTTCAAAAGCAATAAAGATTTTTAGAGGTAAAACATCAGAGATCTGTTAGAACTCTATTTTATTTTGAAATCAAAGTCTTTTTATTTTTGTTTTTATTTTTGATTCGAATCAAAAGAGAAGATTTTGATCATACATGTGTTTGGAGAGAGAATCGCCGTGTCTCGCCATCATTGTGGTCGTGGGCCGATAAACGGCGTGAGACGGGAGAAGCGGCCGCCACTGTGAGTAGGAGGAGAGGATGAGTGAAAATAGTTTAAGTTTTTTTAGGGAGCAAACCCTGTTTTAATCTGGTAAAAATGAAACGATATCGTTTCATGGCTCCAACCCGACGCGGTGACCCGAACCCGGGGAGGATCCGCGTGTCCTTAATGGGAAAATTACACATCGGGTCCTTGAATTCTCCCCCTCCTTCGTTTCTGTCCACGGTTTATTTACCATATCGGTCCTTCCCTTCTTTCCCGCTTTAGCCTTTGTCCCGGTCTAATCACGGTTTCAATCCCTATGCTTCTTTCTTGTCTCTGTTTTTGTCCTTTTTCATTTCAAATTCGCACCTTTATTTTACTTTTTATGCAATTTGGTCACTGTGTTATTACTATATTTTTATTTTCAGTCCTTTAATTATAGTTATTTGCATTTACACCTTGTATTTCATGTTATTTATGTTTCGACCTTCTTTATTTTATTTTGTTACATTTTAGCCCTTGAATTTTTTCCCATGATGTTATATGTATATTAACCCTTGCATAATAATAATAATTATTATTTATTATTATATGCATATAATACATTATTATACAAAGTAACTTATTTTGTACATATTATATATTGATATAAGATATAGGTGTATATATATATGTTTTTATCTATATCACATTTTTATGTATAATAACTTTATTATTTTTTATGATTTTATGCTTATTTGTAAAAATATGTATAGTATTTTATGTAATTACTACATATATAATATAAATAAATACCATTTTGTAAAAAATAGTAACATGTAAATATATCTAGATATTTTTTATAAGTGTAAATATTAAATATTTTACCTTATTTTTTAAGTTAGATTAATAGTTATGAATGTTTTGGAGTAGTATTTTATTTATGTTAATTAATATTTTATTATGCTCTTATTTATTTATATTTTTATCGCATTATATTTATTTATGTCTGCTATGTTTTAAGTTGCATTTCGGAATATAAATTGTCAATGCGGTGCCTCTTTATTCGAGCGTAAACGGGGCCAGTATCAGGCGTAGTGATAGTGGTTGGGCATTTACTCTCGGATAATAGGGCTTTTAAAATTTACTCGCACATATAACCGAATTTTAATTTAATCGTCACTTTAATCTGGAAAGTTTAATATTAATAAAGCGGTAATTATTAAAGTACCAATTTTAGGCGGTGTGGGGGTGCTAATCATTCCCCATCCATAACCGACTCTCGAACCCGACATTTTAAAAATCTCTGGTTTTTATGGTGCCCGACCTACCTTAGCGGCCGGTGGTGACTCCATTTTTAAAAAATAATACGGTTTTTTCTAAAACCCCAATGAGAGATTTTTTTACAATACCCAAAAGACCCAAACACCTTAAAACCTCGTTTTTTAGATCGCTACAGATGGCGACTCCGCTGGGGATACTTTTTTGGTTTTCAAAAATAAAAGAGAGTCGAGCTTTTTTAAATAATTATTGCTTTACTAATATTAGAAATTTCGGATTAAAGTGACTATTAAATTAACATTCGGTTATAATTGTGCGTTTATTTTAACGCATTTAAAATTTGGCATATAAACTCGTCATTTTTATGTGGGGGAAATGCTAATGCTTTCGTGAGGATATCGTTCCTCCGTGTAGGCCTAGCAAGTACCTTCGGGGCTCGAGTACCTTATGTTTTCGTAAGGATATTATTCCTTCGTGTAGGCATAAGCGAATGGGTCCCCCTGAATTGAACCCGGTTGAAAGGAGCCTATAATGGGTGATGATCGGGGGCCTTGCTACTCTTAGTAGAGGACATCAAGGACAATTCGGGTACCTCCTAGAACCAACACTGCATGTAGAGAACATATAGGAACCCACCCCTTTAGAGTCATGCGGATAACCTAGGTGTTTTAGACGGGATGTAAATAGGGTTGTTTTGTTTGGTTATCGTATTTAATTTGCCATTTTATTTGTTTATTTATTTTATCCGATACTGACTCGTTTTCTTTTTTGTTTTGCTTTCTTTTTTGCATACATCATTGCATTTGCATTACATAAAGGTGTTGGTTTGCGTGATCAGAAAGCTTTCATTATTTACTTTAATTTATTCATTTAATTTCAAATTAACCCATTTTTGTGATCACATCATATCTGTTCATTTTGGCATTCACTGCATTGCATATCATGACATTTTGATTTTTGCATTGTTGCATTCGCATATAGGACATATACTTTGTTTTTTTACATGCATTCATTTTGAGACTGATCCTCGGGATCCCCTGTGACTTCAATACTGGAAAAGACGAAAGATCAGTCAATTCAATATCACTAAAGAATAAGAAGCAAGATAAAGATGGCAAATGAAGACGGACTGGATAGGATTGAGCGGAACCATAAAACTTTGCAGGCAGATTTAACCTAAAAACTGGATGACCAGTTAGCCAAAGCCCAGCAAGAGATAAGGGATCAGTTCGCGAAATCTTAGCAGGACATACTGGTGAAACTAGCACAAATGCTGGGATGCAAGTTTCCTGAACAGGGATAGGCTTCTGCTATCAACCCTGGGGCAGGTCTTGGGTGTAGCGATGTCCCTCTCGCTAACAAAGGTATTTTTATTTTGAAAATGATAGAAAAACCGTGTTTTATTTAAAAATGGAGTCGCCACCGGCCACTCAAGGTGGACCAGATACCGTAAAAACCAGAGATTTCAAAATATCGGGAGTCGGTTACGGATGGGGAAGGATTAGCACCCCCACACCGCCCAAAATTGGTACTTTAATAATTACCGCTTTATTAATATTAGACTTTTCGGATTAAAATGATGATTAAATTAAAATTCGGTTATAAGTGCAAGTAAATTTTAAAACCCCCGTTATCCGAGAGTAAACGCCCAACCACCATCACTACGCCTGATACTGGCCCTGTTTACGCTCGGATAAAAGGGCACCACATTGACAAAATATGTATCCGAAATGCAACTTAAAATGTGGCCAACATAAATAAATACATAATATAACATACATATTAAATACCTATATATAAAAAATTAGAATATAGAAAACTATATATATTATAATGTATATACACATATATTTAAAACTAAAAAAATATATGTTAATTTATAACATATAGAAAGAAACATGTAAAGAAAAATATATGTTATACACATTATACCTTAATATTATAGTAACTATACGATATACTTTACAGAATATTAGAGCTATAGCATATTACATAATACGATAAAAATATATATAGCATAAAGACATGGAAAAAATATAATATAATATATAATACACAAAACTTATCGAATACTTATATATACATAGCTTTTTTCAAAAATATAAACATGGTATATATATATATATAAACATATACTTAGATAAAAAGAAACATAGTATATACATAAATTACTTAATATATATATAACGTAATATACATAGATATATGCTAAAAACACATACATATATATATACACACATATACACAAAGAAACAATTATACAAGAACAAATAAAAGAAATATTACAACAAAACCACATATTAATCATATCAAAACAAAGATATACATACATACCGTACATATAGAAACAAATAAGAGACACATACGAATCATGATAAAAAAACACATTTAGAGATAAGAAGATAAAAAATAAAAATATTAAACAACCACCAAAATTAATCTAAACATATTCGAACAAGATATAGAAATATATGAACATAAAAAGATATATAAAAACATGTAGGAACAAAAATAAATGAAAGGATTACTAGTAAACATCATTTCTATTAGATCATAAAAAAGGATTATACCACAAACATACACCAAAAAATAAATACCCAAAATGAAATGAGGGGTGAATGCCGGCTCTCTCCCCCTCTTTTTTTCAATCTGCCGTGAGCTCCCTTTTCTATTTGTGCTTGAAATGGCCAGCCCTCTCTCAGTTGTCCAAATTGTTGGTCTTTAATATGGATGATGGGGATGGGAAATAAGGGATGTTGGTGGCGTGTAGTATGGGAAATTGAAGATATGGCATGGAGAAGTATGTGGGAGTGTTGGCAGGGAGGGTGAGGCATGCGTGGGCTTTGCAGGGCATGGGTTGCCATGCCTTGATATTTAATTAGTTTTTTTAATTTGTTATTTCTTTTTTTTGAATTTGGTTCGAATAGGGTAAATAGTTCGAATATAATTTGGGGCCCGGACAAAAATGGGTATTACATCGGGGAAGAAAATGAAGATCTTATATATCCTCCAGGGTTCACCCCTACTCAAGCTAAAAGTCAAGCAAACCCTCGAGTGGTAATTTTTATGGAAAAATGTCAACCACTTCAGGCCAGCGCCCCTATCCCGACAAATTTGCCCGCCGCATCAGAAGCTAAGCTAGGGGCAATCAGGCTGAAAATTTTGTCTCCGATATGGATCAGTTGATTGAATCTAACAAATCAAGAAATAAGCCGTCAAAAGAGATTGATGAGCATTGCAAATGACTCGAAGAAAAAATGCAAGCCATGGAGATAGAGGATACCTTCAGTGGATTCGATGCCAGTGACCTCAGTCTTGTCCCAGATTTGGTATTGCCTCCAAAATTCAAGATCCCAGAGTTTGAGAAATATGACGGAACGAGCTGTCCCCATACACATCTCACCATGTTCTGTCGAAGGATGATGGGATACGGAAGAGATGACAAGTTGCTAATCCACTGTTTCCAAGACAGTCTCTCAAGATCTATCACAATATGGTATAATCAGTTGAGCCGACATCAGATTAAGTCATGGAAGGTGATAAGTGTTCAAAAGTACTATTTTTATTGCCCTTTTTATTCTTATTATTGCTAGACTTAGGCTCATATTAGTTGCATTATTAGTCATTCATGCATGTTTGCATCGTTTCCTTGGTGGATAAGCTTGATTTCATATTTTGCTCAATTTTGTGGAAAAAGATACTGCTTTGGTGTGTTTTTGTGTGTGTGTACAGAATCACTTGCCAAAGCAAGGCTGGAACCAGTTGCCAGGGCAATGCATGAAGGAGATGTCGAGCTAGTTGCCAGGGCAGTTTTCGACAAGGAATAAGATGATATGGTAGTCAAAATTGATGACTAGATAAGCCCAAGATGACGTAGAGCAAAGCTAAATCCCAAAGGAGTTTGATTTCTATGAAGAGGTCAAAGAGAAATTAAATCCCAAGAAGATATGAGAAGTTCTAGAATGAATTTAAATATAATAAAGAATTATATTCTTTAAAGACAATTTAATTCCAACTTAACTTCCTCCTCAAAAAAAGACTTTGACCTAGCCCTATAAATTAAGGATCAAGCCGTCAACTCCAAGGGGGAGAGAAGAGAGAATTTTTGACAAGATCAAAGATTTTGACAAAGAGGCTTCAACCATTATTCATCTTTTTCTTCTTTGTTCAATTAGGTTTATGCTAGGAATTCTTTGTCTTGTGTTTCTTTGGAACCTAGCCATGAACTAAATCTATTTGGCTAAGGTTATTGTGTCTTGTGGTTGTGAGAAACAATTGGATTTTGTTTAGGTAATAAGAGTTTGCACTTTTAATTCAAGGTTTACTCATTCTTGGTTCTTATTCTTGTTTGTGAGTGAATTGGGAGAGGATCTCGTAACTTCAACTCACGATAACCTGGCCTATTCTCTCTCATTTGATTACATCTTCTTTTACTTATTTGCTTTCTTAGTTTAGTTGTTAGTTAAAACTCCTACAATTTTCTACTTGTGTTTTTACTTTTTACAGTGCAAGATATTAGATTCTTGAAGTGGCACCAATCCCTGTGGAGACGATATCTTTTATACTATAACTTGCGACGTGTATACTTGCACAATTGCGGAGCACTTATTACGCACAACAAGTTTTTGGTGCCGCTGCCGGGGATTGGCAATAGCGACTTTATTTTTATTTTCTTGCACTTTTTATTTTTCTTGTTTAAGATTCAAAGGGTTAACAAACTTTGGTTTTGCATTGGTATATGACCAGGGCGAGACCGATTACACCAGAATATCCATTTGATCCAGAAATCGAACGAACCTTGCAAAGACTTAGACGAAGATTAAGAGTAGCAAAGGCTAATCAAGACGACAATATGAATCAGGATGTTCCAGCAGGAGGAGGAGTGATTCTTGCACGAAAAAGAACTATTCGAGACTATCTTGAAGAAGATCTTGAAGGACTTAATCTAGGAGTTGTCACACCTGAAATTGAAGCCGACCACTTTGAGTTGACACCGGTGATGTTTAATATGATCAACACAATTGGTCAATTTGGCGGCTCAGCAACTGAAGATGCACGACAACATCTTAAATCTTTCCTCGAGATTTACAATTTATTCAAAATACAAGGAGTCACCCCCGATGTTTTATGACTAAGATTATTCCTCTATTCACAGAGGGATAGGGCGAAAGCATGGCAGATGATGAATCCATGTACGAGGCTTGGGAGCGATATAGAGAACTTTTACACAAATGCCCCCTACATGGATTCCCAGTGTGGACACAAGTAACAATGTTTTACAACACTGTGAATACACCAACAAGGATGATGCTAGATGCCTCGCCAAACGACATATTCCTAGATAAGTCGCCGAAGAAAGCAATGCAAATTCTAAACAGGTTTGCCAAGAATGATTATCAATTCTCATCTGCTAGAAGAGGAGGAGTTAGACGCCAAGCCACAATACATGAACTGGGATCATCAAACTCAATTTCGGCACAATTGGCCACTCTAACTAAGATGGTCTAGAACATGCAGAAACTAAACAACACACAGGTAGTCAAGGTAATGGATTCCTTTTGTGAGTTATGTGGTGGTAACCATGATTCTTCTGAATGTATGCAGAATCCAGAATCCAGCTTTTATGTGGGGAATTACAACCGGAATAACAATGTGATGTCCAACACATATAATCCAGCTTGAAAGAAGCACCCAAATTTTTCATGGAGTAATCCCAACAATGCTCTAAACCAGAACAATCAGAATGCGCAAGCATTGGTATTACAGCAGAATATGCCACGGCAACAGTTGTCGCAGCAACAACCGACAACATCTAGTTCTTTAGAAAATTCTCTCAATGCTTTTATGTTGAAAACTGAATCTTATATGGCTAAGAATAGTAAATTCATAAAAAGAACTAATGCTTTTATTAATAGGACCGAGATGAGATTGCAAAACCAAGATGCGGCAATCAAATCATTAGAAAATCAAGTCGGACAATTTTCTCAAAACCTGAATACTAGACCGCAAGGAGGTTTACCTAGCGATACTGAAGTCGCAAAAGGAACTGGCCATGAGCAATGTAAGGCGATCACCACTAGAAGTGGCCAACAACTTAAAGAGGCTCAAGCTTGCTCATCAAACAAAACTTCACAAAAAGAACAAGACGAACTCGGTGGCAAAGCCTGAGATACTGAACCAGGAATTGTTGCGGCAACCAACGATAAGTATGCCTTGACAACCGGCGATAAGGATGCATCGACAACCAACGATAGGCACGCCACGACAACCCCAGTTGACAATGCCTCGGCAACTCCAGTTACCTCGGTAATGTCATCAATCGGGTTCCAGACTAATAAAATGATTGAAGATATCCGACTTCCACCACCATTCCCACAGAGGTTGAAGCGACAAAAGCAAGAATATCAATTCAAGAAGTTTCTTGATATCCTCAAGCAAGTCCACATCAACTTGCCATTGGTTGAAGCAATTGAACAAATGCCGAACTACGCCAAGTTTCTTAAAGACATTGTGTCCAAGAGAACAAGGCTAGGAGAGTTTGAAACAGTTGCCGCAACAGAGGGATGCATGGCCATGTTGCACAATCACATGCCACCCAAGTTGAAAGATCCCGAAAGTTTCACAATATCTTGTTCCATTGGAAACCACTATGTCGGGAAAGCATTATGCGACCTTGGAGCAAGCATAAACTTGATGCCTAAATCGGTTTTCCAAAAACTAGGAATCGGGAAGGCAAGACCTACAACAGTTATGTTACAGCTAACCGACAGATCTTATGTGCATCCAGAGGGAAAAATCGAAGACATACTGGTAAAAGTTGATAAATTTATTTTTCCCGCTAGCTTTATTGTTTTGGATTGTAAAGCAAATAAACATGCACCTATCATTCTCGGGAGACCCTTCCTAGCAACAGGGAGAACCTTGATCGATGCTGAAAAGGGAGAACTTACAATGAGGGTGAATGACCAGCAAGTTAAACTAAATGTGTTCCAAACACTAAGGCATGCTGATGATCCGAAAGAATGCCAACTTTTTCATGCCACGGCAGAGTTTAACTTCGACGAGGAATTTAATTGCCTCGGCAACTACATTGCCGATCAAGAAGAACCTGGGGAGTATGAAGAACCGGTCGATGAGGAACAACACAAAGAGACAAATTGGTCAGTTAATCGACCAGGTACATACTTTGAACCACTGGATTACTCAGGTAAGGAAGGTAAAATCGAAAAGCCCTTCATTGAACAACCACCGATTCTTGAGTTGAAATAGTTGCCATGGCAACTAAAATATGCTTACTTAGGAGCCGACAATACATTTCCTGTAATTATTTCCTCTAAGTTACAGCCTGAGAAGGAAAAGAAGCTGATCAAAATATTGATGCTACACAAGAAGGCAATAGGGTGGACAATTGCCGACTTGAAGGGAATTAGCCTGACAGTGTGCATGCATAAGATTTTGTTGGAAGATGATCACAAACCTTCGATTGAGGCCCAGAGGAGATTGAATCATGCCATGAAAGGGGTTGTAATGAAAGAAATCATCAAGTGGCTTGATGCCGACATTATATATCCTATCTCTAATAGTACATGGGTAAGTATGGTACAATATGTACCGAAAAAGTGAGGTATAACGGTGGTAAGTAATGAAAACAATGAACTCATTCCAACCAGGACTGTGACTGGTTGGAGGGTTTGTATGGATTATCGAAAGCTAAACAAAGCCACTAGGAAAGATCACTTCCCATTACCCTTTATTGATCAAATGCTTGACCGTCTTGCAGGTAAACCCTTTTATTGTTTTCTTGATGGTTATTCAGGTTACAATCAAATTGCCATAGCACCAGAAGATCAAGAAAAGACAACCTTCACATGCCCATACGATACTTATGCTTTCCGAAAGATACCGTTCGGATTGTGTAACGCCCTGGCAACCTTCCAAAAATGCATGATGGCACTCTTTTCAGACATGGTCGAAGACTTCCTTGAGATCTTCATGGATGATTTTTTCGTTTTTGGTAATGACTTCGACAGTTGCCTCGGCAATTTAGAGAAGGTGTTGGCAAGAATGTGAAGAAACTGACTTAGTCCTTAATTGGGAGAAGTGCCATTTTATGGTAGATGAAGGAATAGTGCTCGGCCACAAGATTTCATCCAAGGGAATCAAAGTAGACAAAGCCAAGGTGGACTTGATCGAGAGACTACCCCCACCAAGTTCGGTTAAAGGAATCCGAAGCTTTCTTGGACATGCAGGTTTTTACAGGAGGTTCATTCATAATTTTTCTAAAATTACTAAACCATTGTGCAATTTGCTTGAACATGATAAAGTCTTCAATTTTGATGATTCTTGCACCCAAGTATTCGAAACCCTAAAGGAAAAGCTTGCCTCGGCACCCATTGTCGTTCCACCAGATTGGACGCTACCTTTTAAGCTCATGTGTGATGCAAGTGATTTCACAGTAGGAGCAGTCCTAGGCCAACGCACAGGTAAGACCTTTCATGTGATATACTACGCTAGTAAAACTCTTAATAGTGCTCAAGTGAATTACGCAACAGAGAAAGAGTTACTAGTCGTAGTTTTCGCATATGACAAGTTCCGATCCTATTTGATTGGTACAAAGGTAATTGTTCATACGGACCATTCGGCAATTAAGTATCTATTTGCTAAAAAGGATGCCAAACCTCGTTTGATTCGTTGGATATTACTTTTACAAGAGTTTGACATTGAAATTAAGGACAAGAAAGGAACAAAAAATTAAGTGGTCACCTTAGGAGATGCCCATGCGGAACGTAACAAAGAAGTGGTCACCTTAGGAGATGCATGAGCATGCTCTCCTTTCAATATTTTCTTTTTCTTTTTATTTTTATTTTCATTTTCATTTTCTTTTTTTTCTTTTTGAACTATTTATTATTATTATTATTTAATTTCGGTTATTTGTTCTTTTTAGGATATATTTATTTATTTTCTTTAAAATTAAAACTACATCTTTCGTTCATATTTATCTTTTTATGTTTAAGAATTTCTTTGCACATCTTTATTTATTTTCTTTTATTAGTTTATCCTTAATTTTAATCCTTATTTTATTTTTTTTGAATTGTAGGAAAAAGAATTCAAGATAAAAGAGGAATTTTGATTCAAGAAGGAAACTTCTTCAACAAGGAAATTAATGGGCTGAATCTAAGGCTTATATTAAGCCTCCAATTTACCCTAAATAAAAACCCCCTAGCCGTCACCCTTCCCCTAAATCGAAACCCTTTTCTTCTTTATTCCAAAATTAATCCCACCCACCATATTTACTACCTATCTTTTCTATTTAACCCATCACCCTTAACCTCCAAGAAACCTATTCCTACTTTTCATCTTGCAACTCTTTAGTTTCTTTTGCTTTCTTCTCTTTGTTTTTACCAAACTCACAACCAAGATCATCCATGGCATCCAAAATCGAATTTTTGGTTCATCCAAGTTCCTCCAAAGAACCAAGATACAAGAAGTTTGCTACACAGGTGGTTCAAGAAAGATTTCACTTCAAGTTTGAGCCCCGGGAGATTTGCAAAGAACAAGGCTTTGAATACTCCAACTCTCATCAAGATTTCGGCCTTGAACCATTTATCTTCGAAATGATTGCACATCAAAAGTGGCAAATCTTTTGCCATCAATCGGAACCGGGTAACATCTCATGGGTAAGAGAATTCTATGCTCACTTACCTAACCCAGATAATCCTTATGTTTTTGTTCGTGACAAGGCTATACTCATAAGCCCCGAAAACATCAACACCTTTTGCGGGCTCTACATTGAGAAGGATGAGCATCAAGCATTTGTTGATCAAATCACGCTCAAGCAACTCGACAAGGTGCTTCAAGAACTCACTCTACCGAGAACTAAATGGAATAACGGTAAATACAAGGGCACGGTAAATCGCCTTCGGCTTAAACCCGAGGCAAAATTATGGAATAAGTTTGTTAAAACTTATTTAATGTCTACCACATACAATACTACCGTTGATACACCTCATCTTTTGCTCATACATTCTATATTGCATAATCGCATCATTAACATTGGAAAATTATTTGTGATGAGATTTTTGTATGTAGGACAAAAGAAAAGGGTTCTCTTTTCTTCCCTTTCTTAATTTCCAATATTTGCAAGGAGATGCATGTCCCAAGTGAGTCCATTGATGAAAAGGCCCTACCAAAGTCTGGTTGGAATCGAGCACAAATCCGAAAGCTAATGGGAGAGGCACCAGTAAAATCCCCAACGCCTTCAATTGTCGCAGCAACTCATGCCGCCTCGACAACCCCTAATGCCGAAGCACCTAATGCCCAGGCAACACGGCCATCAACCCTAGGACAACTTGAAGCACTCTTACAATCGTTGGCGAACTGCCTTAGGCAAATTGAAGACCGACAACTAATGTTCATGCGGTACATGAAGGATCACAACAATACCATCACCCAAGTCATCCTGGAAAAGTACCCGGACAGCCGCGTGCCGTTCCCCATCTTTCCTGTCGAAATCCTTGCCACTGCATCCAATGAAGCAGTCGCCACGACAACCGCAACAGATGATGATGCGGCAACCTACACTGAGCCTGCCCAAGTAGTTGTCACGAGAACCAACACTGAAGATGCAGCGGCAACCAAAGCTAAAGACGCCCCCAGCAACCACTGCAAAAGCCAAAGGTAAAGCACCTATGCCCGAAGCAACTCGTACTAAATCATTGTCTGATTTTTCAGATTCGGACGAGTCCTTCATTGCACCAACAAAGACAGCACCAATCGAATCCTCCAAGCCCAAGCGAAAAGACAATGACATTGATGATGAGGACAACCCCGTATGAGGATCGATCCCACCATCGGCAACAAAGAAGCAACCACTGCGTTCAAGCAAAAGAATCAAGACACCGACCAAAAGGAAACTAATCATCCACGATGACGAACTCTCGGAGTAAGTCCTCGTTTGCATTTTACTTTTCTTTATCTTTATTTTCTTTATTGCATGCATTGAGGACAATGCCTCACTCGATTTTGGGAGATTGTTATTAGTTAGCTACCATGTTTAGTTGCATTCATCTTAAGTACATTTAGGATACATAAATTGCTTGCCATGCCTTTAGTTGGAACAAGAATTGCCTAGATTTGATGAATATCTGATGATGACTTTGCCAATGTACATAATTGATAGAACTTTTTATTCTAGGATAAACATGGAAACACTTAGAATCTTACTATGATGCTAAACTTGATAAAACACTGTTGTAGCTTGATTGATTTAAGGAATTCTAGCGAACTTAGGTTGATAGTTAAAAAATTGGGGGATTAGAATAAAATTTGGATGAATACTAGAGGTGCCCGAAATTGGCTCTAGTATGTGCTAAAAAAATTGATCACTAGAGGTACCCGAAATTGGCTCTAGTATGTGCTAAAAATTGATCACTAGAGGTGCCCAAAATCGGCTCTAGTCGAATAAATTAATTGACTTAAGAAAACTAAAAACAAAACACTAGAGGTGCCCGAAACCGGCTCTAGTTAAAACATGTTAAAAGAACCCAATGAAGTAATTTGAAAACCTCTTGTTTGCATAGAATCCGAAAAATCAACTTGCACACAACTCCGCACACACTCACAAGCTTTATAGTTTGATTCCGAGTAACTCTTAAGTTTTTCGAAAAATGAAAAGCCAATCATACTTTGTGCCATGGTTCTGAGAATTGAAATCAAGTTCAAAGCTAAGTTTGTGAAAATTGAAGTCTTGGGGGGTAATTATTAGTTTGCATTGCTTGAGGACAAGCAATAGTTCGAGTTTGGGGGTATGATAAGTGTTCAAACGTACTATTTTTATTACCCTTTTTATTCTTATTATTGCTAGACTTAGGCTCATATTAGTTGCATTATTAGTCATTCATGCATATTTGCATCGTTTCCTTGGTGGACAAGCTTGATTTCATATTTTGCTTAATTTTGTGGAAAAAGATACTGCTTTGGTGTGTTTTTGTGTGTGTGTGCAGAATCACTTGCCAAAGCAAGGCTGGAACCAGTTGCCAAGGCAATGCATGAAGGAGATGCCGAGCTAGTTGCAGGGCAATTTTCGACAAGGAATAAGATGATATGGTAGTCGAAATTGATGACTAGATAAGCCCAAGATGACGTGGAGCAAAGCTAAATCCCGAAGGAGTTTGATTTCCATGAAGAGGTTAAAGAGAAATTAAATCCCAAAAAGATAGGATAAGTTCTAGAAGGAATTTAAATATAATAAAGAATTATATTCTTTAAAGATAATTTAATTCCAACTTAACTTCCTCCTCAAAAAAAGACTTTGACCTAGCCTTATAAATTAAAGATCAAGCCGTCAACTCCAAGGGGGAGAGAAGAGAGAATTTTCGACAAGATCAAAGGGGGAGATTTCGACAAAGAGGCTTCAACCATTCTTTATCTTTTTCTTCTTTGTTCAATTAGGTTTATGCTAGGAATTCTTTGTCTTGTGTTTCTTTGGAACCTAGCCATGAACTAAATCTATTTGGCTAGGGTTATTGTGTCTTGTGGTTGTGAGAAACAATTAGATTTTGTTTAGGTAATAAGAGTTTGCACTTTCAATTCAAGGTTTACTCATTCTTGGTTCTTATTCTTGTTTGCGAGTGAATTGGGAGAGGATCTCATAACTTCATCTATTTATCTAATATCGGGAGAGTTAGATTCAAGAAACGAATGAGTATGGTCTTTATTCAATCTATTGATGGTGAAGATTAATCCGGCTTAGGAATAAGTTAAGGATTTCAACGGCTAAGAGGAGCGCAAGATTGGTTGTTGTTCACCCTTTATTCACGCAGGGATGTATTATCAAGGCATGCACAAATAGCTAGAGTTTTGACTTAGGGATAATAAGAAACCATTGAAGAACGCTCCGCCGAACCTTGAAGTTGCCGCCCAGCCGCCCAAGTAGTTGCCCAGGTAACCATCGATTAGTTGCCAATGCAACCCCGCTGTGCAAGTTGCCACGGCAACTGAGTTGCCCTTGCACTCTTTTACCAAGACGATCCAATCGGCTATCACACCTCAACTCACGATAACCTGGCATATTCTCTCTCATTTGATTACATCTTCTTTTACTTATTTGCTTTCTTAATTTAGTTATTAGTTAAAACTCCTACAATCTTCTACTTGTGTTTTTACTTTTTACAGTGCAAGAGATTAGATTCTTGAAGTGGCACCAATCCCTGTGGAGACGATATCTTTTATACTATAACTTGTGGCGTGTACACTTGCACAATTGCGGAGCACTTATTACGCGCAACAGAAGGACTTGGCCAAAGTTTTCCTAGATCAGTACCGACATGTCAATGACATGGTGCCAGATCGTTGGACCCTACAACATATGAAACAAAAGTCAAATGAAAGCTTCAGACAGTATGCCCAACGTTGGAGAGATATGGCGGCTCAAGTTCAACCCCCTCTCAGTGAAAGAGAGACAGTTGTCACATTTGTACAAATTTTGAAGGGTCCAATCTTAGGTCGCTTGATAGGCAATGCGACTATCAACTTTACCGACCTCGTGTTATCCGGCGAGCTCATTGAGAATGCTGTTAAGACTGGCAAAATCGATGATGGAGGCAGTTTGTCCCACAAAAAGCCCTACCATACAAAGAAGGACCATGAAGTAAACTCTTCGGGAGTTTATAATGCCAATTATTCTAAGCCTATCACAGTTGTGCAACCTAAGGCCGTGCCAAATGCTCAAGGTTCTTCAAGCCAGGATCTGAATCAGAAAAAGAACACTGAGAAGATTGAGTTTACTCCACAGCCAATTTTGTACGGGGATTTGTATGAAGAGATGCTCAATGCTCACGTAGTAGCACCTTTCCACCAGGCCCCAGTACAACCTCCATTCCCGAAATGGTATGATCCCATCGCAAGATGTGATTATCACGCGGGACAAGTTGGCCACTCAATTGAGAATTGTTGGGGCTTTAAGAGGCTAATAAAGAGGTACATCAAGCTCGATGTTGTAAGTATTGAAAATCCTGCAAGACCATTTACTATCGGGAATCCCTTACCGAAGCATGAAGGTACCAATTAAGATTCTCGATGACCAGATGTGGGGGCATTCCTTGTTATGACTCTTTTTGGCCAGGCTAGTTGTCAAATTATTTTGACCATGACCAATAGGTCCTTGTAATTTTTACCTCTTTCAAATCAATACTTTTTGGACCAGTCTCGCTATCCTAAGCCCAAAGGTAGTGAGAACTTTTGTAAGGGCCAAAAACTATAAGTTTCAATGAAATATGTATTTTGTTCAGAAAAATGTTTCGATCGCACTCCTACATAACTAGAAGCTGAAAAAATGATAAGAACCAAACATAGGGGCATTATGTTAAAATTTTCAAGTAACTTTCTATATGGGCATTTTGGGGGCATTCTCCTAAAAAGATTGACTTCAGGGAAGATGATTAAACCCAAGAAGAGGTTGGGGCACTGCCGCATGCAAAAGACCAATAGTCCGACAAGACCAGTGAGGAGTCAGGGGCATCCCATTGAGGGCTAGAAAAACCATATCACATTCATGCATTTAGTTGCATTCATCTTGTGTTGAATCATTTTTGCATTCAAAGTCACCATGCATTTAGGATAGACACGTGCATTTTTGCTAACAGAAGAGATCAAACATCCTCAACGTGGGGCCAATCATGATGGCCAACCTTAGTCTTAGAGGAGGCCAAACACAAAAAATGCTGAAACGTCTAAATAAAAGGTACCAGTAATAATACTTTTGAACATTTATTGATTAATGTTTTTTCTCATTTTCAGGTTACACCTCTCCGCCAGTAGAATAACAGACGTAACTTTTTTGGATCTTACTTTCTTTATTGATCCAAACATTTCTTCCAGATCTCGCTTCACCATTGACGATGTAGCATATCAAATTTTGAAGATCTCGTTTCTCCGTTGATGGTGCAACATATTAATTTTTTTTCAATGTCTTATTTTTCCATTGATGGTACAACTAGACCAAATTTCTTCCTCGAATCTTGTCTCATTCTTATAGTTGTAAAAAAATTGAAAAAAAATCAAAAAAGAAGATTGAAAAAAAGTTCAAAAATTAGAAAAAAAATCAAAAAATAAAAAATGAAATAAAAATAAAATTGACTTTCATCATCCGATCTTGTCTTACCGTGTATGGTGTAGATGAGTCCAAGTTGCTATCATTCGTCGATCTTGCTTCTCTGTTGATGGTGTAGCAAGATCCAAGTTGTTGTTATTCGATATAGCCCTTCCGTTGATGGTAAGGCTAAGTCCAAGTTGCTGCTATTCAATCATGCTCCTCCGTTGATGGTGTAGTGTGGTTCAAGTTGGTATTCTGCTTCTCCGTTGAAGGTGTAGTAGAATTCAAATTATTATCCGCTCTTATCCCCCCGTTGATGGTGTGGCTGGGGTCCAAGTTGCCGAAATCAAATCATGCTCTTCCATTGATGGTGTAGTGTGGTTCGAGTTGGTGTTCTGCTTCTCCGTTGATGGCGTATTAGAATTCGAATTACTTTCCGATCTGGTCCCTTCGTTGATGGTGTGGCTGGGTCCAAGTTGCTGCTATTCAATCATGCTCCTCCGTTGATGGTGTAGTAGGGTTCAAGTTGATGTTCTACTTCTCCGTTGATGGCGAGGTAGAATCCAAATTATCATCCGATCTTACCCCTCCATTGATGGTGTGGTTAGATCCAATTTTACCGACCTTCAAGTTCTCTTTATTAATATTTTAGCTAGAAAACATCAGGAAAAAAATCAAAAAAAAAGAAAAATAAATAAATAAAATAGAAAAAGAAAAAATAGAAAAAGTCAAAAAGAAAAAAAAGAAAAATTCGAAAGAAAAAAAGGAAAAATTTTCAAGTGTTATCTGATCATGTCCATCCGTTGATGGTGTGGCCGTGTTCAAATTGATGTCATCGGATTCTGTTTCTCTGTTGATGGTCTAGTGGAGTCCAAATGCTGAAATTCGATCTTATCTCTCTGTTGATGGTGTGGATAGATCCAACAAATATAACTTTCGGTTTTGTCGTTTCGTCGGTGAAGTAGCTGAACCAAATTTGCCAAATTTTGATCTTGTCTCTTCGTCAGAGTTATAGCTGGATCAAGTCTTCAGACCTTGCCTCTTCGTCGGTGTTGTAGCCTGGTCAAATATAACTTTCGGTTCTGCCTCTTCGTCGGTGTTGTAGCTGAACCAAATTTGCTAAATTTCGATCATGCCTCTTCGTTAGAGTCGTAGCTTGATCGCAAAGAAATCAACTCTCTGATCCTGCCTCTTCGTCGGTGTTGTAGCTTGGTCAAATCTAACTTTAGGTTCTGCCTCTTCGTCGGTGTTGTAGCTGAACCAAATTCACTAACTCTTGATCTTGCATCTTCATCGGTGTCGTAGCTGGATCAATATTACTAACTTTAGACCATGCCTCTTCGTCGGTGTTGTAGCTTGGTCAAAATTTACTAACTTTTGAGTTTTATCAATGTTGTATCAAAAAAGAATAAGAAAAAAAAGAGAAAAAGAAAAAAAAGAAGAGAAAAAGAAAAAAAAGAAAAAAAGGAAAAAAAAAGGAAAATCAAAATGAGCTTTCAATCTTTTGATCATGCCTCTTCGTCAGAGTTGTAACTGGATCAAACATCAGAACTTTCATCCATCGATCCTACCACTTCGTCAGTGTTGCAGTCAAATTAAATTTTGAAGACCATGCTTCTTCGGTGTTGCAGTTGGGTCAAATTTTCTTCAGGTATTAGCTCATCATCAATAATGCAACGAGTTGGACTCATTTTGCTTCCCCAACAGACAACCCCCTATTCTGAAAATGTTGCTTCCCCGAGAGTGGCAACGTAGATCAACCAAGTCAAGAAAGCAGACATGCATCGAAGAGAAAGAAGATCTACCGAAGAATGAAGGCATGTATCAAGAGGGGATGACCAGCCAGACCGAATGAAATGGGTCATTTTTAGTCTTTGATTCGTTGTCGTTACACAACAATGAGCAAAGAGGGGCAACTGTAATAACCCATTTCATTTGGGCCCCTAAACCAAACCCGTTTACAACCTTTCCCATACAAACCCGTACCCAGATATTAAACCCGACCCAGTAACCAAAAACGCTAAAAAAACCTAACCCTAAATAAACTCCCCTGCCGCAGCCATACTATCACCATTTCGCCGTCACTACCTCTGCCATCAACTTGTCGTCGTTGCTCTCTGCTGCCACTGTCGTCCCTGTTCCAGCCACCCAAATAAACCCTGAATAAAACCCTAAATCAATCAAACCCTAAAAACCAATCAACCCTAAAATAAACCTACCATAATCTGTCAACCTAACCCTGACCAACCCATACCCTATTTCCCCAACCACCCTGTCGAACCCATACCCACAAAATTTGGTCCCCCAGATCTGCAATCAACAGAAGAAATTACTTATATATTTTGTTTGTAAAATTCCAGTTATAAAAACCAAATTAAAAGCAAATGAAAGTGGGTTTTTTAAAAAATGGGGGATTCTAAAAAAAGAGTTGTAAAAGGGGTTTTGGATTCAAAAAAATTTAGAAAGCAATAAAGATTTTTAGAGGTAAAACATCAGAGATCTGTTAGAACTCTATTTTATTTTGAAATCAAAGTCTTTTTATTTGTGTTTTTATTTGTGATTCGAATCAAAAGATGAGATTTTGATCATACCTGTGTTTGGGGAGAGAATCGCCGTGTCTCGTCGTCATTGTGGCCGTCGTTGTGAGGCCGTGTGCTGATGAACGGCGTGAGACGGGAGAAGCGGCCGCCACTATGAGTAGGAGGAGAAGACGAGTGAAAATATTTTAGGTTTTTTTAAGTTATCTTTTCGAAATATCCAAAAAGGGAGCAAACCCTGTTTTAATCTGGTAAAAATGAAATGATGTCGTTTCATGGCTCCAACAAAACGCGGTGACCCGAACCCGTGGGAGGATCTGCGTGTCCTTAACGGGAAAATTACACATCGGGTCCTTGAACTCTCATCCCTCATTCATTTTTGTCCACGGTTTATTTACCATATCGGTCCTTCACTTCTTTCCCGCTTTAGCCTTTGTCCCGGTCTAATCACGGTTTCAGTCCCTGCGCTTCTTTCTCGTCTCTGTTTTTGTCCTTTTTTCATTTCAAATCTGCACCTTTATTTTATTTTTTATGCAATTTGGTCACTGTGATATTATTATGTTTTTTTTTATTTTCAGTCCTTTAATTATAGTTATTTGCATTTACACCTTGTATTTCATGTTATTTATGTTTCAACCTTCTTTATTTTATTTTGTTACATTTTAGCCCTTGAATTTTGTTCCCATGATGTTATATGTATATTAACCCTTGCATAATAATAATAATAATAATAATTATTATTATTATTATTATTATTATTATTATTATTATTATTATTATTATTGTTATTATTATATGCATATAATACATTATTATACAAAGTAACTTATTTTGTACATATTATATATTGATATAAGATATAGGTGTATATATATATATATATATGTTTTTATCTATGTCACATTTTTTATGTATAATAACTTTATTATTTTTTATGATTTTATGCTTATTTGTAAAAATATGTATAGTATTTTATTTAATTACTACATATATAATATAAATAAATACCATTTTGTAAAAAATAATAACATATAAATATATCTAGATATTTTTTATAAGTGTAAATATTAAATATTTTACCTTATTTTTTTAAGTTAGGTTAATATTTATGAATGTTTTGGAGTAGTATTGTATTTATGTTAGATTAATATTTTATTATGCTCTTATTTATTTATATTTTTATCGAATTATATTTATTTATGCCTGCTATGTTTTAAGTTGCATTTCGGAATATAAATTGTCAATGCGGTGCCTCTTTATTCGAGCATAAACGGGGCCAGTATCAGGCGTAGTGATAATAGTTGGGCGTTTACTCTTGGATAACAGGGCTTTTAAAATTTACTCACACATATAACCGAATTTTAATTTAATCGTCACTTTAATCCAGAAATTTTAATATTAATAAAGCGATATTATTAAAGTACCAATTTTGGGCGGTGTGGGGGTGCTAATCCTTCCCCATCCGTAACTGACTCTCGAACCTGACATTTTAAAAATCTCTGGTTTTTATGGTGCCCGGCCTACCTTAGTGGCCGGTGGCGACTCCATTTTTAAAAAATAATACGGTTTTTTCTAAAACCCAATGGGAGACATTTTTTTAAAAGACCCAAACACCTTAAACCTCGTTTTTTAGACCGCTACAGCATTATCCAACAATCCCCCCACTAATGCAAACAAATAGAGAAAAAAGCGAGAAAAGAACAATAACGAAACTAGCGCTTAAGTACTAGTGAATATATCTGAAACTAATACATAGTGAAATGAGTAATTCTTCTCTTAACAAGTGAACGAGTATAGAACTTGTTAAATATGAGTGAACTCACAACATACGACTAATTTTTTCTCCAAATAGTTTTGCGATAGATCAACAATTTAGCCAATATACTTCGTGATGCTGGTAAGTGCTCTAGAAAGACAGCCCAAAGTCTTTCATGGAAGGTGGCTAGTTCTTCACACTTATGTAGGTGATTTCGTCAAGTCTATCTCAATATAGACCACCCGAATCAGGGCTATAAAATCATTAAGAGCATTTAGTAAGACCATCCTCTTAATTATTAAAGATTCGGTGAAATCATCAAGTCTATCTCACAAGGACCACCCAAAACCTGGGATATGAAATCATTAAGAGCATAAAAACTCATCATTTCACATCGGTGGATTCATCAAGTCATTCTCACTAGGACCACCCAAAATCTGGGCTATGAATCCATTAAGAGCAAAAGCTCAAACTTATGCATGTACATTGTTCGCCATAGGGATAAGTAGAATATGTACACTATGAGTCTTTCCATGGCTTTGTATGACCACATAGAACTTAGAAAACTAAGTTGGGTATCCACCATGAATTTCTCAACCAATAGATTTAAGCCTCATCCCCTTGACGAACCATCTACCACTTTCCTTACTTATCTTTTAGTAATGGAATCAACAAGGTTTCTTTTTGTACTCATGTAATGAGTATTTCATCTTTATCAGATGTTTCATGTAGTCATATAAAATATCACACTCATGCATATAGATTTATATGCTACAGAAGACACATGTGATACAAGTTCATGACATGATTTTAGACACCTCAAGTTCATCCCTACATTTCCAATAATTTTAAGGGTTGAAATAATAATATTCAAAATAAGGTGTCTAACTATTTTCATATAAAGACAATGTAAACATGCTTTTTGTCAACTTTACTTATATACACTAGAGTAAATCCTCTAATAGGTATTAAAATTCAAATATAAATATAAAATCAAATTATTTACAAAGAATTTATATTCACAATATCATGTCATGATTTTAAACGAGGAGTGTGACTTGCATAAATACAACATGTTTTTATTTGGCCATTAGGACTTCGTCACAATTGAAGGGAATTTTTTATTACTCCAAATTTCCTAACAATTGGTGTTCATTACGAAAAAGAATTTCAAATATTAAGGAGTACGTTATGAGAAATTTTCAAGTCTCTTCTCTTCTATATATATTCCCTTTCTATTTTATTATAAAGTTTGTATCAAGTTACAACAAACTCTCTTTATCATAAAAATTATAAATTGGAATAGTGAACATAGTTCTGAATAATGCACCAGGTAAATTTTCAGGAAAGAAAGGTGATGCCTAAGGCACTCTCAAATACCTAGTCTTTCCTAGAATTAATCCTAGACATGCATTTTCATACTATCACACCACTTTTCAATAATTATAAATAGATTGCACAATATAATTCCCCCACTTTTTAATATGTTTTGAGTATATAATAAAACATAATTAAAAATATAAATTGTGCTTAATAATTTTCTTAGCCTTTAAATCTTATGGTTTAGTCAAACCCTTATTATTCTCCACTTTTAAAGACTATTTTAAAGGCTTACTCATTTTTAAAGGACATACAATTCATGCAATAGTCATGAATTAATAGTCAACAACTTAGATTAAGAATTTAATCTAATCTCATAGTCAAAGCTCCAGCAGGGACGGAGCCAGGATTTGGGGTTGGGGGGACAAACTATAATATTTGAAAGTGGGGAGCAAATTCATAAATAAACTAATTTTTAAAAAAAATTTAAATAGGGAGACAAAGGTGAAAAAAATTCGGGGGTCGCCCCCCATGTAAATCCGTCCCTGAGCTCCAGTATACTTGTTTACCTTTTATTGGCTCAGAGATGGATGCAAATGTTTGAGTCTAATCAGATTGGTCTCAAAGATATTCACCGTGTGATCTTTTAATTGTCCTGATATCTTTATAAATTTGTGTTTCTCAAAAACATAAAAATATTAGTACCACAAATGTATTGATATACTTTAATTATAAAGACAAAATCAAAAGTTATGTATACACTCATGAACAAAATTAAAAGTAATATGCAAATAACATAAATCATGACGATCAATAATTGTAACATATCCATCTATTTTACAAATAATATTTATTCTTAGATAAATATTATAATACATAATGCAACATGCCTTTTATCACATAAAAACTTTGTCACATTAATGCTAATCTATAATCATACCAATCAAATTAATTTGTAACATTCAAACATGTGATATTATTCAATTCATTTTAACATGTATCCCTACTCCCTAGAAATGTATCTCTAGTCATGTGATATCTATCCAAATATTAATTTATAAATTTAAATATGCAAGACGAAGAGAAATATGCATTGGAAATGTATAACCCGGACAATTTGTTTGATTTAGGTCCAGTCCGCTCCCAAATCAACTAATAAAATTCGAGCAAACCAACTCTTGCGAAAAAATAGTTCTAAAAAATGCACAATAATTTTGCTTCAGTCAATAGCGTGCACTAGAAATAAAAAATAACTAAATAGATAAAAGATAAAGGAAAAGGGTTTCAAATGGTGCATAAGCTTTCTATTTCCACATCCAATGTTGCTGTATCCAGGAGAGAAATTAGTCCATAAAATGTGGACTTCATCAAAATTATTATAAATATGGGTAAATAAATTCAAATGATTAGAGTGTGGATATAGCAGTTCTTGGTCATACTTAGTAGACCTGACTAATTCAAATGGTGCATAAGCTTTCTATTTCCTACACTTATTCACGAATTTCTGGCGAAAGTGTAAAAGCATGTATATCTATCTTCATTTCGAAGCAGTCATATTTTAACAGCAGTACCGGTAAATTGCTTCTAAATTGTAGGAAAAATTACTGCTGCAAAACATACATATTAGCAATGATTAGCGAAATTAAATAAATAAATAAATAAAACGCATAAAATAAATTTATTACTGTGATATGATAAAAACTACTGTCTTAAAAGCAATTTCGCCAAGATGGTGTAATCATAATAATGGACGTTGTCCCTCCCAAGGTTAACACAGTCTTCCAAACATTGTACACCTGAAGTGAAGAATTGGAACTCGCTTGGTGTTGCTCTCTTCGAAGAAAACATGAATTATCAAATTGTTTTCAGTGTATAAAACAATAGATTTGAGCTCTCTATTTATAAGCCAAAAGTGGCGAATAAATTAGTAAGTATTAAAAGAATTGATTATAGTAAAAATTTCAATCGCCCCTCTAATATTTACTATATATAAAAATAAAATCTTATTTAAAATAAATAAGATTATTTATTTACATTATCCAACAATTACCCACATGAAATCACATTGAAACATAACTTCATATCCATTTAAACTAAATTCCTCAAATCATATCAAATCCAACTCGAACAATTCGAACTCAAACCTGATCAAACTTGACTTTGATCCTAAAAAGTCAACACAGTTTCGGATTCAATAACTAAGCTCATGTTGTTTCCTTGAAGCAGCCGAGTGCAAAACAGGATTACCTTCAACATCTCCTTGAATTTAAACCCTTCGAGTAACCTCCCAAGCAATTTACAGCCATTTTCACTCTTCACTCTCACATGCAAAATCGTCTCCCTTTTATCAGTGATCTCTCTAATGGACTCTGGGCAAACTATTATCAACACATCGACAACTTAAAATAAGGGTCATTATTTAAGAAAGAAATAGGAACATTCAAACGTTCGAATATTAATTTAGAATGAAAATCATAATTTGAATATAAAATTAAAAGTTCAGAGAACCAATTTAGAACAAGATTATAGTTTGAAAACGTTTTGTGCAATTAACCCAGGGTTTCTTCTATTTCTTGAGATGACGAGTTTAGTAAATTCAACATATAATTATTAGGTTAGAAAATGCTAGATCGTAAAGAACGGTGCCCATTTTTTGAGTTTGAAACCAAAAAAAAAAAAAAAAGCATCTTATCTTACAAAATTGTGGATAGCAAATAGAGAGGCAATACAACCCTAAAAAAGTATATAACAAATAAAAATTTTAATACACAAATTTTTTTAACTAAAAATTTTTATACACAAATTTATTAAATTTAAGATTTAGAGTTTAGATTTTAAATTTAAAATTTAAGATTTAGAGTTAGATATTAAGGTTTATAGTTTACATTTTTAGGTCAGAAATTAGAATTTAGATTTTAAATAAGAATTGATCGCAAATTTACAAAAAATACAATTCTGTATTTACAAACACTGTCCGTTTTAAAATTTGATTTTACATTTTTCCACAAGTTTTTTTTCTAATTAGGGCAGAGGATAGAAATACTTCAATTTTTTTCCGATTACGGTCAAATTGTCAATAAACTTGACTTTTTGCACGGTTGCTGCAAATATCACTGTCTCTCAAAGGTTAGAGCAGAGACGGAGAACTGATTATATTTTCAATTTTACTTGTTATTTATATATTAAAATATATTATAATATATTAAAATAATATAAAGGGAAAAACAATTAAAAACTAATAAAAATAGCAATTCCGGAAGATGGTGAAAAGGATAATTCCCATGGCGTCGTCCTCAATACGACCTTCTTTCTCGCCGTTTAGGTGCTCCGATGGTGTTGCTTCCACGCGTTTTGGCGTTTCCTTCTCTTCACTTCACCTTCCCCGGCGCCTCCTTTTCTCTCATCTCGGCAGCGGTAAGCAAACACTATTTCCCTGTTCTTTTTTCCCTTTTTATTAATTTATTTCTTTTTATGCCCTAGAATTTTCTTATTAGTTTAATTATTGATTGAAGAAATAGATGGAATCGTGCATTGATGTGAAATTTCCTCTGTTCATTTTAGATTAAGATTTAAAACGCAAAAAAAGAAGAAGATATTTTTAAGGAATTTAGTAGCATCTGTTTACAATGCAATTATAATTTACCTTGTTGAAACTTGAAAGAATCACCAATTTGTTGAAATAATTGCATTTTTTTGTTTGTCGGATTGTGAGAACAAGTACCAATATCTGGAGATTCTGTGAGTTTTATAGAATGAAAAAAAAAAAAAAAAAAGATTTTGAATGTATTTGATGTAAATGTAACCCTTTTGAGTTTTTTCCAGCTTCTCCACAGTCACAATTCTTCGGTTTCAAAGCTGCTCAGATGTCGAGAGGTAAAGAAAACAAGTCAGGTAAGCCTATTGTTGGAAATGTGGTACGGGCAAGCACAAGTGTGACCCAAGAGACTGCTGCCCTAGAGTGGGTTAAAAAGGATAGCCGAAGAATGCTCCACGTTGTCTATCGAGTTGGGGATTTGGATAGGACCATCAAGTATGTCATTTCGAGTTTTATTCTCTTTATACAATATTGCGGTTGGAATCTTTGTAACAGACTCGAATTTGTGGTGGTTGCAGATTCTATACTGAGTGTCTGGGAATGAAGCTGTTGAGGAAACGGGACATACCAGAGGAGAGATACACAAATGCATTTCTTGGATATGGTCCAGAAGATTCTCAATTTGTTATTGAACTCACTTATAGTAAGCTATAAGATTACACTTTGGCTTTTCTAAACCATATGATAAATCTGAAATATAACTAGTTAACCATATATGAAAAATTCCAATTGCATACATGAAGATTAGAGTTGATGGTATATATGAACCTAGCTATAGATAATTCATTTTCGTTGAATGATGTTACCAGATTACGGAGTTGATAAGTATGACATTGGAACTGCATTTGGTCATTTCGGTATTGCTGTTGACAATGTAAGTTCAAACTTTGGCTTCTGAAAGTTGTATTATCACTTTTCCATTTTAACAAGATGATAGACTGTCATGTATCTTAGAACTGCTAGGTCCTTGTTTCCAAAGCCGAATGCTTATATGCTCCCCTAATTTAGGTTGCCAAGACTGTGGAACTTATAAAGGCCAAGGGTGGAAAAGTAACCCGAGAACCTGGCCCAGTGAAAGGTGGTTCTACTGTAATTGCATTTGTTGAGGATCCTGATGGTTACAAGTTTGAACTAATTGAGAGGGGGCCTACTCCTGAACCTTTGTGCCAAGTAATGCTCCGTGTTGGTGATCTTGATCGTTCCATAAAATTTTATGAGAAGGTGAGCATTGTGAATATTAAGCAATGATCTGATGCTATTTCCACTGTTATCTGTGTTTTAGTTTATGCCATAGGCCTTAGTCTCTATCTCCTTTTGTTGTAGGCCTTTGGCATGGAACTTCTTCGCACACGAAATAATCCACAGTTCAAGGTAAATAACTATCATCTATTCCATATGGCAAGTAGAACTCATTAAAAATATGTATTCTAAAAAATGTAGAGAAGGATGACAGGTGTGTGTGTTCAAGAAGGATTCAAGTATGTATACTGTTTGTTTGAATGTGTCATTTTATGTGTGTCCTGAATTGCTTTGTTTAGGGCTATATGTTTTTCTGCATGTTAATGTGATTGATGAAAGTATTCTGTGAACCTTTCGGTATTCAGATTATATTAATTGACATATGTTTGTGAACTTTCCTTCAGTATACAATAGCCATGATGGGCTATGGGCCTGAAGATAAAAATGCTGTGCTTGAGTTGACGTGTAACTACGGGTCACTGATTATGACAAAGGAAATGGTTATGCTCAGGTAAAAATATTTCTGCTATCTTTCACTTCAATGTTAAAACATCTTTTTTTTTAAACTGCATGCAGTATGTTTTATGATTCTACTTGTTTGTTTGAACCTTATTTCTTATGTATGGAAACAACTTAAATGCATATTGCTCATGTTTCTACAGATTGCTATCGGAACAGATGATGTTTACAAAACTGCAGAGGCAGTTAAACTTTTTGGTGGAAAAATTACCCGGGAACCTGGACCTTTACCTGGTATTAACACCAAGATCACGGCATGCTTAGATCCCGATGGTTGGAAGACGGTATACCTTTTGAACCATTTATAGATTGATGCATTGTTAAGAATCTTGTGTTTTGGGTCGATAGTAGCAGACTGAAACCTTTTAGCTCATCAAAGTGAGTCTTAAACCTTAGGACTTTTGAGGAAACATTCTTAAATGGAAAATAAATAAACTGAAAAAAAAAACACAATCAATAAACCTAAGGAAAGAAATAAAACCACAACATTAAAACTAACTAATGCCCTTCTCTAAAATAGATGCTTGCTTTCTGAAAGCGAAAAGCTTTTTATTTTGAATTGCTTCTATATCACCAATATCTCAAAAATGAAAAAAAAAGTATATAAAGAATGCTTGCTTATTCATGTGCATTGCTCCAACACCGAGCTTTATTAGCTTTAGGGAGAAAAGATTCTGCTGTTAATTAGAAGCATGACACAACTTGTTTTTATTGTAATTAAGTTTCTTTATTATTTAAATTTGCAGGTTTTTGTTGATAATATTGATTTCCTCAAGGAATTGGAGTGAGTTTTTGGCGAACTCGCGTCTGAACTCCAAATCTGAGTTGAAGAAATTCTTCGTGAGAACGCAGCCAATCCCGTTCTGTAGATATATCTTCTTTTATGGAGACAATCGGATAGCCATTAGATTTGCCAAACTGAAGCAGTCTTTAAATGTAAGTTTCTGTTTAGTTATCTTCCTTTTTTTTTAATCTCTATGAAGTATTTATGTTTGATTCACTTACCTGTTGAGAGATGAATGTAAGCATATAAAATGTATTACAAATTTACAAGTAAACATGCCTTGTATTTTTCTTTAAGCAAATTTCACAGGAATACTCCTTCAGAGTTCATTTTTCTTGAAGTTTTGGTTAGTTAAATAATTTTTGGGAATGATTTTGCACTTTTTGGACCAAAGGAATTTCACTGTTCAAATCTTGCTCAATATTCTTGTCTTAAGTTCAAACTTTTTTTTTTGAAGTCTTTTGTGTTCTAACACATATTTAGGGATAGATATGGAGATGCAAATGAACCGAGCTTGAATGAATGACTGTTCATATTTGGTTGTTTATTTTAAACTTATTTGTAGTTGGTTTGTATTTATTAAGGTTAGAATTGAGTTTATGTTCATTTATTAAAAATGATGTGTTCGTTTGTCTAAATTAAAAAAAAAACATTTATGAACAATTAAAATTTTGTTCACGAATATACTTCCAAAAAATTGTGCATGGGTAATAAACAAATTACAAATAACTATATTTATTTTTTAAAATACAAAATATATTAATTATAAACAAATAAACTAAATAGAAAATGAATATAAATAAATTAAACACGAATTTTAATTTTTTTCCATGTTCATATAGTCAATTAAATAAACAAATGAAATGAATTGAGTTCATGAATTATTTATTGAATGTTTCATTCATTTTGAATTCAGAGGCTCTTACAGAGAGTTAAGTTTGAACTTGAGTCGAATCTAACCGAGTCGAATTAACATCTACGATGGATGGATGTTTATAATAATAATAATAATAATAATAATAATAAAAAACATACATTTTAGTTCTTGGATATATATTTTTTGAGCACCTTTGACAATTAGTCAATATAATATATATGTTTTATTCATGAAGAATAATGTACGTTCGTTGAATCAAAAAAAAAATATCTTTAAATTAATAAATTATTAATTTATCAATCAATTAATCTATTTTTAAATTAATAAAATTACATAGTCTTAATATTATTAATTTATAGAGGTTTTACTATACAGCTAAGATAAATAAATATATAATATAATAAAACATGACAAAAAAGGAATGATAGCAGCAAAATACCACGCGGGTTCAAGCAATTTAATCATTAATTAAAATTGGCTTAAATGAAAAATAGATGCTCAAAGTATACAGTTTTTTAACTTTAAGTGCCCAAAGTATTTTTTTGTAAAAATAGGTGCATGAAGTTTCAAAAGTTATAATTTTAGGTGCCTGACCGTTAACGTGTGTTAAAAAAATGTTAACCAATCAATGCTTGATACGTGATATTTTTATTTTATTTTATTTCAAAATTAAAAACTTAAAATAATTTTTTTCCATTTTTTCATAAAATTCCCAAAGTTTTACAATTTTTACAAAGCAGTCCCCAAATCCCTAAAATTTCCCAAAGCCAAACCACCAAATTGTCGTCGCTGTCGCCGTCAATCGCTGCCCTTAAGCCTACCCATTTGGTTGTCGGACCTAGTCGGTCGTTTCTCCCATAACGGCATCGCTAGAAACGACGAACAGCGTGGCAGCCGAACGCCAATTCGCGTTCGAAATCGGCGTTCGGCTGCCACGTCATTCGTCGTTTCCGACAATGTTGTTATGGGAGAAACATTCGGCTAGGTCCTGCGACCAAATGGGTAGGCTTAGGGGCGGCGATCGACGGCTGCAGCGGCAGCAATTTGATGGTTTGGCTTTGGGAGATTTTAAGGATTTGGGGACTGCTTTGTAAAAATTGTAAAACTTAGGGAATTTTATGAAATCTAAAATTTTTGTGTGTTTTTATTTAAAAAATAAAAAAATCAAATTAGTGTCACGTGTCAAGCATTGATTGGTTACCAAATTTTTTAACACCCAATAACGGTGAGGCACCTAAAATTATAACTTTTGAAACTTTAATAACTTATTTTTATAAAAAAAATATTTTAAACACCTAAAATTCAAAAACTGTATACTTTAAGCACCTATTTCTCATTAAAGCCATTAAAATTTAAAAAGGCATAAGATACATGAAAAAATAGAGGAAGATTGTACCAAAAACCCAAATGCTTTGAACTTAAGCTGCTGGGTCACACGAGTCAAACACAGTGTGGATGTGGATCAGGCAAGCCCTGTACGCCTGTACCGGTTGGAGCCGGGTCCTAATAACCATTCGGTCCAACTCATTTTGTCTTCTTCTCGAACGAAACAGTCATTTTTCTCAACCCTACGAGCCGTCGTTTTTACTTTCACTACCTTCGTCGACACTTCGGTGGAGCTTCCGACGAAACAAAACCACCACAGTGAAGCCACCGTCCTCCTCTTCCTTTCTACTGATTCAGTTTCTTTATGATTGTGCTTGCATTTTCTAAAGTAAGAAGAAAATGACGAAAATGTATATACCATCCGCAATTGCGGAGTTAGAATTTTTATATAGTGAGATCAGAATAGACTTTAAAGTACGAGGATTCTCATATCACTATAATATAAATATGGTTGACCTCATACCCAAACAAATTAAGTAGGGACAATTCTAATATTTCTATAAAAAAATTTATACTAACATATTGAAAAACCCATTTAACTCTTTGACTCATACTACAACAAATCAAGTGGGGTCAATTGACCCCCTAAATCATATGTGGCTCCACTATTGACCATCTGTTCTAATAAAATTGTCACTTTTGTGTTTCCTTATCTTTTTTAGTTTCCCAACAAAAATAAAATGTAGTAACTTTTTAAGAGCAAACTTGTTATTCAAATTATTTTACACCACATAAATTTTTCATTCTAAAACTCCGTAAAAAATTAATATACGACACTATAAGTGGGACTGAAAGAGTATATAATTTATTTAAGCCTTTATGTCATACCAAACGGATCCGAAAGCATAACCGAAGCCCAATGATCCAAATAAAATCTAAGGTTTCAATGGCCCGCATCACATAATTCTAACGATCAAAATCTAATTCGAATAAAGTCGGAGGAAATACAGTAATTACAATTATCTAATAATACTCTAGTTTGACCACTTATATATCAGCATTTCATTCAAAATCATACGACGAAAATGAATTAATTTATTTTAACATTTTGTTACAATTTTTTTGTTATCATTACAATTTAAATTTATTACCATTTTTTATTAAAATTATTCGGTTATAAAAAATTAAATTAGAATATGTTTCCATATGGAAATTATATTTATAATTAACTTCAAAGAAACATTGTTTAGTTTTTGTTATTTATTACTAAAGTGTATATTTTTTATAATTATACATTGTTACACTTTATTATATACAATAAATTATTTTAATTGATATATAAAGTTATTAGTGAATGTTTTTTTTATAAATAGCCACTAAATTTTTATTAAATCCATAGAAAAATCACAATTACAACGCATCCAAGAAGAATATTTGGATTAAACAACCCAAAATATTCTTACAACCCAAAAACAAAGAAAAATAAAAACTTCTATGGAGATAAGCATACCAACAAAATTTAGCAGCTTCCTGAATATCTTTGTCTCTGTCCAAACGAGACGCATAAAGAAGGAAGAAGGAGTGGTGCGCGATCCAAACTGTCATGCAAAAAGTACCGCTACCCAGGACTGATTTCATCAGCAAACAACCATCAACCGAGTGGGGTATAACTTCCAAGCGACCACCGAAAAAAACATAAATCATAAACTAGCGCCGATTGAATCTCTGTGCGAACAACAATCGATCGCTAGAGTATACTGAAACATGTCACAAAGACAAATGAACCAAACCACAAAACAAAAACAAAGACATGTCACAAGGACAAAAAAAACGTGCTACAAAGGCAGTGATTCTTATTAAAATAAAAATAACAAAACTAAAAGATTCGGTGGTCAACAATCAATACTAAGATTAATTACCGACCATCGATCAAAGAAAAAGCGACTAGGGTTGAAAGACAGTTTGGGGAATCAAGAGCGGCTAGGGTTTCCCAAAATTAAAATATTAATGAATGTTATATATGACACACACATATTATTATATTTGCATGGATTATTATAGATATGAATTTTCATTTAAAATTCTGATTAATTAATTATTCGAATATATAGTATCGTTTAATGTGGGAATATAGAAGCGACGCAAATAAAAAAACCAATGGTTCCCATGCGATTTCAACGTTGTGCTTACAAACTGTGAACAAAAGATTCAATAGTTTTTGCTTTCATATAATAATTACAGTAGCGGTTACGACGATTCAGTGCTTCATCTCTCTACGGCAGAATCTGAATCCACATCGAACGGCGGCAAGGCACCCCGTTATAGTTCACGAAAAGCATGTAATAACCGGGAGGAGCAATGTTTCCGTTCATGGGAGCTTGAAGAACAATTCTGCCATTGTTGAATTCTTGAATCCCCAACTGAATCAACCTCTGGTTCATTGAGACCCCGTGCGTCGTAAACGGTGGAGAGTAAATCGTCACTTGCAGTTTTGTCTGGTCAATTGCATCGCCTCCACGAATCTGCACCGTAAATTTCTGCCCATACTTCACCTGACTATCGGACTGTTCAACGACGATCTCTTGCCTGAACTGGGCCAAGTTCGGATCCAAATAATGGGGCGAGAATTTTTCGACCCGAACTTCAGTGGGGAACAGTGTATTGTCTATGTATCCTGGGTTCGTGTTGCTACCGGCGATCATGATTTTGCTGTCGGGAAGAACGGCGAACGATGAGTGGTACATACGGGGAATATTCGACGGGTTGAGCACGGTGAACTTCGAGCCAGTTCCGTCACTTTTGAATTTATACAAAATCGGGTTCAAATTCGGCTCTCTGGCATTATCAAAACCGGCTGAACCGGTCTTTGCACCATTGATAAGAAGAACATCTCCGGTAGGGAGCACCACCGCGTCTCCCAACAAACGAGCCGAGGGCATGTTTATGATCTTCCATTTGCCGTTCCTCTTGGTGATATCCATGCGGGCACAATCGGTGTTGCCCGGGAGGAACACCTTGGGCCGCTGCAACTCGGCCTTTTCGTACGCATCGTGCGATGTTCCTCCGCATACCAAAACCTCAGCCGGGATCACTCTGCGATTTTCATTGGGGTTGAGTATGATAGGGAGAAGGCAAGAGCTACCCGACGCCGGATAGTTGCGGGCGCCATTGGGTAGTACTGGAAACTCGTGGATGACTTGATGGTTGTTCGGGTTGAGGAGAATCGACCGATTGTTGGCGAAAATGAAGAGGTTGCCGTCGGTTGAAAGATAAACGAACGGATACAAATTGTTCTCGACCGGATCACGGGTTTCCACAAGAAATTTAAATTTGTAGACTTCATTACGGGTATTTTTCTGTCCTTGCGGTGGAACGAATTCGTACGTGGGGAATCTCCGGCCGCCGAAAACCATGAATCGGCCATCGCCTAATGTTACTTGTGTGGCATACCTTCAACGAAAAACCCAGAAAAATGGTGAGATTCAAGCTCTTAAAAAACATGGATTCAATGAACAAAACTGAATTTATACCATCTTCCATTTCCAAGTGCAACGGGATATTCTATCCATTCAGAATTGGGAGCTATGTCGAGGATTCTCACAGTGTCGGATCCATTGTTATAACCACCGGTACTTATTAATCGGCCGTTCATATCAAGTGCACCAGATGAACACCATGTATCTTGTTCAATCTGTAAAAAAACATGTTAACGTGTTGTCGGATATCGGGATTTAAAAAAAGAAGAAAGTAAAATAAGAGCTAAATGTACCCTGAGTGGCCTAATGTTTCCCGTTTCGACGTCCATGAGAATTGAATGGCACCAGCAATCTTCTTTATTTGTTCCCTCGATTTTTCGGCACGGTGGTCCGGGCAACTTCAGCTTCGAGATCTTCCAAACCGTGGCGTCGAACATCAAAGCCTGGTCGATCTTAGGAAGCAGCACCAAATGCATGGCGGAAACACCGGCGTTTTCGACAAACAATTCCCAACTGCCTTTAAACGTGGTTTGAGCCGCAACAAGATTTGCATCGACACTGGCCTTGGAAGCACTGACATCGTCGTCGCCGTTGGCAGCAGATCCGGCATCACCGACAACCAAGGGCGCAGAGCCGAAGATTCCTCCGCCGAACTGCAAGTCCTTGAAATCCACTATGGGTTTGCCGATGTGATGGAAGGGATTAGGAAACAACGAGCCTTGACTGTTTCCATAGATAAAAAGGAGAGGTAAAATAATAAAGCCTCTCCAAATATTAACCATTATTTTCCCTTTTTATTATTACTACTTTTTTTTATCGGAGAGCTGCTGCCTGAGTTTTCCGGTAAGGGTTCGCCGCCTTTTATATGCATATGTTTGCATTTCAAATTCCATGGCCGCTCCGAATTGAACGAGAATCCGGCGTTTGCTCCTTGTTCACAGGGAAGCTTTAGCTAATTAAACCAATGCTGTTATCTATTCAATGGCCACAATCTTAAATGAATCCTTAAAACTCGGTTTTAGGAAAGTAGACGGCCTAACAATTAAATCTAATTATATATATTCATAAACGTCTGTTTAGGGGTTTAAGTGCAGTAGTTTTGAATTTAGAGGTTGTTGATAGAATTTCAGGTTTATGATTAAGATTTAGAGTTTATAGGTTAAAATCTAAATCTCTAACCATATTACCCTAAAATCTAAACACGAACCCTAAATTATAACCATAAACCTTAAATTCTAAACACATACAATAAAACCCCTAAACTCTAAACCTTAAAATTAAGGCGATTGTGGAAATAAAAAATTTAACGTTTGTGTGGGATAATAATCCATATATATATATGTTAAAAATATGTATATCTAAACCAATTCAATTGTTAAATTCAAATAATTTTCTCCCAATTTTTTTAAATTCCATTAAGGATGGAATAAGGATAAACTACTCAGGTGAATTGACCACCAAACTATTTGAGCTTACCTATTTTGACCACCGAATTAGGCAACTCGTCAATCAGACCATTAAACTTTTAAATTGGTTCTATTAACGGAGTGATGTCGTGACAATTAACAAAAATTTATAAAATTATACATTTGGTCCATGTTATTTACCTATTATATTAATTTGATCATAATTTTAATTTAATTAAATAAAATTAACCACCAACCAGATGACGACACATGTTTTATCTTTTTTTTAATTTTAATTTATTTAGTTTAATAGATTTAATCAACCAACCAGATAGTGACACCATCTGATTGGACACAATCAAATGAAACAAATAAAATAGAAGATAAATGCAAGCAATGAGAATCATACCCACAGCCAAGAGCAAGGAGGGCTTAAGCCCCAACCACCAAGTTAACTCCATTTATGTGATATGAGATGATAATATATTTTATTAAAGGGTTACTTTATTGTGAACCCAACAGCTACAAGCAATGCTCTGCCTTCCTTGTTTCCTGCTGGCAGTGCTTCTCCCCTTTCACCAAGAAGTGTATTTGGTTCCCCTCGTATAACAAAACAAAGGGCTGGTCCTTCAAACTTAGGTTTTCCACTGAAAGTAGTTAGTGAGCCTGTGAAAGAGTTCATACCTCAAGTTTGGATCTTGTTTATTTGATATTATAATTTTCTTTTTTCGGTTTTTTGGTTGTTTTTATCTGCTGTATTTTCCTTTCTATTCTAAGATCAGCTATAACTTGTTATATTTGTACTTGAGAACATCTCCAGTTTTACTTCAAAAATGGTCGTCCGCCTCCAAATGAGCTAAAAGAACAATGCATGTTTCGAATCAATCAGTTCTTCTATAGACATCCGGATGGGCTGCAGCTGCTTGGTAAGATAAATGCATGTGTGCTTTAACACATATTTCTGGAACTCGTCTTATATTCTTTGTTTACTCTTTATGTGTTTCAGAATTCAAATTAGTGACCAAAGAAATCTGCAAACGGACTTCATTTTTCTCCTCACCACTTTCCAGAAAAATTGATGTTAGTAGCATTGGTGTGGTTACAAGGTATACTTTCTTGTTCATGGAAGTGGACCAGCTATATTTATATCTCATTTATCTCAAATAGGATTGCTTGTTAATGGAACTGATTGCTAAAGGTAAACTCTCCTCATTTATCTCAGTTTAGATGTGTTTTTCTAAAGAAAAGTTCTAATTTGGTTTGGTTTGGTCCTTTTGCAGAATAGGAGGAAGAGATCGAGATGTTTTTGAAAAATTATCTTCAAAGTTTTTCAGCATCACCGCTTCATTTTGGATTTCTTCAATACTTTATCCTCTAAAATCCCATGTTCTTCTTGTCTGTGATAATGATAATTTGAACTTTCAATACTTTATCAGTTTCAGCAGGAAACAAAGAAGGCAGAGCATTGCGTGTTGCTGTTGGGATCACCAACAAAGTTACCCTTTAATAAAATATGTTATCATCTCATATCATATAAATGAAGTTAGCCTAGTGGTTGGGGCTTAAGCCCTCCTTGCTCTTGGTCATAGGTTTGATTCTTATTGCTTGTATTTACCTTCCATTTTATTTGCTTCATTTGATTATGTCCAATAAGATGGTGTTACCATTTAGTTGGTTGGTTATTTTTTTTAATTAAATTACAATTAGGACCAAATCGATATAATTGTTAAATAACAGATACCAAATGTGTAATTTTACAAATTTTCGTTAACTGCCACGCCACTCTTCCGTTAGTTTTTTAACGGCAGTGGTTAAAATAAGACCAATTTAAAAGTTTGATGATCTGATTGACGAGTTGCCTAGTTCGATGATCAAAATAGGTACGCCCAAATAGTTCAGTGGTCACCTGAGTAGTTTACCCTTATTCCATACCAAGTGCATGTGGAAACTTTGTTTGCACAAAAGTTTTCACAAACGTCTTAGTTTTAGGGAGTCTATTTAGGGTTTAGGGGTTTAAGTGTAGTAATTTTGAATTTAGAGGTTGTTGATAGAATTTTAGGTTTATGGTTAAAATTTAGGGTTTATAGGTTAAAACATAAATCCTTAACCATATTACCATAAAACCTAAACTCTAATCCCTAAATTCTAACTCTAATCTCTAAATTCTAAACACATACACTAACACTCCTAAACTCTAAACCTTAAATCCTAAAATTAAGACGCTTGTGAAAATAAAAAAATTTTAACGTATGTGTATGAGATAATAATCCATATGTATATGTTAAAAATATGTATATCTAAACCCACTCAATCGTTAAATTTAAATAATTTTCTCCCAATTTTCTTTTTAAAATTCCATTAAGGGATAACATAGTCTTCAATTAATATCGAATTATGGTTAGCAGTTTGATAACGCTTAAGCAGGTCTTGATCTCGAGACCTTGCATATGCAGAAAATTCACGCTGAAAGACTCACTCACCAAAGCCAAAGTCAGGTGTGCGACGCAGGTCAATTCGGATTAATCAAGGCAAAACCTTGGGAAACCGAGAGGGCAACTAAAAAATATCGAACTATTAAATGTGTGCCATCAAACTTTGTTCGATTGAATTCGTGTAACTCAGTAACATAATTTCAGACTCTATACTTTGTTAAGGATATTTTTTTACCAATAACCGTCTGAAGTCCATAATCTGATAGGATCAAATAGATGGAAAGCAGTGCCGGAACTTGGGGCAAGAGTTTGAGGACCAGATTAATTTTTTTAAAAAAAATAGAGGCTTAAACGAAATTTTTAAAAAATTTTGAGGGTTAAACTAAATTTTTTAAAAATTTTGAGAGATTTAATAAAAATCTTTAAAAAATTGAGAAGAAATTTAATTAAAAATATTTAAAATTTTGAAGTTTAATATGAATTTTTAAAAAAATTTATGAGCCAAATTGAATATTTCAAAATTTTTAAGGGTAAATTCAAAATTTCCAAAACTTTAGGGTTCATGGCCTCCTCTAATCCTTTAAAGGAGCTGCCACTAATTCAAATTATTAATGATAAGAGAGACCATAATTAAAAAAAAGAGAAAAAGACAACAAATAGTAAAAAATAATCATATATAATAGTTTTAGAATGATGCACAGAGTTTCTTCCGTGACTTGAGTGTCAATTGCCATTTCAAAATTTTATTATAAATTTATTTAAAAGATATTAAAATAAAATTAATATCACTTTAAATATAATTAATATTTTTAATAAAATCCGACACTCATTGTTTATCTATATTCACTTTAAATTCTCACATTTTAATTTAAGTTTTTTGATTTTGAAATGAAATTAGGTCGCGTCTTGTTCACGTATGCCATATCCATGTTACTCTCCTATTTGGAAAATTTGGTTCGTCAAATATGGACTGTATTGTTGATTCGGAAAATTAACTGGTATTATAAGTTAGAACCTAATAAAATCATTATTGTTGGTCCCGTAGATTAGATGGTTAGGGCGTTGATCTTATGAGCCTAAGTTCGTGGGTTTGAGCCTCGCGCGGGACCAACTTGAACTGTAAGGTTTTTTTTTTTTCACAATTCCATGGTCATGGCAGCTGCGGCTGCATCCAGGTTAGTGTCACGACCATGCCGTCTAGGCCCGTGCGGCACTTGAAAAGAGACCCAACCTAGACAAGTCAGCCTTCAACAAGCCCTTTATCTAAGGACTCAACTCGGAAGCGTCGTCTCATGATCCATCAGGCAACACGCGCGTCGAATATCGTATCCCGCGGGGCCTAGCGAATGCTAGCGGCCAACCCCTGACTCTCGCGATATGGGGCCCTGTGGCCCCAAACTGTCCCTAAGAGGTCCTCCTAGAGAGACATTGTGCCATCCGCTTGGCTCCAATGCCCGCACACCTAGGCCCTACGTGAGCACAGGAGAAGGTCACTTACACCAAGGCAGCTCGACTGCTAGCGCTTGGCGAGGAGGATGGTGGAGACCCAACACCAGACCACTTCCCCCTAAAGAGCTAAATAAACTTACCAAGTATGACGCGAGTAGACGTTGCTTCGTCCCAAACGAGGACACTTTCTGAACAGGGCCTTCATCGCCTTCCCAAAGCATCCTAACTTGCATCCTTGACTTGGTCGCTCTTCAGACATTGCTCATATCATCGCTCGGTCCCGAACAGGCTTGTCAAGGCAGGATCGTAATACAATAAGAGACAACCTTGACACTTAGCACCACGGGGCACCGACAGCATTCATTGCTTCAGCTACTTTTTCCCTCCAACAACAAAGCCCCCAATGCAAGTGTCGGTTTCGTGAGCATATTTTGTCGAAGAATCTTTTTTTTTTGCCGAAAATTTTCACCACAGGTTTACACATTCCCACTCCAAACATCAACCAAAGAAACATCCATGTATCCTGAACTGGTACTTGACAGTGCAGATTCTAACAATGACTACTGAGACCAAATAAGCCATACGACTGAAATAATCTGCCAGATTGTTGAACTTGATGAAGATCAAGAATTCATAGATAATGTTAATGACTATTTTGTAACTTTTTAAACTCCATTAGTTATAAGAGTAATTAACTTGTTAGTACCTACAAATACCTACCGCTACGTGTCACGACCGTGTAGCCCGCGAATATGACCGCGAACGATATCGCACAAAGGATATTCATCGATCACGTGACAACGACGAATGCGTACGACCATCTCTGAATTATTTGGTCCCCTTTGCAGCCTATGGTAAACGAAGTAGGACTATGAAAGGGATTGCATCCAGCGATTGCGTGGCAACGCACGTGATCGCTGCGACTACCAACACAAACCTAAGACTTCTAATCATAGCCAATCTCATAAGCATGCCACAACAACATGGCCACGACACATGTCTTGGCAGTATAAAAGAGAACATGCAAACAATAGAAGAAATGGACGACTTCCATCCACGACTTCACCATTGACATAAGGAGCATGGTGTTCTAACTCCAACTGAGACGGAAGCTCTAACTATCATTGGACCCTCGTCTCCGATCCCTGTTCATTTTTACAATCAACAATTGGTGCGATGAGCGTGGACTGGTACGCGACCTTCAAACTCGTTTTCAAGCCTAAAAGTCCCTGAAATGGGTGAAGGTAACTAAGACAATCCGGGCAAAAAAATAGCAGAGGGTGATGTCTTGGTGGATCAACCGATGACAGCGACCGATAGAAAATGACAGAAGATGATATCCTATCGGTCCAATCGGCAACGACAGCCATACAAAAGCTATAGCAGTTCCAGCAGGATTTTTGACAAAAGTTTTAGGACCAACCACCTTCTTGGTTTGCGGCGGGCCAGGTCGCACAACAAACAATGGGTCATCATCGTCGAAGGGTAGTAACCAACACTTTTTGAAGCTACAGGAAAAGATAAAAAGCATAGAGAAATCTTTGTTGCTTTCAAAACAACAATACGAACAACAATAAAAGCTCATGCAAGATCAGGCTAAACAGCACAGAATTACAAAAGAGAACAGTGAGAAGCTAATCAAACAGTTGTCTAGAAGAACACAAGTAAGGCAGTTTAGGAGGAACGAGATCTTCCCTAACAAGAAATCATGGGAAAACAATCTCGACAATTAGAAGAGGATTATGAAGATTTAGAAGACATAGACTATAATCCCTCTGAGGACGATGAACAACAAATGTTAAGGACAAAGATAGAGCAGTTAGAGAAAAATTTCTAGAGTATCCAGAATCTTCGGCAGGGCGACCTTCCTCAAAACCCCCGCAGGTAGAAAAATGAACTCTTGTCTGTAGATATTTTGAAACATCATGTATCTGCATCTTTTAAGGTCCCAAAACTAATGTACAATGGAAAAGGCGACCCTCATGATCACCTATCATACTTTTTGAACCATATGGATTTGTTTGGTGTCTCCGACCAAGTTAAATGTCAAACATTCTCAATGACCCTCAAGGATTCAGCCAAGCTTGGTATCTCCAGCTCCCAGCAAATTTGATTTCCAGTTTTGATAGTTAGCATATCTATTTATGAGCTACTTCTTAGCAAACAAGGTATTGAAAAGGTCGCCAACATATCTTATGCATGTTATTCAGAATCCAGACGAATCCCTACGAGGATTTGTCAGAGATTTTATGCAACAACCATACAAACCAAAGAGGCTTCCAGCAAGTTTGTTATGTCTGGTTTTATTAATGGTACTTCACATCAGCATCTTAAGTATAATCTATTAGACCGGCCGCCAACGACGTTGTCAGAGTTATACGAAAAAGTTTAACCATACACTAAAAATGAGAAAGCGGACAACATGAGGGTTTTGATACACGGTTTGCAGCATATGAGCCAGAGGCAAGATGATCACGGCCCAAGGCATGGCAGACCCCCTTTTATCAAGGAATTGGTCGAAAAAGCCAGCAATTTTGTCGTGGGCCACAATATATTTAGAATAATGGTCAATCGCAGTAGTATGTGCAAAATGGTTAGCAATGAGAGTCAGGCCAAGAAAAGTTATCTACGTACAAAACTTATCACGAGTTAACAGAGTCACCTTCACAGATATTGCACCAGATTGAGCATATAGAAATCTTAAGACCCCCATTACCAATGAGGAAAAGCGAGCGCAAAGAGCATTTCAGACGAAGGTGCGAGTTTCACAAGGCTCAAGGTCATTCTACAGATGACTGCGTACATTTAAAGAACGCATTTGAATCTGAAGTGAGAATGAGGCAACTAAAAAGTTTTTTAGTTTCCTATCACAGACATGTCGAAGACAATAGAGAGGCTCAACAACCAAGACCGCATGACAATAGGAGAAACAATCAGGATGACATAGGTACTATATATATGATAATCAGAGTGGATGAAAGGTGAAACCAATCAAACTCCAGGCACAAGGTGTACGTACGAGGAATAATGTTAGTTTTGGAGGGAGTGGTAAAAGAACAAGGCATAAAGACCCGTGGCGAGTCTTGTTTTTTGAGAAAGAAGATGATAGTTTTTTGGATGAAGAAATAAACGACCCCATTTTTGTTACAGCTCTGGTAGCAGGTTTCACTGTGAAAAGAATTCTGGTTGACACAGATAGTGTTATGGAAGTGTTGGGCTGGAGCGCATTCAAACAAATAGGAATTGTGAACTTAAAATTGAAGCCGGTAAGCCAGTGTACGGGTTCAACAACTGGCCCATCAAGGTGAAGAGCTCCATCTAGCTTCTTATGACATTGAGAGATGGTGAAAATAAGGTCACAAAAATGGCTGATTTCCTAGGTATTGACAACTCTTCTGCGTTCAACGCTATCTTCAGAAGACCTTTGATAAAAAAAGGCTAGGATGATGGTGGCCCCTTTTTGTCTAGAAGTTAAGTTTCCTACGCCATCGAGAGAAGGTTTTATGTAGACTGACTCAAGGACAACAAGACAGTGTCATACCTTATCACTTTAGCTAGACCAGAAGCAAAAGGATCACAACCATACTCGTGGAGAAGCCCCGTCCCAGCCAGAAAGAATTGAAATCAATTTCTTGCACAAAACCATGACGACTATCGAAGGCTCAAACCTTGGAAAGAGCAAAAAACTTATGAAACTAGGGCTGGCAAGAGCAATAGAAATGGCAGAAATTCATTTGGAAAAGCCTGCAGAATCGACCGAAGTTGCAGCAGGGCTGAACAAGCACAATATGAAGGGGAATGTTACTGCAGAACAACGCAGCAAGTAAAAGCCTCTGAGGAAGTGAAGATTCGCAGATCTCATTATGTTTGATATCTCCTTAAAGGTCCGTTTTCTCCTACTCCCTCCTTTTGTTTTTTTCTAGACTTAAATATATAATAGCTTGAAAGTTTTTTTTAGTCTGGGAGACATTTTATTTTGTTTTTGGATCTAGCTTTTTCGCGTATAATGAAAGGTCCTATTTCCACATCCAATAGTCTTATATGTCTTGTACATAGAAAATTTAAAAAAATACTACTTCATAACAAGCAAAACTAAATAAAAGATTGTATGAGTGTTCTCCACTTTTAAGAAGTGTGCATAGAGGAATCAGCTCAACGATCACCGCTTCCAAAGCAAGCGAGCAAAAATAAACAAAAGATCGTCTAAGCGGCCACCACTTTTAAGAAATGTGCATAGAGGAATCAGCTCAATGATCATCGATTCCAAAGCAAATGAGTAGAAATAAACAAAGGATCATCTAAGCGTCCATCACTTTTAAGAAGTGTACATAGAGAAATCAACTCAACGATCGTCGTTTTCGAAGCAAGAAAGCAAAAATAAACAAAGGATCGTCTGAGCATCCGCCACTTTTAAGAAGTATTCATAGAGGAATCAGCTTAATGATTATCGCTTCCAAAGCAAGCAAGCAGAAATAAACAAAGGATCGTCTGAGCGTCTGCCATTTTTAATAAGTGTGCATAGAGGAATCAACTTAACGATCGCCGCTTCCAAAGAAAGCGAGTAGAAATAAACAAAGGATCGTCTGAGCATCCACCACTTTTAAGAAGTGTGCATAGAGGAATTAACTCAACGATCGCCGCTTCCAAAGTAAGCGAGCAGAAATAAACAAAGGATCGTTTGAGCGTCCGCCACATTTAAGAAGTGCGCATAGAGGAATCAGCTCAACGATCGCTGCTTCTGAAGTGAGCGAGTAGAAATAAACAAAGGCTTGTATACACCAATACTAAGTTAACAATGTCACTCCAAGATTAAAAAAATTGCTTATAGCACATAGTAGTATAACATGAATACAAGTGGCATTTATCCGTAAAAAAAGGGCACCAATTTACACCACCCACAACAACAAAGAGCTAAACTTATACACAAGATTGATAAATATACGGATAAACACAAATGTGCCACGTGTTAAGACCAGACGACCCGTGGTGAACATCTATAGAGTGAAAAGATAGCCAATGATCACAAACCTATATCGCTCCAAATAGCGATGTAAGGCAAACGCTCCAAGTAGCGATCAAAGGCTTACTAAAATCTACTCCGCTAAAATTTTAGCGCGAGAATTAAAAACCAAGCAGGTAAAACAGTAAGCGAGCGAATTAAAAAAATGCTACATAAACAATGAAAAATCCACTCTAAAATGAATAATACTATAAGGTCATGAAAACACTTGCTACTTTCAACAAGTACGCAAAAAAGAATCACCTTAGAGATCGCTACTCCCCACCAAATGTGCCAAAGATTATAACAAATAATTCCTTTACCTGGGGGTCAAGGATTTACATATCTATAAAATCGATATACGAGCATACAAGATAGTATAGTTCCCTACCTGTCTATTTCACAAGTTTATGATATCAGAAGTTTGTCTTTATGTTTCAACACTTTCAAAGAAAAAAGCGTTTTAAGAGCTCGCATAAGGTTAAATGATGAGAAACATTCATTTTCATTCATATGAGAAAAAAAAGGTTCGCTAGCCACTTCCAAGTAAGTGTGAATGATAAAGCGACCAATCACCAAGATAATATTCGCTAGTCGCTTCCAAGAAAGTGTGCAAATGTTCGCCACTTTTGGGAAGTGTGCATAGAAGAATCAACTCAATGATCGCCGCTCTTGAAGTGAGTGAGCATAAAGAAATAAATGCATATATTAAAATACCGCTAAAGTAAATATGCATAATATCAAGAATAAACGATTGTCACTTGCGTAATACCTAAAATAAATAGTCATGACACTTTCACAAGAACGACACCGTTCAATGAAAGCATACATCGATTTACATTGCTCATAACAGTAAAGAGCTCACTGAATTTGAAGCAATACAATAATTAAAGATAATACAACCTCGTCTTAAAAACATTAAAATAAAAGTAAAACCAAAATCTTACCGTATATAATTTACAATGGTATCTACATCCTAGTTCAAAACAAAATTCATCTAGTTTGAAGGGTAAGTTAAACTTCGTGATAGAATTCAGTGACTAAAACAACAGGTGCTTGATATGATCAATGAGAGCTTGAAGCAATAGAAGTATCACCATTTCCTACATAATATAAAATACCTTTGGCGGGAAAAGTACCAAGAGAGAATCATCAGTTTGCATCATAAATGCTTGAAGATAAAAATAGGACAAGAAATATGCAAAGATATTCCTGTATGATCAATATATTTTTCATGCATGATATCCAAGGATGCTTTTGACTTCTACTAAATGAAAATGCTACAAGCAGCAGCTACCACAAAGATGTAGGAACACAAAAGCGATTCGAGTATATGCATCTGTAAGAATTGAAGAGCAGCTTAATTGTTACCCTTTAGTGCATATGAAAATTAATATATTCATCCAGTTGAAATAAAGATGAAAATATCATAGTAAACTGTTTATTAAAAACAGGGTAATAATAATTGATAAAAAGGGAAAAATTAACACATCACTAAAAAACAAACAAAAATGAAACTGACTCATGGATTTTTAATACAAAGATATGTCACCATCAAAATCACCCACAGCCATTTCATCATCCAGTAACCGCAAGCCTTTACAAGAAAAGAAAATAACATACTTGGCATGTCCTACATATTCATCCAACTTTTTCACATATCTAGCAATGAGCACATGTATATTTCCAAAATGTATACCGGGTTGTCTGTACACCAGCACTTTCCCAAAAATCTGTCAATTATTCCTATGCATGTAAAATTTAACCTTACTTGCAGCGAAAAGAAAGTGCAGCAAAGAAAAATAATAACTACTCCAAGCCAGAAATAAAAGAAATACTACGTCTTCAATTGCATATCGGCTTATAACAATATGGGTAATTCTCACTACAGCTGAAAAACTTATTTGAGCTACAATAACAGGTTGCAAATTACTATGCAGTCATGCCCTAAACTTTTAAACCATAATTCAACGATCTCTTAGTAAGTTCTAGGGGTGTTAAAAAAGAAGAGAACGAAACGCGAACATGAGAATACAAGCATAACTCCAACTTTATAGTTTGTTCCCCACAAACTTTCTGTCACTAGAGGGCAACAATTCACCCTCAAAGATAGACAATATGTCACTATGATAAAAAACTGGAAATATACAAAACTTTTCGCAACTCACACTCCAGCGAACCCCATCCCAACTATAACCCATCCTAAAAGAAAAGATGATTATGTCCGCACGTGAAAAAAAAAAAGCTCATTCAAACATAACCAAAGTATATGCGCACGAATCAATATAAATGAAGTGACCATAACACTTCAAATACTCATAAAGTAATTTTTTTCATACAAACAAAACAAAAATACTACAATCATGAATCTATACAAGGGGAATAGGCAAAGTGCTTGCGAATCTTCCTAGCGAACTCGATTTGAAGAAGCCCATAAAACGCTCCAAGATAAAAAGTGGTCTTCTTAATGTAGCAAGCAAAATACTAAGAGATGACAAACGTCTCTCCTATTTTCAACTCTAAAAACTTTTGCTCTGCATCAAGAATCATCTCGAGGCAATCATTTGTCATCTCGATACCCAGCACCAAAACTAAAAAATGAACAATCACCTTGATGGTTAAGAGGGAAATGGTCAAATTCTAACGCAAATCAACCGTCTCGGCAATCTGCCCCTTCCTCGATCGCCTCCTCCTAATGTAGCAACAAACCACCAACAGACAATAGTATTCGGAGAACCTTGCACTCAAGATTTTCCGAATACATTGTTTATTAGCACTCCTTACTATAAATGGCTAATCATAGCCTTCTGAACACTATTGTCTGCCGATACAAATAACCCAAATGCAAAAACAACACTGCCCTAGGATCTACAACGCGCAGTTCTTCCATCCCACTCATCACCACAAATATATTTTTCTTTCTCATTCTCAAAATGGTACAAGCAAATTTATAAAAAAGAAAAACTGCAAGAGAGAGAATAAACCACTTATAAATTAAGTCATGAGAATACAAACCCGAAAGAGCCCTATTTATAGCAGATAGTGGAAATACCAAGCGACGACATTTCAAATCCTTATATAGAAAGCTACCAAGGCAAACATTTAATTCTTAGATCCTGAAGTCTCGAACAAATACCTAAAATCACACAACTTTCAAGCTTCTAATCAATAAATGCACGGGTAGGCGAACGCACCTATCACCGCCAGTCAGAAACTTTCTCTTTCATCATGACCTACCTCAAATTGTCTAAATCACCAACAAAGAGTCAATAGATACCCACCATGACCTGCCTTAAATTGTTTAAATCACCTAGCACCCCGATGTTCAAAAGAACATGCGAATAAATACAAGAGTCTTATTCTTAATGGTTTAAAGGTATTATTGTTAACTATAATATTATGGGGACACTAGTAGCAACACTTAGACCTCCTAAACGGCACAAACCAGTTTGCCGTGTCAGCACACCAACGAAAGAAAAGCTTTATCGCAATAGAGGAAACTAGGAACTTTTGGCAAGCTAGATCACACTAGATAGTAGCAAGGCTTACATACACTACATCAGATAATTTATGCTACACAGCTCCGCTAACGGACATAAAAAAGAAGAAAACACAAAGTAAGTCTCAACGAGTTGCAAAGAAACTCAAATGCGCAAACAAGCTTTAGGTTATTCAAATGATTCTAATCATTTTGATGATTTGAATCTCACCAAAACAACGCGGTCAACAAAATAGTAAAATAGTTATTTAATTACCAAAAGAAAGTTTCCTTCATACAAAAAACAAAGATAAATGGCAATAACAATTATATATCCCTACTACACTCACCCAATACATTACTATCATTAATTGTATCCCTAGCACCGCCTCGATCTCTCAGAGAAGAGGAAATATTCGGCTCAAAAGTAGCATGACCTATAAACCCTTTATACTCTACAGTAAAGTTCCTCAAGAAGGTCTAGAAGGACTCATCACGTTAAAGTCCGCAGCTACTTCACAAAGAGCGTCGAAATTCGTACCCCTAACATCAAAAAGACCATGCGCCAATTAGCAGCTAAGAACATCAGCGTCACGAGCTTTACCCATTTTTTATCATAAATGTGGAGGTCGTATCTGCAACTGCTTTAATCTTCTCAGCTACATCAACGTCATGAGTAGCTTTCAGCACCATAATTTGATTCTTATAAGAATCTTTCAGCTTAGTCAATCTCCTTGTAAAATTCACAAAGCTTTTGTTTGCTGCATTCTTCGTCTGCTCTAGTTATTCCTTAAGACCTTGAATCTCGTCCTTAAAACTCTGTTCTATAGTTGTAAGCATCTTATTCTTAATCTTGAGAGCACGATCAAGTTCATTTTCCTTCTTAGAAATTTCTTCTGAATGTCTCTCCTGCAACTCCCCTACCTGCGAACGTAATTTTGCATTCAGAAGAGTAGTGCAGCCTTCTAATTACGAACGTAACTCAGCGTTCTCTTCAAGAAGGGCCTTTACATTCCTCTCCGTATTAAGTTGAATGCAACCTAGCTCTTGAATGAGACCCCAAACCCCTCCACAGTCTTTCTAAAACTAGTGCAAGGTCTGGAAACACCAAAACTATTCAAGTATAACTCGGATAGTCTCTTAAAAGCAAATTTAGGATAAAACCAATTTTTCATTTTTGAAAACCCCCTCCAATGATAGAACACACCCTACAGGGATAAAGGTTTGCAGCCCTTACTAGGCGAAAAATCAATACGCAATAGCATCGAATGAGTCACCATAACCTTTGAAATGGTTACAGTTTCAACATGTGCGGCTAGAAGGGATGTATCTTCGGAGAAACAACGAACGACAATAGAATCCATAACAGTTGCTCTTGCAAATATACCAATAACAATAATAAAAAACAAAGAAGCTCATTACAAGATAAAGAGGAAAATTGTCAAACTAAATACAACAAACACACCATTTAAAATACCTAAAGGCACACGAACAACAGGTAGAGCACTAGTCAAACTAGCAGAAATAACGGTTCTGATGACGCCAGATGCAATCGTACCAGGAGGGTCACATAATCCCAAGAAAGCGGGGGCAACCTCAGAGTTTGATCTATGTAAATTCTCAACAACTCTAATATTCAACATCAACTTTTTCCCAACATCTTATCTTCGATCACTACAGAATTCCCCCTCAAACTGTAAGTCCTCATTCACTTCGCCACACTCTCTCGTGCCACCTCTACAATATCCATTGAACCCCCTTCAGAGGTATTCTAAATACTAGGGAAAATCTCCACACAAGGGGCAACAGGGATAATGTTTACCAGAAAGTGGTTACAGCTAACATGCAGAGCAAACTTATTTCCCCACTATTAAGAACCTTTGAAGATACCACTTCCATCAAACTTGGCAAACATAATTGCCTGATAATAAAAACAAAAAGTGGCATATTCGACACTACAGCCTGAGGAGTAGAAAATTGCCACCCCTATAAAGCACACACATACAAAAAAAGAGAAACGAAAACAAGCAACCATCGGTAAACATGAACAAAGCATATACAAATAAGCAAAAGAAATTTGTTTTTCTCAGATGCTACACCAAACTAATACACGTATCTATCCGTCTCTTTGTCTTGCGTTCCAATTGCGAACAGCTAGCTTCATCCTCTAAACCAGACACAATAAGTGAATTTAAGATTACACGTTTTCCCTCTTTTCTACCACGGCTATAGCTAGATGGGTTAACAGTAGCATAACCCATCGGGGCAATAGGAGCAGCCTCTATACTGACCCTACCTAGAGGAACATCTTCCCCACGATATTTTTAAGGGTGAGTACGAACTCTTGTGTACTCAGAAGAGAAATCATCTAGTTCATCTTTAGTACCTAGAAGAATCCTTGCCACTCGTTTATCACTCCCCTCACTAAAAGGTCAAACCTCTACACGAATGGACACATTTGCCAATGAGCCATCTGGAAAAATATTAAAATCTTCTTTATCCCAATCATTGGGTTTTTTCCTCCAAAAAATATACCCAAACATTTCTAACAGTGCATACCTCCTCAAAACGTGAAGGTGGGTCACTTTTTAGCCTTCTGAGAAGCCTTAATTCAGCAGGCAACATTTCCCCATGTCAGGTGGTGCAACCCTATCCTTTGCCAGCCGATGCCATACAATAGGAAACGAAAAGCTTCTAACACTACACTGCACTTTGATATATTTTGTCCTATCCAAGCGAAGTTTATCGCATTGATTGCTCATCACTGACACATTTCCTGTACGATGACTAATGGTTATAAAACCCTTTACATTCTTTTCATGGCCAACCATCACATTATAAAAGTAACGGAATACATCGACATAAGGTTCGTCCCCATGGATTTTACAATTCAAGAAGTATGTCATCAAAGTCCACCAACTACTTCCACCTAATTGACTCGGTGCCACATCAAACCAATTTACAAAAAAGAGATGCAATGGTAGACAGAACCCGACTTCAAAAGTAAAAAGAGGAATCAAACACCATGACTTCCCCTCATCAGAGCATGCACTCATGCGAAATACCCCTTTCGACAAGCTAAATCGATAATGAAAATGGTTAACAGTACAAAAAACTCGACACTCTAGCGTCTTCAGCAACTCGTCTGCCTCAATAGTGCAAGGATACTCATCACTGACCATAACAAGCGAACTAGCCATTCGAGCATAAACAACTATGTTTTCTTTTCAAACGATTTTTCCTTTTCTATTCCTTTCCCATTCGAAAACCCAAAAACAGACAACAAGATAAGAGAAATAATAACTTAAAAAAACAACAAAATTTTTTATTTATACCTAAGAACTGTGTTTTCATCGACACATTTTGCTAATAAAGTGTTCTGTTATGTGACGTTTTGTATACAACGATTCATTACATAGAAGTTATCACGTGACACTTTGTATAACCTTTATAATACTTATACGATGATTTATACCTTATAACCATGAAAGGTTCAACCCAATGAGCCCTCTCTGAGTACCTCAGGCTCACAAAGGTCACTTTATAACCTTCCCCCACCTAGGGGGCAATTGTTAGTACCTACAACCACGAACACGATCGCGAACGATATCACACGAAGGATATCCAACGATTACGTGATAACGACAAATGCGTACGGCCATCTCTGAATTATCTGGTCCCCTTCGTAGCCTATGTCGAACCAAGTATGACTATTAGCGGGATTGCATCCAGCGATTGTATGGTAACGCACGTGATCGCTGCGACTACCAACACAAACCTAAGACGTCTAATCATAGCCAATCTCATCAGCATGCCACGACAACATGGCCACAACACATGTCCTGACAATATAAAAGAGAACATACAAGCAACAAAAGAAAATGGACGAATTCCATCCAAGACTTCACCATTGACATAAGGAGCATGATGTTATTACTCCGACTGAGACGGTAGCTCTAACTATCATCGGACCCCCATCTTCAATCCCTGTTTATTTTTGCAATCAACATAACTCAAACTTGATTTAGTAGACTTGGGTTCAATTCCTTTTAACCCATTTTACTTTCTTTAATTTTCACATTAATATAACATTTAATAAAGCATGTTATCAATTTTTAACTAATTGGTGAACTTACACAATGGTTAGTTCTCCCTTTCCCACGTTTAAGGTTTGATCAATGGAAAATTTAATTTAAAATTTTTTTCAATCAGATGGTGACACATGTCATCATTTAATTAGGAAAAAATTTCTCTAATCAAATAGTAATCATTTGATTTGATGATTAAATTTATTAAACTAAAATTAAGATTAAATTGATAGAATGTATAATTAATAAAGATTAAATATATAATTATACAAACTTATATCTGTCACACCAACATTTCTTTTAACATTTAACAATTAACGATATGTGATCAAATAGAATGATCAAAAGAAAGCTTGCTTGGTGTGCTCTCTTTCTGGTTGTTTACTTCTTTTTTCTTTGTTTAATCGACGACGATATTAGTTTTAGTGTTGGTCGCTGACGATCGGTAATTCTTATTTTCATTCGCTTTTTATATTTGAATATATTTGTTTTGTTTTCTTTTTCTTCACACATCTTGTTGTGCTTTTCTCTGCCTCTGTGGCACGTTTTATCGGCCTTTATGGCATGTTTATGCCTTTATGACACGTCTTTACCTTATGATACAGTTTTTGACTACTTTTGCAAGTATTTGGTGTTCGCTCGGTGACCCTCACAACTTTATTTCTGATTTGTGTTTGTCGGTAGTCTTGGATAGTTGATCCCCTTTTGAGTTGTTGGCCGATATAACCAGAATTGTGTAGATGATCATCATTTTTGGGAATATTCATGAAAGGTTATTGCTGATTTTGGAGATGCATCTAGTTCGTGTTTTGGAAACTCATCAGTGACCCTTCTTCCAATGGACCACAAAAATTTTATTTGGTGCAAAGAGGAAGAAAGTGTTTGATCTGGCCGGTGCAACACTTATCTTTTCTTTTTTAATATATAATTTTCTTTTTTGTTTTTTTAAAACTTTTGATATATTACGTTATTGTTTTATTTTTGTTTATCTGTGTAAAATAGGAATGATAAAAAAATATTTATGTAATTTGAAATTGGACATAAATACTACCTTATACTGGAATAGAATAATCAAAAGAATGTAATTTGATTGATAAAATTAATAAATCAGTGGTCAAATTAGAACATACTCATAATTAAGTGACTATTCAACGAGTTTAACCATATTATATTTATATCACCACTGTATTACTTTCCTTAATGTGTTTTTTACTCCTACGGTCCTACCAAAAGAAATCAAAACTTTAGAATTCCAAGGGGACGCGAGGAAATTTTTCTCCTAGGGTTTTTCTGCCACTCTTATTCTTGGTATCCTCTTCTTTCGCTCCCGCCATTAATTTTCGTTTTCATTTTCCGTTTTAAGTTTTGGTTTCATTTCTGTTCTCGATTAACTTGGATTATTATTGTTGTTGATTTATTTCATTGTTTAGAGGGGGGAAATGGGATTGTCAGAGGATGAAATCAAGAGGTTGTTTCGAATCCGAAAGACGGTAATGCAGATGTTGAAAGACAGGGGCTATTTCGTCGGAGATTTTGAGATTAATCTGTCGAAACAGCAGTTCATTTCCAAATACGGCGAAAACATGAAAAGGGAGGATCTTGTTATCAATAAATCCAAGCGAAATGATAACTCTGATCAGGTTTCCGCTAATTATTTCCCGACTTTCAATTCATTTTAACAAGTGGGCTCCAATCCATTTCTAAATTGTTTTTGAATGTATGGTAATCTGGAATGTTGAGTGTTTGAAAAACTTGTTGCTGCTCTTGGATTTTGATCTATTTTCATCTTTGGTTGTCATCTACGTATTGAAATATGGCGTCTTGAATGTTTAAAATCTCATATTTGCTATTGGATTTTGATCTATATTCATCAGTGCTTCTTGTCTTATTAATTTACGTGTTATAATGTTTTCTTACTATATGGTATGGTGAATGTTTGAAAACTTCTTGTTGCTTTTGGATTTTGATCTAAATTCATCTTTGTTTATCATGTAATTAATTTCAATACTTTTGGAGTGTAAGTTCTATGTGTCAGAATATGTCGTGTGAATGTTTAAAACTTGGATTTTGGTCTACATTCATCTTTGTTTTTCTTCTTATTAATTTAGAAGTTATATAATTTGTGCGTGCAAGATCTATGTTTTCTTTCCCGAAGAAGCCAAGGTTGGTGTCAAGACAATGAAGACGTATACCAACCGCATGAAATCAGAGAACGTATTCAGGGCTGTACTGGTTGTGCAACAGAATTTGACTCCCTTTGCTCGAACTTGTATTAACGAAATTTCTTCAAAGTTCCACTTGGAGGTTTTCCAGGTAAAATTTATTGCTTTTATGATCTTCAGATTCCACTTAAATCATCACCATGGTTATTGATAATTTTCCTATGTGATGACTTGCATCATCCAATCTCTGTCAATCTGATGCTTGGCGTATCTTCTTCCATATGGAAAGCTTTGAGGCCAATGATTTATCTAGTTAAGTGTATATTCTTGAGCTTATTAACATGATAGACAAACGCTATACAATGGGTTTGTCAAATGGGTAGACTGGGTGCCTTAGTTCATCTGATGTATACCATTTTTCTTATGAAATTTTGCCTAACTTCAGCATATAAAATTAAGATATATGTCAGTCATATAATCATATTATAGCAATGTGATATTGTACCATTGATGTTTAGGGTGCCTCAGCTGTGCGTGTACATATATCAGTTGTATAGTCATATGATAGTATACACCCCTGTTCTTGAGATCTTCTTCTCCAACTTTCTTCTTTAATTTCTCTTCCCGTGATTCTTATTTTGAACTTTATTGGTGCAGGAAGCGGAGCTCATGGTCAATGTAAAAGAACATGCTCTTGTGCCTGAGCATCAAGTGCTTACTAATGAGGAGAAAAAGACTTTGCTTCGTAGATATACTGTAAAGGAAACACAGGTCAGTATTTAGTAACCGTAATTAGCTGTTCTACCGGTTTATACTTCATATTAATATATTCTGCAAGCTGATCTGTTAAGTAGGTATAGAACCATAGCTCTACGTGGATCATGTTTGTAGAATTATTAACTTCAACTTGGAACATTAGCTGCCCCACTAGGAATGCATGATTAATTTGCATGTGTATCATTTAGTGGCCAAGTGCCTGAATAAACTGATGTAAAGCTAGATAAATTGCCTTTGAAGCTTTCCATGATAAATGACTGGAGGTTTATAAAATTGAACCGGTGACCTAGACAAATTCTGAAGCGTTTTGAGCATACCTTTGCATGTTAAAGTTGTATTTGTGCGTGTATTTGTTAATTGATATCACAGACCTACCTGCTGTGGTATGATTTCCCGGGATGCAATACTACATTTAGACTAGAATTTGTGTTCTTGCCTCATTAGCTCGGGTAGTCTCCGTTTCTGGTGTTCTGGACCTCTGGTCACCTTCCATGGCTCCCTTAATCATGTGCAAGGAATTTCCTTCTTGAGTAATGGGAATTGGGCTAGTCCCTGAAAATGCCCATTCCTTTTCTCTGTGGGCATAAAAATCTTCCTTGTTCATTCCTAATAACTTGGTAAAGTTACAGTAAGTCAATGGGCATTGCGGCAGGTAGTCAGTAGTACATGCAGTACAATTGGGGGCACTTTTTGAAAACATAAGGCCCCAAACGTTGTTAGGAGAAAGTCTAGCTTTGAAAGCGTTCTGCACCATTCGTTATCTCATCCCATACATTTAAGTGAAGAAAAAAAACAATGTATAATTGATTGATGAAGACATTGGATAAAACATTAGACTATGTCATACGAAGGTGGCTCAATTAGGGTTGTGCATTCGGTTAATTCGGTCGGTGGCTGAACCGAATTAGCCATAATCGAACTAACTTAAATTTTTGAAACTTTAACCGTTAACTGAACCGAAATTATTTCGGTTAATTCGGTCGGCTTTCGAATTAATCGATTTTTTTTACAATTTTTTCTATTTTGAATAATAATAGAATTATAATATTAAACAAAAGGGATCTAAACATCCCACACCTTTTTACTCTATAATTTTAATTGATTGGGTTAAAAAATTAACCGTTAATGGGTCTGTATGTATTTATTGGGCTACTAAGAGGAAATATATAAATAATATATAATATATTTTTTAATTTATATTTTCGGTTAATTAATCGATTTTGAATCGAATTAACTGATAAACGAATTTCTCAAAAAAAATTAACCGTTAACCGAACTTATCTGTAATTAACCTACCGAATTAACCGAAAAAATTCGGTTCGGCCGGTTAATTTTGTTAAAACGGATTAATGCACACCCCTAGTTCAACTTGTTTTGTTGCATTGCAATGCACGATAAAAATCCGTCACTTTGTAAAAGACCGTCATCGTTCTCGTATGCAGACATGTAGTGTCATCTTCTGCGTGCATTCCTTTGTTTCTTTTACAAATCCCATCAGTTTCTAACTATGTTGCTTCAGTTCATTTTTCTTGAAATGTTGTCTGGCACACTCATAGGTATAGAGGATACTCCATTTTGAAACATACCTGAAATTCGATACTCAACACTGTTGAGTTCAATTAAGAAAAGTTTCTGATCTTGTGATGATTTTGAAATGGATTGAATGCAGCTGCCCCGTATCCAGGTGAGCGATCCAATTGCAAGATACTACGGGCTGAAACGAGGGCAAGTGGTGAAGATAATTCGACCAAGTGAGACTGCTGGTCGTTATATCACATACAGATATGTTGTGTGACCATGTACTCTGTTAAATGATATTTTCCTCCAACATTTAGATGAAGCGTTTTTTATAAAACAAATCAGAACTCATTGCCCGGTCATCTTAAAACCGAGCAGTGTTGAAGTATTCATGTTGTATTCGTGTATTGTCGAGTGTAATAATTGTGCTGAACGAATTATATGTTTATATCTATTTTGATACATGAATAATTTGGTATTGATGGATGGTCCCCTTTATTCTTCGCATTAGCACAAAAAGTCAAATTCTGTCATCAGTCCGTGTTTTATATATAAATTGTGTATTTAGCGCATGTATTTTTTAGATCTTGAAGTTCTAGTCTTGATTTAAACAATAAAAGACCCGGTTTTAAATTTTAAAGTGATTAATTTAGAGAAACAATAATTAAATCAAAGCATAATACGGAGGGATCCGAGCTTTCCTTTGGTTGGTTTATAATGGGAAATTGCGGAGTAATAGTGGAAAGGTTAAACGGCACATGAGTACGGGATCTTTCGGTGAAGATACAACCCATGTTCTGCTTGGCTGCTTCGTCGGTGTTAGACGAGACGATCAACTGGGAGGTGCGTTCGATGGGATTAAATTGGCAGCTCCCTAGAACTAGACAACTTCGAAACAGTGGCAGATCAAAAATTTAAAAATAAGGGTCTAAAACAACTTTTTTTTTTCTAAACGAATATGTAGATTTTTTTTTCCGAATTAATTTTTTTTTTATCCAAAAATAGGATACAATTGCTTCACATGAGCTTCATGCATCCGCCACTGTCTCGAGGCAGACTTATACAGAATGTGGCAGTAGGAGCAGCTGCTGGTTTGATTCAAGTTATCCATAATCTGTTGCAGAAAGAATGGCTTGTGCAGGTTGTTCATACCTACAGCCAAGGTAACCGCGTAGCTGATGCTATGACAGTGTTGGCAAGGACGATATTTATGCCAACCCTCCGTGGATATAAACGGTAGGTCTGGGTGCGGCTAAAAGACGGTAAGTTTCGAAATTTGTCTTTGAACTGAAGATGTTAGATTTCTTGATAATAGTTTGTTATTTTTTTAAGTTTTTTTTTTGCAAGTATCGATACTTAGTTTTTTGATAAATTTTCAGTTTGTGACAAGTATCGATACTTACAAAATAAGTATCAAAACTTGCAAAAAAAATTTAAATAACTAACCAAAAATATTATAAAAAAGTTTAACATTTTCAATTCAAAGACAAATTTCGAAACTCATCATCATTTAGCCGTACGTTAGACTTACCCATCTTCTTCTTCGGGAACATATTGATATTACCTAGAAAAAGATTGGTTTGGGCTCGTCTTTTTTTTCTTCCCTCTTTTATATAAAAAATCTATTAAATATTTATTTTTACGTAGGGTAAGTGTAAAACTTTGGAGTGTTATATTTGTTTGGATGGTTAGATGAGTGAAAATTAATAGATGAGGTTAGCGGCGGTTCAAAGATTTAAGGGCCCCTATATAATTTATTAAAATGAGTTCTTAATTTATAATACGGAAAAAATATGTTTTTTTAATACAAAAATGTTAGGCTACTTTCTTAAGCAACATAAAAGTGACTTACAAATATCTACAAGTTTAACATTTTCACTTAAAAAAATGATGTTCTTGTATATTTTGAAGCAAAATCATCTATAATGCTTTCGATATCAGCTAGTTCCAAAATACTAGTCTTGATTGCTATCAAAACAAGTCCATTTAGTCTTTCTTGTGACATAGTTGTCCCTGAGTATGACTTCACAAACTTCAATTTTGAAAAGCCCTGTTATGCTGAAACAACAATAATAGAAGTAGTTAATAGTTGTCCATTGCTCCTATTTTTTCCTTAGATAAAAAGCTCTTTAAGTAATTTCAGCTCAACAAATAACTTATTTTCATCAACATCGGATAACTCATCTTTCCCAATAACATTTTCAAAATTACTACAATCAGATAAATCATCTTATTAATTTTTCAAATTACCTAAGGTCGTTAAAATAAGATTTGCTGGTAATTTTTTAGATACTAATAATAATATTTCAGGGCCCTCTTTTCTTGGGGGTTATATGCGGTCACATATGTTGCACATGTCCAAAAATACCCTTGGATGAGGTTAAAAGTTTTTAATTGAAGATTATTCACTTATGTTTTCATAAAAATCTTTTTATTTTCTATTATTAATCTCAACATTTAAATGATATGGATAATTATTTGATACATTGAGAGTTATTTTTTAAATTCCACATATATGATTAAGAAGTTATCATGTGTTTGAGATCCATTAATTAGTTAAGTAGTCAAAATGCCTATTTTTTGCATGTGTTCGAATCCCGACTATTGTATAAAAGCTCTGTTTAGTATGAATAAAATATCAAAAATACTCATATCTCCCTTAAACACACTCGAACTTGCATCATAATAATGATAGTGCCAATCTAATTATGACTCAATCAACAAATATTTATTTATTTATTTTAAATAACAATAAAGGACACTTCATTAAAAAGTAGACAATTGGTTTAAATACATTAAGTAATATGTAAAACCTATATTTGATTTTGATATAACAAAGTGTTTAAGGACTAAATTGTAAAAGGAAATAAATTTTTAAGTATTCTAAAATCTCACAAATTGACAAGGAAAATTTTCTTTAAGTCCAAAACTTAAACCCAAAATTTTTCTAAGTTTTTCAAGCCAAACTATACATTTTCGCCCAGATGTATCAATACACCCCTTGGTGCTTCGATACGGAAATTGGTTACTGAAATTTGGTTTTGCAAAGCGTGCCGATACGGCTTAACCCATTTCGATACGGCCTTCATCTGGGCAAACATTTTATGCTTTGCGTTTCAATACGGCCTTGTCTGTTTTGATACGATTTGAAATCTGGGTTTAAGACATTCTTATCCGTATCGATACGGTCCCAGCCATTTCGATACGGTTTGACAAGATCTTCGAGATCTTTGCATTAAATGTTTTTGACCGTTGCCTTGTCAGTTATTGGAATCAACAAACTTTTAATTTTTCGTTAGCCGTACCGATACGCCCATAGGCGTACCGATATAATTTTTCATCTCAGATTCCAATAAGCAAAAACTGTAGCGATACGACCTTGCCATTTCGATACGCCTCATGTTTTACACTATGATCGTTTCGATATGCCCTCCATCGTATCGATGCGCCTATACACAACGGCTATATTTTTCTTGCAACAGGTATCGATACGGTCCTTCATGTACCGATACGGATGGTTGGCATGCAGAAATTATTGTTGGAAAGAAGCCCTTCAACGGCTATATTCAATACTTCAACCACCCAAACGGTTAGAAATCATAAATACAAGACTCCAATGTTGCTGCAACAACTATTGAACATTCATTAAACAACATTCAAGCAATCAAGCAAAATCCAACCCTTTGAGCTTTTAGAGTCAAACCCTTGTACATAACTTGTGTATTTTATTGTAATCTTTTATTTCAAGTTTGGGGTTGAGTGTTCTTGTAATTTGGGCAAATATTCACCTTGTGAGAGCATTATCCATTTGCCATTTTTTCTTGTAAAAGAGTAATCCTTGATCAAGCTTTGGGTAGAAAGCTTTGATCGATTGTAACAGTTGCCTCGTTAGCCTAGAAAAGGGAAAGAATTCTATAGTGAATTGGTTGAAATCCTTAGTAGGAAGCTAAGGTAGTGGACGCAGACCTTGTTAGAAGGTTGAACCACTATAAATCCTTGTGTCCCATTGTCTATCACTTTCCATTTGCTTTCAAAATTTTTAAATTGCCAATTCACCTCCTCTTGGCCACCATCTCAATTAATTGATCATCCTAACAATTGGTATCAGAGCCACACTCAGCCGAAGGTCTAACAACCGTTGAGGTGATCCTAGAAGGTTATTCAATCAATAGAAGTCAAAGTTATGACATCAACTTCCGGCAACAACTTGTACTTGTCTCATTCCATCACCAAACCTTCATACTTCAAATGGGATATAGTGGAAGATGGACCGGCAATCCCGATGAAGAGAGAAGGTGGTCGGTTAATACTGAAGTCCAAGCACGAGATGACCGATGAAGATCGGAAGAAGCTCCAAATCAATGATAAAGTAATGCACATGCTATTTTGCTCACTTGGACCGGACGAGTACTCCAAGATGTCATCTTGCTCAAGTGCTAAAGAAATTTGGGATAAGCTAGAGATCACATACGAAGGCACCAATAAAGTTAAGGAGACCAAGATTGGGCTTCTTAATTTGAGCTATGAAATTTCAAGATGGAGCCGGATCAAGACATCTCCAAAATGTTCGAACGATTCTCCGCCATTGTCAATGGCCTCAAAGGTCTAGAAGAAGTTATTTCGGAGGAAAAGCTAGTTCAGAAACTACTCTACTCACTTCCCGAGTCTTGGGATGGTAAAAGAACGGCTATCATAAAAGTGAAATACCTCAAGATGCTAAAGTTTGACACTCTCATAGGGTCTCTTCTCACCCATGAGATAATGAAGAAAGTAAGATATGAAGAAAAGAATAAGGAAAAAATAAAGGTCGAGAAGAAAGAAGTGGAGAAGAAGAAGATGGGAATTGCTCTCAAAGTGTCTTATGATGAGAGTGATTCTAGCGAGGGGGAAGACGGTGAGTTGGCTATGATAGCCAAATGGTTCACTCGACCTATGAGATTCAACCGAAGAAGGAAGTTCAATCGAATAAAGGATCTTAAGAACAAGAGCAAGGAAGAAGAAAAAGATCCTATTGTGTGCTATGAATGTAAGAAGTCGGGTGTAATGCCCATTTTTTGTCCAGGCTCTAAATTATATTCGAACCATTTATCATATTCGAACCGAATTAAAAAAAGGTAAAACATCAAAGCAAAGCATGGTCTCCACGCAGAGAACCATGCCCTTCCACCCATGCTTCACCCCTTAATACCCCATGCCTATGCAAGACTCACCATACCCCTGCCAAAGAAGCAACTACATTCCCCTGCACACTCACACTACACGCCACCAACATCACTTTATTTTAAAGACCATAATTTGGAAGAAAAATGGGGAGAGCCGGCCATTTTCATTCTCATTTTGGAGGCTCTCGGCAAGTAGAGAAAAGGGGATTCACTTTTATTTTTTTGGCTTTTGAAGACCACAAATTGAGAAAGGAAATGAGAGAACTCACTACCATATTTAGGTTTGGGTATTTTTTATGTATGTTTGTGGTGTAATCTTTTTTTATAATCTAATATAAATGATGTTTTTAGTAATCTTTTTATGTATTTTTTTCATTCTTACGTCTTATATATTTTTATGTTCATGTATCTCTATATGTTGTTAGAATGTATTTAGATTAATTATTGGTGGTTGTTTAATATTTGGTTTTCAATCTTCTCATCTCTAAATATGTTTTTTTTATCATGATATGTATTTGTTCATGCCTTTTATTTGTTTTTACATGTATGGTATGTATGTACATCCTTGTATTTGATATGATTAGTATGTGGTTTTGTTGTGATATTACTTTTATTTGATCTTGTATAATTGTTCCAATGTATATATGTTTTAGTATATATCTATGTATATTACGTTATATATATTAAGTTATGTCTACCAATATATGTACTAATTAGGATATATGTATATATACATTATGTTTTTTTATGTATATTTGAGTAGTATATGTTTTTACATACATGCTATGTTTATATAGTAAAATAAAAAGGGGCTATGTATATGTTTTTATGTACCGTATGTATATAATATTATATCCATAATTTTTTTACTATTATTATCATATTTCTTAAATGTATATATATGTATATATATATGATATATATTATTATATATTTTGTTCATTTTTATAGTTTTGTATAATATTATAGTTTTGAGTGTATATGTATAATATATATATATATATTCATTTAATATATATATTATACGCATGTATGTACATGTATTTATTTATGTTTTAAATATTTGTGCTTTGTATGTATTTTATTCGAATATGTAATTTGCCAATGCGACGTTCCCTTTTTCAACGGTAAACTTGGCTACTAGTCTAAGACGTAGATGGTAGTTTTCGTTTATCCCTCGAACACCGGAGCTTTTAAAATAAACCCGCATATATAATTGAATTTTAATTTAAATGGCACTTAAACTCGTAAATTTTGATATTAATAAAAATGCTAATCGACTTGGTACCAATTTTTGGGCGTATCGGGGTGCTAACCCTTCCCCGTATGTAACCGAATTCTAAACCCAAACTTTTTGAAACTCTGGTTATTTAATGGTGTCCGGCCTACCAAAGTGGCCGGTGGCGACTCCGTTTTTTAAAATTTCTATTTTTTCTCAATTCCCAAAATCTAATTCCCCTTTTTTAAATCATAACCCATTTTGTCCATTTTTTATTTCCCATTTTTAATTTTCAAAAATCATTTTTTATATTCACCCCTTTTTGTCAAATTTCTTTTTTAAGAATTTCACCATAATAATATTTTTAAAGTTTTCGGGGTAGTCAAAGAAAACCTTGATGACACCGGGATACATCAAGATCGATTGTCCCCAACTCAAGAAGAAAGGCTTCGAGAAGAAAAAGAAACACAAGGCCCATGTAGCCACTTGGAGCGATGAAGAGTCTTCAAGTGATGAGGAGCATGAAGTTGCAAATCTTTGTCTCATGGCCTTTGATGAGGATCCTAAGGTAACCTCTAACTCATTAAATGATATTACCTATGATGAATTATTTGATGATTATAATGAGTTACAAAAGGCTTATGACGAATTGGTTGAAAAATATAAGGAATCTATTATGAAAAATAAGAAAACTATCCTTGATTTGAAAAACCAAAATGATTCCTTATCTAAAACCAATTCGGAACTTGAAAAAAAGGTTAGTGATTTACAAGATAGTCAAAAGTATTTTAAACAAGAAAACATTGATTTAAACAACCTTCTTTTCGAGTTAAAAGATCATTACCTCAAGGAGGTAAATGATCTCAAAGCTTCATTAAACAATGTTGGGAAATCAAGTTTTGAAAAAGGACAATCTTCAAAACCCAACAATGTTAAAAGGAACTTTAATAGATACAAACATGAAGGGTATTCAAGACCCTATTATGGTAAGAAAGTTAGAAGCATTTGGATTCCTAGGATGTTGTAGCTTCTAACAATGCTAATGAGATTGCTTCTTGAATTCCTAAGGGAACCAAGATCTTGAGAACTAATACTCATAGACCCAAAAAGATTTGGGTACCAAAAATCAAAGTTTGATTCCATGTTTATAGGGAGGGCATTGCTACAAGGCCAAAGCTTCAAGCGCAAATACGTGGTTCCTTGATAGTGGATGCTCAAGACATATGACCGGAGACAAGAGTAGATTCTTGGAACTAGAGATAAAGAGAGGAGGATTAGTGACATTTGGTGACAACTCCAAAGGTCAAATTGAAGGAATGGGTTCCATTGGTAATCACTCTTCTATGCTTATTGAAAATGTTTTATATGTCAATGGTCTTAAACATAACTGTTGCGTGTAATAAGTGTTACGCAATTGTGCAAGTATACACATCGCAAGTAATAAAGTGATACGAGTATCAAGTATCGTCTCCATAGGGATTGGTTTGGGCCACTTTGCTTTAGTTATCGCACTATAAAAGTAAAAACACAATTGATAGTAGGAGTTGATTTTAACGAGTAAAGTAAAAGCAATAAACTAAAAGAATAGATGAAAGAAAAAGAGAGAATAGGTCAGGTTATCGTGAGTTGAGGTGTGATAGCCGATTGGATCGTCTTGGTAAAAAGGTGCAAGGGCAACTCAGTTGTCGTGACAACTTGCACAGCGGGGTTGCCTTGGCAACTAATCGATGGTTTCCTGGGCGACTAGCTGGGCAACTACTTGGGCGTATGGGCAGCAACTTCAAGGTTCGGCAGAGCGTTCTTCAATGGTTTCTTCTTATCCCTAAGTCTAAACTCTAGCTACTTGTGCATGCCTTGATAATACATCCCTGCGTGAATCAAGGGTGAACAACAACCAATCTTGCGCTCCTCTTAGCCGTTGAAATCCTTAACTTATTCCTAAGCCGGATTAATCTTCACCATCAATAGATTGAATAAAGATCATACTCATTCGTTTCTTGAATCTAACTCTCCTGATATTAGATAAATAGATGCAGTTACGAGATCCTCTCCCAATTCACTTTCAAACAAAAATAAGAACCAAGAATGAATAAACCTTGAATAGAAAAGTGCAAACTCTTATTACCTAAACAAAATCCAATTGTTTCTCACAACAACAAAACACAATAACCCCAACCAATCAAGTTAGTTCATGGTTGGGTTCAAAAGATATACAAAGAATAATCCCCAAACCATGAATCTAATGGAAGCAAAGAAGAAGAAGAAGAAATCGAACTCTCTCCCCTTGCTCTCTTGTCGAAATTTCTCTCCTCTTGCCCTTTGGAGTTGTTAAAATTTTCCCTCTTCTTGCTCACCTCTCTTTGACGGCTTGGTCCTTTAAATAGGAGATGGCTAGGTCAAAATCCTTCTTGAGAAGGAAGTTAAGTTGGAATTAAATTATCTTTAAAGAATATAATTCTTTATTATATTTAAATTCCTTCTAGAACTTCTCATATCTTCTTGGGATTTAATTTCTCTTTAACCTCTTCATGGAAATCAAACTCCTTTGGAATTTAACTTTGCTCCACGTCATCTTGGGCTTATCTAGTCATCAATTTCGACTACCATATCACCTTATTCTTTGTCAAAAATTGCCTTGGCAACTAGCTCGACATCTCCTTCATGCATTGCCCTGGCAACTATGTCGGCATCTCCTTCATGCACTGCCCTGACAACTGGTTCTAGCCTTGTTTAGGCAAGTGATTCTGCACACACACAAAAACACACCAAAGCAGCATCTTTTTCCACAAAAATCACTAAGTTATGTAATCAAGCTCAACGGTGGGAAGAAACATGAATTAATGCATGAATGACTAATTATGCAACTAATATGAGCCTAAGTCTAACAATAATATGAGTAAAAAGGGTAATAAAAATAGTACTTTTGAACACTTATCACACCCCCAAACTCGAACTATTTCTTGTCCTCAAGCAATGCAAACTAACAATTACCTGCCAAGACTTTAATCATCAAAGACATGCTTCAAACTTGAATTCAAACCTCGAAACCGTGGCACAAAGTATGATCACCTTTTAATTTTTTAGATAGCACAAAAATTACCCGGAACCAAACTATAATGCTCGTGACAATGTGTGTGTAGTTGTGTACAAGTTGATTTTCAAGATTCTATGTGAACAATAGGCTTTTATCAATTTAATTACCGGGGCATTTATTTTTATTTTCACTAGAGCCAATTTTTGGGCACCTCTAGCAAAGTAAGCAATTTCTCATTTTATTTTAGTCGACTAGAGCCAATTTTGGGTACCTCTAGCGATTCTTTAATGTGCATTAACTACTAGAGCCAGTTTCGGGCACCTCTAGCAAGAAAGTGTATTTACTACTAGAGCCAGTTTCGGGCACCTCTAGCAAGAATTTAACTTTTAATTTTCAATTTTAAACTTACCCAAATTTTAAGCAACCTAAGTTCACTAAGTTTCATTCAATCAACAAGCCACACCCGTGTAAAAAAATTCAACATCATAGTAAAATTCTAAGTTCTTTTCATGCAATCCTAAAATTAAAGGTTCTTTCAATTAAGTGCAGTGGCAAAAATTCATCATTGGATATTCAAAAAGTCTTAAGCAATTAAATCCAATTAAAGGCATGGCAAGTAACATATGCAACCTATATGTGATTGCTAAAGATGAATGCAGCTAAACATGAAACTAACTAGAAACCAACACCCCCAAACTCGAGAGAAGCATTGTCCTCAATGTATGTAAAAGTGAAACAAAATTTAAAAGATACTAAATGAAATGAGTTAGTCGGAGAGGTCGTCAACTCGAGTGATAAGTTTCCTTCGTGCCGTTTGCTTGATTCATATTTCGATCGGTGGTTGAATGCTTGTGGTTGGTACCGCGTGAATAGCATTGCTTTGATTTGATCCGTGTTTGCCGATGCAGGTTCACTTGCCTGGGCATCAGTAGTTGCCGAAGCTATTGTTGTTGCCTGGGCATCGCCAGTTTCTGTTGCCGTGGCAACTGCTGAGGTAGTTGCCGGGGTATCCTCTGTTGCGGTTGTCGTGGCAAGTAGTTGGCAGTGAATTTCCTTAGCATGGTGGTTGTGAGTCTTGTTGTGGAAAAGAAAACCTGGAAACTGAAGGTAATGAAGAAAAATAAAATAAACTATCTCCTAAAAATAAAAATGAAAATAAAAAGAAAAAGAAAATATTGAAAGGAGAGCATGCTCATGCATCTCCTAAGGTGACCACTTCTTTGTTACGTTCCACATGGGCACCGTTGTAGTGCTTCAATCTTTGTCCGTTGACTTTGAATTCATGTTCGTCAGTGATGGAATTGATTATCACGGCACCATGAGAGAATGGTTTGACAACTTTGAATGGTCCCGACCATCTTGATTTCAGTTTTCCCGGGAAAAGTTTTAGCCACGAATTGAATAAGAGAACTAGTTGCCCTGGCATGAATTGCCGCGACAATAGTTTCTTGTCATGCCATTGCTTTGTTTTCTCCTTGTAGATTCGTGCATTATTATAGGCGAGTGCACATAATTCTTCTATCTCGTTGAGGTCCAACAAACGCTTTTGTCCGGCACTTTCCTAATCCATATTCACGGTCTTGATTGCCCAATATACCTTGTGTACGATTTCTACCGATAGATGACATGTTTTGCCATAGACAAGTTGGAAGGGGGCATACCTAAGGGTGTTTTGAATGCAGTGCGATATGCCCAAAGTGCGTCATCTAGTCTTACTGACCAATCATTCCTAGAGGGATTTACAACTTTCTTGAGTATACCCTTCAATTCCCGATTGGAAATTTCTGCTTGCCCAATAATTTGTGGGCGATATTGCCCGTCCTATGGTAACTATCACATTGCTTGTAAAACTCTTGGGCATCTTTGTACAGTGTTGGCCAATACAAACCAGATTGCAAAACTTTGGCCGTGGTACGAGTTCCTCCAAAATGTCCTCCATAGGGTGAAGAATGGCATTACCAGAGTACATTCTGCTGCTCTTCTTCAGGGACACATCGGCGTATGACCTGATCTGCACATTGTTTAAACAAAAGAGGCTCGTCCCAAAAGTAATGCTTAGCATCATGGCAGAACCGCTTCTTCCATTGGTGAGTAAGGCCATAAGGTAAAATACCACAAACAAGGAAATTAACTAAATCCGCGTACCAGGGTATTGCCGAGGCATGTGCTGCCGTGGCGACTGCTCCCAAAATTGCCGAGTCGTGTGTGTCTAGAGTTACCGAGGCATACGCGTCCATGGTTGCCGAGGCATGCGTATCAGTGGTTATCGAGGCGTGCACGTCTGAAGTTGCCGAGGCATACGCGTCAAGAGCTGCTGCAGCGTCGAGGATTACCAAGACATGCGCATCCATGGTTGCTGAGGCGTCAAGGGTTGCTCTGGCATCGAGGGTTGCCGAGGCGTGCACGTCTGGAGTTGCCGAGGCGTGCCCGTCAGAGCTGCTGCGGCATTGAGGGTTGCCGAGGCATGCACATCCATGGTTGCCGAGGCGTCAAGGGTTGCCGAGGCGTGCACATCCATGGTTGCCGAGGCAACTAAAAGTTGCTCATCCGGGAATGCATCGCATATCTCTAAATCTACGTCCTCCTCCCTATTGCGTTCTAAACGTGATAAGTGATCGACCACTTGATTTTCCGTTCATTTCATGTCCTTAATTTCAATATCAAATTATTGTAAAAGTAATATCCAACGAATCAAACGAGGTTTGGCATCATTTTTAGCAAATAAATATTTAATTGTCGAATGGTCCGTATGAACAATTACCTTTGTACCAATCACATAGGATCGGAACTTGTCAAATTCGAAAACTACAGCTAGTAACTCTTTCTCCGTTGTTGTGCAATTCACTTGAGCACTATTAAGAGTTTTACTAGCGTAGTATATCACATGAAAGGTTTTACCTGTGCGTTGGGCTAGGACTGCTCCTACCGCGAAATCACTTGCATCACACATGAGCTCAAAAGGTAGCGTCCAATCTGGTGGAACGACAATGGGTGCCGAGGAAAACTTTTCCTTTAGGGTTTCGAATGCTTGGGCGCAAGAATCATCAAAATTGAAGACTTTATCTTGGTGGGGGTAGTCTCTCGATCACGTCCACCTTAGCTTTGTCTACTTCAATTCTCTTGGATGAAATCTTATGGTCGAGCACTATTCCTTCATCTACTATAATATGGCACTTCTCTCAATTAAGGACTAAATCAGTTTCTTCACATCTTGCCAACACCTTGTCTAAATTGCCGAGGCAACTGTCGAAGTCATTACCAAAAACGGAAAAATCATCCATGATGATCTCAAGGAAGTCTTCGACCATGTCTGAAAAGAGTGTCATCATGCATCTTCTAATGTTACTGCATATTTGAGAAAACTTAAGGATGGTCATTTTCGATACTTCTTATAGTCCATCCGCACCCTCCATCGGGTGACAATATTGCCCAAAAAGAGTTTGGCCAATGTGCTTGCCACTACTCCCTTTTGCGTTATCATGGTGGATGTGTCTTTCTTTCGTGTTCCCTTGTAGTCCATGCACATCTTCCACCTTTCTACTGTTCTTGAAGGCATGGATATATTATTAGGAAAAATTATATTAGCATCCACCCATTTAATTACCTCATTCTTTTCGGGCTCCATCATGGTTGGATGTAGCCTTCGTTATCGTGGCAATTGCTGCTCTAGCCAATTGCCGTGGCAATCAGTTGCCAAAATTTGCTGTAAGTCAAGGGAATAACCAATTTTCTGAAAAGCTTTACGAATCCAAACACCTTTTTCTTTTGGCCTCTCAAACATCTCCATCAGTAGAGATTTCGATGGCTTCAAATCTACCAACATCGGTTCCTCAAGACATACCTGCAATGGACGAGGTGAGTTTTTAAAGAATTCAAAAGGTTCAACCATTACCTGCCCATATTCCATTGGAAAAGTATTATCATCTTGTTGATCTTACATGTGGTCGTGTAATTGCCGTGGCAATTATAGATGAGAGAAATCTACGAATTTCAGCTTCAACATCAATGTTGTAACATTCTGGGCATCAGGTTCCTCAGAATTTGCTGTAGTATTGTTGTTCTCAGCTTCATTGAGTGTTGTCGCGGTATTACTCTGTTCAGGCTCCTCAATCATTGCCGAGGCAATTTATTGCTCAGGCTCATCATGTGTTGGGCAGATTTTCTCATCAACATACTCTCGACCTTGAGGTTTTAGTTGTTCCTCGCACATCGAAGATCTTTCCTTGCATTGTTCCTTGTCCTCTTGCCTTGGGACTTCAGTATCTCTAGGAATGAATTGTTGGTGCATGTTATCCATTACATATGCGGATCTCATCGATTGATCTTCTGAATCCCCCAAGGTTGCATCCCACTTAGCTATCCTCGTATCCATGGACTTTGATAGCTCTCGAATCTCTTCAATTGATCCGTCAAGTCTAGCCAAGGAAGCTAGCAACGTTTCCTCCAAGGAATTAGAATGCTCTTGAAAAGGACTACATTGCCATGGCATATCTGTTGCTGCGGAAAAATTGTTATGGTAAAAAAAATTTGAGCTTTTTGACCATACCATGAAGAATTTTGCTGCTGGTTCCCTCTATGGTCCTCCATGTAGTTATATGCACCGAAAATGTGAGGCAATTTTCAAACACATGATGTTCTCCAGACATAGCACAAGATTTTTCCACGGTATAGGCTCTTTGGGCTTTTCTCGGTTGGTATAGGTAATCATCAAAGGGTGTAAGAAACTCTTGATTGGATTGATTCCTATCTTCCAACATCATCTCTCGAATAGATCGGCTTTTATTTCTTGACATATTGATGTCCCTTAACTTTTAGCGCACCTAAAATTTGATAAAACAAACAAAAAGAAAAGTTAGTAAAACTAAGAGAAAAAAATGCAATAACAAAAACAACTAACAGCAATTGCCAATCCCCGACAACGGCGCCAAAAACTTGTTGCGTGTAATAAGTGCTACGCAATTGTGCAAGTATACACGTTGCAAGTAATAAAGTGATACGAGTATCGAGTATCATCTCCACAGAGATTGGTTTGGGCCACTTTGCTTTAGTTATCGCACTGTAAAAGTAAAAACACAATTGATAGTAGGAGTTGATTTTAACGAGTAAGTAAAAGCAATAAACTAAAAGAATAGATGAAAGAAAAAGAGAGAATAGGTCAGGTTATCGTGAGTTGAGGTGTGATAGCCGATTGGATCGTCTTGGTAAAAGAGTGCAAGGGCAACTCAGTTTCCGTGGCAACTTGCACAACGGGGTTGCCTTGGCAACTAATCGATGGTTTCCTGGGCGACTAGCTGGGCAACTACTTGGGCGTATGGGCAGCAACTTCAAGGTTTGGCAGAGCGTTCTTCAATGGTTTCTTCTTATCCCTAAGTCGAAACTCTAGCTACTTGTGCATGCCTTGATAATACATCCCTGCGTGAATCAAGGGTGAACAACAACCAATCTTGCGCTCCTCTTAGCCATTGAAATCCTTAACTTATTCCTAATCCGGATTAATCTTCACCATCAATAGATTGAATAAAGATCATACTCATTCGTTTCTTGAATCTAACTATCCCGATATTAGATAAATAGATGAAGTTACGAGACCCTCTCCCAAATCACTCACAAACAAAAATAATAACCAAGAATGAATAAACCTTGAATAGAAAAGTGCAAACTCTTATTACCTAAACAAAATCCAATTGTTTCTCACAACAAGAAAACACAATAACCCCAACCAATCAAGTTAGTTCATGGTTGGGTTCAAAAGATATACAAAGAATAATCCCCAAACCATGAATCTAATGGAAGAAAAGAAGAAGAAGAAGAAGAAGAAATCAGACTCTCTCCCCCTTGCTCTCTTGTCAAAATTTCTCTCCTCTTGCCCTTTGGAGTTGTCGAAATTTTCCCTCTTCTTGCTCACCTCTCTTTGACGGCTTGGTCCTTTAAATAGGAGATGGCTAGGTCAAAATCCTTCTTGAGGAGGAAATTAAGTTGGAATTAAATTATCTTTAAAGAATATAATTCTTTATTATATTTAAATTCCTTCTAGAACTTCTCGTATCTTCTTGAGATTTAATTTCTCTTTAACCTCTTCATGGAAATCAAACTCCTTTGGAATTTAACTTTGCTCCATGTCATCTTGGGCTTATCTAGTCATCAATTTCGACTACCATATCACCTTATTCTTTGTCGAAAATTGCCTTGGCAACTAGCTCGACAACTCCTTCATGCATTGCCCTGGCAACTATGTCGGCATCTCCTTCATGCACTGCCCTGGCAACTGGTTCTAGCCTTGTTTAGGCAAGTGATTCTGCACACACACAAAAACACACCAAAGCAGCATCTTTTTCCACAAAAATCACTAAGTTATGTAATCAAGCTCAACGATGGAAAGAAACATGAATTAATGCATGAATGACTAATTATGCAACTTTGTAATAAAGGTTTTGTAGTAATTTTGAACACTTATCAATAACCTATTAAGTATAAGCCAACTTTGTGATAAAGGTTTTGTAGTAATTTTTGATATACATGGTTGTAAAATTATAAATGTCAAAACCCACACAATTGTGCTTTTAGGTCATCGCGTAGGAAACATATACATGGTGCATTTAGATGACATTCATATCTCTAATGCGTGTTTTGTTTCTAATGATGAACATGATTCATGGTTATGGCATAGAAAATAGGGCATGCAAGCATGAGTGTTTTGGAAAAATTGGTTTCAAAAGATCTAGTAAGAGGTTTGCCTAAAATAAAGTTTTCAAATGGTAAAATTTGTGATGCTTGTGCAAAAGGCAAACATAAAAGAGTCTATTTTAAACCTATTAATGATTTTTCAACTAGTAGATTTTACAATTGATCTATATGGATCTTTTTGGTCCTATTAGAACAACTATCTTGGGTGGAAAATCATATGCATTTGTTTTAGTTGATGATTGCTCTAGATACACTTGGGTTCTATTCTTAAGTACCAAAGATGAGGCTTTAGAAAAATTTATCACATTTTCAAAAATTACTCATAACGATCTTGGTCAAACTATTTCTCATATTCGAAGTGACCATGGCACCGAATTTCAAAATCTAGGTTTTGAGGATTTTTGTAACTCAAATGGTATAAGCCATAATTTTTCAGCTCTTAGAACACCTCAACAAAATGGGGTTGTTGAAAGAAAAAATCAAACTTTAGAGGAAATGGCTAGAACCATGCTTTGTGAAAACAATTTGCCAAATATTTTTGGGTTGAAGCCACTAATACGGCTTGCTACATTATAAACAGAGTAATGATTAGGCCTATTTTAAAGAAAAATCCTTATGAGATTTTAAAATCCAAAAAGCCTAACATTAGCTATTTTCATCCATTTGGTTGTAAATGTTTTGTTTTGAACAGTGGAAAATATAATTTAGGCAAATTTGATGCTAAAAGTGATGAAGCTAATTTCTTAGGATGTTCTTCAAACTCTAAAGCCTATCGTGTATTTAATAAAAGAACTTTAGTTGTTGAAGAGCGTTGCGTGTAATAAGTGCTATGCAATTGTGCAAGTATACACGTTGCAAGTTATAGTATAAAAGATATCGTCTCCACAGCGATTGGTGCCACTTCAAGAATCTAGTTTCTTGCACTGTAAAATGTAAAAACACAAATAGAGGATTATAGGAGTTTTAACTAATAACTAATCTAGAAAGCAATAAAGTAAAAGAATGAATGAGATCAAATGAGAGAGATAGGCCAGGTTATCGTGAGTTGAGGTGTGATAGCCGATTGGATCGTCTTGGTAAAAGAGTGCATGGGCAACTCAGTTGTCGTGGCAACTTGCACAACGGGGTTACCTTGGCAACTAATCGATGGTTGCCTGGGCGACTAGTTGGGCAACTACTTGGGCGTCTGGGCAGCAACCTTCAAGGTTCGGCAGAGCGTTCTTCAATGGTTTCTTCTTATCCCTAAGTCGAAACTCTAGCTACTTGTGCATGCCTTGATAATATATCCCTGCGTGAATCAAGGGTGAACAACAACCAATCTTGCGCTCCTCTTAGCCGTTGAAATCCTTGACTTATTCCTAAGCCAGATTAATCTTCACCATCAATAGATTGAATAAAGATCATATTCATTCATTTCTTGAATCTAACTCTCCGGATATTAGATAAATGGATGAAGTTACGAGATCCTCTCCCAATTCACTCGCAAACAAGAATAAGAACCAAGAATGAATAAACCTTGAATAGAAAAGTGCAAACTCTTATTACCTAAACAAAATCCAATAGTTTCTCACAACCACAAAACACAATAACCATAGCCAAATAGATTTAGTTCATGGCTAGGTTCCAAAGAAACACAAGATAAATAATCCCTAGCATGAACCCAATCGAACAAGAAAGAAAAGGATGAAGAATGAAGCTTGTCGAAATCCTCCTTTCCCTAGATGCTTGTCGAAAATTCTCTCCTCTTGCCCTCCTTGGAGTTGTCGAAATTCCCCTCTCTTGCTCTCCTTGGAGTTGTTGAAATTCCCCTCTTTTTTCTCTTTGGAGTTTGACGATATGGCCTCTTATTTATAGGGCTAGGTCAAAGTCCTTCTTTGATGAGGAAGTTAAGTTGGAATTAAATTATCTTTAAAGAATATAATTCTTTATTATAATTATATTCCTACTAGAACTTTTCCTATCTTCTTGGAATTTAATTCTTCTTTAATCTCTTCATGGAAATCAAATTCCTTTGGGATTGGGCTTTGCTCCACGTCATCTTGGGCTTGTCTAGTCATCAATTTCGACTACCATATCACATTTGCTCTTTTTCGACAATTACCCTGGCAACTGGCTCGGCGTCTCCTTCATGCATTGCCCTGGCAACTAGCTCGGCATCTCCTTCATGTATTGCCCTGGCAACTAGCTCTAGCCTTGCTTTGGCAAGTGATCCTGCACATACACACAAAACACACCAAAGCAGCATCTTTTCCCACAAAAACTACCAAGTTAAGTAATCAAGCTCAACGATGGAAGGAAACATGGATTAATGCATGAATGGCTAATTATGCAACTAATATGATCCTAAGTCTAACAATAATATGAGTAAAAAGGGTAAGAAAAATAGTACTTTTGAACACTTATCAAAGAGACAATACATGTGTTTTTGATGATAACCTTCTTCCGAGGAAGGATTCTTGTGATGATGATGATGTAGGAATTTTTGATGCCAATAATGGTGGGAAATCATCAAAGGTGAATGAAGTTCCAACCAAAGAAGAGGAAACACAAGATCCACCTCTAGAAGCATTGAAGGACATGAATCTAGAGGAAAAGGAAGTGAGCTGCCCAAGAGAGTTCAACTATGTCAAAAGTGGTGAGATTTTGGGTGATCCACCCAAAGGGGTAACCACTAGACTTTCTCTTAAGAATGCATGTAATGTAGCATTTATCTCATGCATAGAGCCTAAGAATATCAAAGAAGCATTAAACGATGAATATTGGATAATGGCTATGCAAGAGGAATTAAACCAATTTGAGAGAAGTCAAGTTTGGACATTAGTTGATAAGCCTGGTAATAAATCTACTATAGGAACTAAATGGGTTTATAGAAACAAACTAGATGAGAGTGGTAACATGGTGAGAAAAAAGGCTAGACTTGTTGCTCAAGGTTACACTCAAGAAGAGAGAATTGATTTTGATGAAACCTATGCACCCGTAGTTAGAATGGAAGCTATTAGGATGCTTCTTGCATTTGCATGTTATAATGAATTCAAGCTTTTTCAAATGGATGTTAAAAGTGCATTTTTAAATAGTTTTATAAATGAAGAAGTGTATGTAGAACAACCACCCGGTTTTGAAGATCCAAAATACCCAAACCATGTTTTTAAACTTTCAAAAGCTTTATATGGTTTGAAACAAGCTCTTAGAGCTTGGTATGAAATGTTGTCAAGTTTTCTAGTTGAAAAAGGTTTTGAAAAAGGGAAGGTGTATACTACACTCTTCATAAAAAGAAATGACAAAGACATATTAGTAGTTCAAATTTATGTTGATGATATTATATTCGGTTCTACTAATGAATTTCTTTGTCAAGAGTTTGCTAAGTTGATGCAAGGTGAATTTGAGATGAGCATGATGGGGGAGCTTTCCTACTTTTTGGGGCTCCAAATTAAACAAAAGAAGGATGACATCTTCATCAATCAAGCTAAGTACATCAAGGACATGATCAAGAAGTTTGGCTTGGAGAACACAAAGCCTCAAGCCACACCAATAAGTTCTTCTACAAGGCTTGATAAGGATGAAGGAGGTAAGTGTGTAGATTTAAAGCTTTATAGATCAATGATAGGATCTTTGCTTTATCTTACCGCAAGTAGACCGAATATTTTGTTTAGTGTTTGCTTGTGTGCTAGATTTCAAGCTAGTCCTAAAGAATCCCACCTTATAGCCGTTAAGAGGATCTTTAGATACCTTAGAGATACACTGTGTTTAGGTCTTTGGTATCCTAGAGACTCTTCCTTTAGTTTACATGCCTTCTCGGATGCGGATTATGGGGGTTGTAAAATAAATAGAAAAAGTACCTTCGGCACATGTCAATTCTTAGGTAGTATGCTCATATCTTGGTTTTCTAAGAAACAAAATAGTGTAGCATTATCTACCACCGAAGCTGAATATGTACCCTTAGGAAGTTGTTGTGCTCAAGTCCTTTGGATGAAGCAACAACTCTTAGATTATGGAATTGATGTAGGTACCATCCCTATTAGGTGTGACAATACTAGTGTCATTTGTCTCACTAAGAATCCCATCCAACACTCTAGAACCAAACACATAGAAACAAGATATCATTTCGTTAGGGATCATATCTTAAAAAATGATGTAGTTCTAGAACATGTAGACACCTCAAATCAATTAGCGGATATCTTCACAAAACCACTAGACAAAGAACGTTTTTGGTCTCTTAGGAGAAAGTTAGGTTTAACCAGCCTTCATTGACTCTTAGAGTCTCTTTTGGTCTTAAAAACATGCTTGAATTTATTTGATTACATTGCTTTTGTGATTTTCCTCTTATATGCATCTATGCTTGTTGCTAGGGGGAGTATGCATCTGTTTTTGCTCATACATAATGATCTCATATTATTTTCATGCATTTTGATTCGATTCAAATCAAATTTTTGAGCAACCTGTAGCAAAAAATGTCAATTATGGCACAGGCATATCGATAAGGGTTATTGCAAAGTGTTTCGGTACAGGTTAAGATGTACCGGTACGGTGTCGCGTATCGAAACAGGTTACTACCGTTTTGGTACGCCACGTGGCATATCGGTACGCGCAGCCGCTGGGCAGTTTAAAGGGAATTAAAAGAGGTTTTCCTATTTTAAATCAAACACCTCTTTTCTTTCAAAACCCTAGACGAAAATCCTCTATAAAATCCTCCAAAACCCTTATAATTTTTCACACAACTCTTTCAAAATCTTTGAGGGCTTTTGGTTTTTACATCAAACCCAAGCAAAAATCATCAAGTTTGTGCATCAATATCTCTTCATTCATCCTAAATCCCAACTCAAGGTATAAAACCCTAACTTTTTCTTTTTAATTTTCGTACATATTTTTATACTGATTTTGTATTATAATCATAGGTTTAGAACATATGTAGTATAGTTTTCAATATTTTTGTAAAATCTTTTCCAAATCTGAAATTTTTTTATTCGAATATAAAATTATATTGTATAATTTTTAACACTATTTTTGAAGTTTTCTTTTACCAAAAATTATTTTTATACTTGTATATGTTTTTAAACTATATTGTATAGTTTTTTAACAATACCTTGATTGTTGGATTAATTTTTGGATCGAATGTGTTGATTTATGCATACATCGTTTTTGGTTTGATTTTATTTTCAGATTATGGCCCCAAAGAAACATGCAAGAAAAGAAATTGCCTCAAGTTCCAATCCTCCTAATCAAAATCCCGACCATAATGGTAATCGACCCAATCTTACCTATATTTATCAAAATTGTTTTAATAAACTGCAATTTCCACTTGCCATGGATCGTTTTAAAAAGTATCAAAGTTATAAAATTTGCCGAGAGCGTGTTACTTCCATCCATTTTCTATCATTCGAAAGATTTCAATTAAAATATCTTAATTTGATGAAAGAATGGAAATTTATGCCTTTTTTTAGTATTCCCAAGATATTATACCGAAAACTTGTTTTGATTTTTTATTCTAATGCCCAGTGTATTTTCAATGAAAATCGATCCTTGGTTATTGCAATTGAATCATATTTAATGGGTAAGAAATTTCGCATTGGTTCAACCGTTTTAGCAAACTATTTGGGTTTTGAGGATACAAAAATTGATGATGAGGATTCCTTGGGACATACTCTTGGAGGCTCCGTAACCGTGCTCGATGCCTATGACCGTATTCTACACCTCATGATCACTTGGTGGTTCCATCCATCTGGTGGGAAGTTCTCCACGATCTGACAAGTCGACGACTTTTGGATCCGTTGCTTCAGTGAGGGTAAGCGCCCCAACCTTGCTCAAATTATGTTCGCGGAGATCATCTTCCTTGTGCAACATCGTCACACTTCTATGGTTACATCTTTCACATACGGTACCGCATTGAGCTACATCTTTCATAAGATGGGTATTGATTGCTCCTATGACTTTGCGGAACCTCTCACTGATCCTATTGATGAGAGCTCTCTTCGTCGCACAAAGTTTGCTTACTACAATAGAGAATGGATTCAGAATACCAATCTTCCGGGAGGTGTTCAACCCGAACCGGTGGCAGCTCCTCAAGAGGCTCTCATTCTACAAGCTTCGGTGGCTCAACCAAATCTTGATGATCTTATGGCTTATCTCAATGGGCAATTCACCAACTTGAGCACCAATATTGCTTCCTTGCAAACAACCATGGATTACGGGTTTGCCGCGATCGACACGCGCTTTGTATCCTTAGAGAAAAGAGTGACGTCTATTAAAAATCGCCAAAACTCCATGGATTTATCTCTCACCGTGTTTCATGGTGAATGGCGTCACTCCCTTGGGAAATTATTTAATATATATTATATATTTTCTATTTTTTGTTTTTGTAAAGACGAAGATCCTTAGGCATATTGCATATCATATCATATTAGGACTAGTTTATGCACCTATGTTCTTATGTTTTTATGAACTCCTATGCTTTATCATTGCTTTGTTATTTGGATTATGTTTTTAGGTTTTAAGTTGGATTGAATTTAATTATGCTTGAACTTATGCTTTATGTTTAAATGATTATGTTGCTTATTTAGCTGCTTGGAGTAATTTGCTTATCTTTAGTTTATATCCCATTGATTTTTGATCTAACAAAAAGGGGGAGAAGTTTAGCCAAAATCTTTCAAACTTTTTCAGTTTTAAATTAAGGGGGAGTTTTCTAAAGATACTTATAAATTTTCACTTTGGTTTTGTTATATCAAAAAAGAGGAGATTGTAAAACCTATGTTCGATTCTGATATAACAAAGTGTTTAAGAACTAAATTGTAAAAGGAAATAAATTTTTAAGTATTCTAAAATCTCACAAATTGACAAGGAAAATTTTCTTTAAGTCCAAAACTTAAACCCAAAATTTTTCTAAGTGTTTTCAAGCCAAACTATACATTTTCACCCAGGCGTATCGATACACCCCTTGTTGTTTCGGTACGGAAATTGGTTACTAGAATTTGGTTTTACAAAGCGTACCAATACGGCTTAGCCCATTTCGATACAGCCTTTATCTAGGCAAACGTTTTATGCTTTGTGTTTTGATACGGCCTTGTTCGTTTCGATACGATTTGAAATCTGGGTCTAAGACATTCTTATCTGTACTGATACGGTCCCAGCCGTTTTGATACGGTTTGACAAGATCTCCGAGATCTTTGCATTAAATGTTTTCGACAATTTCCTTGTCAGTTATAGGAATCAACGAACTTTTAATTTTTCGTTAGCCGTACCGATATGCCCTTAGGCATACTGATGCAATTTTTCATCTTGGATTCTAGTAAGCAAAAACCTTACTGATACGGCCTTGCCGTTTATATATGCCCCATGTTTTATACTATGATCATTTTGATACGCCCTCCCGCGTATCGATATACCTATACACAACGACTATATTTTCTTGCAATAGGTGTAACACCCTCAACCCTGATGTCACATTCGGGCCTTAAGCCCGAACCATTACCATAAAATTTTAACCTGGATTAGCCCAAACCACCATCAAATTCCAAAATCCATTTGATTTTAATCCAATAAAATATAAATAATAATTGAAACATGTACAATGGAGCTCCTTTAAAAATTTCCATAAATAAAATATTTACCTGATTATTTTAAAATCCAAATACGAGTCACAAATGCAATAGGTTCCTACGAATACATAGCCCAAAGACATAAGTATTGTACTCTGTAGAGACGAGGTGCTAGAATTTGTCACTGATGGTGCTTCCCCAAGCAGACAAGCCAAACCTACAAACCTGCGAACGGAAACAATGATTCCGATCGCTGAGCTAATAAAGCTCAATGGATACACAACCACTCGATCATGCTTCAGGTGAATCATAATTAAGAACATGCTATGAAATATGATGTCAAGATAGGATAAAGCAATGACGCTACCATAATCGCCTAAACACATATTATAGAACAACCAGCACCTCAACAACATCAACATATAAATAAACAAACCAAGAGTGAGGCCCAATGTCACCCGACACTGGGGAACCCACCCACGCTCAGAATCTCACATCGAGCTGCTCAGAATCTCATATCGAGCGGTATACTCAAAATCTCACATCGAGTCTTCGCACGGAATCTCGCATCGAGCGGGGCTTAGAATCTCACATCGAGCAAATATCATCACCCAAAATCTCACATCGGGTGGCCTTCATTCATCACCTGGAATCTCGCATCGGATGGCCTTCACTCATCAACCAGAATCTCGCATCGGATGGCATTCATGTGTTGCAACACTCACTCATTGGGTATCCGGATCCCACCAAACAAAGACTCTTAACCAAACAAGTGTCCTACCAGGCACGTAACCATACATGATCCATCACGGATCCATACAAGTGCCCTACCTGGCACACAACCATCATACGACCCATCACGGGTCCCTATTGTTGCTATTACAACCAATCAAGCATTACCGAGTTATTACCTTTTATGGAAGAGTATACAATTCATTGTCATCAATTATTCCTATCAATCCACATTAGCAATTAGACACACACATTCTTAGTTTTACCATTTGTTTTGCATCATAAGAGACTCATTAGAACCTTAGCCACAATTTATAGAACCCCCGAACTCAAAATGTAAAAACTTGGGCAGATTGCCCAGCGAGTATCGATACTCCAAAGTGAGTATTGGTACTCCCCACTAGGTATCGATACTCCACCATGAGTATCGATACTCTATTTAGCTCCGAAAGAATTGGCCCTCATGTTGTACCGATACGCTCCATTCTGTATCGGTACTCAATATTAATACTGGGATCACCCCGTACCGATCTTTACCCGTACCGATACGCCTACACTAGCATATCGGTACATAAAGCCTTTCTAGGCGGTGTAATAGTTGGTACCAATACGCCCATAGCGTACTGATACGCCAAAGCGCTACTGGAATTCTAATCAAGCAAGGGGTATCGATATACGAAAAGGTATACCTGTACGGCACTCACAACCCACCTTCCAAAATACAAAGGAGTACCGATACGCATCCACCCCGTACCGATACTCAAGCCCCGATTTCAAAACTTGGAGCTCAGGAATTCACCAAACCTTCCCTTAATTTCCATGGTTAAGACCCAAAACGTTCCTACCAATTATGAAGAGTCATTAGGTGAGTTTCTAACCATTTTTACCCTTAAACATCAACCATTACAAGTTTTGCCATGGATGACCAACCGAGATCTAACTTATCCAAAGCATCATAATTCAAGCAAGCATAGCAAAATGATGATGCACATGAACACATAGAAGTTAGAAGTGTACTAACCTCGAATTATAGGCTAAAAAGAAATCCCTAACCTCCACCTCAAGCTTTCTTCTTGCCTTGGGCCTTTAAATGCTCTCCAACCTCTTTAACTACAAATAGATGTTGTAAACGAGTTACAACATGGTTGAGAGATTAAAAGAAGCTTAAAGGACGATTCAACAACAAGAATTGAGGCTAAAATTACCATCCCCGCTCTCAACCTAAAACCCCACCAAAACCCTTCTTTCCACCAAAAACAACATTACTTACCTCAAAAGATAGATCCCTCAAAGCTGATAACAACTCCCTTAAGATGCTAAATAAGATTCCTACAACAAACCTCAAAGATCCAACCTTTGATGTTGTGGATTTGGGTAGGAGATGAGATTTTGGGAAAGGTTGAGAGGAATAAGGATGATGATCTCACCACATTCTGCATTGTGCGGAAATTAAACCCTCTCTCCCCCTTTTCCCCTAACACAATTACTCAAAAGCCCTCATGCCATCTTCTAAACCCAAACCCAACTAGACACAAGCCCAAAAAGGTTTATAAGGCCCAACACCATAACCCAAATTCGAGGCTCATACCTCAGGTTAGCCCGACGCTCGGGTCCCAAAACCCGGGTCGTTACAACTCTTTCCTCCTTAAAGAAAATTTTGTCCTTGAAATTTAATCGAGGGAATGAGATACTACTGTCGAAGATCTAACCATCCTCTCGACCACACATGCCACACGGCCCTAGGTTTTCTCCACAATACTTTCATATCCAACACTTTTAACATAAATTCTCAACTCTACACAAGACTCTTCAACGATTCATTCCCAATATCCAGAGCTAAACTCATAACGAACCTAAGAGCAAAACGACAACGGATAACCACAACAGCACTATCAGACATCGTTCCACCGAACTCACTCCAAAAGGCATCGCATCACGAATATCAACCTCTTTACTATTTTCTGCGCTTTCAACTCTCAAACTCAACCCTCTTCCGCGTTCGAAACATGATACTTCTTCGAAGGTACATTACCGGGCACTTCTTCAACTATTAACAACATCATGATTCACGTGTTCAAGAACTGGCAAACTCTAGCAATCAAGTTCTACCGCCAAACTATCTTGAAACCAACACATTCTCCTTCTACTTGGTCAACTAAGACGAAGCTTAACACCTCATTAACCTGAACCCACTACCTCAAAAACATATACGAATCCATGATCAAACGATTCCACCAGCTGAGCCACTTTGGTTCAAAAAGGAAACTACTACCACAAACAAGCTCTACCAGGGATCGAACCCACCAAACTATTCTCAACGGTCTGAACATCCTCTTCCAAGCCAACCACCTAATTCTTACTAATGATTGTGCCAAAACATTAACAAGCCCTCAAAAATTTTCAAAGAGGTTCTTTCAATAAAATTTGTTATAATACGAGGATCAAATTTCACTCCACCATACCCAAAAGCTCATCTTTCAACTAAGCTACTTAGAGGAAATTCTCACTGATTACCATGTAGAAGACAATCTACCTTATACCCGATAAAGAAACCCTCAAAACATCAAACTTGAGTTTATAACAGCACCCAGATGAACCCAACCATTGCATTAAACCCAATCATTATCACAATTTCCCTAAAACCTTCGATTTACAAGGCTCAACCTCTAAACGACCTTACAGAATCTCAAAACTCTTCAACATTAACAAGATTATCAACCCTGGAGAATAGGCAATGATCCCTAATCGTTATACATTGGCCCACAACAACCAACGCCTCTACGTCTTGTCATACCAACACACGTACATCCCAAGGTAAATCCCTTGGCGATAACGCCTGCAAAAACTCTCCTCCAATGAGTCATTACGCAAGAAGTTCTGTTAATGCCAAACTATAAGGTGATAGATGCAATTATCGAACTCGACGTATCTCTTATCATGGGTTCTAATTCATGACCATGAGGATAGTCCACTCATCTATAAAGGGCATACCAAAATTCTCTTACACATCCACCGTTCTAAAATCGCAGACTCTCAACTTGGCATTAACTACGCGGACTAAGAATGTTTTGCAGTCCATGAGGTTCACCTTGAACTATCATCACAGGAACACGGCACACAAGCTAGAGAGATAAAGATTCTTCATGCACATCACCAACAATTGATTCATTCTAACCCCAACATCGAGACTCTTGCTTGAAAACCAAGCCACACATCGTACTGACACTACCAACCTATACCAAGGGTGAGTCCAACGAGTCTACAAGAACTATTACTTTCGATCTGTACTCACCACCCATGGTAAAACTCTTACCTACCAACACTTACAAATCCACAATTTACTAAACCAACATCCACTTCGAGGAACTTATCATAAAACCCCCTCCACGAAAGGCATCACCATAATAGAACAAGAACTCAAACTGTTATCAATGAACCAAGAATCAAAATAAGACATCCTCATCCAGTACATCTTCGATAGCAAGTTTATCGTTTATGGCCCGAACGACAACTATATAACAAAAGCTCGTGCGATAACTTCAACGGTGGGTCTCACGTGAATCCCACCTTGATGCTCTGACAATGGTCTAGTACCGCCTCTCAAAGAACCCTAACTGCGCTAAAAAAGTCAATCTTAGAGACTGAACAAACGTACACTCATCCATTACTGGGAAATTCTTTATCATGCAACCCGATGTCTGGCACTCACAATAACTTTCTCATGCAGCAGCATACCCTAAGGCGATGTCGGCCATAACGCTCATGAACTGGTGGAAGAAACGCTCCGACCAAACAATCAACACTCCTCGTTTAAGCAAAAATTAAGAGCCCTTTACAAACCCTCAATCTAGATTTCTGACCAACCCTCGGTAGATGATTTGTAACAACTCTCTTTAATCTCCACTCGACACAAAACCTTTCAACGGAACCTAAAAAATCACATGGTGTCATGGGTCCCCAAAACGCAGTCTATGAAATCCTCAAACTGACTCAACGTTGACCCTAAAGTTATTTGGTTCTTTCCCACGATCATTCAACCCTAAAAATATCCCAAGTGAACTCGCAGTTACACGTATCTATAGGCGGTTCTCTAATCCAAGTCTAAACCTTATACACATTTACTCTTCGGTAACAACAAACTATAGGGCATAACGGCTTAATCGTAGAGAATCTTATTTATACTCAAACTCTGTCTTAACACTCTAAATCAAATGTCGAAACTGGTCTCTTATCTCACCCAAGCGAACCTCACTAACGTACTTCTCTTTGGACTCAACCCAAAAGATATACCTTGTTAGGAATGCGATCTGAGCTCCCAATTCAACAATCTTCCGCCACTCATACACATTGCCTTTATGAAGGGAACATTACAATCAAGATCACTTCCAAGACTACTTCACAACTACCTCAGAATTCTATAAGTGTCTTTTAACCACTTATTTTCTCATTCAAGTCATTCTTCCCCATACCATTCAATATTCTTTGATTCATAACACTACCAACTACCTAAAAAAATCACATGATGTCCTGGTTGTGTCTCGCACCACTCAACCAACTAACCTGAACTGCATTATGAAAGTGGTAGTTCATCATTCTCAACCAAGGGTTCGGTTCTCTATAAACCTCGAGCTTCCAACACGACGCTTGGCATCTCAAGCTAGCTCCCCTAAACAAATAACCAATGACTAAGATTATAACAACTCTCTAAAAAGATAACTCCACAGAGTCTATTAAAGGCTCATCCTCGAGCCCTAATCGAGTACTGCCTTGTACAATTTCAATGATGTCCTTCTCACCATTACTGTAATCAATTTGTAGCAAGCACAAATCTCTCAAATCCTCAAGCATTCGGCTTACTAAGAGTGTACTTGGAACCTTATAACCATCAAGTACATTTCCAAATTAAACAGAAACACATGTCTATCAGTTGTACCACATCCACACCACATGGTACCCTACCATCAAGGACCCCTTTTCCATGGATGGAGAGACCCTCGATTAACATTCCACCACTGGTCGATCAAAAGCAAGTCCTCTTAATTCTATCTCATAAGGTTCGTCCACCAACACGTGAAATCTCGCCACTGGAGGTTTTCACTATGAACTCAAGGCTTTAAGGTAACTTACAGCACATAACCATGATTACTTCTCAAGCGATAAGAGGATGGCACACCCTCAACTCCTCCGTTCCTTAATAACCCAACCTTAACGTCTGAGATAACTCTGATCTCATAATCATCCTCAAAGGAATCAGCCATCATCACCGCCCTCATGACCGCGATCGAATCTATCTTAATGTCGCAACCAGCGACACACGCAAACACAGGGCAGACCATCCAGATTCAGTCTTGAAAGAGTACAACTTAGACACAAGGGCTCGTATTCGCTAGACATCTATTCACGACTCATAACCATCACGGGGTTTTTCTAGAACCGGCTAAACCTAGGCTCTGATACCACTAAATATAACACATTCGACCCAGATATCATATTTGGGCCTTAAGCCCAAACCATTACCGTAAAATTTTAACCTGGGTTAGCCCAAACCACCATCAAATTCCAAAATCCATTTGATTTTAATCCAATAAAATATAAATAATAATTGAAACATGTACAATGGAGCACTTTTAAAATTTTCCATAAATAAAATATTTACTCGGTTATTTTAAAATCCAAATACGAGTTACAAAATATAATAGGTTCCTACGAATACATAGCCCAAAGACCTAAGTATTGTACTCTGTGGAGACGAGGTGCTGGAATCTGTCACTGATGGTGCTCCCCCAAGCAGAAACCTACAAACCTGCGAATGGAAATAATGATTCCGAACGCTGAGCTAACAAAGCTCACTGGATACACAACCACTCGTCCATGCTTCAGGTGAATCATAATTAAGAACATGCTATGAAATATGATGTCAAGATAGGATAAAGAAATAGCGCTACCATAACCGCCTAAACACATGTTATAGAACAACCAGCACCTCAACAACATTAACATATAAATAAACAAACCAAGAATGAGGCCCAATGTCACCCGACACTGAGGAACCCACCCATGCTCAAAATCTCATATCGAGCTGCTCGAAATCTCACATCGAGCGGTATACTCAGATTCTCACATGAGTCTTTGCTTGGAATCTTGCATCGAGCGGGGCTCAAAATCTCGCATCAAGCAAATATCATCACCCAGAATCTCTCATCGGATGACCTTCATTCATCACCAGAAATCTCACATCGGATGGCCTTCATGTGTTGCAACACTCACTCACTAGGTATTCGGATCCCACCAAACAAAAACTCTTAACCAAACAAGTGCCCTACCAGGCACGTAACCATCCATGATCTACCACGGATCCATACAAGTGCCCTACCTGGCACACAACCATTATACAACCCACCACGGGTCTCTATTGTTGCTATTACAATAATCAAGCATTACCGAGATATTACCTTTTATGGAAGAGTATACAATTCGTTCTCATCAATTATTCCTATCAATCCACATTAGCAATTAGACACGCATTCTTAGTTTTACCATTTGTTTTGCATCATAAGAGACCCATTAGAACCTTAGCCACAATTTATAGAACCCTCAAACTCAAAATGTAAAAACTTGGACAGATTGCCCAACGAGTATCGATACTCTAAAGTGAGTATCGATACTCTACCATGAGTACCGATACTCTATTTAGCTCTGAAAGAATTAGCCCCCATATTGTACCGATACGCTCCGTTCTGTATCGGTACTCAATATCAATACTGGGATTGCTCTGTACCGATCCTTACCTATACCAATACACCTACCCTAGCGTACTGGTACACAAAGCCTTTTTAGGCGGTGAAATAGTGGGTACCGATACGCCCATTGCGTACCAGTATACCAAAGCGCTACTGGAATTCTAATCAAGCGAGGGGTACTGATACACGAAAAGGAATACCAGTACGCCCCTCACAACCCGCCTTCTAAAATATAAAGGAGTACCGATACGCAGTCACCTCGTACTAGTACTCGAGCCTCGATTTTAAAACATTGAGCTCAGGAATTCACCAAACCTTCCCTTAACCTCCATGGTTAAGTCCCAAAACGTTCCTACCAATTATGAATAGTCATTAGGTGAGTTTCTAACCATTTTTACCCTTAAACATCAACCATTACAAGTTTTGCCATGGATGACCAACCAAGCTCTAACTTATCCAAAACATCACAATTCAAGCAAGCATAGCAAAATGATGATGCACATGAACACACAGAAGTTAGAAATGTACCAACATCGAATTACAAGCTAAAAAGAAACCCCAACCTCTACCTCAAGCTTTCTTCTTGCATTGGGCCTTTGAATTCTCTCCAACCTCTTTAACTACAAGGAGATGTTGTAAACGAGTTACAACATGGTTGAGAGATTAAAAGAAGCTTAAAGGATGATTCAACAATAAGAATTAGGGTTGAAATTACCATTCCCGTTCTCAACCTAAAACCCCCACCAAAACCCTTCTTTCTACCAAAAACAAAAGATAGATCCCTCAAAGCTAATAACAACTCCCTTAAGATGCTAAACGAGATTCCTACAGCAAACCTCAAAAATCCAACCTTTGATGTTGTAGATTTGGGTAGGAGAAGAGATTTTGGGAAATGACGAGAGGAATAAGGGTGATGACCTCACCACATTCTGCATTGTGCAGAAATTAAACCCTCTCTCCCCTATTTCCCCCCGACACAATTACTCAAAAGCCCTCATGCCATCTTCCAAACCCAAACCCAACTAGACACAAGCCCAAAAAGGTTTATAAGGCCCAACACCATAACCCAAACGCGAGGCTCATGCCTCGGGTTAGCCTGACACTCGGGTCCTAAAACCTGAGTCTTTACAACTGGTATAGATATAGCCCTTCGTGTACCGATACGGTTGGTTGGTAGACAACATTTATTGCAAGAAAGAAGCCCTTCAACGGCTATATTCAATACTCCAACCAACCAAACTGCTAGAAATCAATGAAAGGGTATAAATACAAGACTTCAATGCTGCTGCAACAACTATTGCACATTCATTGAACAACATTCAAGCAATCAAGCAAAATCCAACCCTTTGAGCTTTTAGAGTCAAACTCTTGTACCCAACTTGTGTATTTCATTGTAATCTTTTATTTCAAGTTTGGGGTTAAGTGTTCTTGTAATTTGGGCAAATATTCACCTTGTGAGGACATTATCCATTTGCTATTTTTTCTTGTAAAAGAGTGATCCTTGATCAAGCTTTGGGTAGAAAGCTTTGATCGATTGTAACGGTTGCCTCGTTAGCCAAGAAAAGGGGAAGAATTCTATAGTGAATTGGTTGAAATCCTTAGTAGGAAGCTAAGGTAGTGGACGTAGACCTTGTTAGAAGGTTGAACCACTATAAATCCTTGTATCCCATTGTCTATCACTTTCCATTTGCTTCCAAAAATTTTAAATTGCCAATTCACCCCCTCTTGGCCACCATCTCAATTGATTGATCATCCTAACATAATACATATAATATACGTTACCTTTTCTTAAAATAACTATTGGCCTTATTTGGTAAATAGCGGTTTGAACCAAAATTAGAGGTTTGAGCTAATATTAGAGGTTTGACCGGTCAAATCCGCTAATTTGGATGTTTGGTCGGTAACAATTAAGGGCACTTCATTAAAAAGTAGACAACTGGTTTAAATAAGGATCAAATATGATCATGTCCTTACATGTCATTTTGCTTGTTTAAATAATCAAACAACTATCAGTTAATTTTACCAAACAGTTTTATACAATCGGCTAATACAACCCGCTAGTTAAATTAGCTAATACAATCAACTATCAGTTGTTTGCTAATTGCCAAACAACACCATTATAGGTTACCAACGGGTTTTGTCCAAGTGATAAGCAGTTTGGTATCGTTTAAGCAACTCTCGATTTCGAGGTCTTGTGTATATAGAAAATCTCTATTGGATAATCATCCACCAAACTAGGTATGCGATACGAGTCAATTCAAATTAATAAAAAAAATAGAATACACAAACATTTTAAGAAACAGTCCCATATGGAGACAAAAATTCTAATGCATGGACAGTTGGACACCCTATTTTATTACCACATTTTTCACATATTATAGTCAAGTTCATTATAATCAACTTAATTAATGCGATATTTATAGATAAAGAAGCATTTTAGGAAACAATTCTCTATTTTCGTAATTGCTGTCCAAGCTCAATTATAATCAATATATTAAAATAACTTAATTAATGCAATATTCAATTTTTGGGTAAAATTATTGCAATATTATTGGCCATGGGTAGATAAATATTTTAGGAAACAGTCTTATGTATAAACCTAGAATTTTGACAAGTAATGTTATAAATTTATATAAAAAAACAAATCAATTTAATTTGATGAGCAAACACATTTGGTCGGTTAGTCGAGTTGTTCATTTTTGTTTTTTCATATTCCCATTGGTCATAGGTTCTAAACCCACTAGGAGCGCTCCCCTTCCTTCCCCTAGAGTCCCTTCCCCTTCTCTCTAGGTAAGATTAGGATTAGATTTAGAATTTATAAAAAAATATATATAATCAATTTAATTAACATAATACTCATTAACACTCTTATAAAGTACGTGGGCTTTTTAGAAAAATAACATTTTCTATGGATAAAATTATATAATGTTCATATTATCGGATCGCGCGTTGATCGAGTCGAATTCGAGTTATTTTCGAGCGGTTAAATTCAGTTAGCACCCTAATCCTAACTATGAATAAAATTGATTTGGGTCGTTTAGATTCTATTTTAAAAAAAAATTATGGTTTATGTAATTCAAATATTAACCGACTGTTTATATTTTCATGAATATTTTTTAATTAAAATTTTGAATTATTCCTCTCAAACTAGTGGGTATATGAAATGCACTCAAACCTAAGACTATGCGGAGAACCGATATTATTCCAGTTATTATTATTAATAACAACAATCAAAATAATATGTATACAATTTCTCAACAAAAGCAATGTGCTCGAAATAAAAAGTATCTTAGCAAGCCAATGAGTCGTCTTATTAATATCCTATCGAATCCAACAAAAATATATATGTTGAAAAAGAACCGAGCATCCATCAACATGAGGAGTGATGACAAAACCAACTCTGAAAGAAAAACAAACAAACTTACAAAAACAAGACCAAAAATGTGTACGATGCAAGATAAAAACTTCCACTATTTGTAAGATACAAGAAAACTTTTTTATAAAAATAAAATCATAAATATACAAAATAAATCATAAATTTGTAAAATAAAGATTGTTGATTACTGAATCATGTGTCAATTTCGATCAAATCGACACAGGCGATGAGTGAATGTGAGAAATGAAACAAGTCAATTAAAGAAAATGTTAAAAAATAAAAAATTGAAAGATGAAAAAGTTGATTATAATTATTATAAATACTGTTAAATTTAAAATTTTAAAAGTTGTTTTTTAAGATTAGGATCAAATTATAATAATGTGTAAAAATTCAAAATTAAATTTTGGGCTGTCGGAGTTGAAAATGGTAGATTTGGGCTCGGGTAGTCTAGGATTCGGGGAAGAAAGGGAAACTCTATCGAGTTTAGAGCTAGATTTAGAGATTTAGGGTTTGAAATTGGAAAAATTAGGTTTTTTAGGGTTCCGGTCGACGGCCGAAATCGCCTCATGGCGGACGGCCGGAGGAGTTACGGTGGTCAGAGGTCATAGTGGGTGACCGACGACCGAAAATCGCCTCATGGCGGCTGGCCGAAAGAGTTACAGTGGTCAGAGGTCGTAGTGGGTGGCCGGCGAACGGTGGCTTGAAGGGCAGAGAGTGGCCGAATATTTGGGTGTTCATCGTGTTCTTCATGAACACGTATGAACGCCATATGGAAACCCATAGCTTTGATCCATTTTGGGTGGGAAATACATGTTTGTGTTGAGAGAGTTTTTGAGATAGGGGATAGAGAGGGAGGAGCTCGACCGAAATGAAACAAAAAACCCAAATTTGGGCATTTATAGTCCCAAAACGGCACCGTTTTGGTGCTGGGTTTGGAAGACCCGCGAAATGAACCCGAGTCGGGCAGGTAACCCGTGCTTTTCTATCCGGGTATCCTTTGGTTATGGCCCAATATTTTGCCCTTCATTCAATTCAGTCCTCAAATCCCTTAAATTCGACCCTGTACTTTGCATTTCTTTCAATTCAGTCATCCATTTCCCTTAATTGAACTCCAGGGTTTATAGCTATTTCAATTGGGTCACTGAAAATTTGTAAATCGGGCATTAGATTTGTGATTGTCTCATTTTAGTCCTTATAGTAATAAAATCCAGTTTCAATGTTCATTTCAATTTGTTTTAATTATTTATTTAATTGTTTCAATTAATTGTTATTAATTTATATGTGTGCATATTTTAAAAATAGCATATAGTATGTTTTTGTTAGATAATTAAGCACCCTTAGACTTAATTTTTGTTTAGAGCCTTTTAGTTTAGGATTTTTATTTAGGATTTCAATAATTAAAATAGGATAGATAATTGTAGTAATTAAATGCATATTAAATATAGTTTAAAATTCCAATTTGGATGATGTTCCATTGTTTACAATGGGGTTTTATCTCAAAGTGAATTTAACAAACTATATTTAATATACATTCCACTTAAAATTAAATATTAATTTAGTTCTTTAATTAAAATTAAACAAATAATTAAATACATTGTAGATAAATTAAATATATATCGAATAGAATATTTGAGGTTCAAATCTGGATGGTGTTCCATTGTTTACAATGGGGTGTTATCTCAGCCTTGGTCATAAAGGTGTATATTCGATATACATTTTCACCTATAAAATTGATTAAATAATTTGTTAGAGCCTTGATTAAGATTAGAACTTTAATTAATTATAAGAATTAATTAATTAGGAATATGATTAATTTAAAGGCTTTAAATATATGGAAGGTGTTCATGAAAATGATATTTTCTCATAAAAGCCATTAAATTAATTAATATTCATAGTTTTAAACAACTAATTGATTAGAGCTTTATTAGGGATAGTACTTAAAATTGACAAGACAATAAAATATCATTCATTAAAAACCTTTTATGTTGGAAATTCATTTTTAAATACGAATAGGGGTGCCACTTAACGGGGTGCTTTTAATCTCGTATTCGAACAAAATGAATTTCCTAATAAAAGGATATCTGCATTCGGAATTTAAATTCAATTAATAATTATGGGATAAATTAAATTCAAATAATTATTCGAAATGCTAAAATGCCACGTAAAATTAAAGGTACCGATAACGGGCGTTCGTAGCGGTGCTAATCCTTCCCTACACGTAACCGACTCACGAACCCAATTTTTAAAGATAGAATCTCTGGTTTGTTTTTCGGTGTCCGGTCTACCTTGAAGTGATCGGTGGCGACTCCAAATATTTTTAAAGATAAAATAAGGAAAATTCGATCTAATATAAAGAAAATTTTTAGGATTAAGTTAAAAATTGCTAAAAACCCTAATTTTCCAAATGATCGATCGTCAAGTTATTTTTCACACGTCCCGATTTTTCAAAAAAATGGTCGATTGTTTCGTCTTGTTCGCTTAAGTCTATTGTAATCATTACCACGAGTACTATTTTCCTCCATTTAGGTTTAGGGAGGTTTTTAACGAGGCTTGTGGTAATGATCCATTTTTTCATAAAAAAGAATCTATTTATTTTCTTATTAAATCAATGACAATTTCATAACTTTTAATAATTAAAAGACACAAACAAAATATTCTATAACATGAGAGACTATTTAAATATTTTAATTATTTTTTAAAGTAGTCGGGAAATTCTAAGGTGAGACACCTTAGGGTGAGGCTAAAATGCGACCTTATATATAAATTCTTATCATTTTTGTAAGAATTTATGTAGGACTAGATAATAATTTAAGTAGAACTGAAATTTTTACTAATTGAGTAAGAATTTATATAACTATATAAATTCTTACCAATTTGATAAAAAATTATATAAATTATAATTTAAATAAAAATTTATATAATTTCGTCTTATTTAATTTACACCCTCACCCTATAACTACCCAAAGTAGTCACGCAACCATTTCAGAAAGCGTTACATAGAAAGTCGAAACCCTATAAATAAATACCCTCCTCCCCCTTCCACTGTCCACCAAACCCTCAAATATCACCGACCCCGGATCAATTACCTCACTAAACATATCCAATGGCTCCTATTGCTGTCGGCGATGTGCTTCCGGACGGCACTCTCTCCTGTTTCGACGCCGAGGATAAGCTCCAGCAGGTGACCGTACAATCCCTTGCCGCCGGTAAAAAGGTCATCATTTTTGGCGTTCCCGGTGCCTTTACACCTACTTGCAGGTAGCGATTCTCTCCTATCTGATTTTTTTAACCCTCCGTTTCCGTTCAACGGTGCGTGTTTTTTTGTGGATATTTTTTTCATGGAGGTATTTTGATTTTGTGTATAACACAGCTTGAAGCATGTACCTGGGTTCATCGAGAAAGCAGGGGAGCTTAAATCCAAGGGCGTTGATTAAATTATTTGCATCAGCGGTAAATTTCTATTTCTATTTTCATTAATATTATTTTTATTCTATTTTACTTAAAATTTAATTTCCATTCGGCGTCAAATTTGTCTAATATTTTTAGCATTTAGAAGATATTTTAATCTTCTTAAAGTAGAATGTAAATTTGACTTTGTATGTGAAACAATGAAAGTGAAGGAAATGTGCAAAAGTTTCCATTAACAAACTGCTGAATCTAATTTTATTACTATTTACTTTTGATTGTAACTTTTCCGGGGAAAAAAACTGACAAACTTAGTTTTAAAACGGACTGTCATCTGTTTTGCCCAATGAAATGAATGATAACAAGTGTTGTTTTGATTTTCTTTTGTAGTTCCAATTCAAATTGTAAAATGGGTACTTTAATCCATGTATATATGTTTGATATAGTTTGAAGTTTGACAGTGCAGAACTGTGGATAGAACTTGAGCAGGAAAATAATTTCTTAACATATATTCTCATATTTCAATTCATTCATATCTGAAATTATTTAGTTTTACAAAACTGGGATTAAATTGCACTTTAGAATCTATGATGCATAGATTGTTTAGATGCTTTAACCTGTTAATGTCCTTTCTTCATTTGAATTATATATTCTTAGAAAATATATTTGAAAAGTAGATATGAACTCAAAATTCTGAAAAAGAAAACAAGTTTAAAAGCAATAGGATGTAAACTGTGAAGTTCTCGATGGTTGATTACCTGGGTTGAGTAGATTATGTTCAGAAATCCGATATTGTCCCGTTTGTAAAGGTATGGAGACTTGTAAGCTTTTCTGCTTTGTAGCATTTCTAAAATTCCGAATTGAATTTGCAGTGAATGACCACTTCGTGATGAAGGCATGGGCCAAAACCTACCCTGAGAACAAAGACGTCAAGTTTCTGGCTGATGGTTCAGCAACGTACACCCATGCCCTTGGTCTCGAGCTTGACCTTGGCGAGAAAGGGCTCGGCACTCGTTCTAGGAGGTTAGCGCTCTTGGTCGAGGACCTCAAGGTGAAGGCAGCAAATGTCGAAACCGGTGGGGAATTTACTGTTTCCAGTACTGATGACATCCTTAAAGCACTTTAGATTTGCTTTGTGCACGAAAATGTCTGTTTTGTTGGCCTTGGAATCCATAGCCTTCTTCTAAAACTATCTGTTTCAGTCCTTATAACAGTGGTTGTTAATATGGGAACTTCATGGTTATTAATAAGAACAGATACCTTGCTCTAATTTCCTCCTTAGATTGTAATTAGCGGGTGAAAAGATATTATTATTCGGTATACAAAAGTTTTTTTTTTAACTTAAAAATAATTTTATAAAATAATTTTCTCATGTGTTTTATTGTACCACATGTATCATGTGTTTTATTGATTTATTTCTTTTAAATTTCAAGTATGGACTTATTCCGCTCTTTCGTTATATATAATATTTATCTATAAAGAATTTAAGCTTTTAATGTTAAAATCTTGATTTGAGGACTCATTAAAAAATATTAAAAGATGGTTCATGAATAAAGTAACTAGAATTTTATTATGGCTTAAATGAAAAATAAGTGTCTAAAGTATGTTTCTTTTGAACTTTAGGTGCTTAAAATATTTTTTTGTTAAAAATAAGTATTTAAAGTTTATACCGTTGCAATTTTAGGTGCATGGCTGTTAAGGGGTGTTAAAAAAAATTGTGAACCAGTCAATTTTGATATGTGACATTAATTTATTTTTTTTTTAAATATTTTGAAGAAAAAACTAAAAATTTTCAAATTTTTAGAAAATCCTAAAAATTTTCAATTTTTACAAAAAAAGTCTCAAAATCTCAAAAAAATTTCAAACTCAAACCCCCAAATCACCGCTGCTCCCACCGCCAATCATCGTCCCTGAGCACACCTATTTAGTCGTCGGACCTAGACGGTTGTTTTTCTCAACACGGCATCACCGAAAACGCCAAACGGCGTAACAGTCGAACGTCAATCTTGCGTTCGAGATTCGGCTGGCATGTCGTCTTTAAAAAACGACCTCCTAAATTCGACGACCAAATAGATGTGCTCAGGGACAGCAATCGACGGTGAGCGCGGCGGCGATTTGGAAATTTGTGTTTGAAAAATTTTAGAGATTTAGGGTCTGGTTTGTAAAAATTATAAATTTTTCAGGATTTTCTGAAAATTATTTTTTTGTAAAAGAATTGTTTTAAGTTTTTTTTATTTTTTAAAAAATAAAATAAATATGATACGTGTCAAGCATTGATTGGTTAACAATTTTTTTTAACATCCTTTAACGGTTGAGCACCTAAAATTGCAACGGTGTAAACTTTAGGCACTTGTTTTTAGCAAAAAAATATTTTAGGCACCTAAAATTTAAAAAATGTATACTTTGGGCACTTACTTTTCATTTAAGCTTAAGCCAGAAAAAAAAACTTTGAACTTAAAAAAAATCAATTAAGTATCTAAATTTTTTGCACTCAATTAAGCTTTTGATCAAAAGATTAAATTAATTAAATTTTTGAACTAAGAAATTGAATCATTTAAGCCTTTTGACTATTAAATCTTGACATTTTTTTAGATAAGTTGATGTAATACATTGTGTCATGGTGTTTTCGCTTGACACTTTTAAAAAATTTATTTTTTAAAAAAAATTCTTTGAAAATTTTGAAAAACTTATAAAAAATATTTTTTGAAAAAAATCTGTAAATACAATATGATAGAATTATAGTGTATTATGTGTCAGTAATATCTAAAGAAAAAACTGTTAAGATTTAATGATCAAAATTAATCAAATAGCTTAATTGATTCAATTTCTTGGTTCGAGGGCTTAGTTGGTTGTTTTTCAAATGCTCAAGGGCTTCTTACATCCTTAAGTCAAAAAATTTCAATCCATTACATTATTGGTTCGATTTTATTTTGATCATTGAATTGGAAATTTTGTTAATTAGATCACTAAATTATTAAAGTATTTTATTCAAATCACGTGGTAGTTAAATAAATTTGTATAATTACATACTCCATCTGTCCAAAAAATAATGTCTCTTTTGTGTTTTAAAATTGTCTCACTTAAATTGTCCTCTTAAAAAACTCAACAACTTTTACTAAACTCATTTCCTTTTCTACTCTCTTTTTAATTTTTCAATAAAAAAACTTTTAATTTTTAAGGATAAAATAGTCATTTTAATTACTTTACAACGCACCTCTTGCACAATTTTTTTCTTTCTAAAACTACGTGAAAAGTCAACAAGAGACATTATTTTTGGGACGGGGAGTATTTAGTTTTTATTCCTTACCTATTCTATTAGTTGGACTATAATTTTAATTTAATTTAATAATTAGTCCTCTAATCAAATGATGACACATGGTCATAATTGAAATACTATATAGATAGTTTATCTTTATTTTATCTATATGAGTTTTTGGTGAATTTAGTCTCTAAATTTCTTTGCATTATTTAATTTTTACCTTCTATTGTTTCAATAAAACCCAGCTTATTGTTTCAATAAAAATATTTAACAAATTATTCGTTTAAACATGTCGCTAACACTCGCTAGTATTGTTGGATGTTCAATTTGGCTCATTAACTGAATTAACAAATTATGAAAATTGGATTATTGGTTGACGTTGAGTTTCCAATATGACCATGTTATTGTTTTGGCACTTCAACTATTATTTTTGACAAAATAATATCTAATGTTATATTTTTGTTCTGTTTGAGTACTCTGACCGATAAAAATTAACAGAAATGATAATGTGGCTTGGTATAATCATAGTTTTATCCCAAGACACATATATTTTATTAATCTAGTTTAAAATCCATCCACTTAAAACATCATTTTCATTTTGGAATAAAATTACAAATTAATCACCTTTTCTTCTTCTTTATTGACTGCTAAACCCCAAATTTCCCATATTGTCATATTCTTTTCCCAAACACAAAGTATCCAAAAGTGCCCAACCACCGTCCACCCCAACCTCAGTGAGTTGACCGTCTCCTTACCCCCTAAGCATCCACATACAATCTGATCAAGGCTTCGCTAGAAAATTTGCATTTGATGCTGGTGAGATTCGCCCATTTGGGAAGAAGTCTAAAATTGTAGGGTTTTGAAAACTGAGAAACTGCAATTGAACAGAAAAACAATGAATAAAGATCCAATAAATAGCAGTGTGAACAAATTGCACCCCAATAAAGGAGATATGGTCTAGGGGGTCAAGGGGCAATCAGTTTGGATATTCCAATGTTAGAAGACGGTAGCTTGGAGGTGGGTACTGTTGGGTACTTGGTATTTGGGAAGAAGATGATAAATAATTGAAAATTTTGAGGTTTGCCCGAAAATTTGAGATGTCGACTAAATTAGGTCAATTATTTTGAATTGAGACTAAATTGATAATATTATATATGTATATATAAGTGTTTTGGGCTAAATCTGTGATTATACCCAGTCACATTATCATTTCTGTTAATTTTTAATAGTCGGGTACCAAAACTGAACAAAAATGTAACGTTATGTATCATTTTATCAAAAATAATAGTTGGATACTAAAACAGTAATGCGAGCATAGTTAGGGTACTAAATAGGCATTTTACCCTAAAATAATCATACGAAAACCCAAAGGCGCAAAAAAAAAATTGATACATTCCTTTGAAATTGATGTCTATCATCTATGGAACCCCTACAATCGTCAACAGAACCCCTTGTCTCCATCCAACTAAAAGCTTAAGAAGCGATGCAGGAGTGGTGAGCGAAAAAAATCTTGCAGGCTGCTTCGCTAAACAGATTTGAATGCAGCGACAAACAACCACAAAAGGTATAAACTACTGAAAATCACCAACAATCGTAAATAAAAGTGAGCGTCGTGAGAAGCTCTACCTACACAAACGCAAATCTACCATAAAGGTAGGCGAAAACGTGCCATAAGGCAAGGGCGTGCCACAAGACAGAAGAAACAAGCGCAACAAAATGAGCAAAAAGTAAGAACCCAAAACAAGGAGATTCTTATTAAAAAACAAGAAAAAACTAACGGAAAAACAAAATCAAGATATAAAAAAATAAAAAATATTGACGATCAACGATTGTCACTAAGATTGTTGTCGACGTCGACTAAACAAAGAGAAAAAAAATATGAGACAAGAAAAAAACCCTAATTCGTAATATTATTTACTATATTTATCTATTTGTCTATCTATCTATTTATCTATCTATCTAAATTCATACTTACAAAACTTGAATGGATTATGACAAATTCTGACAAATTATCTATATGGATAATAATGAAAATTAGTATTTAATATTATCAAAAGGCTAAAGAGGTTTTTGTGTCTGTGAGTTCGTACTAAATAATAAATTTATTCTTTCGTAAAAAAATACTTAATTTGATTCTCGAACTAGCGAATTATATTAATTTAGCCTTTTAACTAACGTTAATCGTTAATATGCTTATTGTTGGAGTATGTCCAAAGACCAATCATAAGATGATTGTAAAAGACATATTTATTTTATATTGTTTATTAATATAAAGTTATTATTATTATTTTAGTTATTATTCTGTTCATAAATAAACAAACTGAATTATAATAAAATCCTTAGATTAATATGGTTATACTTGAATGTCCTTAGTTGAGTATTATTGTGGGCATGGATAACAATAATATATTAAGACTAATATGTAGTTGATTGATGACAGAGTGTTGTTATAGACATGAAGATGTCAAAAATCAATACATAAGTATGTGTTAGAGAACGACATACTGGACTGACCTGCTATGAGCATGTTTCTTGGATTATTATGTGACAGTCACAACATTGATCATAGTGATAACTACATATACGATCCTTAGACTTGAGATCATCATAATTTTAACACTGTGAGTGATATATTTTGATACAGTCAAAATGTGTGCCGTAACTGGCTACACTATAAAGACTGATATTGGATATGTCACAATCTATATAGCGGGATATGGTTGATCAAGATAGAATTTGTCTCTCCTACATAATATGAGTAATTTCACATGCCACTTGATTGAGTGAGACTAGAAATGCATGGTCATGCTAGAATAAATTGATATGAGATATCATAGTTATTCGTTTATAGTAATCTACTCAAGATATCAATAAATATTAGATGGACTATACAAGTGTGACTATTCTATGACTTGTGTCCAATCTAGATATAAAGAAAAAAATGATGTAATACACGAAAAAGAGTTAATCACGAAGAGGTTATGTCAAACCACGACTTTCTGTAACTTAGGTGGCAATGATATATTGCTAGATGCCACTCATTGCTTGTAATATTAGAATTGTTCTAGATAGTTACATGAACCTACAATGGTCACACCCTATGATTGAAACAAACAAATATCGACTAGATAGCATGTGTGCAAACTTATTGTACACGAAATTAGTTAAAACCGAAATTATTATAATTATTGTAATTATATAGATAATTTTGGCTATATATATTTAATACTAGATAATTATTGTAATTATCAAATGCTATTGAAATAGAAATATCCCTAAAGAAACCTAATTAAAGTAGAATTAGATTTTACATATTTAAATATATTCAGTTAAATATATTGTATATTTAATGAATCTGAATTTAATTAGGATTAGGGTTTTGAATGCTATATAAAAGCATAAGGTCTTGCAGCAAAAAGAATGTCAATCGCTAAAAACCTCTCTAACAATTAGAGAAGTAAAATATTGTTCGTTTTTATTTGGGTGGACAATGTAAAGGTCGGAAAGCTGTTGTGACGACTTGGACTCTACATCTTGACTGGAAGAATCAGATTCTTCTACGTCCCTGCAGTTATCAGATTTAATTGAGGTAACATTTCATCATTTTTCACCCCAAATTCGTCGTGGGTGGCAACATGTGAACGATGACATGCTAAATTATAAAATATTTCTACATTATTAGTCTTGTGTTTGAATTATAAGCATAATTTTTATTTGTTTCATTTAAAGATTATATGAAAGTTTAAAAATATAAAAAATACTCTTATAATAATATCATAATCTATTTTAAAAATGTATTTTAACTATTTTCTAAATGATGCGGTACACGGTTAACATGTGACACCAACCTTATTAATGGATTTATATAAAGATAGACTAAAGAAAATAGAGATAGAGATTAACAGGGGTTATCTATAATGAAAAGCAAATTCGACGGGGAGAAAGTGAAAATTTAAGAAGTATCGGTATGCTATTTCAAAATAATAAAAAAAGATGAGGGTTTGCAAAATTTAGTAAAAGCTTTCGCCTCTCACGCAATTCCATGGCGGAAAAAACAGATACGTGGCGCTAGGGTTTATATACCCCATCCCGACTGTAGAGTTTCCGTAGTTTTAGCCGTCGGCTGTTAGAGAAGAAGGGAAACAGAGCGAGAGAGAAATGGGGTCTAGAGATAAGGACCAAACGACGTCGCATCACCAGCCACTCATTAGCAGCCTTGTTGTGGGGCCTTCGTCAAGCGACGGAGCTGATGGTGGTGCAGGCGGAGGACGAGGCCGTGGGGGTAGCGATTACGAGCCTGGAGAGGTCCGGCGTGAGCCGCTTCCGTATTCTCGCTCTGATCGATACAAGGATGAACCTGGTTGGTCTTTCTCATTGAATTGTTTTACTTTTTTTTCCTTTTTCAGTTCAATCAATTATTGTTTATTGTTTGATTTTGTTTATTTTTTTTATTAATATACTTATAACGTCAAGTTCAAACCAGAGGTGAAATTGGCAATGTACTGGGCGGTTATGTTGGAGCTTCATAGGAATTGGCGAGCTTTAACTACTTAAATTGTATTCCAGTTTGCTTTCCCATTAGATTTGTTTGTGAATTGTGCTATTGAGGAGTTAATAAGGCAAAATCTTACCCTAATAATACCCATTCTAAAACTATTCAACCAAATGACTCTCAAATAAAATTATTTATGGAGTTAATAAGTTGCATTTGACAAGGAGCGTCTTTGCTCCGCGTCAAAAGCTCCTTCGAATAAACACGACACATCAACCGTGCCTTTGAATGCACTGAAGTATGCAAATGAAAATTAAAAAAAACTAGTAAGAACCAAATTTGAAGTTTAGCTCCAAGAATTGAAAAAAATGAAAATTGATGTTAATATTAGTTCATATATCACAATTGGAGTTTTAGCCTTTGTTTGTTATCAATGTGAGATTATCTTTGTTTTTTTAACTTATGAATTTCATATCGATAAGAAACAAGAGCTAACACTCCAATTACATTTATATAAACTAACACCAATAATATTTGCAATACATGGAGCTAAATCTCTTGTTTGGTTTTTGTTAGTGTTAGTTTATATAGATGTAATTGGAGTGTTAGTCTTTGTTCGATTTGAAATTCATGAGTTTAAATTATATATATCATATGAAAAAATCTAGAAGAAAACTTTTTAGCTCAAATCTCACATTGATAAGAAACAGAGGCTAACACTCCATTTATGCCTATATAAACTAATGTCACTACCATTTTTTAATTTATGAAGCTAAATTTCAAATTTGGTTCTTATTAGTTTAATTTATTTTTCATTTTCGTCATACAATGCATTCAAGGCACGGTTGGCTTGTTATGCTTTTTTGGAAGGTGCTCCCCGTAACACACTTTTGGTGTGGATCTGCCATTTTGGCCACATGGAGCAAAGAAGGGGCGGATAACATGGTATGCCTTTGCTCTACGTGGCCAAAATGGGTGCCATCTTCGTAAATAATTTTGTTTGGGTGTCATTTTGTTAAATAATTTTAAAATAGGTTTTATTGGGGTAAACTTTCTAGTTAATAGGCTACTAAATGAATTTAGGGCACCTAACAAGAATATGATTCATGTTCTTGACAGGGGAAAGTAAGCTGTGAGACAAATAGCCTAATTGCAGTGTATTTGTAATTTCTATTAATACATTTTTGTGTAAGGGTATTTGTTTATGCAATGTCGTGTAAACTCCACTGTTTTACATGTTTTAGTTCCCAGTACCATGTTTCTATCTGTTGTATTTGCATCTGGTTCTTGCAGCCATTTTTTAATTGCTCAGTTGTTTATGTTCTTGCAGAGTTAGATTTTGTAAACATTATTTGGTGACTACTACAGTTCAATGATTTTGTTCAATATCTATGTAATAGTTACCCTATAGTGGGGATTGTACCTGTTGTTTTTTTTCCTTATGTTGCATGTCAAGCATGTGGATCTAATACCCTCATGTAGTATCGAGTTGCAAATGAATTTGCTGTTGTGTGTTACAGCTGTGAGTGTTGCCTGCAAGAACTTGGGTCTTGATGAAGGCTTTTTGGTGTGAGTGCAATCTTGGATCATTGTGGGGGTTAATTGTTGGTTTTTTGTATTGAAAAGGGGGGGTTTTGTGCCAAATGACATCTCTATATGTTGGGTATGATGAATAGACTTGTGCTACCGCACTAAAGACAATATTGCATTTCAGTTTTGAAGCTATGGTCACTTGTCAGATCGGGCAAGAATTTGGAGATAGTTACCAGTGGTTGGGTTTGATAGAATGTCATGTCTAATTTGAAATGCTAATTTCATTTCCAGTTTAAGAGGTTTGTGGTCAAGTTTTCAAGATATTTGCAAAAGATCGTACTGGAATCAGACTACTGACAGCCTCAAGTGGTTTTAATGGCTAGCTTTGGTTACGCTCAGTGGTAAGGCTGGTCTCTTGAATGGAAAAATTAGTGTGTTTGAGGGCATCAGGATATGTTAATGGAGGCCAGCGTGGTGTATCTGGTTACTTATAATAAACTTTTGGGGTGGAATATTCCGGACCATTATAACTAGTTTTGTTTGTGGGAGTGGAGCTATATCTCTCCTGGACTTTTGTTGGTTTTGTTAATTTATGGAAGTGCACGATAACAATAATACCAGTATCCGGTAATAATAAACTTTTGGGGTGGAATCTACTTGGCTTTAGGCTTGTTTTTTATTTTCGTTTTTCTTCTGGGAGGGATAATTAGGTTTCGCTTTAGGCTGAGATGGGCTTTTTAGAAAATTTGGTGCCTGTTGGCTTATGGTTTAATTTCTATATCCACATGGGTTGATATCTTTGGTGGTTTCGATCCTCATGGGTGGATATCAATTTGTATGAAGGTTTTTGGTGGTTAATGACTTTTATGTTGGACTATCATGTCGTATGTATATGTTCCATTCTATTCTCCGCCGACCACAGTGTGGATGCTCTCCTTTACCTCCATTCTACCTATGCTTTATCAAATGAGGTTGCTCCAGATTTATGATATTGGGCTTCATAGGTCAGATATTAGGTTGAAAATATATCGTTAAGCATGTAAGTTTTACAAGATAGACTTTTGGTGCTTGAATCTAGGAAAACGACCTTTTTCCTTCCTGATGACTGAGAGCTGCTATATTGGTTTTGATATACTGGTAAAATGCTGTGTTTGAAAGGGAAAATAACTTTTGAAACAAGTATTCCCTTTTGTACTGGATTTTTCATTCTGTACCCATGATGGGAGGAGATCTTGAACACTGGTAACCATCCTTGCGAACTTTATTTATTGGTCCTTTGAACAATTGATTGCCCAGAAGTCTCTCTGCAGATAAACACATGTTTTCCATAATATTTCTTGTATTCAAATTAGATTTGCTTATCTATAGGAGCTGTTGCCTTTTTTCTTTTCCAGGATATAGAATTCGTGCAGGTTCAAGTTCTCCAATACGTCGTAGGGATGCAGATCACCGATATGGTTCCAATTTTGATCGCTCAGGTTGGCCATCACGAAGCCGTGATTTTGGTAATGGTAGGGATCCAGGCAGATATCGTGGCTCTTCACCTCCTTATACTCGAGGACCAGGTGGTGGCAGGCAACGCAGCAGCAGAGATTTTGATGGGACTGGATATGGTCCTGGACCTATTGGAGGTGAAGGATTGACTAGAAATAATCCTAACGTGCGACCCAGGGAAGGAGATTGGATATGTCCAGATCCTTTGTAAGTATATAACCTTCATACCATGAATTTTGTTTCAAATTTCCCTCTTACTACTTTTACGTTTCTTGCTTTGCATTTCGTTGACGCCTTCTTGTTTCCCTGTTTTCTTCAATCAGTTGAGACGCTTTTTTCTGTTTCTTGTGCTTCAAAATTCAAAATTCAAAATCATTCAAGATTGTATAACTTTAGTTTATTGTTGAAATATTTTTTTTAAGTTTTGTCCTGCATGTTACATTTTATTTTATATCTTACCAATTACCTTGTTGCAGATGTGGAAACTTAAACTTTGCAAGAAGAGAGTTCTGCAACAACTGCAAGAGATTCCGCTATGTGCCCGTGGGAAGTCCCCGTGGAGGTTACCCTGGTCCCCTGCCATCACATGCACCTCCCAGGCACTTTCCTATGGATCTATCACCACCTCGCAGGAATATGAATGGCGGCTTTAGGTCTCCTCCTCGTGGTTGGGCTAGGGATGGTCCCAGAGACTTTAGAGCTGCCGGTCCACCACCACATAGGCATGAAGGTAGGTTTTTTGATCATAGCATGCACAGGGATCGGCTGGATTATGTAGAGAGAAGTAGATTCGATAGGCCAATGCCAATGGATTGGGGACATAGAGATCAAGGAAGGGATAACTTGTTCCATTCAAGGAAAGAGTACAAGAGGCGACCACCATCTGCACCTCCACTTCCACCAGCACAACTTCCTCCCCGTGACAGACCACGTGATGTGAGAGAGAGGAGTAGGTCACCAATCAGGGGTGCCCCTCCACCTAAAGAACACCGTCGCGATATGTACCTGGAACGAGGAAGAAAGGGTGTACGGGGACTGGGGAGAGACAGAATGAGAGATCCATTTTGAGCCAAGCCAATGATAGAATCTTTAATATTGGTGTGCACTTGGACATAAAATTTGGTGTTTGGATTTTGGAGCTGGTTCCAAATAAATTGGGAATAAAGCTTTGTGGTTGGATTAAGTTTTTTTGTTGTAAACTTTTGAGGGAAGTGTTAAGAAGACAAGCAGGATTTAGTTCTCTGTGCTTTGGTCGTAATTTCAGTTGACAGTTAAATCAATTCTTTAGCAGATCCTGCCACCCTCTCTCTTATAATCTATAACCATCATTTAAATATTTTTGACCGTTGAAAACCATAGCATTTCGATGCAGCCATATATATATTGGTGGAGAAGATCAATAGTGTCGGCATCTTCATTGCACCAAGGACAAACTGATGTTATATATGGACATATTACGTGCAGCATGAAAAACTCTAGTAGGTACTAGAATGTGATGGAGGAGTTCCCAAAGAAAAAAAGAGAGAGAGAGTTCTCGGGATAGGTTATAATTTGGAAAACTATATAAATGAGTTATGGGTTATTTAAATGGTATAAATTAAGTAACCTACGGTTAAAACTTAACAGTGGTGACAACAAGGAAATTTGGTTTGAGCGGGACTCGAGTTTATGTATAGTTGGGGGAAAGTGAAGCACCCTACCATTGAGTCAACCATCGCATTTATAATATGAATTACAACATCTAATATATATCTTAAATGATAGTTAATGTCCAAAAAACAATCTAAAAGACAATATCGCCTCGTTTTATGTCATCATTACTCGATGATGTGGAGTGTGCCACTTAACCATGCCTGCAACAAACATAAGAATAGTCACTGTTTTATGCCAAGGACTGGAAAATGGAGAATGGATCACTGCTAAACCCCATTCTTTAACCGTCCTCATTGGGGATTCTCTCCATGTTAGCTGGTTACATTACAAGAGAGGAATTGTGATTCCGAGTTGGAATAGTTCATTTATGTTTGTTGCAGGCATGGTTAAGTGGTAGATTGCACACTCCACATCATCGAGTAATAATGACATAAAACGAGGCGATATTTTCTTTTAGATTGTTTTTCTGACATTAAACTATCATTTAAAATATATATTAGATGTTGTAATTCATATTATAAATGTGATGGTTGACTCCGTGGTAAAGGGTCTAAAAGTGCCTCATTTACTTCTGCTATAAAGGGCTCGAATCTAAAATTTAGAACTTAAAATTAAAATTAAAATTTAATTTTTTAGTATTAAAAAATAAAAAAAAGGACCGTTGAGTTTAGATCTTTCTTCCGAAGCTCCCCACGAAAAGTATACGATCAATGGAATTGCAAATACGAGGAAGGCGCCCACAATTACATGTATATTTAGTTGAAGAAAAACACTACATAGTTTTTCTTCATCCAGATTCGTATCTTCCAGAACCATTCCTTGACATTCAAACTTTAGATATAACATAGAGAGAATCACAAACACAATAAAACGAACACTAAAATAAAAACAATATTTATACAAAAAGCAAAAAAAAATTATGTAAAGAAAATAAATTCACGTTAAACTCCAAATTGTTCGCTTCTATAGATAGCATAATTCTTATTGCTTTAAACCATTGGGTGTTCCCAGAAATATAAAAGAGCAACAGACATTTTAATATGAAACACCAAATCCTTATTGCCTTCATTACATGATAATAGACCACACTGGGTAGATTTCTGGGCTTTACAGCCTTGACTTTGATGCTGCAGATGGCGTTGCAGATGCACTCTACAAATGGAAAAATCAAGTAAAATAATAAATGAAGGTAAACAACATCCTGAAACTCAGATTTTAGGAATTATCAAATGGGACACACCAAGCCTACGCTACCTAAATTGCCCAAAATCTTTTTAATCCTTAAAACGAATGCTTAAACACGCTCGGATACACATAAACATCATTAATATTAATGATATAATTTTCAACTACAAATACGCCAACCTTTCTTAAAAGTTAAATCCAACCATTATTTATGTATTACAATTAAACATGAATGAATGAAAGAAATATAAAATAATGCTCCTAAGTGACTGTATTAATGATGTATAAAACTGAACCAAAATTCCCTGTATTGAACTGCTCCAAACAAACTTTTCTCTCGTATATTGCATGTTATATTAATTGTGTTTATTAAATTTTTTTCGTCCATCCATGGACACCGACTAAAAAAGAAAAGGAAAAAAAAAAGATAAAGGTCTTACCAATGGGATGCCCTTAATGGCTCTTTCTTCCAAAAACTTCGATGGTTTGTAGAAGCCGCCATACATTTCTGACCATTTCTTAAGACTTCTATATACATGGTTCGCCCCTACCATATCTGCCCAAAATACTATGCCACCACTGCCCAAAATAAGAAAATACAATCACTGTCAGATGTGGGAATTACACCCCTAAATAATGATTTAATGCAACGTTATCACACATAAACATCCTTGTTTAAACTATGCGAAAGTAAGAGATCGATCCCAGTTTGTAAGGATCTATCTTGCTTTGTTGAACCTTTTGCTTTGGAAAATATCTAATGCTTTTAGAAAGGTAAAGACATTTTTGGAGAAACTTTGTTTTTAATGATTTTCTGTTGATTCAAAACAATATTTTTCAGTTGATCATGTCATCTTCTCAAAAAAAGTACTTAAATAATTTAAAAAAGAAACATTTTTCAAAATATAGTTTTCATGATAAATAAATCCTAAGCAATATTAAAAATCAGATACTAGATTGAGGATAAACTTCACGACATTAAAAGATTTTCTAATTAGTTATAACTAAAGAAGTAAGACATTGTCCCTGAATTTTCTTCACTCCACCTGCTCACAAAAAGTTCAAGAGAAACAGCAGTCAATGGATTGACGAAAGACTTACCAATAAGATGGGAAGCTCATTCCGAGAACAGATGCAATATCAAGGTCAGATGCACGCACGACGATCCCTTCATTGAGAACCCGGCATGCCTCATTGACTACCGGGAAGAGTAACATCTCCAGAATTTCTTTATCAGTAACCGAAATAGGCTGTCAAACAATTGCCACAACGATACATTAGATATTTTACCTACAAAGGCCAAAGAAAAGGTGATTGCAGTTGTCACCAGTCTTTGTCTTGTATAGCCTGCTGCCAATTACCATAGCAGCAAGTTATGTATTGATATCATGCTCATGCATCATAATCTAGTTTAAAGAATAATATTTTTTTTATATGACCTTTGGTATGTTAATAATTTATGTATATATATTTTACCATGTTTGTGTTTTTGTTCATGTTCATGTTTTTTCTGTGTCGTATTGTGATTTGTGTCCTGTTTTAGTTATTTTCTCTAGTCGCATAATTTAAGTTTTTTCAATGTTACCATGTCATTGGAGTGATAAATCTTAAAGTTAGCCATCAATGGACAAAATTCCATGCTTATAGGTTATCTAGTTACCTTTGGAGGCAGGAGTACTTACCTTTCCGGCGGGCATAATATTGGTAAGCCGTCTAGACTCCTCAATAATAGGCAACACAGAAGGATCAGGCTTTGGTTTGCTTCCCTTCTCATAAATATAGTATCCTTTCCCATTTTGTTTCCCTGAAATACCAAAAGTTCATGAAATGTCAAATGTCCCAATAACAAAGGAACATACATCGACAACGCTATTATAAAGGGGGGAGGGGGAGAATGCCATAGGAACAGAAATATAGTATTCATTTACCATTTCGTCCATTTTTAACTAAAAGTTCAACCAGTGGAGATTTGAATACTCGATCTGAGAATGCTGTTTCATATTCTTTCCCAACAGCCATGGCCACTCCATAGCCAGCTAAGTCTTGAAGCCTGCAGTTTTCCAAATCAGAAGCATAACTTATCAGTTATCACCATATATCCAGAATATACCAGGGCATATGAGTTGGTATGCTTTGCTTCAAACGAATTCCCAGTCAGATGAACTGAAATCCGATAATTATGTGAACTTTAAGCTCAACTGATCTGTTCCCCTAGTTCTACTAAGCTATTAATGGCTAGATAGTAATATGTAAGCATTAGCTGTGTTGCCGCTGGTGCAGAAGCAGATGCACCAATATGTGGCAACTATTTTCTTCTTAGGTTTCCCAGCTATGGAATGATGATACCTACCTTTTCAATTTCAGAAGCATATATTACAATTAAATCATCACTGAAACAAGCTACAATCAAGATAAATGACAGTTCCATGACAAATATTTGATTGATTTACTCGCTTTTAAAATATATTGCAGTTGGAAAAATGCCTAATCAAATCATGAAAAAGATATCTAATGCTCAAGGGTTAAAGAAAGAAGATTACTGGAAAGGACCCATAGGAAGGCCAAAATTGCTGATCACCCGGTCAATCCTGAATGCATCGACACCTAAACTGACCAATAAATGTGCACCTTGCGTATAGGGGAAGAATGTCCGATTAACTGCGAAGCCAGTGCAATTACCAACCACAACAGGAACTTTCTTTATTACTTTGCCAACTGTCATAAGATCAAGAATTATTTGTGGGGAAGTTTTTTGCGTTCGCACAATCTCCAAAAGAGGCATCAGATGGGCAGGACTGTTTAAGACAGCCAAATCGGACAAGCAAAAAAAAGTCAGTTCAATAAGAATCAATATCAAACAATATATCAATAAAGTAATGAGCATACATAGTACAAACTATAGTGCAATTATATCCAAAAACTACAATTTCAGTTAAGTAATGAGCTATGGCAGTCATGGAACCAACTCATTTTCTGTAAGCTCTAGTCCGTTTTATTCAGTATCATCACTCCCTTAAATATTCATTTCTTTAAGATCTGCAAAAAAATCAAAAATCTTGCGCCATTCACAATTTATCCAAGGGCCGGAATCCATGTTTGTAAAATTTACCATAGTGTGAAGAGGAGAGGGAAAAAATACATTAGGAAAGGAAGAAATCAAAGCTTCTGAAGAAAAGAATTCATGGTACCAAAATCATTCTGGACAGCAACACACGGCATGTGAAAAGATTTCAAAGTTCCATCGACCCTAAGACCGTATGCATAAGAAACACAAAGCATGTGCGGTCCCCAAAAGCCATTCTAGTGCTATGCCGAACAAAAAAGTTAAATGCAGTAAAAAGAAGAGTGGTAAAGTTAGAGTCCAAAGGACCTTCTGTTCATCAGCAGCATTACAGCATCCCAGAAAGGATCTATTTGACTTGGATGATTCTTTTAAGTATGACTAAAGTATAACTACAGATTACTCCAACTGGAATTAAAAAGAAAAAATGCTAAGATATTGGATCACTGAAGAGAAAGTTTACATCTCGGAAAATATTCTTTTGTGCACATAATTTATTAAGGTAAAATTGCCAGGTTATCTAAAATCATTCACCACTCCAGCAGAAATCTTAGTTGCTCTCAATATCCATGAGGGCCACAAGATGCAAGACAAAGGGACGTAGCACCAAAAGTACTGAAATGTAATGCCATTAGAAGTGGCATGGGGATTTAGATGTTAGCTTCGAAGTGTATGATAGAGAATTAGAAAGGCAATAACACAACATCAAGCAAGCAAAAAATAGAATTGATAGCCTGAAAAGCTGAGAACATATAAAACGATCTAATTTATTTCTTCTCCAATTAAATTGAGGTCAATGTGGATGTGTTTGGCAAGGTTATATTACAAGGTTCTTTAAAATCATTCACTAGTCCAGCAGAAATTTTAATTCTCAACATCCATGAGGGCCACAAGATGCACGAAAAATGGCCGTAGAACCAAAATGTAATTCCATTCAAAAAGTCATGGAGGATTTAGATGTTAGATTCCTCCATCTATGAAGAAGCACATGATAGAGAATTAGGAAGGCAATAGCAAAACAGCAAACACGGTAAAATAAATTCGATAACCTGAAAAAATGAGCTCCTATGACACGGTCTTCTGATTTTAATTTTTCTCCTATTAAATTGAGGTCAATAGTGGATGTGTTTGTTGCCAAAATGCAGTGAGGAGGGCAGGCCTTCTCTATCTCACTGAATATTTTTTGCTTTAAAGGGACATTTTCAATAACAGCCTGCAAATAGAAACTAAATTAGAAATATTTTCATTGCAATCCTCCAATATCAGAAAAACGCAAGTTAGAGCATAGAGAAGATAGACAAATTATGAGTATATATAATTATAATATTTTATGTGTGGCCAGGTGGTGGCTATCAATAGTTCCAAAATGTTACAAATACCATAACGTGGCTCACCTCTATGACCATGTCTACATCTTTAAATTCAGCATAATCCAAAACTCCTTTAAGCATTGAGATAGCTTTTTCTGCCCTATCCTTTGTCAGTTTTCCTCTAGTTGCTAAACCTCTAACATTCGCTACCAACAAAAATAAGAAAAGATAAGAAGAAAGATATTAAATTCTATAACATACAACATAGATATCATTCATTAAGATTATCTTTTAAAATAAGAATTAAAACATTATAATTTCTTTCCACTAAAAAAATTCATCAGTTTATTGGCTTAAAATAGGCAATAACTATGAATAACAACCTTGTATCGTTTTTATTCCCTTCTGGAGATATTCAGAGTTAACTTCCTTGAGGACAACGGATATATTGTTCATAATAAGAGCTGTAGCTATTCCAGAGCCCATTAGGCCTCCTCCAATAATAGCAACTTTCTTTACTTGCCTTGGTTTGAGGCCAATATCAGTAACATTTGGCACCTGCAAAAGTAAAATTTCATAGGAAAAAAATTACCACAAAAGATCCCAATTGGTTGTGGGACTTCACTGTCAACTGTAAAGTTGGAATTCCTCCACTGCTTGGAGACAGCCAACTACTTTCACATGGCAAGTGCTATCATACGCCAAATTTCTGCTAGAGGAATTAAACGAGAAAAGGTGCAAAATGTTCCAGCCATTAGCGGCTACCTTTGATGTAGCCCTCTGGGAAAGGAACACATGAACAAGACCTCTTGCTGTGTCTGAAAGGACTATCTCCTTAAAAACTTTGGCCTCCTGCATAGATAAATTCCAATGCAAGAAATTAATATGAATAGATGACTATCCAAATGTTCAAGTACAACTGAGTGGAGATTCTTATAAGACTAAACATTATCACAGATAAGATTAAAGGGAAAGGATCCTACAAAATACATTACTGCATGCCCCCAAAGTTTGAGATACTATCATAAATAATTCATTACGAAAGAAGAAAAAAAACAGCATATACTATTATACATAAACAACAAAACATCAGAAGCAATTTCTTCAGCAAGGAAGACAACAATGCAAATAAATGCAATAGGCCTCAAAACCAAAAACTACCTTTAGAACTCCACTATATCCCCCATGGACAATACCCTCCTCAATTACATCTAGACATGTCTGATGATGAGGCAAATTTGGGGCAGTCTTTTTGGCTTGTTGTCTTGCAATTCTTAACACCTCCCGTGCTTCAGAGAGGGATCCAATCTTGTCTGTTCTCTGAAGGGAACGCAACCACGGTTTACGTCTCTCTGCAATGTCTAAAGCCCATGCACGAGAAACTTTCAGCAAATCTTCAGAAGGGACAAGCGCATCAATAAGACCTAGCTTCTTCCCTTCTTCAGACATGATTGGCTTGGATGACTGCAAAGCATTATACTTGCATGAATTAGATTTACTAAGTGAAAAAGTGGACTCCATAACCATTAACAATAACAAAACATTTTAAAGTTAAGAGGGTGAAAAATACAGCATTAGCTTAGGGTCTTATGATAAATAAGAGAAGTAGAGTTACTATTTAATCCAATCATAGTATTAGAACAATTAAAGCAATTAAATTCAATTATCTCAAACATTTTTTTATCAGAGAACTTTCTAAATCCACTCAATCTGTCCAGCAACCAGTTTACAATGAAGGAATTAGAACTTAATGACACCATTTTCAATAGGTAAAATGACAATGCAGAATTAATTACAAGCCATAAGAATTAGGATAACAGGTTGTTAAAAGTTCAAAAAGCGTCACAAGCATAGAGCATTACCAGCATCATTTCAATAGCCTTTGAAAGCCCCACAAGCCTTGGGAGACGTTGTGTACCTTTAAAAGAGCCATAGCATAACAACAAGTCAGTCGGTGATTGAAAAGTACAAACTAGCAGCTATCATCTAAAGACAAAAGAATTGCCCGTCTACACATGTCTTTTATCAACATATACTAGCGGGGTGGCTATACCTCCAAACCCAGGAATCACTCCCAGCGACAATTCTGGCAAGCCAAGTTGAGCTCTAGGGGCAGCAATACGTGCATGGCAACCCTGCATAAGAATAACACAGATTAGAGGACTGAGCAGATTTACGATCAAGACAGACAATCGTTGCCAAAGATGTTAGTCACGTAAAATATAAATTAAGAGAGAAAAGCACAAACCATTGCAAATTCTAAGCCACCTCCAAGAGCCAATCCTTCAACAGCTGCCACAACAGGCTTCTTGCAATCTGAGAGAATGAAAGTACGCATATGATGGCCAAAAATAACAGCAAAAAAAGAAAACTCAATAATCAAAGGAATCAATAACCTTCAACAGCATTAGTGACAAGTTCCACAGATACATCAGGCATGACCGACACATCACCTGTTTAACAACCAATCGAATAGACAATTAGAGCTTGTAAACTTCCACTTCTCACTAAATTGAAGTAATTAAATAGTAAAATTTACCTCCTAAAAAAAGAAGTACAAACAGTCTAATTAATTGACTAACTAACACTAACTAGCTCATACCGGTTCCATGAACTTTCTGGAAAACATTGATATCAAAACCACCAGAAAACCTTCCTCCCTTGCCTTCGTCAACCAATCCAAAAATAATAATAACAAAAATTGAATCAATCAGTAACCTGAATTCGGAGATTTAACGTCCAAAATTTATCTTCAAAATTTAAAATACTGATTCGATTAAAAACTCGAAACTCACCGGTAAGTACAATAGCTTTGACATCGTTTCTCCTGGTCGCCTCGGCGAATTTCTCCTTCAATCCATCGATTACTGCGAAAAACAAAAACGAAAATCAAATAAAAAACCAAGACCAAATAAAGAAATGAAAAACGAGAGATAAAGTTCGGCTGAACAAAAGCTTTACTGGGAATAGCTAAGGCGTTGACGGGAGGGTTGGAGATGGTGATAACAGCAACGCCGTCGTTTCCGACCTCCATCATCACTCGACTTTGCGACATCGCTCCTTTCTTACCTTTTTTTTTCTCCCGACTTTCCTTTTATACTAATTCAATTTATGAATGACTGTTTCAAAAGGTGATAAACCCATATTGCTGCGAGAGCCACGTGGGTTTTTAGGTCGACGTCGGTGGTCGGTCCACTCATGTATCCCTTGAAAATCGTGATGCTAGGACTGTAGGAACTACGTCGTTTTAGCTCAGAGAACCCTCGAGCTTCACCTTGATTTTTTTTTGACACTAAGCTTCACCTTGATTGAGTGAAAGATAATAGAAAATAGAGTGAAAATTAATTTAAAATGTGTTTGAAAATATTTTAAAATTAAATTTTAAATAGTATAAAAATATATTAAATTTTAATTAGTATAAAATATATGTCTTAATAATGTATCGATGAATTGACTTATATGTAGGGCTAGAAATTAGGTGGGGAATATCTGAAAACCGTAGGGATCTAAATCGACGGGATGGGGAATAACCGAAATCTTCACTTACGGGGATAAGAAAGTTTTATTCTGAAACTCAAATGGGGATGGGAACGGGGATTGTTATATCCGAACAGTGTGGATAACCGAACCGTAACCATATAAATAACTATAGAGATCACAAAAAATATCCACAACGATCTCAATGTTTTATAAGATTTTTTAAAATATATATATATATATATATTTATTTATCTATATACCCCTAATTATACATTTTAATAAAAAAATCATAACTATATTATTATGACTTTAACTTTCTCTCATACCTAGTCAAACTCAACTTTTTCAACATGTTTCTATCTTAGTTTTTAGATACAAGCTAAAACTCTCGTCTAAATCTTCCCAAACACAACACCCTTTCAATCTTCATCATCTCGTAACTGCTTTCAATTGAAGTATCCAAACTTTATATTTTAAACTAAATGGACCATTTATTTTGGTAAGAAAAATAGTAATTTTGTTTAATTTTTGTAGATGTGGATTTCACGAAAACCGTGGGGATACGCACGAGGAGGGTACGGGGACAAAAAAAATCATTGAAGCATTTAATAGAGATTCTCAGAAACCGTAACCGCAAATATTGAGGACGGAGTGAAAAATGCAAAATCACCTCGTCCCGTCCCACCCGAATCCCACCCCTACTTACGTGCCCATTTAATTAAATAATACATTAATTATTATAAAATAATAATTGAACTATTTAATTATTATAAAATAATAAATTTACTATATAATTATTATAAATGATCATTAAATTATTTAATTATTACAAATGGTTTGATTATTACAGATTTTGATCTATCATTTTAAAATTGTTTTTTAAAAATATCATTGTATTTACTAAATGGGTAAAACTTTGATACACAAGTTGTGTAAAACTAATTTTACACAAGCATGTATATTTACACTATAAAAACCTAAATTCCTAACCTTAACCCTAAAAAACTAAACACTAAACCTTAAACCCTATACACTAAATTTTAAACACTAACCTTAAATTCTAAACCACACAACCTAAACCCATAAACTTTAAACCCTAAACTAAAACTCTAACCCCTAAAACTAAAAGGCACGTGTAAACCACGTGTAAACTAAAGTTTACACGGCCTGTGTATCAAAGTTTTTTCCTTACTAAATATGGTTATTTAACATATTTAAAATGAATAATATAATTAATTTGAATTCAGAGTCAAATAATTGGACTCAGATTTGATGTTAATAAAAAAAGAGATTTGATTTTAAAACATACTTACAAATTGAAATTTTTACTTAAATATTATTGTCCATATTTTTCCCCTTAAATATGACAACACCTAAATTATTTTTGGAAATATTATTGTTTCTACAATAACTTAAAAGACGGATTTAGCTGATTTCGACTTTGAACAGTAATTTAGTAATTCGAATAAAAAAATCAAAGATGACACCAGGAGGCTCCGACTTTAGTGTAAAATATTGTTCAAAGTCGGATTCTCTTAGGTCCGACTTCAATATTTTTAATCTGAAAAATGTGTTTACTATTTAAAGTTGGATTCTCTTGGCTCCGACTTCACTTTCACTGTAGAAAGTACCATATTTCTGAAAATAAGCAAGTATGAACCATATTTTTGAGAAAAAAATCGGTGGCCATATTTCTAAAAATTTGCCCTTACAAATTAGAATTTAAAATATATTTGATCTCATGTAGTATAGATTTATTTTTCTTAACATTTTAACAATGTGTACACACTTTACAAACAAACTATTTAAATTCAATAAAAAAATAAGTTAAATGTTTAAAATTAGTCAGATTTTTAATTTTTCAACTTTATCGCGATGAATAAAAAATAAATTTTAATATTTGTTAGTGTTGTTGCTACTTAACTTAAAATCAAATGTTAAAATATTTAAATTTAATTTTTCAACAATTGAAACTACACATGAAATTCAATATAATTTATATATATAATGGAATTAAATTAAAAAGGGAAATACTTTGATACACAAGCTTGTGTAAAGCCTTTCAAATTTAGGGTTTAGAGATTTAGGTTTTAGGGGTTTAGGTTGTATGATGTATAATTTAAGGTTTAGAGTTAGATTTTAGAGTTTAGGGTTTAAAGTTTATGTTTTAGGATATTAGGACTAGAGATTTAAGTTTTAAATTTTATAACTTAAATATAAAGAATTGCGTAAAAAAATTGGCAGAATTAGGGGAATAATGTAGTGTGGAATTTTTTTTTTTTTTGGAAAATAGGGTTACATGAACTTTATTTTGGTTTCTACGGCAAAATGAATAGTCTTGGGTCAAGAACTTCTCCTGCAGATGTAGTTCATCATATTTTAATATTTTTTTTATTTGACATGGTTGCATGCTTAATAATTCAATTAAAAATAATTATCTCCTCCTCCTTGTAATTCTTGTCGATGTAGAGATGTCGTTTGATCATACTGTCGAGGGGCTTGTACCATTCTTCGTGGAAATTGTGGGTCATTGGGAGTCTGCTCATTCTGATTGACCTGATTATCTATCATTTGCATGGCAGGCGGTGTAGAATACACATTTGGTGTAAATAATAGAGTGAAAATGGTCGTAGTCGACAACAAATATGTCATACTATCAACACTCATGCTATGACCATATCCATGTGATTGATGATGCTTAAATGGTGGTATGTATACATCATCATCCTGTCTTGGATAAGCTGATGAGCTACCAGCAAACGTTGTATGGACACGTGGTTGTTCGAATACATTACTCAGTCCAGATGAGTTCATTTCAGTGTGCTGATATGAGGTCTCACCAATTGTTGGATATCTACGAATTGCTTGTTCCCAAGGATTACTAGGTTCAGATGATTCCTCTATAGTTATTGTGGGCACATGTATTGACCCCTTATGGAGACCAATTCGTAGGCGTACTTATTGTTGTATCATTTGGTGGTTGTGACAAGCTCTGATCAGGTTCGGGTTCTCTGTCAACATGCTAATATGAACGTCTATGCTCCATCTGCCATTTTTGACTCGTTTCGTGGCCTACCAAGAATGGTTTTCCATTATTATTAAACCACTCCGAGTACTCTGGACAACAATCAAAAGCATCGTCTTCAATTGGAGTACAATCTCCTGGCAGCCAGCTTGTTCTATCATTCCATAGAGTAATGACATAATCTTCTAGCTCGTCACTCAAACCTCGAGTATCTATATACTCAATATCAATCGGAGGTTTAGGAATGGGCTGGAAAAAGTTGAATTGCCGCAACACTCGATCAGCACACTGATACTCCACAATAGAAAAATGGATCAACGGTATAACTGCACCCCAAAATGTAGAAAATTCCCACACATCTGGTGGTATGGAAGAAATCGCTTATTCACTTTCGTACGGCCTCCAGATAAATTGTAAATAAAATTACGGTATATATTTATTTATATAATTAAATAAAAGACAATAAGCTATGAGTGTATTTAAAAAATATGATACCTGATTTCTTCCTTTAGATTCGATCTGGAGTCGAATATCTACAACATTATTGTGTACCACTCCCACTTTTCTCATTTCATGCCTCCATCTGCATAGAAATTAAATATTTTATTCTAAGTTATTTTAGATAAAGCTAATAATCAATAACATATTCACAACAAAATTTGATTCATTGTATTACCTTCCTGCAAATGGATATTCAATGGGTGATATGCAAACCGGCGTTAAATAAGGAAGTCTATACCATGCCCAAGATTGGAGCAAAGTAAGACATCCACCGATATCCACATTCTTATTATTGTTATGAAAAACTGTCGCCTTACACATTTCATGATACAAAAATGCCAATATAGCAGATCCTCAACTATATTGACGTATTTGATGAATATTTGCCAACAATGACAGATATTGTGTGTGTGCATAACTACCAGATTTATCTGGCATTAATGTACCTCCAATAATGTGAAGCCTATATGTTCGCGCGGCATAAATGACTTCTTCTTCAGTAGAGTTCTCGGTTAGCTTGAATTCGTTCTCTAACCATGACAATCTTACACGTGTCACTCTCACATCTGACGCAGAAGGTACTTTCCCGGGTAATGTATTACACAGTTGAAATATATTGTAGCTATCAGATCCCACCACTCCATTCCCATTTATTGGGACACCAAGTTGTATAGCTACGTCTTGTAGGGTTATCGTACATTCCCCGACTGGAAAATGAAATGTGTGAGTTTCTGGTCTCCACCGTTCAACCAGCGCAGTTATCAACCCAAGGACCAACTTATATCCCTGAAAAAATGTTACATTATAAAATCTGGCAATCTACAAGTAAACAACTATGCGATCATATGGTATTCTCGGTATCGTTCGTCGAGGCCGGAAGCGATGATTGTCCTGTAATAAATTTATTTTAATAATTACTTAGAATGAAAAAAATGGTAATTATGAATTCGCAAATAATTAAACAACTTATAAGTTTACTTACAAGATGAGAAGAGATGTGAACATGATCAAGTTGTAACAAAACTTGTTCAGATGCCATATTTCTAACTAATCTGCAAAACAACTATTTATAATTTTTTTTCTAATATTATATAATAATATTAATTACAATAATCTAAATTTATAAAAAAACATTTGATACTATATACGGTATTTGAATAATACCCATGTCACATCACCCATGTTATATATATATATATACACTAATTATTTAAATTATCCATGTATTTAAATAATACCCATATCACACATGTCATCTAACTTTTATTATTAACTAACTAAATAGCTAAATAGCTAAAAAAATTAAGGTTGTTACTACTACTTACTAAAATTAAATATAATAAACTTAATTGACAATTGAAAAATCGTACGATCAAATTAATTTTTCTTTAAAATTAAATTTTTTACTTCAACTAAATTGGATTTATTGCTCAAATAAAAAATACGTTAATGAACGTATATAACAAAAATAACTTATAAAAAATATAGAGTTATTACTTATATTACTAACATTATCATCTAACTTATAGTATACTAACTACACAATAATTTAAAATATCTACTAATATTATTCTCAAGAAAACATCATCTAAATTACATTACTAACTAAATAAAGGTAGTCTAATTTAAGACCAAATTCATATGTAGGTCATAAAAAGAACCTCATCAGCTAGTTTTCGATAAAAAAAAAAACATGAGAGAAATATATGTGCATGTGTATGTTTCGATAATATATATTATATAAAGTAAGATACACAAATAATATAAAAAATAATCATATGTAATACTTTCGAATTCTGACAAATAAAAGTTCTCATTATTTAATATTACATTACTTTTTGGCAGAATTATAAAATATAGATGGTGACATTAATATTTAAACCAAATTTAGTATATAAAATATCATCTAAGGGCAAATTTTATGTCATATAATTACTAAGTAGTTAAAATTTTTATTTTTTTGGTAGTACTACTACTATTATTATTATTATTATTATTATTATCTAAGTATAACTATATATATATAGTACTAACAATATTTACTAATACTAACTAAACGATTAAAAAATATTTAAAATTTTACTAGTTAAAAAAAATAAATTATTTGATAATTCACTAAGTAAAATATACGACAAACTCAAAATTCTTCTTAGAAGTCTGATAAATCTTTCTTCAAGAAAATTGAATTACCTACACAAAAATAAATATTTATATTAATATTAATAATAAAATAAAATATAACACAAAATAATAATAAAAATTAATAAATAAATAAAATATATACTACTACTAAGCTCTCTGTTGTTGTTTCTTCTTAGTATCTATCCAGCATTTTTCTTATACACAACCCCACCCCACCCCACCCCACCCCACCCCACCCGGCCGTACATTATATATAGGAGGAGTGGTGATACTGTTCAAGTCCTGAACGCCTCCTGTAGGAGACGTTCAAGACAAAAGCCTATTGTGCTACTTAATAAAGCCTGATGCCCACTAAATCAATAATGCACTGCCTGCTGCCTACTGAATAATCGTGCATGCATGCAGCGTAACGTTAAAAGGTCTTAACGCCGCCTACAGGAGACGTTCATGGAAAAGTTCTCTGCAGCTCTAATCCTCACAGGAAACGCCTCCTGTATGAGGCATTCGATTGGAGGAAATAATATATAATCTCTCTTCACTTGCAGCCATGTCATATCAAAAAAATTATTAAAATATTTTGAACAGTTTCTGCAGAACACGTTCATTCTGCATCACTGTACGAATTAGCGTAGAAACCAAAATAAAACACAATCATCCCTATCCTCTCAAAAATTTTCCCTAACAACATTATTTACCTAATTTCACCAAAAAAAAATTACACAGCCAATTAAAAATAATTATATCTTATTTTTGCTTTATTTGGCAACTTTATCAAGAATATGCTTTTCTGGCTTTTGTGAATGATGATGTCACACTTAGAATTGAGTGTTGGATCGAGTTGAATCAAAAAAATTTAAATTATTTAAGTTAACAAAATATAACTCAATTGAAAATAATTATATCTAGTTTTCACTTTATTTGGCAACTTTATCAAGAATATGGTTTTCCGACTTCCAAGAAAGGAGGTCAATAGCTTTCTGACTTTTTGTGAACCATGATGTCACACTTACGTCTGGACGTTTGATTGAATCGAATCAATAATTTATAAATTATTCGAGTCAAAAAATATAATCCAATTGAAAATAATTATATATAGTTTTCGCTTTATTTGGCAACTTTATCAAGAATATGGTTTTCCGACTTCCAAGAAAGGAGTTCAATAGTTTTTTTGGCCTTTTGTGAATGATGATGTTACATTTAAGGATGAACGTTTTATCGAGTGAAATTAATTTTTTTTGAATTATTCGAGTTTATAAGTTTTATTTTACTATTTAAATTTTATTTAAATTTTTTTGATTTGAATCGAGTTTATAAAATTTGATTTTTAGTATAAATTTAATTATAATTATTTATAATATTATAATACATATTGATTTCAATTTTAAACGACTTTCTATATCCTTATACGATATACATATATATTTATTCATATTTTCACATGTGATATACATAATATATCATGCAGAATTAACAGACTTGACTTGAACTTGAAAATGATCAACTAATTACTAAAAATTTCGAGTTATTTGAGTTATTCGAATTTCTATTTTATAACTCAAACTTTATTTTAAATTTTTTTGAGTCAAATCGAGTCAAAACAGATCGATTTTTTTAGCACCGAATCAAATTGAATGATTCAATTTGTTCGAGTCAAGTTTTGTCCACCCCTAATCACACTATATTGCCACTGCCATTGCCACATTCACAGTAACAATCTCACATACAGCCTGATTTATTTTTGGCTTAACTACAAAATAAGTGCTTAAACTACATATTTTTTGTAATATATGTCTAAAGTATTTTTTTATTGAAATAGGTGCCTAAAATTTTATTTTTGGCTTATTTTAAGGTCAACGGAGACACCTACTTTGACTAAAAAGTTACCACCTATCTCAAAAAATAAGTATAATTTGAACACTTATTTTATAGTTAAGCCTTTTTTTCGTTCTTTTGCGTTCACACGTTTGACAATTCATAAAAATATAGGTTTAATAGTATATACATTTTGTACTGAGTTATCCCTAAAAAAATTTGAGACATTTTGGCCCTTTAATTATAAATTGTTATCTCAGTTGTCTCATTTTCGCAACGTCGGTAAAAAAATTAGTCAATTAGATCGCATCACATGATATTTTTTGAACAAAAAATAGACCCACTTTAATAGAAAGGGATAAATGACATTGAATCTCTCATGTTTTATATTTATTCAATTCAATTTATAATTTTTTTATTTAATTTAAAATTGACCATATTTATTTATATTTTCATATTTTAGTTCAAGATTCTTTCATAATATTATAATAGTTAATATATTAATATCATCCAATAAGACAATGGTATATATCATCATCTTATTGGTGAAAAATATAAAAAAACTAGATACAATAGGATTTGAACAAGGGACCTTAAGATAAAATTTCAAAACTTTACCACTACACCAAATTACTGATCTATTTATTAAGTCTTCTTTCGTTACTTAAATAGTTAAAAAAGCATATGTTTAACACAAACTAATCATCATCTTCTTCTTCTTCAATTTTCCCCCAAATAAAATAGAAGATAAAGCTGCAACACCTTCTTCAACAACAATTATAATATTTTAAAATGATATTGGATTAAAATATGAAAACAGAAATAAAATAGGTTAATTTTAGATTAAATAAAGAAATTTGAGACTATATTGAATAAATATAAAACTTGAGAGATTCGACATGTCATTTAATTTTTTTTATTAAAATCAACCCCATTTTTTGTTCAAGATATGTCATGTGACATGATCTAATTGATTGATTTTTTTATACGAACGTTATAAAAATGGGACAACGAAAGTAACGATTTAAAGTTAAGGGTAAAATGTCTAAAAAATTATTTAGGATGCAACTGGGTACAATTCAACATGTGCTGTTGATACTATGTCGTTTTCTTAATTTTTTTTAGTTCTTGTTTGTTTTGTTAGAAAATCATTGTCAATATGTGCTGGTGAGATTCCTTTGTTAATGATATGAAACTACGTTGAAAACTCAAAGCATAAATGATAAGAAAATATTAAAAAAGAAATGAAGTATTAATGATTGAGGTTGGACACAATTCAACCATATCTCTTGCCAACGTTTGAGATTATATTTGTTTATATTTTAATTTTAAATATTATTTTTATGACTTGCGCAAATTGATAGCGACAATTAACAAAAGTCAGCGATCTCCAAACACTCAATAATATTTAAGAAAAAAAATCTAATTTTTAAAACGAAACATAAAAAAAGTCAGACGTCTTTTTTTATAAAAATAAAAAATACTATCATAAATTTCATTAAAAATCTTTCTAAACGTAAATGAAAAAAAAAGAATACTTATCATAATATATACATTACAAAATCAACCTTCGAGAAAAACTTTGTCTAAAACGAGCAAAACAAACACCCTTAACTAAGACAATTGATCTAAAGTAGATCTAAAATAACCCGGGGATCAGTAAACATACAACATGTAAAATTTTCTCCACTAATTAACTTTACAAGAACATCCGCAACAGCATTACATTCTCGAGTACCATGAACAAATCGCACATCCCATTGTCGCCGAAGCAAGTCCTCAATGTGAGGCACAAGGGAAACATGTTGCCCTTTCCGTGACTTACCTTAAAAAAGATTAACAATGTCCATATTGTCTAATTCAACAACTTTTCTAGCTCCCATGGCCTAAGCAACCTTCAGACCCTCATAAACTTCCCAAGATTCATATTCAATAACCGAAAAGTCAGCTGCTCTGAACACTCCTATAGATATATGGTACAACAACTTAATTTAAAATTTAAAAATAGTAAGTTTCGAAATTTGTCTACCAACCTAAAATATAGTACTTTTTATAATATTTTAGATTAGTATTTTTCGACAAGTTTCGAAACTTGTAAAACAAGTTTCGAAACTTGTCGAAAATCATAAAAAATAACCTAAAATATTATTAAAGAGTATAACAGTTTAGATTATTTAAACAAGTTTAAAAACTTGTCATTATGTATTGTAGACTCCCCACAAATATTCAAAGAGTAATGTTTAAGAAATCTCTAAATTTCAAAACGGAATGTCAACGATCTTAAACGAACAAGTACGTGTTCTAATTATTGTTTCGTATTCTCTTGGAAACAGGAGTCTTCAAGGTGTTATTTTCAAAAACATTGGTGTTTGGAATTTATATTTAATGTGTATTTGAATAAATATGTTTGAATATAATCTAAATAAGTAGAAAAAAATTGATAGTATTTGAAGTTTTCGAACTTACGAAGAAACTCAATTAAACTTCTAATTTTGTGTTAACTCACTTTTGTTTTATAAGGGATCCTTTTTCCTTATCAAATTAAAAATATAATATTTTAACAAGATATAAAGTCAAAAAATATTCTTAACGTTTGACTAAATAGTCATTTTGACTCATATTCTTTTTTGAACCAATTTAATTCAACATTTATTTTAGGTCAAAATGACCCTTCTATAGATAAAAAATGTTAGTTAACTAACGGTAAATAGCTTCATCTCACCCCGGCCGTTGTGTTCAATCTTTTACATGAGGACTGTACGAGACTTGCCTTGTCCTCTTAAGTTAATTTAATTATTTTCTTTAGTTATAAAAAACAATAAAACATAATTGTTTTAAACCCTTAACCAAAATTTTGATTACTGTTGATGGCTTAAGCATGCAACACTCTTAGTGATGGAGACGATGGAGTTCTAGTCAAGTTTCTTGAGAGCCTTGGTCTGAGTTATCAGGAGCCTCTTGGTGGCTGTTCTCAGATCCCCTCTTGAGTTGCTTTTTATCGTTTATAAGGGATTGTGAGGGCTCATGACACGTGTTACCAAGTGTCGATAGAGTGTGGACATATGTTAATATTTTAGGAGGACCACGTGTATCGTGGTCCAAAATAGCAGCGACCGTTCGCATATCATTTTTGCGAGAGATTGTTGGCACGTCATGAGGTTCGCACTATGAGCGGTTTTCGTGGTAGCGATTCGGATGGCACTAACAATTAATTTCTATGCGAGGAAAGGTTAAAAAGTGATATTCGCAAGTTTAAGAAAAAAGGCAGAATTGCAGAACAAGACATTTTTGTATATGTTTATTTGTTGGTGCGAACACTTGACCCTTTTTTGAAAATAGTTCGTAGGAAACGAATTATTGTTTTAGCACATTTTGTTGGTGTGAACACTTGACCCTTTATATTCGACTAGTTTAAGTCATTGTTCGTATAAATAGCGTAAATATTGTTTATTAAAGTTCGTTGTCTTGGGGCAGGATCGCTCGTTTGGTGGCGAACTTCGTTAAATGTATTTGCATAATAACTTAAGTTGGGAGGATTCTTGTCCCGGGTGAGGTATATTCACTCTAGCACACTTGTTTAAAAGCGGCGGAGATGTACTCGCTAACTTGTAGCGGCATTGCTAACTTGTTCGTTAATACCTTTGCTAATTTGTTCTCTATTTTTTTGTATGTTCGCATATTCATTTCGGATGGGGAAATTTTTGCCCCGGTGAGATAATCTTCATTGTTATACTTATTTACACATTTGCTCTTCTTGTTAGGGATGGCAATGGGACGAGTTTTTGGCCGTCCCGAACCCGACCCGATATATTAATCTCAAAACCCGACCCCGCCTTGATTTATAAACCCTAAATCGACCCCGACCCGACCCGACCCAAAATGTAAAAAATATATATTAAATTTCGTCGACGATAAATGTTAGATTCGATCGAGCAACCATTATATTTACAAAATATAAATTTCACAGAGTTTAAACTATATAAAAATAAATAAAACCAATTAAATTACTTATATGAAGAAAAAAATACATATTTAAAAAAATAAACTCGACAATTGACTTTTAAAATCAGATATGTTAAAATTCGAACAATATCTAACAAAAATTTACGAGAAACACAAGCTAAAAAAATAGCTTGAAACTCCTAAAAGTATTTATATATAGTGATATTTTTATAAATATAATAAAAATAAATAAAAATAATAAAAAAGTACCGAGACGGGCAGGAAATTTTCATATCATACCCGAACTCGCCCCGCCCCGCCCCGACTTTACATTTTTAAATACCCGCCCCGCTCTGATCCCCGAAAATCATAAGAAAAAATCCGATCGAGTCGAGTCGGAGACGAGTAATTTTGCTATCCCTACTTCTTGTGTGTATAACTATTAGTTTCACACGTATATTTGTAACATTTGTGATATTTTACAAACATCACATTCTATTTGTGATGCCGTATGTTATCTTTTCGAGACGAGAAATCGCTAGTGAATAATTAGTTTAAATATTATACACACTCACTTGAGAGTGGCAAACGTTTAAATGACTCATTTTTTCTTTGTGCTCGCTTAGTTTTGGAGTGACGAACGGTTAGATTACTTATTTTTTTGTGCTCGCTTAGTTTGGGAGTGGTAGACGCTTAAATAATTTATTTTTTGTGGGAGTGGCGGACGTTTATACAATCTGTTTTATATTCACTGATTTTGGGAGTGCTGTATCTTCTCACTTGACTTGAAAATTATGTATATTTCCACCCGACTTAAGAGTGTTGTACCTCTCACTCGACTTGGGAGTGTTGTATATTTTCACTCAATTTGGGAGTATTTTATATTCTAATCATGTTTTATATCCGCTGACTTTGAGAGTGTTGTATCTTCTCACTCGACTTGGCAGTATTGTATTGGGAGTGTTGTATCTTCTCACTCGATTTAGAAGTGCTGTATATTTTTATTCAACTTGGGAGTGTTGTATCTTCTCGCTCGACTTGGTATTGGCAATTCACTATATCCAAAATGACCTTCAAATTGTTGATGGCACACGCACTACATTTATCAAATTCAAGGGGCAAACCAATGTAGGATTTTGAGAGCTGACTAACATGCTTAAGAGGAAAGCCACTGACTGATGCTGTAAGCTGTGAATAATATTTAGAAAATGGAAAAAAGTCAATTGCATCAAAGAAAGAACTATTACATAACAGAGACAGAGAAAGTTTAGTCCACTATTAATTTGAGGATAAGTACCACTAGATGATAAACCCTAATGCATCAAAATTAATTTTCATAGAAAACATTGTTGTTAAATCACTCGATTTCCCGGTGTATATGCTTACACCAGCTCCAAGAAGCACACATATATACCAAAGATTTCAACCTAAAAGAAAAGGACATATTTCAACTTACAATTTCTTTAGGAGTTGCCAAGCAGAGCAATATAAGAAAATCAGAAAAGGGGTAATAGAGAAAGAAGATGAGAATCGAACCTTATGAGCTTTTCGGACTCCGACTCGGAGTGAGATTTTCGAGCGAAACTGAAAAATGTAAGTGAATTTGCCTGGCGATTTCAACAGCTTTTTACGACATTAGGGACGATGACTTCGCCTCCATTTGCTCTCATCAACCCATCATCTAATATAAAATCACTCTGCATGCCAGTTACAAAGAGGGCCGTGTGCTTCCATTTCTGCCATACCTTCTCTCCCAAACCCTGAAAATGCTTGGATTGTTCAACTAAGAGCTTTTGGCTATCGGAAATGAAGCATGAAGGTCGCGTGTTCGATCCACGCTCACCGCACCATTGTTGATGGCTTAAGCATGCAACACTCTAATTAGTGATGGAGACGATGGAGTTCTAGTCAAGTTTATTGAGAGCCTTGGTCTGAGTTATCATGAGCCTCTTGGTGGTTGTTCTCAGATCCACCTTTGAGTTGCTTTTTACCGTTTATAAGGGATTGTAAGGGCTCATGACACGTGTTACCAAATGTCATGTGTTAATATTCAAGAAGGACCACGTGTATCGTTATGTAATCTAAAATAACAGCGACTGTTCGCATATTATTTTCGTGAGAGGTTGTTCGCATGTCATGAGGTTAACACTCTGAAAGATTTCCGTTGTGGCGATTCGGATAGTACTAACAATTACCTACCGATATAAAATCAGAATCCTATAATACTATACATCTCCTAATTTAATAAACTGACAAGAAAACATTATTTTGACATAAAAATTTTATTGTACGATTCTCTTAATTATTTTGTAATTAACAACAATAATTAAACTATCACACCAATAAAATAACTTTTGTCTAGTAACATAAATAATAAAATAAATAAATGATATGAATCAATCAACTTTGGAAAGAAAGAAGTTCATGGTCCAAATTTTTTAAAACTCAAATTTTAATGTAGTAAAAAATTTAACTTTAAATTAGAAAAGTTAAAACAATAATAAAATAATATATTTTTTAATTTAACCATCAATATTCAACATATTGATTGATTAATCTGAATTAGATATATGTAAACGATTCTCTCAATCCAATTTACTCCATTCACAATATTAGCATTCAAACCCTTGACTAGTAACTCTCACTACACCACCTATTTGTTGGCATAAAACAATAAAATTTTACTTATACCTAAAGTAAACTAAATATAACAATAAAAATAAAATTGTCCTATATAAATAAAAACAACATTAAGATAATACCTAATTAATCTAGATAAGACACCCTAAATTTGTTCTTCAAGTAACTCTCTCAAGCATGCATCAGCTTCACATATGGGAATCTCTCATTGTCTCATTGATGTTTGCTGTTAATAAAGCCGATACAATCTCGAAAATGAACAAGAAAAGAGTAGATAATGAACGAGTAAAACACTAATGAAGAACGAACTAGAAGATTGGTGATTGCATATAGGGTGAGCAAAACTCGACTAAATTCGAAAAAATTGAATATATTTTTTTTAATTTTGAGTTATTCGAGTTGAGTTATTCGAGTTGTTTGAGCCAACTCGAGTAACTCGAAAAATTTCGAGTTCGAGTCGAGTTGAATTTTGAAAAACCGAAAAATCGAAATTTACAGTTTTGCAATTTAGTCTCTGATTTCATTTTCTTCAATTCCTCCTTCATTTGTAGTCTATTTTTGACCAAATTTGAACCACGTATTCCTAAACCAATGTAGAATACTTATTTAGCTTCAATTCATATTTTCAAAAAAAAATTATATTTTTTCAATTTAGCCCCTTAACTTTGTATGATTTCCTCATTTCTTCAATCCCTCCTTCGTTTTAAGTCAAATTTTGACCAAATTTGAACCACATGCTCCTAAACCACTGCAGAATACCTATTTAGCTTCAGTTCATATTTTTTAAATTAAATTTCCTAATTTTGTAATTTAGTCCCTCAACTTTGAATGATTTCCCGTTTTTTCAATTCCTCTTTCGTTTTTAGTCTATTTTGACCAAAATTAAACCGCGTGATTCACTAACACTATATAATATCTATATAACTCCAATTCATATTTTAACAAATATATCTTTTTGTAATTTAATCATTTAACTTTATATTTTATTCAATTTGATCATTCAACTGAAATTTTTTGTAAAATTTTTTCTTCACTTCAATTCATTGACTCATTTATACTCGCATCAATACTTTATCTCCAAAAGTTCCTTATTTAAAAATAATATTATAAATATATTTTAGAAGTTTAGATGATATTTTTTTTATTAAATAACATTACAAATCTTACTTATACATGTGAAAAATAATATGAAGAAATATATATGCATGTCTTATATGATTAGAGAAAGTCGTTTAAATTGAAATCAAACCGTACTATAACATGATAAATAATTATAATTAAATTTGTATAGGAACTCGAAAACTCGACTCGAATCGGAAAAAAATTCAAATTAAGTTTGAGTTGTAAAATATGACGCGTCAACTCGAATAACTCGAAATTTTTTGACTCGACTCGATCGAACGCTCGCCCCTAATTTCACATCGAAGCAAATGTTGAAGAATTAAATAATCACTTTCACGGCCCATATTCTGAAGAAGTTTTCCAAAGTAAACCGTTCCTTTGAAATCTTATAAGGGGTTGAATATATACATAATGAAAGCTTTCTATCATTTTTCCTTTATATTTTTCTTTCCATTGTTTCCCTTTCTATGATTATCGAATATCATCGTCGATCAATCAATCGAGATCTCTCGGACTTCTTAGGCTGGTTACGATTTCGATCTTGACGAAGTTTTTTTTGTCACTATCAACTTTGAAGAAGATTTCCGTATCAGATGCACTTGAACTTCTAGTTGGGGGAAAGGTATTCCAACCATGAAATCCAAGAGTGTTGGTGTATCCGAAAAACTCACCCTCGCCACTTTGTCGTCGGAGTTTGAGGATCTTGCCAGTAATGACGCTTGTGCAAGATCGTCGGCGTGAAGGACATCTTCGATTTTCGACGTGATTGTGAAAGCCAAACTCTCTATAACCCTTGAATAGCTCTCTAGGATAGCATGTCCTACATCCTGTGAAGTTGAGAGATTTAAGTTTTTTGGACTCGAATACATTGAAAATAATAACAATGCCATTTCTATACTCTTTACCATGTTTTCTTGGATCTTTGATACATCGAGTGCGAATTGCGGAAGCCCCGGAAAGTGATGCTTAATTAGGTGTAGGATCAACTTGACCCTGTCTTCGAAGAGTTCCCGTTTCTCCAAGCTAACGGATGAACCCCAAGACGACCTTCCATCTTTGTGGTGCATTTTCCTCTTCCATATGATCATCGAGGCCTCGATTCTGTTTTCGAGATAGAGAACTCTGTGTTCTGTTGATAAGTCCATGGTCGAAAGGAATTGCGACAGACCAAAGTACTCCACTGTGATGCTTCTGTAGATTGAATCACCAAGGCTTGATCTTCCATTCTACATTGACATCATTGAGAACATCGATCATAATTACACATTGTTTAAATGTTTTAGTTCATAAAGAGTTGCATCTCTTTACCTTAGGGAGGGAATCAACGTAGCTTTCGGATAGGACTGCAGCATTGATGGCCATAGCTGCTTTTAGTACTTGGCTCACGGTCTCCTTTTCAGCCAGCAGCCATTTTCGCGATGTTTCCGATAATCCATTTCGTGGAACCTTAACCACCGGATACCACCCTTTCCCTTCCCGAGATCTTTGCTTTTCGACACGTACCAAAATTCCTTATCTCGTCCAAACTTGTCAAGAGTCTCCTGTTTCATTACAATTTGATTATCAACCACATTACTAATCTTTTCTACATTTTGAACTGAATTTATAACGTTAGAAGGATATGAGTACGCACAATAAGCAGCATATCGAGTTTGCGCAGGCCGCGTATGTTGATGAGCAAATCCTTCCTTTGTTTTGTGACCATAATCTATCAAATCCGAAACAAATCGTTGCAGGTTAATACGGTGAAATTGTAATCAAAATGCAACATAAAGTAGCAGTTTTATAAGATCTGTGACTCGTATGAGCTCGATTTTTTTTCCCGAGAGAGATCGGACCGGTACCTCCATGCACGTTCCGTCCTTAGCTATCTGTTGTGAAGGAACAAATTCTACAATGTGATCAGTTACGGATAAAAGCCAATCCATTTCTTTTCTCCACCTTGCCTTCCTTTCCGGTGACATTGGTGCCAATTTCCCTTGCTCTCCAAAAATGGATGCTGCATTATAATTAGGACATATAGATGTGAAAACGATAACGATTAACAATTAGGCTCCGATATGATCCTTACCTGCTAGATTTGTCACTACATTTGACAAAGCCAAAGCTGAAGAAACACCTTTGCCTCCTCCCGACATGTCTTCACCCAAAAGCAACTTGGCAAACCTTTCCTTCATCAGTTCCAAATCTGTATTCAAACATGTCCCATCCTAAACTTAAGAAAGTGATATCGAACATGTTTAACATTCGAATCTCAATATCTGTAATCATCTTCTCCTTATCTTTGTAGGTTAAGGATGGGAACAAAGCGGGGAGGAGGAGTTTTTTCTCGCCTCGCCTCGAGTTTTAGGTACGTATGTATGAAGTTGTCTAAAGTTCGAATGTTAACATTTACGAACTTTTCATTAGGAAAAATAAAACATTGAAAGGAGTTGAAAATTGCACCTGATTGAGTCCTCTCCTTGGGACACTCTCCTACAAATTGGTGCTCCTCCATTGATTCATCTTCTGCATTTCTCACGTCAATACTCGTTGATTGATGGTGGTGATCATCGTCTTCCACGGCACTGCCGATCGTTCGCCTAATGCGGAATGATCCCCAGCTCTGAATGCTGTGCCGCCGAGATAAGGATCGAACCATGTCAACCCGAGCCACGCTGCTGCTGCTTCCTTGTTTTTGTTCCACAGAATTAAGAAGAATAAAGGGTGAAAATGATTATATGTAAAGAAAGATAAAGTTTCTTTAAGTTTTTAGTTATAACAAAATCATATATTTTGCGCGAAAAAAAAGAAAGTGAAAAAAAGAGGGAAAAACTAAAAGTTAAACTAGTTCTATTCAAATAAGTTATCAACTTTTTTATGCTCGAATAATTTTCAGACCTACTACTTTGATAATACAAGGTATTACATGTTGATATTTTTTATTAATCTTTTGACAATACATACTTTATAGACAACGTTACTCGCACTTAGATTTCTTATAATAAGTATTATTTTTTTTTTACTAGAACCACTCGTTAGATTCTAATATAAATCAATTTTATATTAAAAAATTTGTGTAATTTATATAGGATGGGTCTTTAATCTTGTAAATGACCCTTGAAGGTGGACCTACACAAGGCCTTTGACTCTTTCAGTTGACAACTCATTCCGACTATTGTTGAAGCAATGGAGTTTCCGAAACCAAACTTGGTCTTTGGCGATACTTAATTTTTATTTTCGTGATTTTTGAGCTTGTTTTCGAATATCTAAATTAAGGCTGTGTTCAGTATAGTTTCTCCAACGATGTTAAAGCGTCAAACGAAAAAAATAGTACTTGTACGTCAAACAAGTGTTATCTCTGTTTTTCCGGTCGATTTTACGCTTTAAACGAAAGTTTTTCTGCAGCTGATTTTTTCAACTTATCTCAAACTATCAATTGACATAAATTTTACATTTAAAAATCTCTACTGAACGAGTCCTAATAACAAGATAGAGAGGACAAAGGGTAGTATTTCGATGTAAAGTTTGGGCTCAATTCGAGCTTCCACGAACCATGATGGTTTTAGGCGATGACGACTTGCGTTTTGCCTCCTAAGTGGAAAGAAGAACGAGTTAGACTAACAATAAAAAATAAGTTATATTGTAGTAACTAAAATTTTTAGGACGTTTTTACTTTGGTTATTATTTTTTAAAATTTGTATTGTAATATTATACTTTTATTTTGTTTTCGTTATGGTTATTGTCACTAAAAATCGTTTTAAAGTATTTTTCCTCTAAACCTTCAAATTTTAAGAATTGATAGTCGCTACAAAAAATTGATTCTCCGATTAACGAAGTGGTCGTTGGCCAATCTTATCGTTCAGAAGATTTTATTTTTTTAAAAAATTAACATAATTTAGTTTCAAGTTGACCTAACAATTAAAAGTAATAGATTGAAAAGTCTTGACTTTTAGTTTCGACTGAGATTTGATTGATTTTTAACAAGACATGAAAGTGGTTTAGCAGCTGGCATTGGGAACCATTTACAAGAGGTCCCAAGTTTGATCCTTATAGAAAGTAGAAACTTTTTCCTTATTTTCAAGTTTTTTCTCTCCAATAAGATGATGAGAAGTGAAATGATCTTATTAGAGGATATTAATTCATCTTTTTAATTCATTAACAACAGAGTGACCGTTTTATTATAAATCAAAAATATTAATGACTGAAACATAACTTTTCAAACTTCAGTGGTGAAAGAAGAAATTACCCAAACTTCATTGACCATTTATGTAGTTTACTCTTTAATTTATTGGCAAATGAAGTAGGCGACGTTACATACTTCGTCGGGTAAGTTAGGGTTTTAGTTCGTTGTTCTCCGTTTTAGATCCACGAGGTTGTCGGAAGCCGGAGGTTCAAAGCGAAGAAAAAGACTTAAAAAACTCAAACTCAAACGTAGGGAAGTCTTTCCTCTTTCATTCTTCCATGAAGGGATTTTCCCGCCAAATTAATCCACCATTGACGGCCCTATCACCACCATGATCACAATTCAACCTTCATTTCCTCTCAAAGCCGCCCTCTTCGCTCTTCTTCTCTCCCTTGCTTTTCTCCACTTCAAACCCTCCTTCAACCCGACCCATAACCAAACCCTAACCCGTAACAGTACCCACAACCAAACAAACCGTAGCAACTACATAATCCGGTTCACCGACTACAAACCGGCGTCCGATCATCGTTCGTACTTGGAATCCAGCCTTCGATCCGATGGATGGGAGTGGATCGAGAGGCGCAACCCGGCTGCTAGGTTCCCGACCGATTTTGGGATGCTTTCTATTGAAGATTCAGTGAAAGAAGCCTTAATTGAGGAAATTGAGAAGCTGGGATTTGTAAAGGATGTGAATGTTGATATGAGCTATAACAGGGGGCTGCTTGATGGTGCTTTTGAGAATCGGCAAAAACGACCAGTAAAGATTTTTACTTCGATGTTCTTTAGCGAAGAAAAGAATTGCCAGGATTCGGGTTTAAGTAATTTCTCCATTAACTGGAGTCGCCATCTGTTGATGCAGGTAAATTTCCCAAAGTACAAATTTTGTTTTGTCGAGAATTTTAACGAACAAAGTTGACGGAATTACTTATGTTTTGTTGTTGCAGAGGTCTCAAGTTACTTCATTGTTCGGAGCAGATGCTCTTTGGCGAAAAGGGTATACTGGCGCTAAAATCAAAATGGCTATTTTCGATACTGGAATACATGCTGATCACCCTCATTTTCGAAACATTAAGGTATATTAAAGTGGGAAAATGCTGTTTTTTTATTAAAAAATATTCAAACTTTAATATTCACTTATGGAGCAAACTTTTCAGGAACGTACTAATTGGACTAAGGAGGATACTTTGAATGATAATCTTGGACATGGGACGTTTGTGGCGGGTGTTATTGCCGATGAAGATGCAGAATGTCTTGGTTTCGCACCGGATGCTGAGATTTATGCATTTAGAGTTTTCACTGATGCACAGGTAGTGCATGTTGGTATTAAAAAATTTCTTTATTTATGTATTGTGATTGGAAGTTGGCTTCTGAGTCCCTGACCTTTACAAATCTCACCTATTTTCCCTCCTTGATTTCCTCTGAAATATATCTGCTTGTCTGTTTGAAAATGCCTAGGATGCACTACAGATATCTGAAGCTCATTTGAATTGCTTATCACTAGAATGCTAGAATTACAAGACATTTTAGCTGAGAAACTGATAACCACAATACCCTAAGATTTTATCTTTTAACATTCGACTTTTACTATAAAGTTTGGTTCGATTGTGAGAATTTTGTCCTCAGCTTATTGCAGGTGTCGTATACATCCTGGTTCCTTGATGCTTTCAACTATGCTATTGCAACCAACATGGACGTGCTAAACTCGAGCATTGGTGGACCTGATTACTTGGATCTCCCATTTGGAGAGAAAGTACCACTCCCGTGGCCTGCGAATTTACTAAGGCTTATGTGTCAACCATCATTTGATATTTTTTGTTTTGCAACTGCGAAATTTCAAATAAAAATGTTGGTTTTTGTCCGTTTCACTATTTTTGATGTTTTTGACTTTGCCACTACATTTGGTTTTGGTATCACATGGAAATGCTTTAATTCTTTATTTAAGTTTTTTTTTCCTGCAAGATTTTGTCTGTTTTTAATGCATTTACTTAATGCCTCCGTAAAACTGGTATGCCTCTCTTAAATGATCATTCAAATTTGAGTTTCTCTTCTAATACTTTACATTTTGAAGGAGAATGCTTGTCTTCTTTGTACAATAATTTCCAAATAAGCAATGATCACCTGTGGTTTACCCACTTTGGTGGTGAAACTTGCACTATTTATGTTGACATACATTTTTCCACGCGTTTCTCTTTGTCTCTCTCTGTATATATATTATGCATCTGAACACATTTCGGTTAACGTTTTCTGCTTTATGGATCTCCAGGTTTGGGAAATAACAGCCAATAATATTATTATGGTATCAGCGATCGGAAATGATGGGCCGCTTTATGGCACTTTAAACAATCCAGCTGACCAAAGTGACGTTATTGGTGTTGGTGGCATCGATTATAGTGATCATATAGCTTCATTTTATTCACGTGGCATGAGTACTTGGGAAATTCCTCACGGGTAGCATACCTTTCTATTCTACAATATTAACATATTCCATATTTTTTGTACTTATCCTACTTGGGTTTGAATCTTTAAATAAGTATTTTTATTTATGTCGCTCTTCCTTTCTTCTTCTTTTTATGCAATAACTTTTCCAGCCCACAATAATGTTTTCATTTTTAGAAAGAAAGAAAAAAAGCAAGCTGACCTCTCCTGGCTCCGGATTCAGTTTAATTTGCTCAAGCTACATTTCTGTTGTTTACATGAAACATATTTCAGAGTGCAGTTTCTGATCAGTGCAAGCTTTCTGCTACATTTTTTTATTATCTAAAAGTGTTCAGGTCTAGGAATTGCCACATGTAATTACCCATCCTTCTCATTACTGGTCTTACCAAGTCTTCTAATTCTCATACTCATGTTGGCTCTTTTTTCCTTTTTGTTATGATTAACGCATGAAGGTTTAAATTGGTTAATTCCCTTTGCAGGTACGGGCGTGTCAAACCAGATGTTATGGCATATGGACGGGAAATTATGGGATCTAAGATCAGTACTGGGTGTAAAAGCCTTTCAGGCACTAGCGTGGCAAGTCCTGTGGTTGCTGGTGTGGTATGCTTGCTTGGTAGTATCATTCCGGAGAACAAACGTAAGGAGATTCTGAATCCTTCAAGCATGAAACAAGCACTAGTTGAGGGTGCTGCCAAGCTTGTGGTCCGAACATGTATGAACAGGGGGCAGGGAGGGTAGATCTGTAAGTTCACCCAATCATGGGGCTTCTCCCTTTTAACATTCAGAATTATTTCCCTTTGGATCTATTTACTATGTTAATAATTGATTGTTTTTATTTCTTTGTCAGATTATAGAATCGTATGAGATCCTCAAGAGTTACCAACCTCGAGCAAGCATATTTCCTAGTGTTCTTGATTATACAGAATGTCCGTATTCTTGGCCCTTTTGTCGACAACCACTCTATGCTGGTGCCATGCCTGTGATACTCAATTCTACTGTGTTGAACGGGATGGGTGTCATTGGCTATTTTGAGAGTCCGCCGACATGGCATCCTTCAAACGAGGAAGGGAATCTTCTAAGTATTTGCTTTACTTATTTTCAGAAATTATCTGGCCTTGGACTGGATACTTGGCAGTACACATGCAAATCAAGGAAGAAGGTGCGCATTTTTCCTGGGTGATTGAAGGTAATGTAACTGTTACGATATGCAGTCCTCCAGCTCATGGAGAGAGGGCTGCTCGAAGTAGTACTTGCATTCTTAAGTTGAAATTGAATGTAGTTCCAACTCCCCCACGATCAAAACGTGTTTTATGGGATCAGTTTCAGTATTAAATATCCTCCTGGATATATTCCAAGAGACTCATTGGATGTGCGGAATGACATTCTTGATTGGCACGGGGATCACTTGCATACAAATTTTCACATTATGTTCAACATGTTACGAGATGCTGGCTATTATATTGAGACACTTGGTTCTCCCCTAACATGTTTTGATGCTAGCCAATACGGGACTCTTTTGATGGTTGATCTTGAGGACGAGTACTTCCAAGAAGAGATTGAAAAGCTGCGGGATGATGTAATTAATACTGGGCTGGGATTGGCTGTTTTCGCCGAGTGGTATAATGTTGACACAATGGTGAAAATGAGATTTTTCGATGACAACACAAGGAGTTGGTGGACGCCGGTGACTGGAGGTGCAAATATTCCAGCATTAAATGATCTTTTGGCTCCATTTGGGATAGCTTTCGGGGATAAGATTCTGAATGGTGATTTTTCTATTGACGATGAACAGAGTCGATATGCATCTGGAACAGATATAGTGAGGTTCCCAAGAGGTGGGTATGTAAGTAGCTTTCCTTTCTTGGATAGCTCGGAAAGTGGGGCCACTCAAAATCTGCTGTTGAATTCTGGCATGAACAAGGTAATTAATCATTGATGCTGATGATCTTTAAATTATTTTAGCACATTTTCATATTTTCATCATTAATGGTTGTAAAACCTTGAAATTTATGTCATATATTGGCATGTGCAGGCAGACTCACCTATCCTTGGCCTGCTAGAAGTCGGTGAAGGTCGTGTTGCCGTATATGGGGACTCGAACTGCTTAGACAGCAGCCATATGGTTACCAAATGCTACCGGCTTCTAAGAAAAATACTGGATTTCACTGGTTCAAATATTAAAGATTCTGTGCTTTTCTCAAAGTCTGTTAAGCAAGATACAACCACTTATCATCTCGTAGAACCGATGTAAATTTCTCTGCGTATTCTGCTGTTATCGGAAAGGAGTTGATCTGTCAGAGCAACTCTAGATTTGAAGTTTGGGGAACTAAGGGATACAGTTTACAAATTAGGGGAAGAAACAGAAAACTACCAGGCTCTCATGTTTTTGATTTGGGGAGAGGCTTAGATTCCACTGTTGATACAACGAAATCCAGGCGTCCCAAGTTTATAGAGAAGAGTAAGGGTGATTCTTTTGGAAACAGGTACTTGGGTGAGGTAAGAATCAGAAGATTTGGCCTATAACAGGTCCATTCTTTTTATATGTTGAATCTAAAGACTCGTAAACTTACCTCTCATTTTCGCAGCTGGATATGCCTGAACTAGTTGCTAGGCAGTGGCTTGTACCTGTAGTAGTTGCAATTACAGGTTGGTAAATGCCTTATATATCTACACGCACGCGCACACACACATATATCTTCTTTCATTTATGGTCATATTTGATTAATGTCTCTGCTGTTCTTCAGGCTTTGTACTGTTGAGCATTTGTTGGATTCGACAAAATCGAGCAAGGCGGAGGCGATCTGGCTCTGGACGGTCAGCCAATCTATAGTTAAGGGATAGGTTTTTCACAAATTTACTAGTGTACTGTTTTACCGTTTAAAGTTTTGACAGCAGCTGGCACCACAAAAGTTAATTTTGAACTATTAATAATTTTCATGGTTCATATGCTTGTGTATGTGTATATATCTCTATATGTAATGCAAAAGAAGGAAAAGATGGTATGTTAGACGTCAATTCAAGCACATTTGACAGGAAAGAGTGAGCAACAAATGAAAAGAAAACCCAATTTGATAATAGCATTTAAGCAGCAAATAATAGAATCACGCAGTGTATTCGTTGTTTACTTTGTTTGAATCACTAATGAGTTTTGGGTCAAACTCTAAAAATGAATGGGACATAGAAGTAAATCATGAGGTCTTAGACTATCATAATGTATTCTTAAACATAAAATATAAAAGCAAATAAACTTTTGTTAGTGTCTTTACAAGTTATTTTTTTATCTTTTGGTGGGTGAAACCGATGATTGAGATTAACTATTTTTTTCAAGTAATAATTTTTTTATATTATACTGTTAATATCAGTCATTCATTTCACTCATCTATAATGATCTATGTATAAAATTTATCCTTTATTTTAGTTAGTGGTGGGCAAGACCGGGTACCCGGTCAGTTTGCCCAGCATTGGTTCCGGTCCTGATAGCCACCAGTTCTTAGAAACTAGAATCGGTCTCGGTCCCGGTCAGACCGAGCCTCAGATTTCAAGAACTGATCCCGGTATTAGTGGGAACGGATATCAGTACCGAGTACCCGGTCAATTGGTCTACTATTAAGAAAATTTGAGCAGCAGGTGGAAAATTCCAACCACCAATAATAATATTAATAACAAAGTCAGAATATTGTAGGCTTGAAGGTTGAAGTTTTAAAACGAGTTATACTCATAATATTCATACATAAATTAGAATAGAACGAAATGAAACTGTGAGAAAATTAAAAGATTAAGTGTCTACACTCGTCAGTTATGAGGTAATTTATTTAGAGTTTTAGTATTAGGCCTTTAGGTATGAACAAACAATTAATAAAAAGATTTTGGGCTTTAATTTTAGGCTAAAGTGGTCCTAACAGACCAGTACTAGGTACTTTCCATTGGGTACCTACCGAATATCAGGCCCAGAAAATCAAAATCAAGTTTTGGTCCCGATTGCAATCAGGACCTAAATTTTGGATCTAATTCCAGTCTCACCAAAACTAATTTTGGGTAAAAAATTTCTGAGCTCGAGACTGAGATTTGGTAACTGAGTTTTTTGCACACCACTAATTTCATTCATTCAATGATCATAATTAGTGTATCTGTCTTCCATTTTCTCTTTGTTATTTTATTCTTCATTGCCTTTCTCAAGTGTCCCATATATTTTCTCAAACTTCTCCCATATTTATTTGCAACGATTTCTTGTATTTCTCATAAGATATTCTACTATTTGGTGAAATAATTTATGGGTAATTATAATTATATTGTGCACTGGCGATAAAATTTTTTATTTTATTTCTATAAGTGTTTTAATTTTATGGGTTAGAGATTCAATTTAGGAATTTAGGTTTATTAAATTAGAATTTAGGGTTTAGGATTGAAATTTTAAATTTATAGATTAAAACATAAATCATAACATATTATTTTAAAACATAAGCCCTAATCTCTAAACCTAAACTCTTAAATATTAAATTAAAATTTTAAACTCTAAAATTAAAATGCGAGAAAACAGAAAATCCTATTGTAAGTGCATGTGATGTCTTCTTGGCAAGCCTAGAACCTCTTGGGTTGCTTATTGCGCATCTGTCTCGGACCCAAATGTGCGGGCCGTGACAATATGCAACTATCAGTATTTTAATTGAATAATAATAATCCGATATAATTATTATTAGGGTTGTTAGTTGATACACTGTTAGTGTTTCTTTTTCTCGCAAAAGGCTTTTTAGAATTGTAACGTATCTCTTTTAGGGACCATAAACTCTAAACTTTAAATTATAAAATTTATTTTTAACATTAAAATCTAACCACAATAAATAAAACTATAGCCGCTAAACCCTAAAAGCTAAGCACTTGTGAAAAATAAATTTTTCATCGCTAGTACATAAAATATTTTCTTTTATTATCATTTTTTTATTATTTAAAAATATTTGTAATATATATGTGAATAATTTTTTATATAAGAGAAATATATGGGCTTACTACACACAGGTGGCTACATTATATAATAGTGTTTTTTTAGGTAGTGCAGTCATATTATTGGTTAGGCAAAATACATCGATGGTGACCAAATTTTTAGGACACGTTTTTTTAATTACCAAATATTTAAATTTTTTATTAAAATTATTTAATTTTTATTTTGCTTTTATTTTGATCCATTTACCATTTTTTTAAAATGGTTGAAGTCAACTTTACTTCTTTCTTCATTTTTTTCTTCATTCATTGCTCTGTTTTTCCTCCATATTTAAACCTAAAAGCGCTATCTAATTAACCACATCTTTCTTACCATCCCAATTCCCAACCTTTAAAATGATTGATTCAAGTGCTGAAACTTACGATTAAAAAAAATAAAGTAAATAATTTAATTCAAACCTTAATCAAAACCCAGAAAAATGACTGCATAATCACACAAAATTTTCAAAACAATCTTGTCCGATCGATCGACTCCAAGTTAATTTCAAGATCAATTTTGAAGCCTCTTCCCCCTTAGCATTCTTTCTCATCTCCAAATAATCTTTGGTTTCACGAGGGTAAAGCTTGTTAAAGTAAGAAGGGAATCACTGAAAGGAATTGAGAAGAAAAGAGATGACTAAAATGAAGGAAAGCTTCTGATGTTCATTATACAAGAGAACTCCAAAAACTGTTTCTTTACAATATACAATGCATGTATTTATACAAAGCAAGGGAAGCTAGGGTTTCTGCATGGGTCAGTTACAAATAGAGTAACCATCCTAACTACTTTTGAAACCGACTCAGTTAAGCATAACTACTTGAAGCTGACACATCTATGCTTACACTTCATTCTAATATTCACCCTGCTTTCTGCAATCTGGGAGAACTTCTTGAGCTTCAACAACTGAAAGCTTCCTTCGAAATACTTCAAACTTGTGAGCTGCAAGAGGCTTTGTAAGTGTGTCTGCAATTTGACAATCAGCTGGAGCATAATCAACTTGTAATTCAGCAGCAGCAACTTTCTCCCGTACAAAGTGTAGGTCATGTTCTATATGCTTTGTTTTGGTGTGTAACACAGGATTTGCTGCCATAGCCACAGCAATTGTGTTGTCGCACCAAATACGAGGTGACTCAGATAGACTGATACCCATTTCAGTAAGAACAGCCTTTATCCAAACGATTTCTTCAGTTACATCCGCAAGGCTTCGATACTCAACTTCAGCTGTGGATCGTGATACAGCTCTTTGTTTCTTGGAACTCCAACTCAGTAGGTGCTGCCCATTAAACACACAATATCCTGAAATTGATCTACGGTCATCAACATCTCCACCCCAATCTGCATCAGAGAACGCAGTAACACACATTATGCTTTGTGTTTGAGCTGGGAACCATAGGCCATGATCCAGTGTGCCTCTGAGATACCGTAGAATTCTTTTCACTGCCAACCAGTGATCTTCAGTAGGATTTTGCAGGTATTGAGCAGCCTTGTTGACTGAAAAAGATATGTCTGGCCTTGTGTGCACAATGTATTGTAATGCACCAACCACACTCCTGTAATGATGTACATTTGTCAGAGGCACCCCATCAAACTTACTTAATTTTGCTGAAGTTGGCATGGGAGTATTAGCAGAGTTGGCATCTTCCAAGTGCACCTTCTGTAATAATTCCAGGATAAACTTTCTTTGACTCAACAAAAGTCCACACTCAGATCTAGTTGCTTCTATGCCAAGGAAGAACTTCATTTGTCCAAGATCCTTGAGGGAGAATTTATCATGTAGCTCCTCGATAATTTTGTCAATAACCTTGGTTGATGCTCCAGTGATGAGAATATCATCTACATACACCACCAAGTATGTGTATGCATTATCAGACTGAAGAATGAAAAGCGTAGGGTCTGCCTTTGATGCACCAAAACCTAGATGACACAAAAACTCTTTGAGTTTAAGAAACCAGTTCCTCGGGGCTTGTTTTAACCCGTACAATGCCTTTGTAAGTTTGCACACCAACTGTTTTTCAGACTCAGATACTTCTTCAAAGCCTGGTACGTGTTGCATGTAGACATCTTTATTCAATTCCCCTTTTAAGAAAGCATTATTTACATCCACTTGTCTAATTTGCCATTTGAATGTGACAGTAAGGGACAAGAGGATGTTTAATGTAGAAAATCTCACCACTAGACTGAATGTATCCATGAAATCAAACCCTGCAACTTGTGAGTAACCCTTGGCTACTAATCTGGCCTTTAGTCATTCCACAGACCCATCAGCATTCTTCTTTACTCAGAAAAGCCATTTACAGCCTACTGATTTCCTGTCAGAAGGTAATTTTAATATATCCCACGTGCCATTGCTTACCAGGGCCTCATACTCAACCATGACAGCTGCCCTCCATTCAGCATCTTCAAGAGCTTCAGCTATTGTCTGAGGTATCTTTTTCAACTGCAAGTTGTAGATCTTAGGTTTGATAATTCCATTTTTCTGCCTGGTAATCATATGATGCACATTGTCACATGCTTCTTGACTTTGTGTGGCAGCACCTTGATTCCGTGTGACTGCATTCGGAACATTCATTAATGCAGCAGTACTTTCTCCTTGCATTGTTACTTACTGGCAAATCTGGTTGATCATGGGAGGAGCCTTGTTCTTCGGTTATTACTTCAACCAGCTGAAATTGTTGTTGCTGAACACCTTCTTCCATTTGACAGGGATGCTCATTTTGAATATCACTTCGAAACTGTTGTTCATTATCCTGATCAGGGTTTTGTTCATTCGAGCTAGTAACTGGAACATCGAATGTTGGCACTGAAGTTTGAACAAGGGGAACACTTTGAGAAGGGAAGAAATCAGTAGTGCCTTCCTTGATCTCTGGCTGTGCAAAAGGAAAGATATTCTCATTGAAAACAACACTGCGTGAAATGAAAATTCTGCCATCTTTGCTCAGACATAGATAACCATGGTGAGTAGGTGAATAACCAAGAAATGTGCAGGCTTGTGATCGAAACTCAAACTTATGTCTATTGAAAGGTCTGAGATGCGGAAAGCATTGACACCCAAATACCTTAAGAAAATCATAGTCAGGCTGTGAACCAGAGAGTTTTTGAAATGGAGATATGTTGCCCAAACCTCGTGAAGGCATTCGATTGATCAAATAGACCGAGCTCAAGATTGCATATGACCAATGCTTGAGTGGAACAGAAGCCTGAGCAAGCAAAGTCAACGCTGTTTCAACCACATGTCGATGTTTCCTCTCAACCACACCGTTCTGTTGAGATGTGTGTGGACAGGATTTTCGCAGTTATATTCCCAGTTCAGCTGCCATTTTCTCCATAAATCTAAATTCACCACCATTGTCAGTTTGAATAGCCAAAATGGAGGAATCAAATTGAGTTTTTACAAGAGCCAAGAACATTTGAAATGCTGTAGTAACCTCACATTTATTTTTCAACAAGTAAATCCAAGTATTTCTGCTGTACATATCAACAAAAAGAACAAAATATCTGAAACCATTTGAAGTTATGGGAGCAGGTCCCCATATATCAATTTCTACCAGCTCAAATGGTTTCGAATACACTGTGGAAGAGGAACCGAAAGGTAAAACATGACTTTTGCCCGTTTGACATGCTATACAAACAGACTTTTCTAACGATACAGTTCTACTAATAGACTTGACAACTTCAATGGCTGGGTGTCCCAATCTCCTGTGCCAAAGCCAATACTCAGCATCTCCTTTGGCAGTAACTTGACACACTGATACAGCATCATGACTCAAGCAATCAAAGCTATAAAGACCACCATCAAGCTTTCCCTTCAATAGCACGGCTTTAGTGGTTGAGTCCTTTACATAACAAACATTGGCATGAAATTTAAAATAAACATTGTTATCATTAGCAAATTTAGCTACTGACAAAAGATTCTTTGTAATTCGAGGCACATGAAGAACTTGTTCTAGATCTAAATATCTATCAGCACAATTAATTAGAGAACTACCCGCATGATTAATGAACAAAGCATTTCTATCTCCCAAATGAACTTTACCTTTTCCAGAGTAAGTGGACCTGTGTTGAAGATTACCAAGATTGCTGGTTACATGGTGAGTTGCCCCCGAGTCAGGAAACCATTTGGAATAAGCAACTGGTCTATCCATCATCAAAGTATTTACTTGAATGTCCTCATATTGCACATGTTCTTGATTTTCTTTACTGGATGCCACAAAAAGATTGTATGAGACTTCAACAGTGGATGCATGTGTGCAACAAGAACAATTATTCACCTGAACATTTGACCTTGTTTGTCGTGCAGGACCTCTCTTGAAATTCTGATCAAATCGATGCCAACATCTATCCGCAAGATGTCCAAGTTTGCCACATACTTAACACTGAGGGCGAGATTTGCTTTTGAACTTTCCTCCATTATAGTGTGTATCACCCGATTTATCAGACTCGTTATTAGCCTCTACATGTGACTGCCTTGAGTTATATCTGGTATAGTTTATCCCAATAGGAAACCTAGAGGAATCTTCCATACGAGTTTCCGTATCCACAAGAATGGATACAATATTTTCTACAGAATACGATTCTTTGCTGGCTGTGATTGCCGCAATGGATGGTTTATATTCAATGGGTAATCCATTGAGAATGGTGGCAATATGCTCGACTTCAGAAACGGGATTTTCACAGGCAGCTAGAAGATCACATATTTGTTTGATTGCCATGGTGTACTCAGTGATTGACTGTGTGCCTTTCTTCATTGATCAAAGCCGACAACGTAAGTTCATTATCTTGGTAATGGAAAGACTGGAATATAGCTTGGTTATCGTATTCCAAACTGCAGCCGTTGTTTCAGCACCAACCAATTGTGGCAAGATATTTGGACTGACGGTAGAAAGAAGCCAAGATGCTAAAGAATTATCTTGCTTAAAGAATTGAGTATACAGTGGATTAACAATTGTATCACCTGCTTGATTTCTGATCACCTTTGAAACCGATCCATCAAGATATCCCTCAAGACCAAGTCCCCTAATCGTGAGAAGGATCTACTGTTTCCATAGCAGATGATTGGATTCATTGAGACAAACATTGACCCTTTTGTTGGAGAAGATATGTGATTCAAGAAGCTGTTCTTCGCTACCAGAGAGAACTGGAATTGCTGGAGTTGCAGAAGGCGCCATGATTGCACGAAGAAGAAAGAAGAAGAGAACACAGGATCATTTGGCGAATGATACCATGTTAAAGTAAGAAGGGAATCACTGAAAGGAATTGAGAAGAAAAGAGATGACTAAAATGAAGGAAAGCTTCAGATGTTTATGAACTCCAAAAACTGTTTCTTTACAATATACAATGCATGTATTTATACAAAGCAAGGGAAGCTAGGGTTTCTGTATGGGTCAGTTACAAATAGCGTAACCATCCTAACTACTTTTGAAACCGACTCAGTTAAGCATAACTACTTGAAGCTGACACATCTATGCTTACACTTCATTCTAATAAAGCTTGTACAAAACAAGTGCCGGTACAGTAGCATGAAGGATTCGAAATAATAATCCCGAGCTCCTCTGCTAATTTGAGGCATAGCAGTCAAGAAAAGAGCACTAGAGTTTTTAGCAGACTGCCATTGATGATCAACGAGTAATGCATAAGTCAAAGATCCAAAACTAGGGAAAAAAAGATATTCACAAGTCCAAATTACATATAGAAATCAAAGAGACGAACTATAATAAAACCCAGAACCCGGATTAATCTAACAGAGTAACAAAAGTCTACTTCCAGAATCTAAAAGTATAAAATTAATTATTCTTGTATGAAAATTTACCGCTGCAAAACAACATATTAGCAATGACTAACGAAATTAAATAAATAAATAAAAGACATAAAATAAATTGATTACTGCGTCGTGGTAAAAATCACTGCCTCAAAAATAATTTTGCCTGGATGGTGTAATCACAATAATGGATGTTGCCCTCCAAGGTTAACACAGCCTTACAACATCGTACACCCAAAGTGAGGAAGTGGAACTCGCTTGATGTTTCTCTCTTCGAAGAAAACATAAAAGATCAAATGTTTTCAGCGTATGAAACAATGAATTTGAGCTATCTATTTATAAGGCAAAAGTAAGGACAAAGCGATAAATATTAGAGGAATCGATTATCGTAAAAATCTCAACCTTCCCTCTAATATTTACTATATTTAGAAATAAAATCTTATTTAAAATAAATAAAATTATTTATTTGCATTATCCAATAATTTTCCACTAATGCAAAAAAATATAGGAAAAAACGAGAAAAGAACAATAACGAAATCAGCAACATAAGTACTAGTGAATGTATCTGGAACTAATATATAGTAAAATAAGTAATTCTTCTCTTAACAAGTGAACGAATCTGAAAGTTGTTAAAATAGAAATGAACTCACAAAACACGACTAATTTCTTATCCAAATGAGTTCCGCGATAGATCAACAATTTAGCTAATATAACTCAGGATACTGGTAAGTGCTCTAGAAAGACAACCCAAAGTCTTTCATGGAAGGTGGCTAGTTTTTCACACTTACGTAGGTGGTTTCATCAAGTCTATCTCAATATAGACCACCTGAATCAGGGCCATGAAATCATTAAGAGCATTTAGTAAGCTCATCCTCTCAATTATTAAAGATCCGGTGAAATCATCAAATCCATCTTACAAGGACCACACAAAACCTGGGATATAAAATCATTAAGAGCATAAAAACTCATCCTTTCATGTCGGTGAATTCATCAAGTCCTTCTTACTAGGACCACCCAAAATTTGGTCTATGAATCTATTAAGAGCAAAACCTCAACCTTATGCATGTACATTGTTCGTCATAGGGATAAGTAGAATATGTACACTGTGAGTCTTTCTATGGCTTTGTTTGACCACATAAAATTAAAAAAAAAAAAACAAAGTTAAGTATCCACCATGAATTCTTTAACCAATGAGCTTAAGCCTCATCCCCTCGACGAATCATCAATCATTTTTACTTATCTTTTAGTAAAGGAATCAACAAAGTTTTTCTTTATACTCATTTACGTATCTGCTTTGTTTGAGCATTCCACTCAATAGGTTATGCAACATTTTTAACTACACCAAATTGTAGCTTGTGTGTCTTATAAAAAACACAAAAAGTGTGAAATTTTTTCTATAAAGGAAACTCAACAAGTTGATTCAAAGAATCATTCGACTTCTTATTTAGCTAAGTCTCACGCTATAAACTCAGTATGTATTTATTTATTTAAATTACTTTTATTATAATTAGATGTATTGTCAATAACTAATTAAAACAATATTTCCCCAAATAAAATTTTAAGTAATAATTAAAACTAGTTATCACATTCTCTCCAATTTTTCAGTGACGAGGTTTAATAAATATAAGTTTATAGCTTTATAACCAAGTTTTTTTTAGGTGAAGTTATAATTAAGTTTTTTCGTTATATACAAAAAATGAAAATAAAAATAAAATATGGAAAATCTAAAACTAAAAAGAAAAATCAATAAGAGGCAAAATCCAAAAATATTTCACGTGAAGCAACTAACTAAAAGTCACCCCCTAACAGAGAAAACGGATAAGGCGGTGGTACACGCGCCTCCATCCCTGCCACCGCCGCCGCCGCCGCCGCCATTTCTCCTAAATAACCCAATTTCCCATTCCTATTATCACACCCAATTTTAACTACCGGCGGTGCCACCATCGACGACTGGCTCATTATAGTAGTGCAACCGTAGTCCATTACTTGTCCCACAACATCTCTACGCCCCAACACGCCTACGGAACCCTCAGGCGACGGTAATGACGATAGAGATGACGACGACGATGACGAAATTAATTCAGGATGCCATCCTTCATCTTCAGATCTCACTGAATTACTTGAAACCGCCGCGCTTGAATAAGAAGAAAAGGAGTGAGGAGAAGAATACGACGGTGGTGGTGGCGTCACCTTCAACCACAGCTTCTTCTCCGCCGTGAGTTGTCTATCCCGTTCCTTTTCGACCATCATACGAGAAAGGAAACCAGGGTCTTCGACCACTTTGTGAAGAAACACCACCATTTGTTGCGGCCGTCTTTCCGTCGTCTCTAATCGCTTGTTCATCCCTTGCAATTCTTCTTCCATTGACTTCTGTCCCTCTTTCAGCCTCGCTATTTTCGCCGCTATGTCGTCGTCGCCGTCATCTAAATCCTCAGCTTTTCGATTTTTACCCTTCTTTCTTCTCACAACATTCTTCAACAAATGCTTTTGGCCTCGAAGAAAGCATTCATTAGCAAATTCCCAATTATCTGGATCCACCTTCCTAAAACCCTAATCACCAAACAGATTATGAGCTTAAAAAATATTTGATATATATGCAAGTATTCAACTGAAATTCAGAACTTACATAAGTATTAAGCTGGCGAAGGAAGCTAGAGAAATTGCTGTGTTTGAAGTAGAAAGGCAAGATCTTGGTAGAGAAATCTAAAGGGTGGATGACTAAGAGACTGTTATTAGCTTTGCCCCAAGTTATAAAAGCGTCGGTCATCGGATCGTTAACCATCTCATAAGTTTTCGCGACGAACGGCGCAACAACGTCGTCACTGTTACTGTTAGCCTCCATTATCAAAACTCAAACATGAAACAAGGCAGAATCTGAAGTTTATTTCCGTCGCCTTTCACCTTTGGGAGAATCGAACAAAGGTTTGATGTATTATTGTACGAGTGAAAATATATAATGGAGGCAATGTTCAGTGACGAAGGGGGAGGAGTATCGTGCCCTGGCTCCAATAATAACAGATTCATTCCAAAATTAAATGTTTATTTGATTAAATTCATCTATTTGAATATACATATACATGTAAAGGAGATTTAATTTTTTATATTATTTGGTTTTTATATTTTTTTTTACCAAAGGTTTTTATATATTTTTATTAAATATTTAGTTTAATCGATACATATTTAAATTTAAAAGAAATGCGATTTTAATTTATTTATCGATAGAAGAGAATGATATGATATTTTTTGAAGTGTCACGTGACGTGGGATCCACATGGGTTCGTTTTGATCATCTTGTGCTACACGTCATGGTTGTAATTGAGTTGGATATTTTCGATTCGGATGTGCTTTCCATACGCGCGTGTTCGGGGTTTGTTCCAACGCGTCTAGGCTAACTTGGTCCTTTAAGGATTGTAAAACAATTTTGTTGCACAATGGATTACTTCGGTACATTTTGACAAATAATTTTCTTAGCTACTTTGTCAACCTCATTATTACTCTATAAATCTAAAACACAATAATATAAAATTTTAAATTTTTTTAATACCTCTCTTTTAAATTGTTTAATTTTTTTTATAAAAGGCAATTTAGTATATATATATATATTAAAATAATTAATTTTTTACGAGTTAAATTTGATTCTCAACCTTTCAAAAAAAAAGTTACATTATCTTTTAAGGAAAATATTAACAATATTAAATTTTAAATGATTTTGAGTTGTTTGACCATGAGACAGTTTAATGTACTTCATACTGTCATAATACTATTTGTCTTATATATCATGTCAATAAATAAACTAAAAATATACTTCCTCTGTCTCAAAAATAATTTTTTTTTGTGTTTTAAAATTGTCTCACTTAAATTGTCCTCTTGAAAAACTCAACAACATTTACTAGACACATTTCCTTTTCTACTCTCTTTTTAGTTTTCCAATAAAACAAACTTTAACTTTTTAAGGATAAAATTATTATTTTAATTATTTTACAACACACATACACAAATGTTTTCTTCTTAAAACTACGTAAAAAGTCAACAAGATACATTATTTTTGGGACAGAATGAGTATAAAATTTAAAAATACATAGACAGTTAGGTAGAATATTATGTCAATAATGTTAAATTTTTAACTTTTATGTAAAAATTAGCTATTCTATTTTTATTTTTTGAAAAATCGAAGATTAAAGTTAGCTCAATAAAAATGATAAAGATCAAAATGAAAACTCATAGATATCAAGGCCAAATTAGATTTTGTTGACCTAGCTTTCTAATTTTTAAAATTTTAAATAATTTATATTAATATACATATATATAATCCAATTTTATTAAAAAATGAGTTACTTTTGATAATTATGGAGTTTTTTTTTAGATTTTTTCTTGACCGTTGACCAACAGATTATCACCTATATTTTGTCATAATTTTTATTGTGTTCTATCTTATCTCCTTTCTCTTTTCATCTTTTTAATTTTTTATTTCGCATATTCAAGTTTTTGTATTATTTTATTTAACATTTTTATATTTTTAATAAAAATGGTAGAAGTTTTTTATACTTTTGTAGTATGTTTTCTTTTTTTATGATTAGATTTGAAGTTATGTTGCCTCTATAATTAGCTTTTATTTTAGTTATCATCAGCCCCGGTCTTGATTTTTTTGGGGTGCTAGACAAAATAATAAACTTAGGCCCTTTTCAAAAAAAAATTATACAACATATAATAAAATAAAATAATAACATATAATAATAATTCATATAAATGCTCCGTTGTTTAAGTGTATAAATTTTTTACTAATAAAATTATTAAAAAAAATTGTTCAAACAACTCATATGCCATCATCTAATACTATTTTTTCCGTTCTTTTTTATTTTCTCTAAATCAGTTTTTTATTTATTTTTATTCCCTAATACTATATTTAAACCTAGCCGATTGGGCCCTAGGCCATTACCTCTCTAGACACCCGTCAGGGCCGGGCCTGGTTATCATGTTAATCTTTGGTAATTATAATGACCCGTTCCATCACCTATCTAAACCCATTACCCTAACGAGGCCTTAAGCCAAATATTCAAACCCATAACTGACCCAGATCCAAACTCAAGACCCGACCCGAAACAAACACCTAATTTTTAAAAACCCTAACCCTAAAGATAAACACAGCCGCCGCCATCCAGTTCATTGTCCAACGCCATCGTCGCCAGCGTCCATCTCCGGCCACTATCTCTACCACCGACAAAGAACTCGAAACCCTAAAATAAACCCTATTACAAATAAACCCCAAAACCATCCCTAAATCAAATCTTTAGTCCCTAAATCAACCCTGAAATAAAATAAACCCTAAATCCCTAAAGGATCTGCCATATCCCCGAAATCCCTTACCCACTCCCATCACTATCCATCATCTTACCCATACCCCATCCCAGATCTGTAGATTAAAAATAGAAGGGTGGTTAGCTTTAAAAATTGGGATAAAATCAAATCAAAAATCACTTTTTTAGTTCCTAAAGGTTTTTACTATTTTTATTTTAAATCAAAAAAAAGGTCATGACTTGGCACTTTCTCTGGTCTAATTCGCAGTTGGTCCCCGTTCTGTCCTGTTTGCGCTTTTGTCCGTGATCTAATCTCAGTTTCAGTCATTGTTCTCTGTTTCCGTTTTCTTTTTCAACCCTTTTATTTTATTTTTGCTTTTTTATTTCACATTTTATTCAATTTAGTCCCTATTTTTCAATATTTAATTTTTAGCACCTTTATTTTATAATTATTTTTACTCTTGTTATCTATTTCTGTTTTTCTTACTTTTTCAGCATCTTGGTTTCAATTTCATGCATTTTAGTCCAAAATAGATATTATGTTTACATTGTCATTGTGTATATTTGTATACATTAATTATATTATATCTATATTATACATGTATTTGTTATGTATTATATGTTATGTAAATTATATTATATGTATTAGGTATTGTATTATGTATAATATATGTGAATGTTTTTGTACGTATGTTATGCGTAGATATTAATTATATATATATATTACATCTTTATAAAACTTTAATATTCATACATGTTTTTCCACTTATTATAATTTGTTATTATTGTAAGATATTTTTTACCATGATATACGTTATTATCATAAGTGTGGTAGATATATATATATTTGTTATTCGTTACATATATTTTGTTTAGTATATATATTTTTTATATATATTTAATATGTATATTGAATAAGTGTCATACTTACCTTATTAGTCATTTTATGCTTCATATTTTGTTTATACATTTTAATTTATTTGCATCATATATGTTTTTAAATCGTCAAAAAAATGTTTTAAAGAAAAAAATTTTGAATTTTAAATTAATATTTTTAAAACTTCAATAAATCATATCCCGGACGTAAAGGGATGTGATATTTTTCAATAAATTTTCAAGAAAGCGAGAAGCCGTGTCCGGGCGTAAAGGGTTGCGGTTCTCTCGATATTTTCGGCATTTAAGAATCGTATTTTAAATTTTATTCGAATTTGCAATTTTTAACACCAAGACATTAAATAATCGACTTTTTAATATTTTCCCCATCCGATATTTAATTTTTAAATCTCTGGTTTACTTTGGTGTCCGGTCTACCTTTTTAAATGATCGATGAAGACTCCATATTTTTAATCTCCAAACCAGGCAGGCTTTTTCAAACAACAATAAAATAAATTTTAAAACTCATACAAAAAGAGAGCGCCAGACAGATTTGGGTGCTTACAGCTGGCAACTCCGCTGGGGACATTTTTTGAAAAAGAGAGTAAAGCCACGAGTCGATTATTTTTTAGTCTTGGTCGTTGGAAATTGGCGAATTCGATTTTAATTTGAAATATGATTGTTTTTTTACATGCATTTTATTTTTCTGTAAATATTACTAATTTACTGCATTCCATGAGCTTTCTACCCGAGCTCTATCATTTTTAAGTGGAAATGTGATACCGCCTTCGTGTGGCTTACCACTGTATAGGTTGGTGAATCGCTTTCGGGATAAATTTCTTATGCTTTCCTGTGGGTTACCTCTGTATAGGCATAAGGGATGTATCCCCCTGAATTGAACTTGGTCCATTTGAAACCTATAATGGGTGAGGATCAGGGGCCTTGTTACCTTTAGTAAGGGACAGCGAGGACAATTCGGGTATCTTTCTCTAGAACCAAAACCCGCATATAGTGAGCCGCAGGAGCCAACCTTTTTAGAGCCATGCGAAACTTTGCCCGTTTAGCGGTTACCCTTTTTAGGCTTTAATGTATTTTTTATGTACAGTTTCTTATCTGTTTTATTTTTACCTTAATTGCTATTTAATTTGTTCATTCGATTATTTTAGATTTGGACTGACCCCATTTTTTTGTGATCACGTCATGTTAAATCTGTTCATTTTGGCATGCACTGCATGGCATATCATAACCTTTTGATTTTTGCATCAGTACATTCACATATAGGACATATACTTTGCTTTTACATGCATTCATTTTGAGACTGATCCTCGGGATGCCCTGTAACAGCAATACTGGGAAAGATAAAAGATCAGTCGATTCAACATCCTTACAGAACAAGAAGCAAGACAAAGATGGCACACGAAGACAGACTGGATAGGATCGAGTAGAACCAGAAGAATTTACAGGCAGATTTAACCCAAAAATTAGAGGACCAGTTGGCCAAGGCCCAACAAGAGATAAAGGATCAGTTCGCAAGATCTCAGCAGGACATACTGGTGAAGTTAGCACAGATACTAGGATGCAAGTTTCCCGAACAAGGAGAGGACTCTGCTATCAACCCTGGGGCATGTCCCGGAGAAGAAAATGAAGATCCTATATACCGTTCAGGGTTCACCCCTACTCAAGCTAAAAATCAAACCAACCCTCGAGTGGTAATTTCTATAGAAAAGTCTTAACCACTTTAGGCCGGTGCCTCTATCCCGGTAAATTTACCCGCCGCATCAGAAACTAAATTAGGGGCAATCAGGCTGAAAATTTTATCTTCGAGATAGACCAGTTGATTGAACCTAGTCAATTAAGAAATGAGACATCGAAAGAGATCGAGAAGCGGTGTAAACGACTCGAAGAAAAGATGCAAGCTATGGAGGTAGAGGATATCTTCGGTGGATTTGAGGCCAGTGAACCCAGCCTTGTCCCAGATTTGGTGTTTCCCCTAAAATTCAAGATCCTAGAGTTTGAAAAGTATGATGGAACCAGCTGCCCTCGCGCTCACCTTACTATGTTCTGTAGGAGGATGACAGGATACGACTGAGACGATAAGCTGTTAATACACTATTTTTGTGACAGTCAATCAGGATCTGCCACCCGATGGTATAATCAATTGAGTCGTCATCAGATAAAATCATGGAAAGACTTGGCTAGAGCTTTTCTGGAGCAGTACTAACACGTCAGTGATATGGTACCTGATCGTTAGACTCTGCAACACATGAAGTATAAGTCTAATAAAAGCTTCAGACAATACGCGCAACGCTGGAGAGATATAGCTGCACAAGTTCAACCCCCTCTTGGTGAAAAAAAGATAGTTGCTATATTCATCCAAACCTTGGAAGGTCCAATCCTAGATCGCCTTATAGGCAATGCGACTACAAATTTTGCTGATCTAGTGCTATCTGGTGAGCTTATTAAAAATACCGTTAAAAATGTTAAGATAGATGTTGGTAGAAGTTCGTCCCACAAGAGGCCGTCGTATGGGAGGAATGACAATGAAGTGAACTCTTTAGGAGTTTTTAATGTTGGCTATTCAAAGCTGGTGACGGTGATACAACCCAAAGCTACAAGTGCTCACGTTCCTCAAGCCAAGATTCTGGTCAGAGGAAGAATACTGAAAAGATAGAGTTCACTCCATTACCAGTTTCTTATGGAGAGTTGTACAAATATTTGTACGATATACATATGGTGGCACCTTTTTTACCAAAACCCGGTACAACCTCCCTTCTCAAAATGGTATGATGCAAATGCAAAATGTGATTATCACGCGGGACAAGTTGGCCACACGATTGAAAACTGCTTTGGTTTCAAAAAGTTGGTGGAAAATTTATTAAGCTTGGGGTGGTAAGCTTTGATGATTCAGCGGGAACAGCTACGAACAAAGATCCCTTACCAAAGCATGAATATGCCAATTTGGGGTGTGTCAAAGGTGTTTTTTTGAACTGGACCATGTTTATCTAGCTTAAATATTGCATTGTCTTGACCATAGCAAGTCCCCTTGTAGTTTTCATCTCTTTCAGAGTAATGTTTTTTGTAAACCGATCTCACTAACTTAAGTACGATGGTAATGAGAATATTTTGTAAGGGGTTAAAACTACAAGTTGCAATACAAGTATATTTTGTTCGTATATGAGTCTTGAACATCCAAAATGCATAAATAACATCACCCTAAAGTTTCAAGAGCAATTTCAGACAATGGCATTGAGCGAACAAAATTTTGGGGCATCTACCCAGATGGAAGCTAATTTAAAGCCAGGTGATCGAACCCAAGACGAGGTTGAGGCACCGCCACATACAAAAGACCAAGACCCTGGCATGACCAGTGATGAATCAGGGGCATCCTATTGAGGGCCCAAAAAATAAAATAAAATAAATCATATCACATTCATGCATTTAGTTGCATTCATCTTGCATTGAATCATTTTCGCATATATCATACATTTAGATTAAGTGCATACGCTAAAGTCACCATGCATTTAGGATAGACACATGTATTTAGGCATAAAATTCATGCATACATTTTTGCTTATAAACAGGTTCGAAGAAGAGACCGGACATCCTCAATATAGGGGGCAATCATGATGGCCAAACTCACAAAAAATGCGGAAACATCTAAATAAAAGGTATCAGCGACAAAAAAATTAAACAGTTACTGAAAAATATTTTTTCCTTTGTAGGATTTAATTTCTTCGACAATAATGTGGCGAACACCAACATTTTTCAGATTCTCACTCTTGCCAATATAAATAACTCATTCCAGATCTTACCCTCTGTCGATAGAGAAGCAGAGCAAACTTTTCCAAACATTGTCTCGCTGTCAATGGCACAACAATTCAACATCTTGCAAAACATGCCTCCGTCAGGGGTGGTACGCCAACTTAATGTAGATCTTGCCTCCATCGGTGGTGTTGCAGATCAAATCTTCTATCCGACTCTTATCTCTTCGTCGGTGGTGTATTAGATCTCATATTTTGCTAATCTAGTCTCTCCGTCAACGGTGTAGCAGATCAAATCCTCTCCAGGTCTTGCCTCTTCGACGGTATTGCAGTTAGACCAAAATTTCACTTAGAATTTGTTAAAGTTGTAGCAAAAAACCAAAAGTTCAAAGAAATTCAAAAAAAATATCAAAAAATAAAAAAGGTAAAAAAATTTTAAAAAAATCAAAATGAAAATCAAGTTGTTTGTCAATCTTGCTCATCCGTTGATGGTATAGTAATAAGATCTAAGTTGCTGAAATCCGATCTTACCCCTCCGTTGATGGTGTGGATAGATCAAACTTTATAAATTTACGATTCTGCCTCTTCGTCGGTGTTGTAGCTGAACCAAATTTGCCAAATTCTGATCATGCCTCTTCGTCAGAGTTGTAGCTCGACCAAAAAAAACCTTCGATCCTGCCTCTTCGTCAGAGTCATAGCTGGATCAAATCTTTAGACCTTGCCTCTTCGTCGGTGTTGTAGCTCAGTCAAATTAACTTCTGGTTCTGCCTCTTCGTCGGTGTTGTAGCTAAACCAAAATTGCCAAATTTCGATCATGCCTCTTCGTCAGATTCGTAGCTTAATCGCAAAGAAACCAACCATCCGATCATGCTTCTTCATCAGAGTTGTAGCTGGATCAAATCCTCAGACATTGCCTCTTCGTCAGTGTTATAGCTAGGTCAAATTTAACTTTCGGTTATGCCGCTTCGTCGGTGTTGCAGCTGAACCTAATTTACAAACTTTCGGTCTTGCCTCTTCGTCGGTGTTGTAGCTAGACCAAACTCACTAACTCTTGATCTTGCCTCTTCGTCGGTGTCGTAGCTGGATCAACATTACTAACTTTCAAGTTTTATCAATGTTGTATCTAAAAAAAGAGAGAAAAAAGAAAAAGAAAAAAAAGAAAAAAGAAAAAGAAGAATAAGAAGAAAAAAGAAAAAGAAAAAAAGAAAAGAAAGAAAAGAATAAGTTTTTAATTTTCTAATATTGTCTATTCGTCAGAGTTGTTGCTGGATCAGACATTGGAATTTTCAACCATCGGTCCTGCCTCTTCGTTAAAGTTGCAGCTGGATTGAATTTTGTAGACCCTGCCTCTTGTCAGTGTTGCAGATAGGTCAAATTTCCTTTAGGTATTAGTTCATCATCAATAATGTAGCAAGTTGAACTCATTTTGCTTCCCCAACAAACAACCCCCATTTTGAAGATTTTGCTTCCGCAAGAGTGACAAGGTGGATCAACCAAGATAAGAAAGAAAACCTGAGTCGAAGAAAAAGAAGATCTACCAAAAAAAGAAGACATACGTCAAGAGGGGAGAAGCTCAGCTGGACCGTACAAAACGGGTCATTTTTAGTCTTTGCTCTATTGCTGTTACACAACAATGAGCAAAGAGGGGCAACTGTAATGACCCGTTTCATCACCTATCCAAACCCATTACCCTAACCAGGCCTTAAGCCAAATATCCAAACCCATAACTGACCCAGATCAAAACCCAAGACCCGACCCAAAACAAACACCTAATTTTCAAAAACCCTAACCCTAAAGATGAACCCAGCCGCCGCCATCCACTTCACTGTCCAACGCCACCGTCGCTGGCGTCTATCTTCGGCCACCATCTCTACCGCCGGCAAAGAACTCGAAACCCTAAAATAAACCTTATTACAAATAAACCCTAAAATATCTCTAAATTAAATCCCTAGTCTCTAAATCAACCATAAAATAAAATAAACCCTAAATCCCTCAAGGATCTACCATATCCCCAAAATCCCTCACCCACTCCCATCACTATCCATCATCTTGCCCATACCCCATCCCATATCACCATATCTGCAGATTAAAAAATAGAATGGTGGTTAGCTTTTTATTGTAAAAAATCTGGTTATAAAACCAAACAAAATGTAAATCAAATGGGGGATTTTTTTTAGAAGAAAAAATCTGAAAAGGGGCTTTGGAGAAAAAAAGCTTGTAATCTGGGGAAAATTGTAAGCTCTTAAATTGAAATTAAAAATCACTTTTTTAGTTTCAAAATCAAGGTTTTTTTCTATTTTTATTTTCGTTTCGAATCAAAAAAAGGGTCGAAGACTTACCGGTTGCTGCCGCCGCGAGGCCTCACGGCCGATGATCAACGAGGATGAGAAGGGGCGTCGTCGTGAGTTGAGAGTCAGAGTAGAGGAGAGGGATGGAATTTTTTAGGGTTTCAAACTAAAATCGAGAGAGTTTAATGAAAGGGTGAGTGACCGACTGAAGCAATGGAAAAATTTGCCTGTGCGGCTTTCTTTTGGGTTTTGAATTGCTTAAAATTGGAATAATCACAATCTAGACCTCCTGCTCTTATATAATCTCATATTTGGCACTTCCTCTTGGTCTAATTATGCAGTTGGTCCCCCTTGTTCTGTCTGTTTACACTTTTATCCGTGGTCTAACCTCAGTTTCAGTCCCTGTTCTTTGTTTTCGTTTTCTTTTTCAACCCTTTTATTTCATTTTTGCTTTTAATTTCACATTTTATTCAATTTAGTCCCTATTTTCAATATTTAATTTCTAGCACCTTTATTTTATAATTATTTTAATTCATGCTCTTTATTTCTGTTTTTTTATCATCTTTGTTTCAATTTCATGCATTTTAGTCCAAAATAAATATTATGTTTACATTGTTATTATGTATATTTGTATATATTAATTATATTATATCTATATTATACATGTATTTGCTATGTATCATATGTTATGTAAATTATATTATATTATATCGTATGTATTATGTATTGTATTATGTATAATATATGTGAATGTTTTTGTACGTATGTTATGCGTATATATTAATTATATATATATATATTACATCTTTATGAAACATTAATATGTATACATGTTTTTTCATTTATTATAATTTGTTATTATTATAAGATTTTTTTAACTATGATATACGTTATTATCATACGTATGGTAGATATATATATATATTTGTTCTTTGTTACATATATTTTGTTTAGTATAGATTATATATATATATATATATATATTTAATATGTATATTGTATAAGTGTCATACTTACTTCATTAGTCATCTTACGTTTCATATTTTGTTCATACATTTTAATTTATTCGTATCATATCTTTTTTAAATCATCAAAAAACGTTTTTTTAAGAAATGAATTTTGAATTTTAAATCAATGTTTTCTTACCTCGATAAATCATATCCCGGGTGTAAAGGGATGTGATACTTTTCAATAATTTTTCAAGAAAGCGAGAAGCCGTGTCCCGGGCGTAAAGGGATGCATTTCTCTCGATATTTTCGGCATTTAAGAGTTACATTTTAAATTTTATTCGAATTCGCAATTTCCAACACCAAGACATTAAATAATTGACTAGGTACCAATTTTAGGCGGTGTGGGGGTGATAATCCTTCCCCATTCGTAACCGACTCCCGGACTCTAATTTTTGAATCTTTGGTTTATTTTGGTGTCCGGTCTACCTTTTTAAATGATCGGTGGCGACTCCACATTTTTAATCTCCAAACCAGGCGGGCTTTTTCAAACAACAATAAAATAAATTTTAAAACTCATACAAAAAGAGAGCGCCGGACTGATTTGGGTGCTTACAGTTATCTTTTCAATCTACGTCTGATTTAGACTCGAGTTATTTCTTTTATATTAATAGGTGCTCACAATCACCCTAGATAGGTTATATTTGACATGTGATAAAATTAATTGTTAACATGTCATTATCGTTATATTTATTTTTATGTTAGTTTTGATTGTGCTTATCTTTCACGTTGACAAAAAATATTTGTCATATGATATATTTTTTCAAATTCTTTGGTTCGACTTTTATCCTATTTATTTATGGTCATGTTTTTATTATTTAGTGAATAATTTATATTTTTTCTAAATAGTATTTGTTCATATCATATAATTTACATTTTTTATTTAGAAAAGTGATTTGCGACTTTCTAAGTTTTACTTTGTTGAAATTGTTTTTTTAATAAATTAAATACATTTATTAAAAGTTTTTTTCTATGTTTTGCTGTATTTGTATATTTATATTATTTCATACTATATTTTTTTCATCTATTTTTAATTATTTTCTTATTATAATATTCATACCGTGTCCAAAATTATCATGTTTTTCCGTGCACTTTACAACCAACAAAAAAATAGAAAATGAATTGACGGGGAAGACCAGAAGAGAAGTGGCTTGGTTTCACATTTCAGGCTGGCTTTCACCCGGAAAAAGAGCCCATGTTAATGTGAATCTGAACACATGGGCTGAATTGGTATAGATTCGGATAGCCAAGATGTGTTGCAACACCATTGTAAGAGAATTAGCGAATGGAGGTTACTAATGCTATGTGACCTGGGTCTCATTCGTATGTTACTCGAACTTGAGTTTGAGTGATTGAATTAGAAAGTCGAGCATAGATATATTAAACTTTTTTTATTTCATATTTAAAAAAGAGTAATGTTCGAATATATGTTGAACATGAACGTTAAATATGAACAACATAGAGTGAAATACAATGCAAAACCATATTTTCCCCTTTTTCAGACAGAAGGTGAATTGGTATAATGCTATACCAGGACAAGCTTGAAAACGCAAACAAGATGTTTCTGCTGCAACAATTTTACATATTTTACAGTGTAAATGTATGTATGTATGCATGTATGCATGTATGTATGTATGTATGTATGTGTATATATAAATCAAGAAACACAAAAGTTGCTTAACTTGAACCATCAAAAATGGAGGAAGAAACAAGATTCCACTCTTACCAGTGACCATCCACTCTGATGGGTACTGTAGGCCGGCCATCAAATGTCGATACGATACGAATCCACCCATATTACTGACCAGCTGAATTCCACAAATGTAATAGTAGGTTTCATGAGCCCTATTTCGGCCAGGTGTATCAATTCCCAAAAGATGTTAAAACGTTGTATTCATTTAAACGCTTCTGGAAACGAGCCAAGCGGGTTTGTAGCTGTAGTATTTCTGCAGATTTTTGTTAAAGAATGGAATTTAATTTAGAGATATAGTTATCCAGCTGATTGCCTGGTAGGTCAACTTCAACTAGCAGATTCATTTCCTGCAAGCATTAATAACAATAAGAACAAAGTTACTCATCTATGTTACTTGAACTCGAAATTTTAGACAATGGGTGATAATGTAAGTTATATATATATATTGACGGGTTACTTTTAAGAAAAACGAAATATGAGAGCAACACAGTACTTTACCTCCCTAACAATCTCAATTGTGTGCTCCACTTGCCTTCGATGAGCAGATACGAGGTCTTCCTCTTCTTGGTAATAAACAATATAAATTTCATTTCAGAACTTAATACAATTAGAGAAGACGATTCACATGATCGGATTGATTGGTGGTACCTTCAACAGGGCATTGAGATCATCATATGAATTTGAATATTGATCATCAAACGTCGAAGGATCCACCCGCTTCTCCTCAGAGGAAACCAAATCATCCAAAGCCATTCTGTTTAGACCACCTTTCTAACCCTTGTAATAATCCGAATACACTAAAGCCAAACTTTCTTCTGTCCTTCCACTTGGAACACGTTCCACTTTAAAAGGAGGAGATGCATCTCTTTCAATCCGGTCTGACCACCATTGTCTGTTCTTTTCAAGAGGAACAACAGTTATAATATCCTCAAAGGTATCGGTTGCTAAAGATGAAGCCAAGGGCAATGCAGTTGACTCCCTAAGATTCGAAGATGAAGATAGAGTATCCTTCTTTGAGTTGTTCCCTTTTGATAGGCTCTTCACCCTGAAATTCAAGCATCCACATCATTATTCAAATAAACGCACAAGTCACTTCTAAGATTCGATTCTAGATATAGAACCACGTACCTATCGGCATATCTGAGTGTATTCAGGGTGTGTTCGCATGACCCTGAGCTTGGTGAAATACAACATATCATAACGGTACGCGAGTCGCCAACAAATGAATCTCTAAGAACTTCAGTCAGCTTACTTCCTCTGAAAGGAATGTGACCCTGGTCATTGTCAAGAGCTCTGATGCATTCTTTTAAAGCTAGTAAACTTTTATTAATTTCTGCACCGTCCATCCTGCAGAAATACGAAATTAGCTCGTTATGATTTAAACTGCACATTTTGTATAACGGACGTCCCCGCAACCTGGATTACATGCAAATAAAAACATATTTGGTTATCTGTTTGCTTGAATGTATGATGCAAAATGTTTTATACCTTGTCTGTTTGTCATTGTCAGTCGTATCTGCACCACGCTCACTTCCAGCAATGTCTATAAAAGAAAGTTTCTCTACAAGCCTAGCTGGCTTTTTTCACTTCCATCAGCTGATCTCTTGATGACAAGCTGAAGAATTGCATGTGACTTCGAGGATTCTTCATTTGCTCCAGTCGTGCCAGTGTTTCTGGCCGCATTTCCTCTCTCAATCAACTCTTTGATCATTTCAACATCTAATACCTTGTACTCTTGCAATCCCACAATACATACTTGCTGTTTACCATCTTCTCTCATGAAAAGCTTTCTGCAGAAAGTAGAATCCTAATCAGTAATCAAGGAATTATAAACTGTAGGACAATTTATCTAGGTTTCCGAACACATTCAAATGTAACTTACTTCCTATCATTAAGGAGATCAAAGACTTTTCCCCCATATATCTCAAAGAAACTGACAAAGAGTTGGAAACCTTGGTTTCTGTATGAGTGGTGCATTAAACTTAATATATCTTGAGATGCTTTTAGAGGCAGTGGCTGCAAGGTATACGTCTTTCCGCTTCCTTTACCAGAAAAAAGTCAACTAAAGTTTATTTGCAAGAACATGACTTTTAAATTTACCAAAGATACTTACCTGTTTGCCCGTATGCAAAACAAGTTGCTTTTGTTCGATTGAAAATTAGTGGGACTATCCGCCCCACAGTCTCAGAATACACCTAGAGCAATACAAAATGAAATTATGAAATTAGCTAAATGGCGCATTAGAAGTTATCTGAGTCTTGCATATACTCACTTCCTCATTGCCAACATCTTCATTCAGCACGACATCAAAATGAAATTCATGCTTCTCAACATATTCTGTCAGGTCAACCTGAAGGAATAAATCATTAGATCTCATAGGAAAAAAAACTGCTTCTAGCTCAGATAATTAACCATGGAAGATCTAAAGTGCTAAATATGGTGGAGATTAGCATGAGTTACAGAGGCTTTCAAATGATAACTCAATATGGATTTTCTATGAAAATCAAAGCAAAGAGCAATACTTTGTTTCTGATTTTATCAAGTAATCTCTTGATAATGCTATAGCATGCCTGGTGGGTTAGGAGCTCAAGTTAGTGAGTGCACCAAATGAATAAATCCAAACTTAAACATCATAATTCATAACAACTGCAGGAAAAAGAGGAAGCCCTGCCAACTACTCACCTTTAGTTTTTTTTTTTCATGAACCATTAGTGCATTGGAATTTGACTGTGTAGTAATAATATCTTCTTCTTTCTTTGTCATTTCCTTTTTGTTCAATGGTCTCTCGCGCACCTGCATTGGCAGTTATTATTAGCTATTTAACAACGACAAAACAAAATCAAGAAAGTACATTTCCTTTTCCCATTCAGGTTAAGATTTTCATTGTCTACATCATATCTTGTAGGGGTCAGTAGCATGGTTCAGTATGCCTCTGATAATATAGTTACTGTTCCATCAGTGGAGATTTTGCAAGAGCTTTTGTAGTGCAGTCTTTCTTCTGAAGATCAAGTGTAGCTGTGCAAGAATCAAGGATGCAATGTTTTCTTAAGATGGGGGAAAAGAACCAGGCCCTGACGGTTTTTCATCTCATTTTTTCAAAACTTGGATTATTGTTGGAGAAGATGTCACTGCAGCAGTGATGCAATTTTTCAGGATAATAGAATCCTTCCGGCTTTTAATTCAACCATAGTTGCTTTGGTTCCCAAAAAGCCTAATCCTAGTTGCATGAAAGATTTGTCCAATTTATTGTTGTTCAGTCATCTACAAGTGCAACACTCCTAGTTGCTAGAATGAAAAAGTTCTAGTTCTTTGTTAATTCATCCCAAGAGCAAAAGAATTAAGTTAACTCATCTCAGTTTTGCTGATGATTTGTTAATTTTTGCTAAGGGTAATCTTGAGTCTGTTGTTGTTGGTATTCATTCTGTGTCGAAGTATTTCTATCTCTTCTCGGGTTTGAAGTTGAATAATGGAAAGAGTGAAGTTTTCTCATCTGGTGTGCCAGACTGTGTTGCAAGCTATTCAACACTTGAATGGGCTCAAAATGGGGAAACTTCCCGTCAGATATTTGGGAGTTCCCTTAATAACTCGAAGGCTTTCAGAGCAAGATTGTGCACCTCTCATTGATAAAGTTCTCCAAAGATTAATGGTTGAGCTAATCATCTTTTAGATAAAGAAATACAGAGGCTAGATAATGTCATATTCAATTATGTAATGCTTGGGGTATAGTTTAGAAGCATGGGCTGATCATTGCAGATATTGTAGTTTGTACCAAAATCTTAAGTAATGAAGCACTTTGGATTTATACAAAAGAAATCTTTATCTTTAGACCAGATCATCAAATCCAAACTTCATCGTATTTCTTCACACAACCGATTGATCAATTTGACAAGGCAATTTAATAACTGTTATTAGGGGTGGGCAAAAAACCCGGTTACCCAGTCCTAGTCTCGAACCCGGTCGGATCCAATGGATTTTTACCCGAAACTGATTTCGGTGAGACCTGGACCAGATTCAAAATTTAGGTCCCGGTTGCGATCGAGACCGCGACTGAATCCTAATTTCCTGGACCTGATACTCGGTGGGTTCCCAATGGGACCGGGACCAGTATTAGGTACCGATACTGGTATGTTAGGACCACTTTAGCCCAAAATTAAAGCCCAAAACCCTTTTATTAATTCTTTGTTTACACCTAAAGGCCCAATATTGAAACCCTAAATAAATTCTCTCATCACTGCAGAGTTTCGACACTCAATCTTCTAATTTTCTCACAATTTCATTCTTTCTATTCTAATTTATGTATGAATATTATGAGTATGACTCGTTTTAAGACTTCAACCTTCAAGGCTACAATATTATGATTTTTTTATTTAATATTATTATTAGTGGTTGGAATTTTTTCCCCTTACTACTCAAATTTTCTTAATAGTAGATCAATTGACCGGGTACCCGGTACTAGTACCGGTTCCCACTAGTACCTTCCTAGAATTTGAGATTCGATCTGACCGGGACCGAAACTAGCTCTAGTTTCTAAAAATTGGTGGCTACCGGGACCAAAACCAATTCTAGACAAACTGACCGGATACCCGATCTTGTCCACTCCTATCTGTTATGCAATAAAAAAAAAAACTGAAGGAAGCATTCAAGCAACGTACTACGACTTTAATCTTTGCAACATTATTAGCTCTTTCTTTATCTACCGAGATGCTTTTAAGAATGTTATTTTTAGTCATTCCTCGTGACCTGTTCGACAGTTTGTCGGTTGACCAATATGGTTCGTATATGTTAGAAGCCTGCAACTCGAGAAAGGAACTAATAAATCTATCAACCATGAAAGTAATTTTTCAAACAATAACGAAATTTCAACAATCTTTAATGGTTCGCCTGGTCTAAATAACGTTATGCAAAAGAAAATACAGCTAAATGACTCTTAATTCAGCCGCTTAATTAACAGTTGATCAAATAAAAAATCAACATAGAACAAAATTTCTTATATTTTAGTAATTTTACTAAAACAAGGATATGTAAAGTGACGGATTAACAAAACCGTAAAGCTGGTAATCTAATCGAAGAAAAGAATACAACCTCGGGAAGTAGCTCAGTATCAAATGAATGCAAATCCAGTAAACCGGGGCTAAGCTCAATGTACGACGCGTATTTATCACCGGTCATCCTTAAGCTCAACGACCGGGAAGAAACAGGCTGTGTCCCCTGCTCCGGCGACTTCTTGATCATTCTTTTCCCGCCATAAAAATCGAATTCCTAACCAAACAGCAAAATAAAAAATAATGAACAACGCCATTACACGAACTGCTGATTGTAAATGCGAGAGAGTGGAAAGATTGAGAACCCGTGAAGAAAGGAAATCGAAGGACTGAAGGCAATTGCTGTTAAACTATCGGAGTGCTGCCGTTGATGGTGCGCCGTCGAATTAGATTTTTCGGGCCGTCTCCTACCAAACTCATTGTCTCGTCGGCTGTACAAGAATCTTGCTCAGGCTTCAGAAGAATCTTTTACAATCAAAACCAAAAGAAAATGGGAAAATATATACGAGGGGTTGGTATAATATCGTTGTCCCTCTGTATATTTTTATTTAATCTTTTACAAGTTCAAAACTTCGAGAACTATATTTGACAAATGGAGTGCGGAAGAAGATATTATTATATTTTGTTTTCGTTCTGTTTTTGGAATTAAGGTGGCGTTTCTCGAGAAGGAGCAGCACCTGTGAGGAAAAGGTCAGAAGGAGGAGTGGGCGGAGTCAACGCGTATTACGCTCTTCTTAGGAATACACTCGTAAAAAGAAAGTTTGATGCGTGAGCTACAGCGTTATGCACAGCAAACTTAAGAAACGTTAAAGTCAATTAAATAATTATTTTTTTAATGGAAAAACAAATATATAAGCAGAGAAAGAATACAAGAGAATTCAGAGTTGAGACCGAGAAATCCCATATTTAAAATTAGTGTAATTACTTCTAGCACGGTAGAGTTTTCGCATGCATTTTAATATTAATATTAAGGTTTAAGAATTTAGTTTAAGATTTAGAGGTTTAGATTTGTAGGTTTAGAATTTAAGCGTTATAGTTAAAATTTATAGTTTATAGGTTAAAACTCAAATAACTAATGTATTACCATAAAACTTAAACTCTAACCTTTAAACCCTATATTCTAACCATAACTCTTAAATTCCAAAACCTTAAACTTAAACCCCATAAATCAAAAGCTTAAACTAAATCCCTAAACCCTACAACTAGGAGACTTATAGAAACTTTTTTATTTTCACTGCCGGTATATGTAATAATTTCCCTTTAAATTAACTAGTGTGTTAGTACTACTTAGTTTTAAGGTTGCCTGGAAACTGTCGAACTATGTATCCAGAGACAGAGTTAGAATCAGATATTGAGAAGGGCAAGAATCTATTAAACCTTTAAATTTTAAAATTAGAAGAGATAAGATCTCATTTAACTAATATTTAAATTAAAAAAATAAAATATTATTATACTAAAAATTTTAGAAGGGACAACCATGTTCCCGTTCTATTAATGACTTCGTCCCTGTATGTATCATTAGTTTGTACAGTTGACCAATGACCAAACCTTGACTTAACAATTTAGTCAAAAAAAAAAACCTTGACTTAACAAGCTTGAGTGCTTATTAGACTTTTAATGGCTAATCCTGTTGTGCTTAACAACTAGTTGCAGCGAGTTGTGTTAATATTCTGATCTAACAAGATCAATACACTTTGTTTGCTTTCTTTAGAGTGTTACCCATCCAATTCCATGACAGCTTTTTCATTATTTTGTATGTCCCATCTTTCAGGGACGGAGCCAGGATTGAACTATAAGGGGACATACCGATTAACTTTGAAACGAACAATGTCTTAAAAAGTAATTAAATCGTACAAATTAATGGAGTTTAGGTTTAATTTTAAAAATTTTAAAATTGAAAGTTCTTAAAAAGTAATTAAACCAGAAAAAATGAAGGGTCAAAGTTTAATTTTAGATTACAGGGTCCTAAAACTAATAAGCCATAAAAATTTGGGAGGGGCAAGGAAGGGAAAAGGACTTAATTATAATGGTTTTAAAATTTTAGGGCCTGAAATAATTAATCCATAAAATTTGGGGACAATCGCCCATCCCACAATGTATATAGATCTAGAGGTGGCAATTGGGTCGTTCGATTCGGATCATTTTGGTTTGGGTTGTTTTAGTTTTGACTGCATTCGGTTTAGATTCGGATAGAATCGGTTCAGGTCTAGTTCGGATTGTAGTTCGGTTCTATGATAATTCGGGTCATTTCAGGTATTGGATTGGTTGATTCGGGTTAATATTGGATTGGTTTTTTGGGCTGGGTCAATATCGGATTGGACGTTTTTGGTTCGGTTCGAGTCGGGTCAATCTTTGGATTTTCGGGTCAATTCGGTTTGAGTTGGGTATGAATCTAATCGTGTATATTATATATAGAATTAATCATATATTATTGTAAAAAGTTGTCTTTTTATTTGTTAATATCACGATTTTGGCTCAATTCTAATCGTTCAATGTTTCGAAATCAACCATCATTGTATTGATCATTTAATCTGAACCTAACGAATCTTGATCCAATCCTATAACCATATATTTTTTTAATTTCATATTCGATGCTGGTTTTTAGAATGATAGGATTTTTTATATTTTCAATGTACACGTAAAAAATAAGAGATAATTTTATGGGCATGGAATAAAACCTTAGACCATAGTTGCACATATGATGAGCATTCTGAAATATTACCTAAACATATGTCTAAGATAGAATGATATTTAGGCTTTGTATCGTTTGTTTTCATGTTTTGTTCTATACCGACTGATCTATCTTTGAAATATTACCTAAAATATGTCTAAGATAGAATTACATTTAGGCTCTGTGCCGTTTGTTTTCCTGTTTCGTTCTATACCGACTGATCTATCTTTAAAATATTACCTAAAAACCCTATAAAATCTAAAAAAATAAAACCTAACCCTAAATCATAAACCTTAAATTCTAACCACAATCCTTAAGTTCTAACTTCTAAACCATACTATAACAAAAATGATCGTTTGTTTGCCATTATAATTTCGATGTTATAACAAGAGCGATTTAAAAAAAAATTGACTCAAGTATATATATTATCAAATTTGACTAGAATATGTATATTAGGTTTTACTTTTCCCTTACTTTTTTGGTTTTCCTTCTCTTTTTGCAAATTAGAGTAGTACTTTTATTTTTTAGACTTAAATTAGTTTTCTAATTGCCACGCAAGAGTGCAAGACTTAGATCCCTAAGCCAACCAAATTCTTAAGTTTTTTTTCTCATCCACTCTCAAGTTCCACCAACTCTTGCTTTATTCATCATTGCAACACTCAACTTCAGTCATTGACGGCTTTGCATCGGGATAAAAAATAATTCAAATCCTCTTTTCTCATTCACTTTTAAGTTTCAACAATTCTTACTTTCAATTTCAGTCATTAAAGGCTTTATATCTGGACTGAAAAATAAGGGAGCAACGGTTGAGAGCTTTGCAAGTAAAGGTTAGTATTTTTTTAAAAATGTTTTATTATTAGGATATATTACTCAAGTTGCATGCATTTTAAAATTGTATTTATCAGTATACTAATATTGTCCACTCGTTCATAACTAATTTTAGTCTTTTAGATTTTACTGTTGTGATAAATTAAAAAAAATTAGAGCCATCATAATTTTGAAAGTGTATTTTTAATATTGTTCGAGATACATGAACTAAAATTAAAGCAGACCTTAATGTTTGAGATACATGAACTAAAATTAAAAATACACTTTATAAATACTGCAAAACATCTTTCTTCGTTTTTAACTCACACTATGAAACCTTCAATATGCAAAAGCATCTTGAAAAATGTAATGACTATTCTGAATATAAGAATAGTTTGAGAGCCGGAGAAGGACATGTTTAACCAAAAAGTCTACAGAGAGTTGGTAGCTACAAAAATTATAAAGCACAAATATACTTTTTCTTGGGTTGAACATGAAGATAATAGGAGAATTCATGCTTATTTGAACAATCGAGTTAGAACTATATGTAAAAACACTGCAATAGTCGATTGTTTGAAATTGCATAAAATTTTTAAAAAATAACTTAAAGGAAACTCTTCATAATGTTTTTGGTCGTATTTCTTTGACACGTGATATGTGGACATCTTGTCAAACTGAAGGGTATTTGTGTTTGACTTCTCATTATGTATATGCTAATTGAAAATTAAATGGTAAAATTTTAAACTTTTGTCACATTGATTCATCGCACATTGAAAGGACTATGTACAGTGTTTTGTTAGACTTGCTTCAAGATTGAAGTATTGACTTATATCACATTGGACAATGCTTCTAGTAATGATAAAATGCAAGACTATTTGAAGGAGACTTTTAATGCACGAGGGGCTTTGTTATATAGAGAAGCATATTTCATGTTTGATGTGCTGCACATGTGTTGAATCTTATTGTTAAGGATGGACTTAAGATCATTGAGCGTATTGATGTCACAATAAAAGATTGTGTGAAGCATATTAAATGGTCAGAATCAAGAAAAAATGTTTTTCGATGTTGTGTGAAATTAGCTAAGATAGAATAAACTAAAGTATTGTGGCTTGATGTGCCTAAAAGATGAAACTCTACATATATGATGCTTGATAGAGCCATTTTATACCGTAAAAATTTTAAGTAAATGGTTGTTGTTAATTTTTCTTTCCACCATTGTCCAAACACTGAAGAGTGGGAAATGCTTGAGAAAATTAGAGATTTTTTAGAACTATTCTTTGATATAATTGTGTTGCTTTCAGGAAGTGATTATCCTACTATAAATTTATACTTTGAAAATGTTTGAAGAATTTTTATGCTTTTGAGAGAGTTGACAAAAAGTGATGAAGGTGTTTTAAAAAAGACAACAATAGAAATAAAGAAAAAGTTTGATAAGTATTAGTTCAACTCAAGTGAGGATGATTATAGCATGTTATTTGCCTTTGCGGTGATTTTTTATCCTTGTTATAAGTTGTCTTTTCTCAAGTATTGTTATGAAAACATATTTAAAGATGAAATAGAAGCTAGTTTAAAAATTAGTGATGTCCATTTTAAGTTAGCGATGTTTTTTAAAGAATATAATCTAAAAATGCGTGTCGCACATGAAAACATCATCAACATCGAGCTCAAATTTTAATATCAGGGGCACTTCATCTAGCAATCACAAACACAAATTCAACCTTTTTGCAGTAAGATTCTTATTTTTAAATGTTATGTTGTTTGTCTTTTTGTTTTTTTTTTTTATGTATTTTACATTTTGCAGTAAGTTTTATAGGTTTTCAAAATTTTATTTTCTATATCAGTTACATTTTGTTTTGTGTAGTATATATATTTTTTATATCTTTTGGCTTTCAGTATTTTATCTTTTGCTTCTTTTAATTTTCTGCCTTGTAATATTATTGTGTTTTTTATAGTGTGTATATTTTTTATAATATGTACATATTTCTATTGTTTGTTTATATAATCTACTTCTTAGGTTTGTCAAATTATGTTTTATGTATTTGTTATATTTTTGTGTGTAATATGTTTTTCCTTGTATTTTGATTTTATATTTTCTATTTTTCTTTTTTTAGTTTTCTATCATACAATTTTATTGTTTTTTATAGTGTATATATTTTATGTAATATGTACCTTTTATTTTTTAATCATTTGCATTTTTTCCATTTACTATTTATTTATTTTCGTTTTATTTTTCTATTATCTCTTTTATATATTTTTAGGACTATACCAAGAGAGAGGCTGTGTCTTCTTATGTAAAGACGTAATTGGATGTTTATTTAGACGATGTCAAAATGAATAAAAAAGCGGAATTTGACATCTTTAATTTTGGGAAAGAAAACGAGCATTGGTATGAAGAGCTTTCTCATCTTGCTAGGGATATTTTGACTATTCCCCTCACAATTGTTGCTTCAGAATCGACTTTCAGCATAGGAGGTCGAATTTTGAATAGGTGGAGAAGCTCTTATATTTATGAAAATGTGGAGGCTTTGATAACATCTCATAGTTGGTTGTTCGGTTATGAATGTAAGTTTTTATTTCTTAATTTTGTTTTTATTCCCTATAGTAAAGCTTTACGGTTATTACGCCATATTCTTGAACTATTAGTCTATTGTATTTGTTTATTTTAATTTAAAAGTTACATTTCTTAATTTTTTGTTTCAGTAATAAATAAATTAACAACTTCTTGTTATTGTTTATGTAGCTACGGAAGACGACGAGTTTGTTGGCTCTTATGTGGATTTGAATGCAATAAAATCCAACAGTTGATGCATACATTATTTGTGTGTACTTAATGTAACTGGGTTTGATATGTAGGAGTAGTTGTGTTTAGATATTTGACTTTATTTGCAGTTAAATATTACTTTTGAACGAGAACTTTTTATTTAAGATTTGTGTTTTATGCTAATTTGTGTTTGTCAAATAATGAAATTACTTTTTTTAAAGAAGGAAACGTGATATTAAACTATTAAATTATTATCAAATGTAGTGATTAACTAGCTACTATTATAATACAAAAAGATAATACAACCTATATTATTTTTACTATTTATCAAATTGTTAAAAAATAAATAATAGTAAAAATAAATTATTTATTTACTTTGGCTCAATTATCGGGTTAAAATCGGTTGATGCTCGGCTTAGATCGGTTTTGAGCAAATTAATTTCGGGTTGCTTTTGGTTTGGATGAAAATCGGGTACGGATCTATATCAGTTCATCTAGAAATCAGATCGGTTTCGGTTTGGTTCGTTTCAAGTTTTGGGTTACGTTTAAGTCATCTTATTCAGGTCAATATCGAGTCTCGATTTAGATAAATCGATTCGATTTTTGATTCTCAAGTAAGTTTGCCAGGTCTATATAGATTCGTCCCGGCCATCTTTAATGTGTTCAGCGTGAAATTATGTTTGATCCATCTTCTCTTCTCTATCCCTTCATTCGGACGCTATATGTGAAGTATAATAGTCAAATATTGATTCTAATACTACTTATCATGTCATTTCTTTTTTGATTCAATTTTTTGGGTAAAGTACACAAATAGTCACTACACTATCCCAAAAAATATAAAATTGTCACCAAACTTTCAAAAGTTATATAATGGTCATTAAACTTTAGTTTTTGTTATGAAATTGTCACTAAGCCGTTAACTGTCGTTAAGCAAATGAAGTAACAATTACGAAAATTTGAATAGTAACACATTTAATCCTCCATATTTACACATTCAATCAATTTAGTCCTAATTTAACCCTCATTATTAATGTCTAAATTGATTGAATGTGCAAATATTGAGGATTAAATATTCTGTTATACAAATTTTTGTAACTGACATGTCACCCAGTCAACTACAGTTACCGGCCCAGTTACCATTCTGTAACAAAAACTAAAGTTTAATGACCATTATGTAATTTTTAAAAGTTTAATGACCATTTTGCATTTTTTGAGATAGTTTAGTGACCATTTATGTACTTTACCCTTTTTGTGTTTGGTAGTTTTAGAAACTATACAAATTAATCCTTGATCTATCCGATTTTAAAAGTTTAATTATTTTTAGGTCCTCCTTTATTTTAAAAATAGAAAAATTAAGTCACGATATATATTTTTAGTTTAAACTCTTAGATAATTTTAATTTTAAAATGATAAAAATATCATCAACATTTGACTGAATAGTCATTTTAGCTCATATTATCTTTTTAATCAATTTAACCTTTAACGTTTCATTTTGGGTCAAAATGATCTATCCGAGAATGAAAACTGTTAGTTAAGTAACAGTAAATTACTTAAAATGACGTGGCAAACCTATATGGTAATACACGTTGATATGACAATGTTATATAGACAATGGTGTTAACTTGAAAGAATGTCACATGACTCAAAAAATAATTTTATAAAATTGCATACAATATTAAATCATTTTTATGCTGATGTGTTATTCTATCAAGTTATTTCACGCTATTTATCGTTAGCTGACTAATAATTTTCATCTACGAATAAACTATTTTAACCAATAATAAAAAATTAAAAAATTAATTAATTAAAAAATATAAGCTAAAATAATTATTTAATTAAACATCAAGAGTATTTTTTAATATTATGCCTTTTTAAATCGGATAAACTAAACAATGACCCAATAACTCTTTTTTTGTTTGTCTAAATACCTTTTTAAGTCCTCATTGATTTTAAAATGGCGGACCATGCACAAGCGGCAGCGCGTGGCGTTAGCTATTTTCATCGGCTACGAGGTAGTGGAGCGGAACTGCCGGAGTTGAAGGCGGAACTGCCGGAGTTGAAGGAGGTTTGTTCCGTAGGGGAATGAGTAGGTAAGTAAAATGTCAAAATGGGGTCCTTTCGTTGTTGCGCTCACGTCGTTAACTGACATGGGACTATTCCGTGTATCGCGGGACTACGCTATTAAATGCCGACTCAGTTTTTATTTATACGCTAACTTGGATGATTTATATTATTAACTTGATCTTAATATTGATATTGTTTTGGATATTATATTTCATTCAAATTTTCTGTTAGTTGCTTAAGAAGCACGATCAATGAGTACGACGACGTTATGATTATTTAAGGGTCAGGCCCAATCAATTTAAATCAAGACTTTAACCATTAAAACATCATTAATTAAAACGGTGAAACAATTATTATAATGTTATCAATGGTATAATTAACCTTTTCTCCCTTAACAAGGGGAGAATTATATTAGCATTTGAATTGCTTTTTCATCTTTTCTTTTTACGCCTTCTTTTTTCAAATTATATTTTTAAATGTTTAGCGTGCTAAAATTTGGATTTAACCTCTTCTAATTTAAATTCACATAATCTAATTTCTTTCAATTTATAATATATTAACATGTCCAAATTAACACTTGCATTAGTCATTATTGATAAAGTCATGATATAGATTTTTATTGTTGTTCTGACGCATAAGTTGACCACATGAAAATGTGGTTAATTTTATTTAATTAATTATTTCATTAAGTGAGATTTACTAATTGGTCTATTGGCTAAAGATGTTCATATTGTTTATTTTGTATGAGTTCCAATTCCCGATACGAGAATATAATATCTCTAATTAATCAAAAAAATCTCAGTAAGTACCAATTGTTATAGAGAGATAAAATATTAGGTTTTATGAGCAATGCCGAATGTTTGAATCCTAGTATTGTGAATGAATAAAGTTGTGTTTGAAGGGTCATCCCATAATGAATCTTTGTAGTACTTGATATGATTTAGTCGGCCAACAAGTTAGATACCAACAATTATATTAAGAAATAATTTCATCAATTGTTTAACGTTGTTACATTCCCATGGTTTTAAACTCCTACCAGTTGATCAAACACATAATGGTCTACTTAGGGGTGATAATGAGTGTAACGACCTGAATTGCGGGTTAGCAAATCGGGTCTCAAATTCGGGTATTGGTTATTTATGTTAGAAACCCAATTAAAGAAATTGGACATGGGCTTTATCCAAGTTGGAAGAGTGGATGTTGTTGGTGGGAGAGGTTTGAATTTTAAAAAGGATGAGGATATGAGAAAAAAGGGATATGTTATGTTGGAGAGAGAGAAAAAAGTAAAGAGGGGAGAAAAATGGGAAAAGGGAGAGAGAAAGTAAGAGAGAGTTTTAAACTTTGATCTACGGAGATCGGGCCGTCCATTGTCGACACCTCCACCGCTATTGTGTTCATTTCACTGAGACAAGTCCGCCGATGGTCGGGGTTTCGCCATCGGAACCGCTGTGAAGGGAGGTGAAGAGTTAAAAGTTTTGACTGTTTCAGAATAAGGTGGTTTCGGTGGTCAAAACCCAAATTTGAGGGCACCAACGTGTTCATCGGCGTCGAGACAGTTGGTTTGGAGCTTTTCGTCGTTCGTCCAACCATCAGAGAAGCCTTAACACGCCTTTATGCACCGCCACTGCGCGTAGGCGTGCTTCAGTGCGCTGGAGAGCCATCTAGCCGGTTGGGCCAAGCCACTGGGCCAGCTGCCAAGCTTGTCTGCTGAGCCGAGCCTAAGCTGGTTTGCCAAGCCGCCCTTCGAGTTAAGCCGCCTGTCAAACTGAGCTAGGGATGGCAGACGGGTATAGTTTTGCGGATTTCGCACCGCACCCGCCCTGTCAAACTGAGCTAGGGATTTCGCAGACGGGTAGTGGGCGGGTGTGGATGTAAAAAGTCATATCCGTCGTGGGTAGTGGGTAGGTGATGGGTTTGAGACCTTACCCGCACCGTATCCGCCCGCCCTGCATCCGCTCGCCCACTAACTACCCACCATATGAATTTTGGACCATTTATGTTTGTAAACTTTGATTATGCCTTTTATTATGGTGTTTTATGTACTAAGATATTGGTTTGTTTTAAAATTTATGTTAATCCTTAAGTTTGTAGACTTTGAATCAATTAATTTAGTTTGAAAAATGATGGTTTATAATTAAGCTTGTATTCCTTGTTTAAGATTGAGCTTGAATTAATCAGATTGTAATTTTGTAATATGTGTGGTTAAGTAGAATTTATATAAGTGTAAATATGCTTTAGTTAAGTTAACTATAGTTAATTAGTTAGATGTAGTGTTAGGATTTATGTTTTGATATAATAATTGAAAAATAGTTTGGACTAAATTGAAAAGATTTTAAAAATGATTTTAGGTTCAAACAACTTGAAAATAAGTTTGAGAAGTTTTTGAGAGGTTTTGGAAATGTTTTAAATGCTTTAAAGTAGATGTTTTAAATGATTTAAAGTAGCTAAACTAGCAATTTCAACACAAGCGTACTGATATGGTATATCCCGTATCGATACGGTCCAAGGGTTTTTGCTACAATATTTTTTCAGTAACCAAAACCCGTATTGATACGCCCCTAGGCGTACCGATACGGAGAGTGGATCATTTTGATACGCCTACATGCGTACCGATCCAGCTTTTAACCTCCTAACGGCTATTTCCCAACGATGATTTGAATTGTAGGGCGTACCGAAACAGACCAATACGTACCGATATGGTTTGCCAAACAGACCAAGGCGTATCGAAATAGCGTACCGATACGGCTCAAGGTGTTTCGATATGGTTAGCAATTTTGAGCGTAACAACTAGTAGCTGTACCGATACGGGTACACGCGTACTGATACGGACAACACTAGAACTGCATTTATTGCGGGAAATAAAGCCTCCAACGGCTCCAATTCAATCCAACGGTCTCCAATGGCTAAGAACTCAATTGAGACTATAAAAAAACCCTTCAAGCTTCAGCAACCGCTAATGTTTCTATTGTCAACAAGATGCCAAAATTGTCTTAGGGCTTATAATTCCTATTTTTTGTATAGACAATACTTGTGAGCTTTAATTGTAATATTTGCTCAAGTGTTTTAGGATTTTGTGAGCTTTAATTGTCATATTTGCTCAAGTGTTTTAGGATTTGGGTGAGTGCTTAAAAAGTACAAACATCTGCCTTGTAGAGAAAATTTCTTGTTTGCTTTATTTCTTTTGTTTGAGAGGATTCCCAAAGCTTTGGTTGTATGCTTTGGATGCTAGACTTGGTAATTGAGTTTAAATTGTAAAAGTTGCCTCCTAAGCCTTGTTAAAAGGGGAAAAAATCTTAGTGTAAATTTGGAAAATCCTTAGTGGGAGGTAAAGTAGTGGATGTAAAGCTTGTTAGTGTAGCGACTATTTTTTCCTCTATAAAGTGTCGAAGGCGCCGCTATGAAAAAAATAATAAGATAAATTGTGTTTGAGAGTATTTCCTGCTTTTATTGAAAAATTATTAAAAAGAGAACATTTTAGGAAAAGCTTGTATTTAAAAATAGAGCCGTCACCGGTCACTTGAATTAAGTAGTCCGAACACCGAAAACAAAACCAAATATTCAAATTAGGTTCGAGAGTTGATTACGCACGAGGAAGGGTTAGCACCCCGCTACGCCCAAAATTAATAGATTTGTATCGTATTTATAAAAAAATAAAAAATTAATTTAATTTAATATTTAATTCCTAAAATCATGGTCGAATATTAAAAATTTGCCTCGATCCACAATACCAAAAGAGATGACACCAGGAGACTGGGATAACACTCCCACTAGAATACCGGGATAAAAAGGCCTAAACTACATGTGATAAAAACGCATACAATAAATTAAAATAAAAACATGAATTAAAATAAAACAAACATTAAATAAGACACTTCTGCATATATGAAAAATAAATATAACTAAATAGAATAAATCATCCATAAATATAAAAACATAATATATGCAACAATTAATATTTGCTATACATTAATATACAAAAATAATATGAAATGTATAATATATACATATAATATAAATTACATAAATACTATATTCTAAGATATATAACATATACTATAATACATAATATTACTTGGTATGTACATAACATAATCACTTAAAAGAATGTATATGTAAAATATATACGTGCTAAAAAAATAAAGATACCATATATATATATATATAAACGTTTTTTTAAATGTTTAACAAGATATATTTTACCTATAGGAAAATATAATATAAAACTATATAATATATACACAACACATAATATGTAAAATAACGAAACAGAATACAAAATAAATATAATATTATACAGTATATACATATATATAATGCTAACACAAAAAATAGAAAAACAATCGAATATGGAATGAATAATAATGCAAATAATGACAGTAACAGTATTAGCGAATTAAAATTAATACTAAACATGTTCCATTAATAGTAATAATTAGTATACAAATAAATAGAAAGAGTGTACCCAAGTGCAATGATCTTGGACCCAAAATTATTGGACCGAATAACACAAAGGCCTGCTGATCTTTGAGCCTATTGGACCGGGTTGTAACCGGGTAATACGCGGGTCAGGTGGCCTGCCCGGTTCAGCTGAAATAAAGGCTGAATACCCCCTTTTTTTAGCATTTCTTTCTTCTTTAATAACTTCTTTTTCCCTCAAAAGAAAACCCTAGCCGCCGCAGCCTTCTTCACGTCGCCGCCGCCGCTCCGGCGAATTATCCGGCCGACCAACACCACCAGAAGACTCTTTTCCTTCCCCTCTTTCTTTTCTCTGGTTCAGTTTCTCGAAAAAATAGAACCAAATACCATGAAAAGTGTCCTTTAACCATCGGCTTTTACTGTCGGATCTGCTCCGACCACCGTCGGATCGTCAAGGTTTTGTGATATGTGACTCTCTGCGTCGACTGGAATATCCCCACCGTTGGGATAGCTGAGATGAGGCTCCGGTCGCCGGAAAATACAAAAAGCTGACGGTAAACCCCCCTCTTTTTTTTCCTTTTTACTTTGCTCCGATTCTTTTTCCCTTTTAGTTTCGACACTATCTTCTTTTTCGGGTTTATTGGTTGTTGAAGGGTCAATAGATGAAGATGGCAGTGGTTATTTGATTAGGGTAAATGGTAGCAAGTGTTTTGGTGTCCGGTTTCGTGAGGGAATGGATTCAGGGTGAAGGGAGCTGGTCCAGTTGAAATTAAAAAGAATGTGGTGAAAATGGTTGAGTGAATGGAATGGTTAAGGTGTAGGGGCATGGGAGGTTGATAGGTGTATGGTGAAAATATGGGTGGCAGGGCATGGAGATTGAAATGTGATGCATCGGTGTAAAGGTATGGGGTTAGCTGACATAAATTGAGGGGCTGCATGGGAATGATGGGGAAACTAGCATAGCGGTATGGTTGAAGGTAAGGTGAGGGGGAGTGATGGTGTCAGGGGTAGCTTTCTCCTCTTCTTTTTTATTTGTATTATTTTTGTAATAATAATAATATAATATTATATATAACATTAATAGGGGGAAGTAGAGGTATGGGGAGGCTACTGCCGTAGCTTTCCCCCTTTTTTTAATAATAATATAATAAAATAACACTAGTACAATAGTAATGATAATCATACAACAACAATATATATATACATATACGTACATACATGCAAATTATATTATATGCATACATTATATTCGTACGTACGATATACATATGCACACTAATATATACATTAACACATACCAATATTTATAATAAACACACACACCTATATTAAAAACACATATCCATATCATATACATATACATACATGCTAACATAATACAATAATTACTATAATTAACTAGTACTACTGTAATATTTATAACTCGGATAAAAATGAGTGATTACAGTTAGAAGCTTAAACCACTATAAATTCTTGTGTTCATTGTCTATCTTTTTGCTTCCACTACCAACACTCAAAAATCGACTTTTCCACCACTTGGAAAGCATATCGGTTGAAGGAATTCGAGCTTATCAATTGGTATCAGAGCAAGGCTCAATCAAGAATGTTTAACCACCTATTGAGGGGATCTGGCAAGCTTGACCAACAAATAAGTCAACCGGCTTCCATGACATTATCCATCGACAAATTGCCATTCTTCAACGGTGATCACTATGCTTGTTGAAAGCATGGAATGATGTTCTTCATGCAGAGCAAAGACTATTGTTTTTGGGACATAATTGAAGATGAATCGTTCGTGTCAAATCGGAGCAAGACAGAGTGGAACGCGGAAGATCGCAAGAAGATGCTCAATTGTAAGGCCATACACATTCTATTTTGTGCTTTGGGCCCTGATGAGTATGCAAAGGTATCTTCTTGTGAGAGTGCCAATGAGACAAACTTGAAGCAATCCATGAAGGGACTAATGAGGTGAATGAGACAAAGATTGGTCTACTCAACCTCGAATACGAAAATTTTAATATGGACCCATATGAAGGCATCAATAGCATGTTCGACCGGTTATCTACAATCGACAATCAACTCAAAAGTTTTAGAGAAGAGATTTTGAAAAAAAGCTCATTTGGAAGTTGATTTATTCACTTCCCGAATCATGGAAGAGCAAGAAGACAGCCATTATTGAAGTCAAAGATATGAAGAAGCTCAAGCTTGAAGAGTTCGTAGGGTCTCTTCTCACCCATGAGATGATGTCTCTACCCTTGAAGAGAGAAAATGAGAAGATAATTTAAGAGCAATGAATCGATGTCAACATCATTGCTCTACAATCCTCCACAAGCCACTAAGAAGAATCAAGTGAGGAGGAAAAGTGAAGATGAAGAGATGGCCTATCTCTTTAAGGAATTGACCCGATTCATGAAGAGCAACAAAAAAAATCCAAGCATGAATCAAAGAAGAAGATGGTGGATTCCCCCAAGTGCTCAAAATGTAAGAAGACGAGACATACCAAATTCGATTGCCATCGCTTCAATGAAAATGGATCATCATCAAAGAATGCATATGTGGCTACATGGAGTGATAAGACTCCACCGATGAAGATGAAGTAGCTCACCTATGCATGATGGCCCTCCAAGAGGGAGATGTAGCTTCTAACTCATCTATTTCAAATTCTTATACTTTTGATGAGTTGCAAGATGCCTATGACAAATTGGTTTTTGAATTCAAAGCCTCATTTTCTAAAAACAAAAAGTTAATTTCTAAATTGAAAAATGAAAATGATTTTCTTGTGAAAACCAATTTGGAATTTGAAGAAAAAATCAAAGATTTTGAACTTAAAGTCTTAAATTTACAAAATTTGCTTCAAAATTTAGAAAAAGATCATCAAAAGGAAGTAGATGATCTTAAGAAAGAAATAGATTTGATTTCCAAAGAGCTTGAAAAGAAAAACAATTTGGGAAAATCAAATTTTTATGTAAGACAATCTAGTGCCCCTAGATTTTTGAATGGAAAAGTTTTTAGAAGTATTTGGGTCCCAAAAGGACTAATTATTTCAACTAAAAATGATGAAATTGAAAAATAGATTCTTAAGGGGACTAAATTATGTACTACTAATGCCTATGGATCCAAAGTAATTTGTATACCAAAAATCAAATGATTGTCTTTTGTAGGTGTGATGGAGCTTTGATCAACAAGTGATAAAATTAAGGGGAACTCTATACACACAAAAGATGAACACTTAAAGAATGAAGGCTTCACATTCTCTCTTTTAATTCAAGTGTGGTAAAATTAGTTGAATTTTGTTTATTTTAATTTGATTTATTTATTTTAATTCAACTAATTTATCATATATGTTGGAGTAACTTATGAATGATGCTTGAGTAAGGGGAAGCCAATTTTCAAACAAAAACTTATTTTTGTCTAATTTTTTTAACTCTCCATTGTTATTGATCTTTAAAGTTTGGACCATTTTTGATATAACAAAAAAGGGAGAATGTTTTGAAAAAATTCATTTTTCAAATGAATAATGGGGAGCTCATAAGATTTTAACAAATTAATCTCTTATTCAAATTTTATTTTTACTAAGGGGAGAATTTCAAAAATAATTTTTCAAGTTGGTTTTATCATATCAAAATAGGGAAATTGTTAGGATTTATGTTTTGATATAATAATTGAAAAATAGTTTTGGACAAAATTGAAAAGATATGATTTTAGGTCCAAACAACTTGAAAATAAGTTTGAGAAGTTTTGGAAATGTTTTAAATGATTTAAAATAGATGTTTTAAATGCTTTAAAATAGCTAAACTAGCAATTTCAACATAGACGTACCGATACGGTATACCCCATATCGATACGGTCCAAGGATTTCAGCTACAATATTTTTCTAGTAACCAAAACCCGTACCGATACGCCCCTAGGCGTACCGATACAAAGAGTGGATCATTTCGATACGCCTACCCGCGTACCGATCCAGCTTTCAACCTCTCTAAGGCCTATTTCCCAACGATTATTTGAATTGTAGGGCGTACCAAAACAGACCAATACGTACCGATACGGTTTGCCAAACAGACCAAGACGCATCGACATCGCGTACCAATACAGCTCAAGGTGTTTTGATATGGTTAGCAATTCTGAGCGTAACGGCTAGTAGCAGTACCGATACAGGTACACATGTACCGATACGGGCAACACCAAAACTGCATTTATTGTAGGAAATAAAGCCTCCAACGGCTCCAATTCAATCCCAACGGTCTCCAATGGCTAGGAACTTAATTGAGACTATAAAAGGACTCTTCAAGCTTCAGCAACAACTAATGTTTCTATTGTCAACAAGATGCCAAAAATGTCTTAGGACTTTTAATTCATATTCTTTGTATAGACAACACTTGTGAGCTTTAATTGTCATATTTGCTCAAGTGTTTTAGGATTTAGATGAGTGCTTAAAGAGTGCAAACATCTACCTTGTAGAGAGGATTTCTTGTTTGCTTTATTTCTTTTGTTTGAGAGGATTCCCAAAGCTTAGGTTGTAAGCTTTGGATGCTAGACTTGGTAATTGAGTCTAGGTTGTAAATGTTGCCTCTTAAACCTTGTTAAAAGGGGAAGAAATCTTAGTGGATTTGGGAAATCCTTAGTGGGAGCTAAGGTAGTGGATGTAGAGCTTGTTAGAAGTTTGAACCACTATAAATCCTTGTGTCCATTGTCCATCTTTTTGCTTCCACCACCAACACCCAAAAATTGACTCATCCACCACTTGGTAAGCATATTGGTTGAAGGAATTCGAGCTTATCATATAGTTAAGTAGAATTTATACCGGTAAAATAGTGTTTTAGTTAAGTTAGCGATCGTTAGTTAGTTAGCTATAGTTAAATTTATACCGATATAAATATATTATATATACACTTGATCAATCAATAAAGTATGCGAAGTTGTACTCTTTTTACAAAAGTAAATGGTTTATTTTTACATAATTCGATATTAGTGGTTGCTCATAGACGAATACGGGTTGGGTGGTGGATGTCCAGTTGGGTAGTGGGTGTGGGGATGGATTTGAGAATGTACCTATGCGGCGGGTGTGGATTTGAAAATTGTACCCTCCGGGGGTGGTGGATATGAAAATTTTAGGTGGGTATGGGGATGAGGATGGGGTATCTTCACCCACTGTGCCTTTTTGCCATCCTTAAATTAAGCCGTTCTTTGAGTTGAATCGTCGTTGATCGTGCCACCAGCCGTCGTTGACCATGCTGCTGCTGCTGTTGATCGGCATTGACTGTTGACCGACGTTGAATTTTTTAGGGGCTCTATCCAGGGGTTTCTCGATATTCTGAGTCCATTGACGCAGTCTATTTCTCCAAATTCAATCCCGATAATATATTTTTACGTATTTTATCCTTAAAGTAGACTGTTAATGTGAAATGACTTATGCAATCGTATTTGCTTTATCTAAGGAATTTGTTGACTCGAGTATTGGGGTTAAAGAGATGTTTGGAGGAGCTCAAATGAGGATTTATCGCTTTGGCTTAAAATTAGTACACCTCGAACTCTTATTACTTTATGAGCATCATAAATGTTATTGCTTTGTGTGTTAGTGTCTGCAAAATAGATAGACGATAAATAAGCATGTTTAGAGGTCGGTAATCATGAGACTGATGTTTATGAGATTTATATGTATGAGATGTATGATGATTTTGAGAATATTCGAGACTTGTGAAGGCTTGGGAGACCGCGTAGGGTTGTATGAATATCTGTATATTTATTTGATTGGTTAATTTTGCATGTTGTGTTGCTTGAGATATGGATTTAACATGTTCGATGGAAATTACACTTAATGGTCTGATAATTGGTAATACTCGAATAAATGATTATGAAATCAGTAATTAATATTAATTAAATGAATGCGTTAGTAAACCAACTCTAATAATTTTCATAAGCTTTAGGGATAAGATAAAGCGGGATAATATCGTAATTCGAGGAAATTGTACGAACTTAAGAATAGGGTATCAATACAAGCTTTGGCTATATCGGTACGAGATCAAGGTTCGTATCGATACGGGTCGACTGTATCGATACTTGTAGAAATTAAAAAATTATAGTAAGAAGTTTTAGTATCGGTACGAGTTTGAGTACTGATACCCCGAGGGTACTGTATTGATACTCGTGCTAGAGTACCAGTACACGATACGCTAAATAATCAATAAATGTAAATTAAGGGTGAAAACGGATATGAATATTAATAATTAAATTATGCCTTGATAAACGAGATAACAAGGATTAATGGAGACAATGAATGAGATTAATTATATACTTCTCCATAATGTATTAACAACTTGGTAATATAAAATAAATGATTTGATGATGTTTAGCGACGATAGAGAGGTTTTTGGGATTACTTTGCTTGTATGCCGGGTAGACATTTGATTGGTTGAGTCATTTGATTGATGAGATCAGGATACCTAGTAAAAGAGTGTTGCAACACCATGGTTAGAGATATCAAATGGAGGTTATTGATATTATGTGACCCGAGCCTCATTCGAAGATACTCGATGGGAGATTATAATTATGAGTATATATTCCAATGCTAGGTGACCCGACCTCGCCCATAGTGTAGATGCTCGAGAGAGGATTCTGAGCAAGGGTGTATATTCCGATGCTATATGACCCAACCTCACCCAAGGTGTGTGTTCCGATGCTAGGTGACCCGGCCTCACCCGGAGTGTATGTTCTGATGGTACGTGACCCGACATCACTCTAGAGTTATTATTGTTGATATGTGCTTTTACCTAGATGATCTGTTGAGATCTCAGGATTGGTTGGGCCTTGCGTGCCATGTATAATATTTTGTTATATTAAGAGCATGTATTTAGGTCACTAGTGGTAGCTCAACGTGTTTATTTATCTCTCATTATTGCTTGTACTAGCTTGCATGCTTATGTTTATGATTACCATTAAGTATAGTAGAGTAGATGTGTACCACTAAGCTTTGTAAGCTCAACGCTCAGAATCGTTGTTTTCGTATGTAGGTTGATCGTGGGATCGTGGAGCATTATCGGTACGAGATTCTAGTATGTGGTGATCTTCGAAGTACGGTACTTGTGTTTAGTGGGCTATGTATTTATAGGACCTTACGTGCTGGACTCTGTAATTCTTATTTTGCAAATTGTATTAATCAAATCGAATGTTCAAATATTTTAATTTAATTGGAGCTCTCTTTGTAACGTTTTAATTATTTTTATATATATTTTAATCGTGGGCTTTAAGTGTTTTCAGAATGTATTTTATTTGGGCTAACCAAGTGGAGAATTTTTTATGAATTGGTTTGGGCTTAAAGCCCAAATGTGACATCCGGGTTTAGGTGTTACAATGAGTCTGGCCAGCTCGCAACCTACTTAGACCCGACTCGGTCAAAGCTCGGCTCGAACTCGAAAAGCTCGTGAACAATCTCGAAATAATTATATATAATATATATACTATTGTAGGGATGAGATTCAGTTACACTATGTAAAACCCAACTAGTTTTACACTAATCCATGACCATTAGATGAGTGAAATGGATAGATGAGATTAGAAGTGAGATATGTGAAGATTATCACTTGAAAAAAAAAGGTAAGAAGTTAATCTCATCCATCCATTTCACCCATCCAATGATCATAGATTAATATAAAACTAGTTGGGTTTACATAGTGTAAGTGGATCCTAACCCATATATATATATATATATATATATATATATATATATATATATATATATATATATATATATATATATATATAAAAATACTCCATATACACTTGTATGTTTTAGTGTTTTTAACTTGATGTATAGTTAAATACTTTAAATCCCCTTCTCCTTGTGGACTTGTATAATTTAGAAAATGTACCATGGTTACTTGCGGACTTCAAAAATAAATATTATCTTTTTTCAAACAGGTTTTCACATGTTATTTTTCAAAACTTCAAAAAAAAAAATTAAAGCAATTTGAGGAAAGCAACAAGCCGAGCTCAAGTCGAGCCCGAGCCTCGAGCTGAACTCAAATTGTCCAATTCGAGCTCGAGCTTGAACCTAAAATTTCGAGCTTGACGAACCCAGTAATACTATTTTCGAGCCGAGGCTCGGGATCGGCTCGTTATCACCCCAGGTCTACTAGTAATATTATAACAATAACGAAACTAATTTATGTAAAATTAACGTAAAAAGATTAAATCCAAATTTGAATGGAGCAAAACTATAATTAAACCCTTTCTGAGGTTGAAAATCAAGGAAGCATCTTGTAATTACACAGAGCATTTTAGTTTTTAAAAATCAAATCGGAATTAAATAAAAAAAAACCATAAATAATGGAATTGATCCAAATTTGTCTATCCCGTTCATATAACTTTTAAAAGTTTACAAGTATCGTTTTATTAAGCAATTTTTAAGTTTATTTAATAATATAAATTTATGTCGATTAAGTATGTTGTGGTTGATGTTAGATACGAGTTTGATTTCTACCTACCATTCCCCTTTCCCATAACAAAAGAGCAAAAAAAAGGACAAGTTTATATTTAAACTGAAAAAATAAAAAGTAAGGAAGGTTCTATTTGATTCAAATAATTATAATTTTTATTTTATCAATGTTGTAAAATTGGACCAATGGTCAGACCGGACAAGTAATTGATTTTTTTATTGAACCACCGATACAAAATTAATCAGTAAAAGATTAAAAAAGTTAATAGAAATAAAACTTTAATATTCAATTCAACTTATCAACTGTCAATCTTTTTTTGATCTCAATTTCCATGTTTAACGTTTACAATAATTCACACAATTTCTGATTTTGCCTCACCGGTTTAACCTGCCAGGCCACCAATTTAACATCCCAACCGGCAAATCTGATCCAGTCCTAACAAAAAAAATTAAATACGTTTAATTTTAAATAAAAATTAAGCCAAACCTCGTTAACATGGTTAGTCCAAGCGGTAAGCAGCTTGATATCACTTAAAGCTTAAGTAGATTTTGAGTTCGGAGTCATGTATATGCAAAAAAATTATCGTTAAAAGACTTATTTACCAAAATTAAAAATACGATACAAATAGATTCAAATTAATAAGAATAAAGCTACGAGAAGTCAACAAATTTTTTTTTGAAGCCAAACCTCAACGAACACTTCAATTCGCATAGTTAACTGTTCTATCAGGCGTATCCATAATATTGATGGGCCCACCATAAGATGAGAGTCCCATAAACGATGAATGACTTTTAAGGCTGAGCCACCAGAAAGTAGGATTGTGGCCCATTGGTGATTTCGGCTGCTTGGAGTCTGGAGACCGTCCAAGACGAGCACGAGTCGGAGAAAAACGGTGTTGGTATCGTTAAGTAACGGGAGAAAACACTAACCACCAAAAATCGACAATCGCATCATCCATATCGCCGCCTTCTAAAACCCTAACGCTGCCCTCCACTTCCACTAACAGCGGTTGAGTTGCTCCTTGCCATAAACCGACGAGGAGAAAGAGCAGCAGGTGGCTTCTACGGCTCCGGAGGAAGAGAAATTGACTCGCCGCAATCCCCTCGATTTCCCCTTCGTAAGATCCTTCTCCATTTACTCTCATTGTGCTATAAGTATTCTTCACTTGCTTGCTATTAGGCGATGGAGATTTCAAGTTCTCGGTACTCGGTAACCTAGAGAATTCCAAATACTTTATGCAGTAATACTCTGTTGTGCAATGTTGTTTGGTTAATGGTACTGATTGGGTAATTCGGTGATTTCAATCATTCAAGAAAGTAAAAACAGTCTTCTTTGACAAATACTAGGTTATTTCTTTTCAACAAGTAGTCACAAATTTTACTAGAGTTCAACTCGAAAAGAATTTCAATTCGAATTAGCTGAATTCGAGTATCATAATTCTTTGAAGTAGCTTTAAGTTTAAAATTAGAATCGAGCTCAAGCTTGGGCTTCTTAGATTTTGAACTCGACTTGATACTCCCCAAAATCTCATAACTTCAAATTTTCATAGTTGTATACCTATATTTAAATTTTATCATGCAAATTAGTTCTTTTTGATGCAACTAACTTAATCAATAGTAAATTTTCATGTGTTAGACGAATGACAGACCAGTATTTTGAAAAATTATTTACTTGATACATGATAGTTTAATATTTATCTATAATGCTACCTTAGCCTTTTTATGCAATGGCATTAATCAATTGATGTAATTTGTCGGTCGGATACAAATTCAAATACATGTGTAGGTTTACCGAATGTTAGAAAGGCGAAATAGTTTTGTACCATTTGCATATTAACCTCTTTCTTTCTTTTTCGGCTTTGTAATTTTGTTGTCTAGAGCAATATGTTTAAATATGAACAACACCTTGGTTATACATTGCAGGAGTGGCGGAGGCCTAAACCAGGGCGTAGACCTGACATTTTTACTCAATTCAGCCCCATGAAAACACCATCTCCACCACCAATGCCATATGATCCCCCCTGAAGAAGACAAAGAAGAGGAAGAACCCGGAAAACAGTTTTGAGAAACAATGGTTAGTTTTTGAACGGTGAAAACACCAGCCTTGTTCAATTTTGTTGCTTGTGCCCTTTTATTGCAGTTAAAATTTATGTTCCAAAACAACACGTTAGTAATGACTAAGAATTTTTTTTTGAATAAAATACAAGAAATAAATCGATTTATTGTGTCGCAGTAAAAACCATTGCTTTAGAAATGATTTCGTCCTAATCGGTGTAATAGATTTATTGTGTTGCAGTAAAACAAATTCAATGGACATTGCTCTTTTTAAAAGAGAAAAATTGCGAGAGGAGAAGATGCTTCGGTGTTTAAAATATGGAAAAGATGTTACCCTTTTATAGCAGTAACATAGGGGTAAAATTGTTAAAAGATAAATTATCCACTATAACCACTCTCTCAAATCTCTCAATCATTCCCTCTAATATTTGCATTAGTTGAGATTGTGAGTAAGGCAAATATTAGAAGAAATGATGAGATGTAGGAAAGTGGTCAGGAGATTTGAGGGAGGGATTGTAGTAGATAATTTGTTACTCTTGGTAGGTGACGTCGACTTCACGATTATATGCAAGTTTAGGTCGTCGTTCGAATTTCGACTATGTTTCGATGCTGCTTGGGATTTGTCGTCTGAGATTTTTTTTTTCTTTGATAAATCAACTGTGAGTTGCGGCTACGAAGCCAACCATGATTGTGTAAATCGTGCTTTAAATCATGGTAAGGTATGGACGTACTGATATGATTATATTTTAGTATCGATTCATATTTTTTTAATTTTTTGATAAGGCACACACTTTACACATGCAGGTGCTTGAACCTGGGCCTCTTAGAATAAATATTATTTTTTCTACTAGAATCACTCGTTGGATTCAATAATATCATGTTTGTGGTGCTATCTACTCACCGAAGAAATAAAATTGAAAGAGAGAGAAAAGAGGTTTTGCAGTAGATGCAGAAGAAGTGGGCCGAACTTAGACGCACACATTTAATTTGTGCATGACTATATTTCTGTTTGAAGTTGATTAGACTTTTTGCTACACAAGTTTCTTTTTGTAATGAAACAAATATCTTCATAAATAGATACTGAGATTACGGTTAGATATCAAATCTCTTATATTTCTTCTCTCGCGGTAACTAGAGCGTTGAAAAAGCTGTTGGAGCATGATTAAGATGTTAGGATAGGTCATTGTTTCAGGGAAGGAAATTAATTAGCGATGTTTTTGGTGTGCAGAAACACTTGGGCTTGGATGCGAATCTCTGAACATGCTTTCTTTTTACTCAATAAAATTATACATGACAATATAAGTGGTGTGCTTAGAACGTAAATCTTTGTATATACTTTTTTTTTTGTCTCAGAAAAAATTGCATTATATAATCAAACCTACATCTCATAAATTATTGCATTATATAATTAAAATCAAAACTCAATTGATAAAATTTATCTTCTAATGATGTTAAATGATCTCATGTAACGTTTATTACAATAACAGACGTATTTAAAGCAGAATTATGGTAAATATCGTTGAAAATAGGCAAGAAATCGATTTAAGCATAATCCATATCATTTTTTTTAAAGAAATCTAAAAGGGGAAGACCATATATTGAAACAGTTCAAAACCTTTGTTTCCTTTGTACAACTTATTTCAGAGCTTTGAGCCCACATATCGGCCGGCGTAGAGGTGTGGTCATTTCTTTCCCATAAATCGAGCACCCCACGCATATTCCGCAATGTGGTGCCTACACCGAAACGACCCCGGGTGCTTCGTGGGCGAACATAGACATCGCTTTATCATCGACCCACCTCCACCGATGCCATCTCTGGCAACCCCCATTCTTGGTGCATGACGGGCGGCGGCGGCAATCATTGATGCCTGCAAAAGTAACCGTCTGCGTTGCACCGCCGAGCCACGTTTGCCGGCGGAAGGAACGGTTGCGTAGTAGCACATTTTATAAAAGCAAAGGAGCTTTGTTGCGGTGGGATTATATTCGAGGAAAGAAAGGTATAAAGGTGAGTTGGGCATAAACAATATTTTTTCTTCTTCTCTTTTTTGATTGATTCCAGAAAGCTTTCGCTTTTATCTTCAAAGCTTCGAGACCAAAAGCGTCAGCTTCTCATACGCCCACTTGTCCACAAACATGGCCTAATAAACCATACCCCCATAATATTAATTTGGATTCAAAAAGATGCGAAAATATAATTTACTTTTTATGATTCAGATATTATGAATTTGAATGTTTCAAATTATTATTTATTATAAATATAGATAAATAATTGATTTCGGTTATTATTATTATAAAATAAAAATATGTTCGTTTTTTAAGGGATCCATATCTTGTTCATTTAAAATGTTAGTAAATTTAGATTTATAATTTTACAAATTTAGATATTTTACATTATGATTTAAAATTTAATTTTCATAATTTTATACAGATTGATACGCATGGAAATAATACTATAATAATAGTAGAGATTCATATAATTTTTAAATAAAAAATAAATTCAGATTTTTAAAGACAAGTATCATCTAAAAACTATAGATACCTGATTTTTTTTTATTATTTTAAATAATCTCAAAGGTGATTATAAGATAATATTTGTTCATACATGTTTTTTTAACTCTTTGATAATGCACACACCTTGCAGACAAATCGATTAAACTCAAGTCTCTTAAGATGAATATCATTCGTTTTTCTACTGAAACCATTATTAAGTTTTGTTGTCACTTCTAATTAAAATATAATATAAAGCATAAGACATTATATTTGAATTTATATAGAAAGTTATATGGATACAAATAATTTAAATATGATTATGAAAAAAAATGTTAATTACCGGATTTTTACATCAGCATGACTTGTAGTTCAAAACCAGGTGTTGCCACGGTCTCTTAAGTTAAACGTGGCAAAATCTAAAAGGCTTGGTTGAAGGAGCTCAAACGTTTCATTGTGGCCAAGTAGCCAGCTTATATTAGTCTTCAAGGCAATGATTAATTGGATTAGCATACTGATATATTTTTTCACAATACATGTTCATTTTATTATTTACGTTCGTGATTTATTGTTCTTACTCTTAAGTCTCAATAATATCGATTTTAAATTTTTTTAATAATATCATTTTTAAAGTTCAAACTTAATTTTTTTTTTTGAAAGAAAAATATGACTTTTTATTACACTCGATCTTTATTAATAGCATATTAATATATCTTTTAAAAAATAGATTTTACACTAATTTAATGTTAGAAAAGTTTTTAAAATTAAATATTCACTGTCAATAAAAGTAATATTCTATTTTTAACCGAACATTAGTTAATTTATTTATTTATTATCATGATTCACGAATACTTTTACTAAAATTTAAAGATGTTAATACGGGTAGTTTGGGATTGAACATGAAGAGATCACGTTTGTGAAGCTTCCTTTGATAGCTAAATGCCTACCTTTTCAGTTAAGGGTGCGCATGTTTTTTCACGTGGGACAACGTTTAGTTTAGTGAGGTGAAAAATGAAATTAAGCTTTCGGCTTTCCTTTTTCCTAATTTCCCAATTACAAGTTTTTTTATTAAGTGAAGAGACATTTACAATTTTAAGGTAATTGTTGAGATGTGAATTCATACAAAATAAAGTGTTATGAACATCTTTAGTCACTTGGCCATGTAATAGATCTCTCAATTACAAGTTTTGAATGAGATCCAAACTTCAAAAAAATAAGTTTTTCCTTTAATTCTATACATTTTAAGAAAAGTGTTAAAAATTCAATAAAATAACTCGAAAAAAATGATAGATATAAACAAACATTATTGTTGACAGTGAAAGATAAATATCATCAACAAAACATATTATCAGGGGTGGAGCTCCCTTGGGCCCCGACCCATGTTAAAAACTTAATTATTTAATAATTTTAGTTTAATAACAAATTGATCTATGTAAAAAATGATTACTCAAATTAACAATTATAAAAGTTTATTAAACATATAATCAATTAGGGGTGTAAATGAACAGAGTTTGAATGAATAAGATTTTGTTCGTGTTCATTAGCGGTTAACGGTTACTATTAATTATGCACACCCATAACATATATGACACCATAAAACCATTTATAAAAACTCTCTTTGTAACTTGTGCATCGCATATGGCATATACCGTTTCCTAAGATTATATCTCCTACTTTCATGCTCTTGTTTCATACAAAGAAAATAAATTGAATGATCTACTATAAAATTGTTGATAAAGTTGTTATCTTATTATAAATCTCAACTTAAGTCATTGAATGACTTTTTTTAGAGAGTTGGTGTATATAAACGTATCTCACATTTAGTACTCTATTCATGCGGGATATAAGCTTCACATTTTCCCTTAATATAATCTACAATCAGTTTACTTCGAGTAGCGATTTCTCATTCATCACTCAACCGTTTTGAGCATATGAGATACCATTGTTATCCATTGAAAATATGCCTTAGAGTTTCTATAATCATGTTTTTCCAACACATAACAATTTAGTTTAATAAACAAACATTATACAAACTTTTCATCAAATGCTCTATTCATTTACACCCAAAATCACATATTAGATATTCAAAGGCATTTCTTCTCGATACCAAATTCTACCATCTTCATATCTCTAGAAGCAAAGTTTAAAAAAAACTAGTGACCCCTCTAGTATATTCTTCACTTGCCAGAGACAAAAATCAAACATGTTTCATTTAGTAGAATCAAAAGTTTGAAGATAATTTTTTTACACAATGGGTTGTATATTACTCCATCAAAAATACATGCCTAGAAAACGAGTTAATGCTAGGAGGAACAAAGATAAAGAGGCGCAAAAATGACAAAAAATTGGTTTTTTTATGTTTCAACACAAAAAAAATAAATAAATTATAATCTCTAATTTTAAATTTTAAATCTTAAAACTAAAAAATACGACATATCTTTAATTCTTTAAACCTTAATTCTAAACTTAAATTTTTAATGTGAGGCATAAATAAAAATACCGAAAATAAACAAATGATTTCTATTAAAAAAACATCATCCCGAGACCGTAATAATTCAGTCGTCTGAATGCAGATGTGGAGAAAATCAGAAACTAGCTCATCGATGGCATGACAAACCGAAATCATTTTAAAAAACCAAGTAAAATCAACAAATTTTGTACTGGAAGTTTTATTGTCCACTGTTTCCCTAACAACCCTCTTTTTTGTTTGTTTCCATTACACTTATCGATGCAATAAGACTTCATGTTTGTTCTAAGACACTTGTGAGATGCCAAGAGCAGTCATCGGTAACCACTGTATCAATATAATATTACGAATAAATTGGTAACTTGTTGTACCCATCTCAGATTCAAGACCTCTAAGAGTCGTAGCACTTAGGAATGACAAAATTACCCGATTTCGACCCGACTTGATGTGCCCCAACCCGATTCGATTAATTTTTTATAATTTTTGAAGATCAGGTGAGGTGGGACGGGGCGGGTATTAAAAAAATTAAGTCGAGTCGGGGCGGGTTTGTGTTAGGATGATCAATCAATATAGATGTTGGCTAAGAGAGGGTGAATTGGCTATTTTAAAAGTTTGGAAGCAAATAGGAAAAGATAAACAATGAGACACAATGATTTATAGTGGTTCAAGCTTCTAACAAGCTCTACGCCTACTACCTTAGCTTCCTACTAAGGATTTTCAACCAATTTCACTATGAAATTCTTCCCCCCTTTTTTAGGCTTAGGAGGCAACCGTTACAAGTTCAAGCTTTCTACCCAAAGTTTTGAACAATTCACTCTTGAATACAAAGAAATAAATGGCAAATGAATAAAAGCCCTCACAAAGGTAAATGTTTGCCCAATTTACAAGAACACTCAACCCCAAACTTGAAATAAAGATTACAATGAAATACACAAGTTGGGTACAAGGGTTTGACAATAAAAGCTCAAAGGGTTGGATTTTTCTTGATTGCTTGAGTGTTGATCAAAGTAGGTTCATTAGTTGTTGTAGCAGCTTTGGAGTCTTGTATTTATACCCTCTCATTGAATTTTAGCCGTTTGGGTGGTTGAAGTATTGAATATAGCTGTTGGAGGGCTTCTTTCCCGCAATAAATGCTGTCTGCCAACCAACCGTATCAGTATACGTATGCCTGTATCGATACCTTTTGAAAAACAAATATAGCCGTTGTATAACCGTATCGATACGCGGGAGACCGTATCGAAACACTCACAGTGTAAAATTGGGGTGTATCGAAACGGGAAGGCCGTACCGGTACAAGTTTTTCTCACTAGAATATGAGATGAAAAATTGCATCGGTACGCCTAGGGGCGTATCGGTATGGGCAACGAAAAAATTAAAAGTTTGTTGATTCCAATAACTGACAAGGCAACGGTCGAAAACATTTAATGCATACCGTATCGAAATGGCTAGGACCGTATCGGTACGGATAAAAATTCCTTAAACCCAGATTTCAAATCGTATCGAAACAGCGTAAAGTTGTATCGAAACACTTTACAAAACCATTTGCCCAGATGAATGTCGTATCGAAACGGGTAAGGCCGTATCGATATGCGTCGTTTAAAATACAAGCTAAGTATGAAGGCCGTATCGAAACGGGCTAAGCCGTATCGGTATGCTTTGCAAAACCAAATTCCAGTAGCCAATTTCCGTATCGATACACCAAGGGGTGTATCGATACGCCTAGGCGTAGTTGTATATTTTTGGCTTGAAACACTTAGAAATTTTTTGGGTTTAAGTCTTTAACTTTGGAAAACTTTTCCTTGTCATTTTGTGAGACTTTTAAGTACTTAAAATATTTATTTCCTTTTACAATTTAGTCCTCAAACACTTTGTTATATCAAAACCAAAGTGAGATTTTTTAAGTATCTTAAAAAAAAACTCCCCCTCAATTTAAGATAAAAAGTTTGAAAATTTTTGGCTAACTTTTCTCCCCTTTTTGTTAGATCAAAATCAATGCAATAGGATAAAACAAGGAAACAATAACAACTCCAAGCAATTAAATAAGCAACATAAGCATTAAACTTCAAGTCATAGTTCAAGCAACATAGTTTAATCCAACTTAAATCCTAAAAACATAAACCAAATAACAAATCAATAACAAAGCATATAAGTTCATAAGAACATAAAAACATAGGTGCATAATAATCCTAATATGATATGTAATGCAAAATGTCTAAGAATCGATCCCATCGTCTCCATCTTCTTCATCTTCATCCTCATCATCATTGACTTGAGGCCCAAGGGATTGACGCCACTCGCCATGAAAAGCGGTAAGAGTGAGATACATAGAGTTTTGGCGATTTTCAATTACCGTCACTCTTTCCTCCAAGCAAGTGAAGCGTGTATCAATAGCGGCAAACCCGAAGTTCATGGTTGTGTGCAAGTTGGTGAATTGTTTATTAAGGTAAACCATGAGGGCTTCAAGATTGAGTTGTGCCACCGGAGCTTGTGGAACGGGAGCCGCTTGAGGAGCCGCCACCGAATTGGGTTAAACACCTCCCGGAAGATCGGTGTTTCGAACCCATTGTCCATTGTAGTATGTGAACTTTACTTGTCGAAGAGAACGGTCATTAATAGGATCGGTGAGGGGTTCCTCAAGGTCATAGGAACAATCAATTCCCATCTTGTGAAAGATGAAGCTTAAAGCGGTGTCGTAAGTGAATGAGGTAACCATAGAGGTGTGACGATGTTGCACAAGGAATACGATATCCCCAAACATAATTTGAGCAAGGTTAGGGCGCTTACTTTCATGGAAGCAACGGATCCAAAAGTCATCGACTTGTCGGATCGTGAAGAACTTCCCACCGGATGGATGGAACCACTTAGTGATCATGAGGTGTAGGATTCCGTCATCGACATCAAGTATGGTCACGAAACCTCCAAGGGTATGTCCCAAAGAATCCTCATCATCAATCCCCGTATCCTCAAGACCCAAATAGTTTGCTAAAACGGTTGAATCAATACGAAACTTTTGACCCATTAAGTAAGACTCAATCGCAATAACCAAGGTTTTCTTTTCATTGTAAATACACCGGGCATTGGAATAAAATATCAAAACAAGATTTCGGTATAAAACCCCGGGTATACTAAAAAATTGCATAAATTTCCATTATTCCATCAAATGAAGATATTTAAATTGAAACCTTTCCGAAGATAGAAAAGGAATGGAAGTAACACGCTCTCGGCGAATTTTGTAATTTTGATACTTTTTAAAACGCTCGATAGCAAGAGGATATTGCGGTTCATTAAAATAATGTTAAAAAAATATAGGTAAGATTGGTTCGATTACCATTATGGTCGGGATTAGGAGGATTGGAACTAGAGGTAATATGTTTTCGCGCACGTTTCTTTGGGGCCATAATATGAAAACAATATCAAACCAAAAACAATGTATGCATAATCAATATGTTCGATCCAAAAATTAATCCAACAAACAAGGTATTGTTAAAAATCTATACAATATAGTTTAAAAACATATACAAGTATAAAAATAATTTTTGGTAAAAGAAAACTTTAAAAATAGTGTTAAAAAATATACGATATAATTTTATATTCAAATAAAAAAATTTAGATTTTAAAAAGTTTTTACAAAAATATTGAAAACTATACTATATAGGTTCTAAATATATGATTATAGTACAAAATCAGTGTATATATATGTACGAAAATTGAAAAGAAAAAGGTTAGGGTTTATACCTTAAAGTTGAGATTTAGGAAGAATGAAGAGATTTGGATGCACAAACTTGATGATTTTAGCTTGGGTTTGATGTAAAAACTAAAAGACCTCAAGAATTTTTAAGAATTGTGTGAGAAAATATGAGGGATTGAGAGGATTTTATAGAGGATTTCGTATCTAGGGTTTTAAGAAAAAAACGGGTATTTGAGTTAAAGTGAAAATCCTCATTTAAATCCCTTAAAACTGCCCAGTGTGAACACGTACCGATACCTAATACCGAAACGCTTTTAAAGCCATTTCGATACGCGACCCGTACTGGTACAGGTAAGCCTGTACCAAAATGATTGTAAATTACCCGTATCGATACGAAGACCACCGTATCGATACGCTGTTGTCAGAAAAGTCAAATTTGGCTGCAGGTTGCTCAAAAATTCGACTTTAATCGAATCGAAATGCATGTGAATGATATGAGAACATCATGTATGAGCATAAATAGATGTATACTCCCCCTAGCAACAAGCATATATGTATATAGAAGTAAAATCAAATTTGGCTACAGGTTGCTCAAGGGATGTTGGTTAAACCTAACTCTCTCCTAAGAGACCAAAAACGTTATTTGTCTAATGGTTTGGTAAAAATGTCCGCTAATTGGTTCAAGGTGTCTACATATTCTAGAACTACATCATCTTTCAAGATATGATCTCTAATAAAATGATGCCTTATTTCTATGTGTTTGGTTCTAGAATGTTGAATGGGATTCTCAGTGAGACAAATAGCACTAGTGTTGTCACACCTAATGGGGATGGTACTTACATCAATTCCATAATCTAAGAGTTGTTGTTTCATCCAAAGGACTTGAGCACAAAAACTCCCTACCGATATATATTATGCCTCGGTGGTAGATAAAGCTACACTATTTGCTTCTTAGAAAACCATGATATTAGCATACTACCTAGGAATTGACATGTATCAGGGGTATTTTTTCTATCCATGTTACAACCCCCATAATCCACATATGAATGTAAACTAAAGGAAGACTCTCTAGGATACCAAAGACCTAAACAAGGTGTATCTCTAAGGTATCTAAAGATTCTCTTAACGGCTATAAGGTGTGACTCTCTAGGACTAGCTTGAAATCTAGCACACAAGCAAACACTAAACATAATGTCGGATCTACTTGTAGTAAGATAAAGCAAAGATCCAATCATAGAGCGATAAAGCTTTAAATCTACACACTTACCTCATTCATCTTTGTTAAGCTTTGTGGAAGAACTCATTGGAGTGGCTTGAGGATTCACATTCTCCAAGCCAAACTTCTTGAGCATGTCATTGATGTACTTAGCTTGATTGATGAAGATGCCGTCATTCCTTTGCTTAATTTGGAGCCCCAAGAAGAATGAAAGCTCCCTCATCATGCTCATCTCAAACTCATCTTGCATCAACTTAGCAAAATCCCTTTGGATGGATCACCCAAAATCTCACCACCTTTGACATAGTTGTACTCTCTTGGGTAGCTCATTTCCTTTTCCTCAATGCTCATGTCCTTCAAGGATTTTAGAGGTATATCTTGTGTTTCATCTTCTTTGGTTGGAACTTCATTCACCATTGATAGTTACCCACCATCATTGGCTTCAAAAATCCCTACATCATCATCATCACAAGAATCCTTCCTCGGAAGAATGTTATCATCAAAAATGACATGTATTGACCCTTCAACAACTAAGGTTCTTTTATTAAATACTCGATAGGCTTTAGATTTTAAAGAATACCCTAAGAAAATAGCTTCATCACTTTTAGAGTCAAATTTGCCTAAATTGTCTTTTCTATTGTTTAAAACAAAGCATTTACTACCAAATGGATGAAAATAGCTAAAGTTAGGCTTTTTGGATTTTAAAATCTCATAAGGAGTTTTCTTTAAAATAGGCCTAATCATTACTCTATTTATGATATAACAAGTTGTATTAGTGGCTTCCGGCCAAAAGTATTTTGGCAAATTATTTTCACAAAGCACAGTTCTAGCCATTTCCTCTAAAGTTTTATTTTTCCTTTCAACAACCTCATTTTGTTGAGGTGTTCTATGAGCTGAAAAATTGTGGCTTATACCATTTGAGTTACAAAAATCCTCAAAACCTAAAATTTGAAATTCGATGCCATGGTCACTTCGAATGTGAGAAATATTTTGATCAAGGTTATTTTGAGTAATTTTTGAAAAAATGATGAATTTTTCTAAAGCCTCATCTTTGGTACTTAAGAATAAAACCCATGTGTATCTAGAGTAATCATCAACTAAAACATATGCATATGATTTTCCACCCAAGCTAGTAATTCTAATAGGACCAAAGAGATCCATGTGGATCAATTGTAAAACTCTGCTAGTTGAAACATCATTAATAGGTTTGAAAGAAACTCTTTTATGTTTGCCTTTTGCACGAGCATCACAAATTTTATCATTTGAAAACTTTATTTTAGGCAAACCTCTAACTAGATCTTTTGAAACCAATTTTTCTAAAACACTCATACTTGCATGCCCTAATTTTCTATGCCATAACCATGAATCATGTTCATCATTCGCAACAAAGCATGCATTAGAAATATGAATTTCATCTAAATGCATTATGTATATATTTCCTATGCGATGATCAAAATGCACATTTTTGTGGGTTTCGACATTTATAATTTTGCAACCAATTTTATCAAACATAACTACGAAACCTCTATCACAAAGTTGTCTTACGCTTAATAGGTTATGTTTAAGACCATTGACATATAAAATATTTTTAATAAGTATGGAAGAGTGATTACCGATGGAACCCATTTCTTCAACTTGACCTTTGGAGTTGTTACCAAATGTCACTAATCCTCATCTTTTTAGTTCAAGCTTCATGAATCTACACTTGTCTCCGGTCATATGTCTTGAGCATCCACTATCAAGGAACCACATATTTGCACTTGATGCTTTGGCCTTGTAGCAATGCTCCCCCTACAAACATGGAATCAAACTTTGATTTTTGGTACTCAAATATTTTTGGGTCTATGAATATTAGTTCTCAAAATCTTGGTTCCCTTAGGAATCCAAGAGGCAATCTCATTTACATTGTTAGAAGCAATAATATCTTTAGGAATCCACACACTTCTAACTTTCTTACCATAATAGGGCCTTGAGTGCCCTCCATGTTTGTACCCACCAAAGTTCCTTTTTACATGGTTGGGTTTTGAAGATTGCCCTTTTTTAAAACTTGGTTTCCCAACCTTGTTCAAGGAAGCTTTGAGATCATTAACCTCATTGAGGTAATGATCCTTTAACTCGGAAAAAGGTTATTTAAATCCACATTTTCTTGTTTAATGTACTTTTGATTATCTTTTAAATCATTAACCTTCTTTTCAAGTTTCGAATTGGTCTTGATCAAAGAATCATTTTGATTTTTCAAATCGAAAATTGTTTTCTTGTTTTTCAAAAGTGATTCTTTGTATTTCAAGACTAATTCATCGTAGGCCTCTTGCAACTCATTATAATCCTCAAATAATTCATCATATGCATGATCATTTAATGAGTTAGAGGTTACATTAGGATCATCTTCATAAGCTATGAGACAATGGTTAGCAACTTCTTGCTCCTCATCACTTGAAGACTCTTCATCGCTCCAAGTGGCTACATTGGCCTTGTGCTTCTTTTTCTTCTCAAAGCATTTCTTCTTGAGTTGTGGACAATCAATTTTGATAAGCCCCAGTTTCTTGCATTCGTAGCACACAATAGGATATTTCTCATCCTCTTTGTTCTTTTTCTTGAGATCCCTTCTTCAGTTGAACTTTCTTCTTCGGTTGGATCTCATGAGTCGAGTGAATCGTTTGGCTATCATAGCCAACTCTTCATCTTCCTCCTCACTTGAATCACACTCTTCTTGTAAAGCTTTGAGAGCGATTTCCATCTTTCTCTTCTTTACTTTCTTTTTCTCGACCTTTATTTTCTTATTTTTCTCTTCCTTTCTTCATTATCTCATGGGTGAGAAGAGACCCCATGAGAGCATCGAGCTGTAGCGTCTTGAGATCCCTTGCTTCTATGATGGCCGTTCTTTTACCATCCCAAGACTCGGGAAGTGAGTAGAGTAGTTTTCGAACTAGCTTCTCCTCCGAAATGACTTCTCCAAGACCCTTGAGGCCATTTACAATAACGGAGAACCGTTTGAACATTTTGGAGATGTCTTCATCTGGCTCCATCTTGAAATTTTCGTAGCTCAAATTAAGAAGCCCAATCTTGGTCTTTTTAACTTCATTGGTGCATTCATATGTGATCTCTAGCTTATCCCAAATTTCTTTGGCACTTGAGCAAGATGACATCTTAGAGTACTCATCTGGTCCAAGTGAGCAAAATAGCATGTGCATTATTTTTTCGTTGATTTGGAGCTTATTTCGATCTTCATCGGTCATCTCGTGCTTGGACTTTGGTAGTAACTGATCACATTCTCTCTTCAACCGGATTGTTGGTACATCTTCTACTACATCCCATAGGAGGTAGTCATGGGATTTGATGAAGAACTTCATACGGTTTTTCCAATAGGGATAGTTATCCCTATTGAAGTATGGAGGTTTGGTGATGAATTGAGACTCGTACAAGTTGTTGCCGGAGGTAGATGCTATGGCTTTGACTTTGATTGATTAAATCACCTTCTAGGATTGCCTCAACGATTGTTAGACCTTCGGTTGAGTGTGGCTCTGATACCAATTGTTAGGATGATAAATCAATGTAGATGTTGGCCAAGAGGGGGTGAATTGGCTATTTTAAAAGTTTGAAAGCAAATAGGAAAAGATAGACAATGGGACACAATGATTTATAGTGGTTCAAGCTTCTAACAAGCTTTACGTCCACTACATTTTCAACCAATTTCACTATGAAATTCTTCCATTTTTTTAGGCTTAGGAGGCAACCATTACAAGTTCAAGCTTTCTACCCAAAGCTTTGAACAATTCACTTTTGAATACAAAAAAAGAAATGGCAAATGAATAAAAGCCCTCACAAGGTAAATGTTTGCCCAATTTACAAGAACACTCAACCCCAAACTTGAAATAAAGATTACAATAAAATACACAAGTTGGGTACAAGGGTTTGGCAATAAAAGTTCAAAGGGTTGGATTTTTCTTGATTGCTTAAGTGTTGATCAAAGTAGGTTCATTAGTTGTTGCAGCAGCTTTGGAGTATTGTATTTATACCCTCTCATTGAGTTCTAGCCGTTTGGGTGGTTGGAGTATTGAATATAGCCGTTGGAGGCCTTCTTTCCCGCAATAAATGTTGTCTGTCAACCAACTGTATTGGTACACGTATGTTTGTATCGATACATGTTGCAAAACAAATATAGCCATTGTATAACCGTATCGATACGCATGAGACTGTATCAAAACGCTCACAGTGTAAAATTGGGGGCATATCAAAATGGCAAGGCCGTATTGGTACGAGTTTTGTTCACTAGAATCCGAGATGAAAAATTGCATCGGTACGCCTAGGAGCGTATCGGTACGGGTAACGAAAAATTAAAAGCTTGTTGATTCCAATAACTGACAAGGCAACGGTCGAAAACATTTAATGCATACCGTATCGAAATGGCTGGGACCATATAGGTACAGATAAAAATTCTTTAAACCTAGATTTCAAATAGTATCAAAACAGCGTAAAGCTATATCGAAACATTTTACAAAACCATTTACCCAGATGAATGTTGTATCGAAACGGGTAAGGCCGTATCGATACGCGTCGTTTAAAATACAAGTTAAGTATGAAGGCCGTATCGAAATGGGCTAAGCCGTATCGGTATGCTTTACAAAACCAAATTCCAGTAGCCAATTTTTGTATCGAAACACCAAGGGGTGTATCGATACGCCTGGGCGTATTTGTGTATTTTTGGCTTGAAACACTTAGAATTTTTTTGGGTTTAAGTCTTTAACTTTGGGAAACTTTTCCTTGGCATTTTGTGAGACTTTTGAGTACTTAAAAATTTATTTCCATTTACAATTTAGTCCTCAAACACTTTGTTATATAAAAATCAAACATAGGTTTTATAGTTTGGGTATGAGATAGAAATTCTCCGCCCCGCCCCACCCCGACATATTTTTTATTATTTTTATTTATTTTTATAAAAATACCACTATATATAAACACTTTTAGGGGTTTCAAGCTATTTTTTAGTTTGTGTTTATCGTAAATTTTTGTTAGATATTGTTCGAATTTTAACATATCTGATTCTGAAGGTCAATGGTTCGAGTTTATTTTTTTAAATATGTATTTTTTCATGTGAATAATTTAATTGGTTTTATTTTATTTTTATATAGTTTTAAAGTCCGTGAAATTTATATTTTGTGAATGTAATGGTGGTTAGATCGGATCTAACATTTATCATCGACAAAATTTAATATATTTTTTAAATTTTCGGGTCGGGTCAGGTTTAGGAATTTATAGATCGGGGCGGGTAAATTAATATTTTAATCCCAGGGTGGGTGGGGTTGGGTTTAGGGGTTAATAAATCGGGGCAGGTTCGGGGCGGCCAAAAACCTGCCCCGCCCCGTTGCCATCCCTAGTAGCACTTGATGTCCGCCTCCTTCAAAAGCTCACTTTTGAAATCTACGAAGTCTTTGGAATCTGTAAGTCTCCATTGCAAAACCTCCGGAGTCCCTAGTCTCCGTACCACTCCTCGACATGCGAGGCACCATGGCCTCTGGAGCTCTCATCTCGGGATTACTCCCCATGTTCAGCTAACGTGCTTCGACATGAAAACTATCAAGTATTCCTGATCCTGCCTGTTGAGCCTATTACTTGACAGTCGAGTCTACTCTGTCAACCCATCAACAACCATCATGACGCTAGGTCTGACTCCATCCCATCAAACAATACTAAGATTTATAAATACAAGCTGAAAAGATGAGAGTCTGACTCTGGCACGCTCTCTACTCCAACTGCGGTTCTTCATCCACCTCAGAGGGGATAAACCGTCTCTGCCTTTTCTCGGCCGATAACGGAGAAAAACAAGCCTCGAACTTCTTTAAAGATTGGCTACAACGGTGGAAATACCACTGTCATGTTCGAAGATTGCCCAAAAAGAAAAAGAAGCAAAAAAGGACAGTGTGACACCCCGCCTAGTTGTTTTGGCTAGTAATGACGAGAAAAAAGTCTTGAACTTCTTTAGACGTAAGAAGAGGACACACTTGGTTCCTACCATCGACATCCTCAAAGTGTAACGAGGTCAATCTCTAAGTGACCATGAAGCGCATTCACCACCGGCAGTGGCACCATCCTTCGCAAAAGCACTATAAGTTTATAAAATCGCCAAAAGTATCTAACGACTTCTCTTGAGTATTTTAGGAAGGTTTATAACAACACCCGCACCTCCGAAATAATTGTCTTCCTCTGAATATTACAACATTCTTCGGACAAGCGATGTAAGTCTATAAAATTGTCAAAGGTATCTGACATGTCCTTAAGTGTTTAAAGATGGTTCATTGTAGCCTTCGTGTTTTTTGAGCAACCGGCTCCCTCAGAATATTCGCTTATCCTCTGCAGCGTTGTAAGTTCAGACATTGTTAAAGACATCTAACATGTCTACTTAAGTGTTTTAGGGAGAAATGTCACGTGTCGCATGCTTCGCAATCTTCTGGCACCATCCTTTACAAAAGCGCTAGAGGAATGCTACGTGCCGCCTACTTCAAAATTTACAAGCAACAATACCATCATTCGCAAACACTTCTAGCCAACACGAGAGTCAATTTTCTGCCAAACGATGTCGAGTTGTCATCTCTAACATTAGGCCCCATATAAGCGACGATATTCCATAGCAAAATATTGTACCACAAAGCGCTGTATGTCGGTACCTAGAAGAGTCTGCAAATGTTCAAATGAATGTATTTTGTTGCAGCTTGTCTCTACAAGAGTATGGAAATGCCTCAACGCCTCCGGTGTTGCGTCTGTTTTTCAAAGAATGTTGAGATACCCCCACCCAATTTACGGTTGATTCTCCAAGGGCACAAGATAATTTTCACAAAACTAGACGTGAAATACGCAATGGGTGGTCTCTGACTCGTTTAATGCCTCCAACATTTGCTATTCGACAGGTAACATCGTTTTAAAGCAATTGGAAGTCTAACTCTTACACTTAGCTTGTACAAGCATCAGATTCTTACAAGAATGTTGAGATCTTTCGCTATGAACATAGTGTCGAGACACTTTCACTCCAACATGCCTCCACTCCAAAATTAATGGACCCGTAAAGTCTCATCTCATGCCACTTTATGGCATTCTTTCGATCAAAGGGGGACAAGTGTTGTACCCACCCCAGGATTCAAGGCTTCCTGAAGTCACCCAGAGCAGCACTTGACGTTTGCCTCCCCCAAAGGCTCACCTTCGGAATCTACGAAGCATCCGAAATCCGCAAGCCTCCGCTTTAGAACCTCCGAAACCTGTAGTCTCTGTACCACTCCTCAGCATGCGAGGCACCATAGCCTCCGGAGCTCTCATCTACGGATTACTCCCCGTGCTCAGCTATTGTATAACATTATTAACCTTTGTTATTTAATCATTAGCCTAATAATAAGCACTTCAACAATTTATACACAATGAATAAATAAAAAGTAACATGTCTACAATTTATACTCAATGAATAAATAAAAAGTGCAAGTTCAACAATTTACATGTAACAAATTAATAAAATCAACGATTCAAATTTATATGTTTACCAATACGGAAATAATTGGATTAACTTCTCATGTTTCAAAAGTACGATGACCAATTTGATAAATTAAAGTAAATGGACGATTTCTCAAATAGCATCTCAACATTACACATGTTTCTCGATTTTTAAAGTATTTTGTATCAAAATATTTATATACGAGTTTATTGGCCGCATGTTCGATTCATAAGTATTATTAGTTTTTAATTGATTTATTCAAATATGATATAAAAATAAAAACAAGAAAAACTAATTAAACATGTAAAATAATTGAAGACGGGTAAAAAATTAAAAAAAATGATCATAAAGTCTAGTAAAACCAAACGTCTAATTTTTCATTTATTATCTATAAAACATTATAAAAGAGTCGAAAAAATGGATTTAGGTAAAAAAAATTGGTCTCATTTAGAATATGAGTAAAGTTCTAACATTTAAGGTTCGAGCTTGATTCGAATTAGGTCCATTTTCCATTACCTTTTTTATTATTATTTTTCAATACATCGATCATTATCCTACATATATGTAGGATCCAATTATAGATTGTATAGATCATGCTTATGAATAGTGATGAATGATAATTACGTTTATATTGGAAAGTAATGAATAAAAAATAATAATTGAGAGCTTGAACAATGATGAGTGGATTTGGGTAAAAAAATAATGAATGGTAATACTAGTTTTTAATTGATTTATTTAAAGACTATATAAAACATGAAAGTGTCAAAAACAAAAAAAAAATGTAAAATAATTGAAAATTGATAAAATTGAAAAACTAATTATAAAGTAAGGTAAAATCAAAAGCCTATTAATTTTTCATTTATTTTCTATAAAACATTATAAAAGGGTTAAAAAAACTATGTTAAAAAAGGGTTGGAAAAAAGGAATTAGGTAAAAATAATAATCTCATTTAGAATATGAGTCAAGTTCCAATATTTAAGGCTTGAGCCTGATTCGGGTTAAAATCCATTCTATTATTATTTTGTGTATTATTTTTCAATACATTAATTATTGCCTTTCATACGTGTAGGATCCACATATAAACTGTATAAATTATGCTTATGATTAGTGATGAATGATGGTTAAGTTTATATTTGATAGTAATAGATAAAAAGTAAGGCATAATGTCAAAAAATGCTCTTAATATTTAACTGAATAGTTATTTTAGCCCTTATTTTTTTTGAACCAATTTAAGCTCTAACGTTTTATTTTGTGTCAAAATGGCCCCTCCGCGGATGAAAACTGTCAGTAAACTGACGATAAACAGTTTGAAATAACGTGACAAACCAATATGACAGTGCACGTAGCGATAACAGTGTCATATAGACAAATATGCTAACTTTACATAATGACACATTAGTCAAAAATATTTTTATGTAATTGTACTAAATAAAAATATTTGTTTTCTTCCGACGAGTCATTTCAAGTTGTTTATATTCAGTTGACTAACAGGTTTCATCTAGGGGTGTGCAAAAAAATCTGATCCAAAATTTCGGATATCTGATCCGTTTTTTATTTTTCGGATAATTCGGATCGGATATCCGAAAATTTAGGATATCCGAAAATTTCGGATAGTTGTTTTGCATTCGGATCGAATATCCGATATCCAAAAATTTAATTTTTTTATAGATATAAATCTTGTTATATTCGATATTTTTACTTGTTATATATGAAAAAATGAAATTTTTATGGATAAAAATTTGTTATATTCAATAATTTGTTTATTGTTATATTCGAAAACCTAAAATTTTCATGGATAGGATCGCCAAATTTTAAAAAAATAATTAAATTAAGCCATAATTTTGGATACTCGGATATCCGAATATCCGATCCGAAATTTCGGATATCCGAAAATCGGGTATCTGATTTTTTCGGATCGGATATGGATCGGTAACTTACCTATCTAAAAATTTCAGATATCCGAAAATTCGAATAGGGTATCCGAAATGGACACCCCTAGTTTCATCCACATAGGGCCATTTTGACCTTAAGTGAAACGTTGAGAGGTTAAATTGGTTCCAAAAAAAAAAAAATAAAAGACTAAAATAACTATTTAGTCAAACGTTAGGCATATTTTTTAACTTTATGCCAAAAAAATAATGAGGATAGCTTGAACAATGATAAATGCATTTGAGTAAAAATAATGGATAAAAAAATAATGAACAGTGATGAATGATAATAGTAGTTTTAATTGATTTAGATTATATAAAACATGAAAAAAATAAAATCTAATTAAACATGTAAAATAACTGGAAATGGGTAAAAATGAAAAGCTAATTATAAAGTCTAGTAAAATAAAAAAACAGTTAGTATAGTGAGATAAAACATCAACTCTCTTAAATAAGATCATGAATAAAAATTTTTACATTGTGAATGGAGCAAATTGAATTGTGAATGTTCTTCTTATAATAGAACTTTACAATATCTGATCGTGATTAGTCAGCTAATAAATTGATATCAGTGATTATCTACTTAATTGTATAAACTATGTTCTATGAATAGTAATAAAAATGGTTAAATTTACGTTAGATAAAAAAAATGGATGAGAACTTGAACATCATCTTCCATTACCATGCCCGTGTATTTGCTTTCTTTCTTTGTTTCTCTTATTGGTTTCAAAAGCACCATCCCTTTTTTATTTATTGATAAAGATACTTCTTAGGTTCTTCATTGTAAAATTGGATAAACTAATGTTTCGTTAAAAATATAATTTAGTTATATCAATTTCAAGAGTAAGTAATTAATGACAATTAATTATAACGTTGAATATTTTTTTATTAATTTTACATGATTTTGATAAATATAATAATAAATTTAGCTTTTAACGTTTATATATTATATCAAGTTAGCCTTAATTTTAAAAGGTTTCAATAAATTTATCCAATAAATTTTATATAATGTGTAAATTGTGATTTTTTTATGTTTCAATAAATTTATCCATCGAAATTTATAAAATAAGGATACTCTTTTCCTCATTCCAATGTCTGATTTCAACATGTTGGGATTGGTTATGAAAGAGTTTTTAATGAGGTCCAAATTCGTTTTAAAAAAATTGTGATTTTTTTATAATTAAAATCAAACTAACATAATGTGTAAACGTTGATAGTAAAATTATTTTTACGTCAATCAAAATTATGAAAATTTGAGTTATGGAAATTTGAGGCTAAAGGGTCAATTTTGCCCCTATAATAAACTAAAATCAGCAATGTTGTCCCTAATTTTTTTCATGCAATTTTGCCCTCGAAGTCATTCAATTGCAGCAAATTTGCTCTTTGACCGACATTGGCCGTTAAAGTGCTGAAGTGACAGTTAACAGTGCTGACGTGGTGGTCCACTGTGCTGACGTGACAGTCCACAATGGTGACGTGGCAGAGGGGTTAAATTACATTTTTAATCGACTTTGAGGGTATAATTAATTTTTTGCCGAGTTTAGGGGCATAATTGATTTTAATTGAAAGTTCGATAACTTATTTAATCTTTAAGCTAAAAATAAGAAATTGTTAAAATTTTATAAATATTTATAAAATATTAAAAATAAAAACACTATAACGAATTTAAAAAATTAAGTGAAAAATATAAAATTAAAAATATCAAAAGTTATAAATATAAAAAATAAAAGTTTCAAAATATTTTATAATAACCATTGAAAAAGTATTTGACTGTTTTTAGTTATGCTAAGCCAACTAATATTCTTTGAACACATTTTCAATAGAATCATCCTTCCATTAGAGTAGTAATAAAACTTATCAAATATTATTGAGCATCAGCTTAATGTAGAAAAATGAAAAAATGATGAAATTGTTCAAATTTTTAATACTTTATAAATATTTTTTAATTTTTTAATTTATATTTTATCATTTTATAATTTCTAATATATTTTAATTTTTATATTAATTTTTATTTTCAATAATTTTTTGAATATCATATTTGTTTTTATTAAGTTTATGGATTTTTTTTAAAAAAATTGAAGAATATTTTATTTTTTGTGAGAGTTCTCACTTTGCTTATTTTTAAAATTACCAGGGATCCAAAGGATATTTACACCAATTTGTTAATCGGTTTTTCATATATTATGTTTGTAAAATTTCAACTCGAAAAATCAAATTATTTATCTAATTTTATTCAAAAACTAAATAAACCAATTAAATTAATTTGAATTTTAAACAAATTATTTTTCCATTTTTAATATTTTAAAATTTTAATAATTTCTTAAATTCTCATTTTTTTAGCTTAAATATTAAAAAGTTATTGAACTTTCAATTAAAATTAATTATGCCACTGAACTCAGCAAAAAAAATAATTATACCCTTGAAGTCAGTTAAAAAAAAAGCAATTCAGCCCCTCTGCCACATCATCATTACACGTGTACTGTCGCGTCAGTACAGTGGATTGATACATCAACACCGTTAACTGCCACATCAATACTTTAACGGTCAACATAGATCAAAGGGCAAAATTGCTGCAATTGAATGACTTTGAGGGCAAAATTGCATGAAAAATATTAGCGACAACATTGTTGATTTGAGTTTACTACATGGGAAAATTTAACCCTAAGATGACTAAATTTCTTTTTTGAGAAGATTAATTTATCAAAGGCAAAATTGCTGCAATTGAATGACTAAATTTCTTTTTTGAGAGGACTAATTTATCCAATTACAAAAGTAAGAGGAACCTAAGAGGTATTTTTATCTTTATTTACTTATGTTTCAAATTTTCAAAAGCTTAAATTTCTACATTTAACACTTCAAAATTGTTTTTTTTTTGGTTTACCAAGCACCAAACTTTTTTCAATCACTTATGTTTTTAAAAAAACTTTTATAAATCACACGGTTCGCGTAATTTCAATTCCTTGTTCCTGTAATTAAAAGCTACTACATATTTATTAAAGAAAAAGTTTGATACACATGTTTTTTAAATTGATGAGTTAGGAGTTTAACTTAAGATTTAAAGTTTAGGAGTTTAGATTATGGGGTTTAAAATTTAATGTTTAGGGTTAAAATTTAAGATTTAAGGGTTAAAATTTAAGATATTAAATTTAGAGTTTTAAATTTTATAAAAAAAATGTGTAAAAATATTTTACTTATATATTAAAATAAAACTCTATTTATCCTATCCCTCCGTTTTATCTGTTTGTATTTTGGCTTTATTGGAAACACACAATAAAAAGAAAAGAAAAACCACAGTAAAAAGAGGCAAATCGATTTGGGTATTTTTTTTTTCATTTCTTTGGTGCATTGTTTTATAGCAACCGGTTTTAGGTTATTGATTTTTATGCATTTTTTATTGGAGAATTGTTATTTTCCTTTTAAGTATTGATTTGGGGTCAGATTTTGGTTTATCGTATGATTTTTAGTACCCGAATTGATGTTTGTTTGAGCAGTTTTTTGTTTAGAGCTTAAATTTGTTGAAGTTTTGAACTTTTATTTTTTTGTAAAAGAACAAAGGAAAACCGATTGGTAAAGTTTTAAAGTATTGTACAATAACAGATCGTCGTTCGATTATTGAAAGGTATTTTTGTGTTTGAAATTGGTTAAGAATTAAGATTCAGTTTTGAGTATTTGGGTTTTTTTGTCTAAGCTAAAGATTGATGGTGGTTTTACTGATGATCATAGTGTTGGTTTTCAGCTTGGATGATGAATCTGATATTGCAGTGTATTTTTACTTAGATGATGGTTTACGATTAGTTTTTGATGTTATAAGCATGCAATTTACATATTGTTACTTAACACTTGAGGTCTAGATTTCTGATATATGATTGATGAACTAGAATTTCTGAGGTTGTAATGAAATTGATATGATCATCAACATTTTATATGTTATGAATTCCCATTTCGTGGGAATTTTGTTTCTTATTTTTGCTAAATCAAATGGTTATCCATTTAAATAAATGTTACTTGCATTTTGTAGTTATGATATATTTTGGTTGGAAATTTAGAGATTTGCTAAGGGGCGAGTTGATGAAAAAAATGGTATATTGATGATTAGATAAAACTACATGAATAATGATTTGGTAGGAGGAAGTTTCCTTTTTTGCATGGGAAAGAATGCCGGATTTGAGAGGGGGAAGACAATCGAAGAGAACCAATTACAACCCAGAGATTCCTGCTTCCTTAGTTCCAACGGTTCAGAATGGTGCTGGTAGCAAATCTTTTTAAGTTTTATCTTTAAAATTTCTTATGCTTTATACATTCTGTTTCCTTGTGTAACATGAATCCATGATCAGCTAGTAGAGGTAGAGGTAGAGGGCATAGAGGAATAAACCCAGATGACAATTGCAACCTTGTTGGTTCTGGTGCCCGTGGCAGAGGTTGTACTGGAATAAAATTGCCTGTGAGGCAGGTCGTTGAAAAAAGTGCAGAAAGATTGGTTGCTGTTGAGGAAGAAGGAAGCACTAGTTCACTTCCTGAAAGGGTACCAGTTCTCTTTTATGAATCTGCCTTCTGGGGTCATTAGTTTGCCATTGGTATACTGGAATGATGATGGTTAAGGGTCTCGTGTTAGTGCATTGTTATGTCGTACTCAAACTTTTGAGGGTAAATAACCACACAGGACCATGCCCAGTTCTCCATATCAAAAAGAGAAGAAGAAGAAAAAACAGGCGCTTTCTTTCTGGCTGTGCATTACTTCATAAATGTTATATATGGTCCAGTCTGACTACTTACACATAATTTTTCATCTCCAAATTTAATGTGCCAAACTTTTCAAGTGATTTCTACTAAGGTTCCATTTGCTTATCCTTTGGCAGGTACAGCTAGGGAACTCTCCTGTTTACAAGTTAGACAGAAAACTCGGTAAAGGGGGTTTCGGGCAGGTTTTTGTTGGAAGAAGGATTTCAGGTGGCTCAGGGCGCAGTGGACCTGATGCCTTTGAGGTTTTATTTCACTTACACTCTCGTTAACCTGAACAAAATTCACCTGAAGTTGACTATGTTGTTAATGCCATTATCCTGCTTCATTTTGCAGGTTGCTTTGAAATTTGAGCATCGAAATGGTAAAGGATGTTGTTCCGGTCCTCCTTATGAATGGCAAGCGTACAGGTATAGCAGATTTCATTATTGCAGTCGTTTGAACTTAAATTTAATGACCTAATTGTTTCCTGTCTCAAAATTACTGTTCAGCACTCTTAATGGTTGTTATGGACTTCCCTTGGTTCATTACAAAGGTCAACTAGGAGGCTACTACATCCTTGTGAGTTTCTCAGTAAAGAATTTCAAATCCATTGCTGTATTTTAGAGAAAAAAACATCTTTATTTATGTTTCTTTGATTCTTTTGAATCTAGGTCATGGATATGCTAGGTCAAGTTTATGGGATGTTTGGAACTCAAACAATCAGATGTATGAAACTATTATTCCTCTTTTCTCCTTCTCTTTCTTTTAACATTATCCTACGTTTTCCTAAAATTTTATGCTTTGAATTTTTTGTATATGACACTTTGTTGCTATAATATCTTATTGTTTTTGCTCTTGGTATAGGCTGACAGAAGAGATGGTTGCTTGTATAGCAGTTGAGGCAATATCAATTCTTGAGCAGCTTCATCAGAAAGGGTACTGCAAAATTGTTGCATCGATTTTTTTCTCTCACTTCTTTTACTGCTTGCTGTATGTTTTCCACATTTCTTTTCTCTACTTCAGTTTTGTACATGGAGATGTTAAGCCCGAGAACTTTTTGCTTGGCCAGCCCGGGACCTCAAATGAGAAGAACTTGTATCTAGTTGATCTTGGTTTGGGTATAGCTGCTTTCTGCTCCTTATTCTGGAGATGATTTATTGTTTTAAGTTTATATTGTGGCATGGCCCATAATTCTTAATCCTTTTCAGCTTCAAGATGGAAGGTGGCAGCATCTGCACGTCATGTTGATTACGACCAAAAGCCTGATGTGTTTAGGTAACTGACTCTAAGCAAATAAGACTGCTTCTTTTAGGTCATGAACAATTGTCAGCAAACTTTGGTTTTTGTTTATTTATTTATTATTTATTTCCATAGAGTTATGTGTTCATAGACTTTATTATTAAGTAGCTAGTATAATTTTCCCTGCTTAGTTGCCTGTCCTTTCTTCAGACTCAAGGAAGTCACATTTGAAGCTTTAGATTGCCAATTTGGATTTAATATTTTCTTTTCATTTTAGGGAACTGTTCGTTATGCAAGTGTACATGCTCATTTGGGTAGGACGGGAAGTCGAAGGGATGACCTTGAGTCATTGGCTTATACACTCATATTACTATTTAGAGGGAAGCTTCCCTGGCAAGGTTACGTTGTAAGTTTTTTTAACTGTTCCACCATGTTTCGAACTTTCTAGCTTAATTATTGTCTTTTGTCATTAATGTCTTGTGCTTTAATGTAATATGGGGCTGCAGGGGGAGAACAAAGGATTCCTTGTTTGTAAGAAGAAGATGGGAACTTCTCCTGGGATGCTTTGTTCCTTGTGTCCTCCTCCGTTTCAACAGTTTCTTGAGATTGTCACCAACATGAAATTTGATGAAGAACCCAACTACTCAAATCTTATCTCCCTTTTTCTGTAACAGCATGGATTTCAACTCATCAATACTTCCTATCCAAATTGATGGAGCTATTAAGGTTGTCACCTGGCATTTATCTTTGTGCCAATACCTTTTCCTAAATATATGTACTTTTTATTTAGAATTCTTGATAAATCCTTAATGCATCAGGTGGGTCAAAAAAGGGGAAGATCATTTATCGAGTTGGAAGATGGTGAGCAGCTTAAAAAGAAAGTTCGGCTTGGTTCTCCTGCTTCTCAGTGGATCTCAATCTATAATTCCAGAAATTCGATGAAGCAGAGGTAAAAGTTCTCTTCAAAAGAAAAGATGTTCTAGTTAGTATAAGCTGCTCATACACGTATTTTGGCGGCTTCATATGCTTCACAAGTCATTTGAATGGGGCAATACTCTTGTGGAAATGTGAATTTTGACTCACAATACTTATTGCAAATACCATTTCAATGTTATAGATTCAAGAATCAACCAGCATGTGGAGAAGGGAAAGTAAGATGGCTTGTATATTAGCAGTGTGGCGTTATCATTGAATCTATGGGCTATAGTTATGGATGCTGGGACGGTGTATACATTTCAGGTTTACGAGTTATCGCCAATCTTTTTGCACAAGGTAGAAATAACTACTCAGTTGTCAGCTTTTTAGTTTCACGGTTTTAATCAGTGGAGTTCAGGAAGTTTATCCTTCTTACGGTTAATATGTTCAGGAGTGGAAAATGGAACAGTGGGAGAAGAATTACTACATCACTTCAGTTGTTGGTGCATGCAATGGCAGTGCACTGGTTGTTATGTCAAAGGGTAATCAAAGCTTTTACGATATTCACGTTTGCCTTAATTTTTCAAGTAATTATTTTCTTCGTAGCAATTTTTCGAAGTTTGACTAGTTTCGTAGGTTTTAAGTTTGTATGTTTACTGTGTCAATGTATGGGGCTGTGAGGCTGTAAATTCTGGTTACTGACGTAGTATTGCAGCTCAGCTCAAGCTAAGCTTCGAGATTAGGAAACATAGGCAAATTGTTTTGTTGTGATTATTGTGTTTGATCAATCAAATCTCCATGATGGTAAGGCTGATATTGCTTTTCTCCTTGTCACTACTAAAGGTACTCCGTACACACAACAGTCGTACAAAGTCACTGATGTATTTCCCTTCAAATGGATTAATAAGAAGTGGAAAGAAGGCTTCTTTGTGACGGCAATGACGGCTGCAGTCAACAAATGGGCCATTGTCATCTCCTGAAATGCAGGCTATTCTCTTCAGGTTGTCCAATTCCGATCTAATAATACTCAATTAGGTAACACTGTGGCAACCACTTATTTGTATTGTACTTGTTTACTAGGTTGTTGAACTTGATTTCCTCTATCCAAGTGAGGGGATTCATCGAAGATGGGACAAAAGGTATCGGATTACATCAGCTGCAGCTACGGAGGACCAAGCTGCATTCATACTGAGTGCACCTAAGAGAAAATCACAAGATTTAATGCAAGAAACTTTGCGTACATCTTCTTTTCCTAGTACTCAAGTAAAGGTAAAAATACTAATGCATGATTTGGTCTAGTTATGGTTTTAGTCTCGCTACTATGCTAAAATTTGATATTAACCCTTTTTTACTTTAATTTGGCACAATTTGCTCAAATGTTATTATACCCCAAATGGATAATCACTGGTTGAACACAATAATCACAACAAAACAATTTATTGCTAAATTTCTATTAGCTCAAAAATGAACTTAAAATAGTTGCATTGGTTTGACGCTGCATTTTTGATTAATCTCTAATTTAATTATTTGATTAAAATCCGCTACTGGCTAATGATTCTTGTTTTCATCTATTTTGTAGGAAAAGTGGGTGAAAAATATGTATATTTCATCCATTTGCTATGGGAGGGCGGTGTACTGAAGTTCGGTATTCGAAAGAAACTAATACGGTTATAACTCGTTTGAGTTTGGGGGTTGTTAAGTGTCTAAAAGTACTATTTTATTCACCCTTTTTATTCATATTATTGCTAGATTTAGGTTCATATTAGTTGCAGTATTAGTCATTCATGCATGTTTGCATTGTTTCCTTGGTGGACAAGCTTGATTTCATATTTTGCTTAATTTTGTGGAAAAAGATACTGCTTTAGTGTGTTTTTGTGTGTGTGCAGAATCACTTGCCAAAGCAAGGCTGGAACCAGTTTCCAAGGCAATGTATGAAGGAGATGCCGAGCTAGTTGCCATGGCAATGTATGTAGGAGATGCCGAGCTAGTTGCCAGAGCAATTTTCGATAAGGGATAAGATGATATGGTAGTCGAAATTGATGGCTAGATAAGCCCAAGATGACGTGGAGCAAAGTTAAATCCCAAATGAGTTTGATTTCCATGAAGAGGTTAAAGAGAAATTAAATCCCAGGAAGATAGGAGAAGTTCTAGAAGGAATTTAAATATAATAAAGAATTATATTCTTTAAAGATATTTCCAACTTAACTTCCTCCTCAAAAGACTTTGACCTAACCTTATAAATTGAGGACCAAGCCGTCAACTTCAGAGGAAGAGAGGAGAGAAATTTTGACAAGAGCAAATGAGAGATTTCGACAAGAGAGGGAGAGAAATTTCGACAAGAGCAAGGAGGGAGAGATTTTGACAAAAGCTTCAACCATTCATCTTTTTCCTTCTTGTTCAATTAGGTTTATGTTAGGAATTCTTTGTCTTGTGTTTCTTTGGAACCTAGCCATGAACTAAATCTATTTGGCTAAGGTTATTGTGTTTTGTGGTTGTGAGAAACAATTGGATTTTGTTTAGGTAACAAGAGTTTGCACTTTCAATTCAATGTTTACTCATTCTTGGTTTTTCTTCTTGTTTACGAGTGAATTGGGAGAGGATGTTGTAATTTCATCTATTTATCTAATATCGGGAGAGTTAGATTCAAGAAACGAATGAGTATGGTTTTTATTCAATCTATTGATGGTGAAGATTAATCCGGCTTAGGAATAAGTTAAGGATTTCAACGGCTAAGAGGAGCGCAAGATTGGTTGTTGTTCACCCTTGATTTACGCAGAGATGTATTATCAAGGCATGCACAAATAGCTAGAGTTTCAATTTAGGGATAAGAAGAAACCATTGAAGAACGCTTCGCCGAACCTTGAAGTTGCTGCCCAGCCGCCCAAGTAGTTGCCCAGGCAACCGTCGATTAGTTGCCAAGGCAACCCCGCTGCGCAAGTTGCTACGGCAACTGAGTTGCCCTTACACTCTTTTACCAAGACGATCCAATCGGCTATCACTCCCCAACCCACGATAACCTGACCTATTCTCTCTCATTTGATTACATCTTTTACTTATGTGCTTTCTAGTTTAGTTGTTAGTTAAACTCCTACAATCTTTTACTTATGTTCTTTTACTTTTTACAGTGCAAGGGATTAGATTCTTGAAGTGACACAAATCCATGTGGAGACGATATCTTTTATACTATAACTTGCGACGTGTACACTTGCACAATTGCGGAGTACTTATTATGCGCAACAAGTTTTTGGCGCCGTTGCCGGGGATTGGCAATAGCAACTTTGTTTTTATTTTCTTACATTTTTTATTTTTCTTGTTTAAAATCCAGAGGGCTAACAAACTTTGGTTTTTCATTGGTATATGACCAGGGCGAGACCGATTGCACCAGAATATCCCTTTGATCCAGAAATCGAATGAACCTTGCAAAGACTCAGACGAAGGTTAAGAATAGCAATGGCTAATCAAGACGACAATATGAATCAGGATGTTCCAGCAGGAGGAGTGATTCTTGCACGAAACAGAACTATTCGAGACTATCTTGAAGAAGATCTTGAAGGACTTAATCTAGGAGTTGTCACACCTGAAATTGAAGCCGACCACTTTGAGTTGAAACCGGTGATGTTCAATATGATCAACACAATTGGTCAATTTGGCGGCTCAGCAACTGAAGATGCACGACAACATCTTAAATCTTTCCTCGAGATTTGCAATTCATTCAAAATACAATGAGTCACCCCCGATGTTTTACGACTAAGATTATTCCTCTATTCACCGAGGGATAGGGCGAAAATATGGTTAAATAGTATTCCTATTGGATCAATAGGATCTTGGACCGATCTTTATCGTGATTTCCTTGCTCGATTTAATCCTACAAATTTGACTGATAAGCTTCGTAACGAAATTACTTCTTTTCGGCAGACAGATGATGAATCCATGTACGAGGCTTGAGAGCGATATAGAAAACTTCTATACAAATGCCCCCTACACGGATGCCCAGTGTGGACACAAGTAACAATGTTTTACAAAGCTGTGAATACACGAACAAGGATGATGCTAGATGTCTCGGCAAACGACATACTCCTAGATAAGTCACCGGAGGAAGCAATTTAAATTCTAAACAGGCTTGTCAAGAATGATTATCAATTTCCCTCTGCTAGAAGAGGAGGAGTTAGACGCCAAGCCACAATACATGAACTGGGATCATCAGACTCAATTTCGGCACAATTGGCCACTCTAACAAAGATGGTCTAGAACATGCAGAAACCAAACAACACACAAGAAGTCAAGGTAATGGATTCCTTTTGTGAGTTATGTGGTGGTAGCCATGATTCTTTTGAATGTATGTAGAATCCGGAATCCAGCTTTTATGTGGGGAATTACAACCGGAACAACAATGTGATATCCAATACATACAATCCAGCTTGGAAGAAGCACCTGAATTTTTCATAGAGTAATCCCAACAATGGTCTAAACCAGAACAATCAGAATGCACAAGCATCGGGATTTCAGCATAATATGCCACGACAACCATTGCCACAGTAACAACCGATAACATCTAGTTCTTTGGAAAATTCTCTCAATTTTTTTATGTTGAAAACTGAATCTTATATGGCTGAGAATAGTAACTTCATAAAAAAAACTAATGCTTTTATTAACAAGACCGAGATGAGATTGCAAAACCAAGAAACGACAATCAAATCATTGAAAAATCAAGTTAAACAATTTGTTCAAAACCTGAATACTAGACCGCAAGGAGGTTTACCTAGCGATACTGAAGTCGCAAGAGAAACTGACCATGAGCAATGTAAGGCGATCACTACTAGAAGTGGTCAACAACTTAAAGAGGCTCAAGATCGCTCATCAAACAAAACTCCACAAAAAGAACAAGACGAACTCAATGGTAAAGCCTCAAATGCTGAACAAGGAATTGCCGCGGCAACCAGCGATAAGTATGCCTCGGCAACCAGCGATAAGGATGCCGCGGTAACCAACGATAGGCACGCCACGGCAACCCCAGTTGACAATGCCTCGGTAACTCCAGTTGCCTCGGCAATGCCGTCAATCAGGTTTCAGACCAATGAAAGGATCGAAGATATCCGACTTCCACCACTATTCCCACAGAGGTTGAAGCGACAAAAGCAAGAATATCAATTCAAGAAGTTTCTTGATATCCTAAAACAAGTCCACATCAACTTGCCGTTGGTTGAGGCGATTGAACAAATATCGAACTATGCCAAGTTTCTTAAAGACATGGTGTCCAAGAGAACAAGGCTAGGAGAGTTCGAAATAGTTGCCACAACAGAGGGATGCATGGCCATGTTGCACAATCGCATGTCACCCAAGTTGAAGGATCTCGGAAGTTTCACAATACCTTGTTCCATTGGAAACCACTATGTCGAGAAAGCATTATGTGACCTTGGAGCAAGCATAAACTTGATGCCTAAATCGATTTTCCAGAAACTAGAAATCGGGAAGGCAAGACCTACAACAGTTATGCTACAGCTAGCCGACAGATCCTATGTGCATCCAGAGGGAAAAATCAAAGACGACATACTAGTAAAAATTGATAAATTTATTTTTCCCGTTGATTTTATTGTTTTGGATTGTGAAGCAGATGAACATGCACCTATTATTCTCGAGAGACCCTTCCTAGCAACAGGGAGAACTTTGGTCGATGTTGAAAAGGGAGAACTCACAACTGTGGTGAATGACCAGCAAGTTAAACTAAATGTGTTCCAAACACTAAGGCATGCCGATGATCCGGAAGAATGCCAACTTCTTCATGCCACGGCAGAGTTTAACTTCGACGAGAAATTTAGTTGCCTCAGCAACTACATTGCCGATCAAGAGGAACCTGAGGAGTATGAAGAATCGATTGATGATGAACAACAAGAAGAGGTAAATTGGTTAGTCAATCGACCAAGTACATACTTTGAACCACTGGATTACTCAGGTAAGGAAGGTAAACTCGAAAAGTCCTCTATTGAACAACCACCGATTCTTGAGTTGAAACAGTTGCTAGGGCAACTAAAATATGCTTACTTGGGAACCGATAATACATTGCCTGTAATTGTTTCCTCTAAGTTACAGCCTGAGCAGGAAAAGAAGCTGATCAAAATGTTGATGCTATAGGGTGGACAATTGCCAACTTGAAGTGAATTAGCCCGGCAGTGTGCATGCACAAGATTTTGTTGGAAGATGATCACAAACCTTCGATTAAGGCCCAGAGGAGACTAAATCATGCCATGAAAGGGGTTGTAATGAAAGAAATCATCAAGTGGCTTGACGCCGGCATCATATACCTTATCTCTGATAGTACATGGGTAAGTCCGGTACAATGTGTACTGAAAAAATGAGGTATAACGGTGGTAAGTAATGAAAATAATGAACTTATTCTAACCAGGACTGTGACCGATTGGAGGGTTTGTTTGGATTATCAAAAGCTAAACAAAGCCACTAGGAAATATCACTTCCCATTACCCTTTATTAATCAAACGCTTGACCGTCTTGCAGGTAAACCCTTTTATTATTTTCTTGATGGTTATTCAGGTTACAATCAAATTGCCATAGCACCAGAAGATCAAGAAAAGACAACTTTCACATGCCCATACGATACTTATACTTTTCGAAAGATGTCATTCGGATTGTGTAATGCCCCGGCAACCTTCCAAAGATGATGATGGCACTCTTTTCAGACATGGTCGAAGATTTCCTTGAGATCTTCATAGACGATTTTTCCGTTTTTGGTAATGACTTCGACAGTTGCCTTGGCAATTTAGAGAAAGTGTTGGCAAGATGTGAAGAAACCGATTTAATCCTTAATTGAGAGAAGTGCCATTTTATGGTTGATGAAGGAATAGTGCTCGGCCATAAGATTTCATCCAAGTGAATTAAAGTAGACAAAGCCAAGGTAGACGTGATCGAGAGATTATCCCCACCATGCTCGGTTAAAGGAATCCGGAGCTTTCTTGGACATGCAGGTTTTTACAGGAGGTTCATTCATAATTTTTCTAAAATTATTAAACCCTTGTGTAATTTGCTTGAACAGGATAAAGTCTTCAATTTTGATAATTCTTGCGCCTAAGCATTCAAAACCCTAAAGGAAAAGCTTGACTCGGCACCTATTGTCGTTCCACCAGATTGGACGCTACCTTTTGAGCTTATGTGTGATGCAAGTGATTTCGCGGTAGGAGCAGTCCTAGGCCAACGCACTGGTAAGATCTTTCATGTGATAAACTACGCTAGTAAAACTCTTAATAGTGCTCAAGTGAATTACACAACAACGGAGAAATAGTTACTAGCCGTAGTTTCGCATTTGACAAGTTTCGATTCTATTTGATTGGTACAAAGGTAATTGTCCATACGGACAACTCGGCAATTAAGTATCTATTTGCTAAAAAGGATGTCAAACCTCATTTGATTCGTTGGATATTGCTTTTACAAGAGTTTGACATTGAAATTAAGGACAAGAAATGAATAGAAAATTAAGTGGTCGATCACTTATCACGCTTAGAACGCAATAGAGAGAATGACGCGGATTTAGAGATATGTGATGCATTCCCGGATGAGCAATTGTTATTTGCCTTGGCAACCATGGATGCGTATGCCTCGGTAACCCTTGACCCACACCCCTCGGCAACCCTTGACGCGCACGCCTCGGCAACTCTAGATGCGTATGCCTCGACAACCACTAATGTGCACGTCTTGGCAACCCTAGACGCGTATGCCTCAGCAACCCTTGACGCGCATACCTCGGCAACTCTAGACACGCACGCCTTGGTAACCATGGAAGCAGTTGCCACTACAACACATGCCTCGGCAATACCCTGGTACGCAGATTTAATTAATTTTCTTATTTGTGGTATTTTATCTTATGGCCTTACTCACCAAGGGAAGAAGCGGTTCCGCCATGATGCTAGCATTACTTTTGGGACGTGCCTTTTTTTGTTTAAACAATGTGCAGATCAGGTTATATGCCGATGTGTCCCTGAAGATGAGTAGTAGAATGTACTCCGACAATGCCATTCTTCACCCTATGAAGGACATTTTGGAGGAACACGTACCGCGACTGAAGTTTTACAATCCGGTTTGTATTGACCAACACTGTACAAAGATGCCCAAGAGTTTTACAAGCAATGTGATCGTTGCCAGAGGACATGTAATATCTTTAGACGACATGAGATGCCGCTCCAAAACATCATCGAGGTGGAATTGTTCGATGTATGGGGGATCGATTTTATAGGACCTTTCCCATCCTCATTCGACAACCTCTACATTCTACTTGCCGTTGACTACGTGTCTAAATGGGTTGAGGCAGCTGCAGTTCCACCAACGATTCTAAGACCGTGCAACGATTCTTGCAGAAAAATATATTTACATGGTTTGGGATGCCGAAAGTAATTATCAGTGATGAATGCAAGCACTTTGACAACAGACTTATTGCCAAGATATTGCAACGCTTCGGCGTGTCACACAAAATTGCCACGGTATATCACCCACAAACCAATGGACAAGCAGAAATTTCCAACCGAGAATTGAAGGGTATACTCGAGAAAGTTGTAAATCCCTCTAGGAAGGATTGGTCAGTAAGACTAGATGACGCACTTTGGGCATATCGCACTGCATTCAAAACACCCTTAAGTATGTCTCCCTTTCGACTTGTCTATGGCAAAACATGCCATCTACCGGTGGAAATCAAATACAAGCCATATTGGGCAATCAAGATCGTGAATGTGGATTGGGAAATTGCCGGACAAAAGCGTTTGTTGGACCTCAACGAGATAGAAGAATTTCGTGCACTCGCCTATAACAATGCACAAATCTACAAGGAAAAAACAAAGCAATGGCATGACAAGAAACTATTGTCGCGACAATTCATATCAGGGCAACTAGTTCTCTTATTCAATTCTCGGCTGAAACTTTTCCCGGGAAAACTGAAATCAAGATGGTCGGGACCATTCGAAGTTGTCAAACCGTTCTCTCATGGTGTCGTGATAATCAAGTCCATCAATGACGAACATGAATTCAAAGTTAACAGACAAAGATTGGAGCATTACAACGGTGCCCATGTGGAACGTAACAAAGAAGTGGTCGCCTTAGGAGATGCATGAGTATGCTCTCCTTTCGATATTTTCTTTTTCTTTTTATTTTTTTCGAAATATTTTTTATTATTATTTAATTTCGGTTATTTTTTCTTTTTAGGATAGATTTATTTATTTTCTTTAAGATTAAGACTACATCTTTCTTTCATATTTATCTAATTGTTTTTAAATTTTAAGTTTAAGAATTTCTTTGCACATCTTTATTTATTTTCTTTTATTAGTTTATCTTTAATTTTAATCCTTATTTTATTTGTTTTTGAATTGTAGAAAAAGAGTTCAAGATAAAGAGGAATTTGATTCAAGAAGGAAACTTCTTCAATAAGGAAATTAATGGGCTAAATATAAGGCTTATATTAAGCCTCCAACTTACCCTAAATAAACCCTACATAGCCGGCCAAACACTTCCCCTTCCCCAAATCCCCTAGCTGTCACCTTCCCCCAAATCAAAACCCTTGTTTTCTTTCTTTCCAATTAATCTCACCCACCATATTTACTATCTATATTTTCTATTTAACCCATCACCCTTAACTTCCAAGAAACCTATTCCTAGTTTTCATCTTGCAACTCTTTAGTTTCTTTTGCTTTCTTTTATTTGTTTTTACCAAACTCACAACCAAGATCATCCATGACATCCAAAATCGAATTTTTGGTTCATCCAAGTTCCTCCAAAGAACCAAGATACAAGAAGTTTGCTACACCGGTGGTTCAAGAAAGATTTCACTCAAAGTTTAAAAGCTGGAAGATTTGCGAAGAACAAGGCTTTGATTACTCCAACTCTCATCAAGATTTCGGCCTTGAACCATTCATCTTCGAAAGAATTGCACATCAAAAGTGGCAAATCTTTTGCCATCAATAGGAACCAGGTAACATCTTATGGGTAAGAGAATTCTATGCTCACTCACCTAACCCGGATAATCCTTATGTTTTTGTTCTTGGCAAGGCTATACTCATAATCCCCGAAAACATCAACACCTTTTACGGACTCTACATTGAGAAAGACGAGCATCAAGCCTTTGTTGATCAACTCACGCCCAAGCAACTCGACAAGGTGCTTCAAGAACTCACTCTACCAGGAACTCATTAGAATGAAGGTAAATACAAGGGCATGGTAAATCGCCTTCGACTTAAACCCGAGGCAAAATTATGGAATAAGTTTGTTAAAACTTCTTTAATGCCCACAACACATAATACCACCGTTGATACACCTCGTCTTTTTCTCATGCATTCTATCTTGCATAATCGCATCATTAACATTGGAAAAATTATTTGTGATGAGATTTTTGTATGTAGCACAAAAGACAAATGTTCTCTTTTCTTCCATTGCTTAATTTCCAATCTTTGCAAGGAGATGCATGTCCCAAGTGAGTCCACTGATGAAAACGCCCTACCAAAGTCCGGTTGGAATCGAGCACAAATCCGAAAGCTAATGGGAGAGGCACCGGTAAAATCCCCAACGCCTCCAGTTGCCGCGGTAACTCTTGCCGCTTCGGCAAACCCTAATGTCCAAGCAACTGATGCCCGAACAACTCGGCCAGCAACCCCAGGACAACTTGAAGCACTCTTACAACCGTTAGCGACCCGCCTTAGGCAAATTGAAGACCGTCAACTAATGTTCATGCGGTACATGAAAGATCACAACAATGCCATCATCCAAGTCATCCTAGAAAATTACCCGGACAGTCGCGTTTCGTTCCCTATCTTTCCTGCCGAAATCCTTGCCACGACAACCAATGAAGCAGTTGCCACGACAACCGCAACAGATGATGTCGCGACAACCTACACCGCGCCTGCCCAAGCAGTTGCCACGGCAACCAACACTGAAGATGTCGCGACAACCAAAGCTAAAGACGCCCTGGTAACTACTACAAAAGCCAAAGGTAAAACACCTATGCCTGAATCAACTCATACTGAATCACTGTCTGATTTTTCAGATTCGAACGAGTCCTCCAGTGTACCAACAAAGACCGCATCAATCGAACCCTCCAAGCACAAGCGAAAAGCCAGTGACATTGATGAAGAGGACGATGAGGACAATCCCGTACGAAGATCGATTCCACCATCGGCAACAAGGAAACAACCGCCGCGTTCAAGCAAAAGAATCAAGACACAGACCAAAAGGAAACTAATCATCCACGACGACGAACTCTCAGAGTAAGTCCTCGTTTGCATTTTACTTTTCTTTATTTTTATTTTTCTTTGTTGCATGCATTGAGGACAATGCCTCACTCGAGTTTGGGGGGATTGCTATTAGTTAGTTACCATGTTTAGTTGCATTCATCTTAAGTATTGAATTTAGGATACATAAATTGTTTGCCATGCCTTTAGTTGGAACAAAAATTGCCCAGGTTTGATGAATATCCGATGATGACTTTGCCAATGTACTTAATTGATAGAATTTTTTATTCTAGGATAAACGTGGAAACACTTAGAATTGTACTATGATGCTAAACTTGATGAAATACTGTGTGGCTTGATTGATTTAAGGAATTCTAGCGAACTTAGGTTGATAGTTAAAAAGTTGGGGGATTAGAATAAAAATTGGATGAATGCTAGAGGTGCCCGAAATTGGCTCTAGTATGTGCTAAAAATTGATCGCTAGAGGTGCCCGAAACCGACTCTAGTCGAATAAATTAATTAACATAAGAAAACTAAAAACAAAACACTAGAGGTGCCCGAAACCGGCTTTAGTTAAAACATGTTAAAAGAACCCAATGAAGTAATTTGAAAACCTCTTATTTGCATAGAATTCGAAAAATCAACTTGCACACAACTCCGCGCACACTCACAAGCATTATAGTTTGATTCCGAGTAACTCCTAAGTTTTCTGAAAAAATGAAAAGTCAATCATACTTTGTGCCACGGTTCTGAGAATTGAAATCATTTTCAAAGCTAAGTTTGTGAAAATTGAAGTCTTGGCGGGTAATTATTAGTTTGCATTGCTTGAGGACAAGCAATAGTTCGAGTTTATGGGTGTGTTAAGTGTCTAAAAATACTATTTTATTCATCTTTTTTATTCATATTATTGTTAGACTTAGGCTCATATTAGTTGCAGTATTAGCCATTCATGCATGTTTGCATTGTTTCCTTGGTGGACAAGCTTGATTTTATATTTTGCTTAATTTTGTGGAAAAAGATATTGTTTTGGTGTGTTTTTGTGTGTGTGCAGAATCACTTGCCAAAGCAAGGCTGGAACCAGTTGCCAGGGCAATGCATGAAGGAGATGCCGAGCTAGTTGCCAGGGTAATTTTTGATAAGGGATAAGATGATATGGTAGTCGAAATCGATGGCTAGATAAGCCCAATATGACGTGGAGCAAAGTTAAATCCCAAATAAGTTTGATTTCCATGAAGAGGTTAAAGAGAAATTAAATCCCAAGAAGATATGAGAAGTTCTAGAAGGAATTTAAATATAATAAAGAATTATATTCTTTAAAGATATTTCTAACTTAACTTCCTCCTCAAAAAAGACTTTAACCTAGCCCTGTAAATTGAGGACCAAGCCGTCAACTTCAGAGGGAGAGAAGAGAGAAATTTCGACAAGAGCAAATGAGAGATTTCGACAAGAGCAAGGAGGGAGAGATTTCGACAAAAGCTTCAACCATTCTTTATATTTTTCCTTCTTGTTCAATTAGGTTTATGTTAAGAATTCTTTGTCTTGTGTTTCTTTGGAACCTAGCCATGAACTAAATCTATTTGGCTAAAGTTATTGTGTTTTGTAGTTGTGAGAAACAATTGGATTTTGTTTAGGTAATAAGAGTTTGCACTTTCAATTCAAGGTTTACTAATTCTTGGTTTTTCTTCTTGTTTGCGAGTGAATTGGGAGAGGATCTCGTAACTTCATCTATTTATCTAATATTGGGAGAGTTAGATTCAAGAAACGAATGAGTATGGTCTTTATTCAATCTATTGATGGTGAAGATTAATACGGCTTAGGAATAAGTTAAGAATTTCAACGGCTAAGAGGAGCGCAAGATTGATTGTTGTTCACCCTTGATTCGCGCAAGGATGTATTATCAAGGCATGAACAAATAGCTAGAGTTTCGACTTAGGGATAAGAAGAAATCATTGAAGAACGCTCCGCCGAACCTTGAAGTTGCTGCCCAGCCACCCAAGTAGTTGCCCAGGCAACCGTCGATTAGTTGCCAAGGCAACCCCGTTGCGCAAGTTGTCACGGCAACTGAGTTGCCCTTGCACTCTTTTACCAAGACGATTCAATCGGCTATTACTCCTCAACTCACGATAACCTGACCTAGTCTCTCTCATTTGATTACATCTTTTACTTATTTGCTTTTTAGTTTAGTTGTTAGTTAAACTCCTACAATCTTCCACTTGTGTTCTTTTACTTTTTGCCGTGCAAGAAATTAGATTCTTAAAGTGACACCAATCCCTGTTAAGACGATATTTTTTATACTATAACTTGCGACGTGTACACTTGCACAATTGCGGAGCACTTATTACGTGCAACACAGTGCAAGCTTTAATCTTAATTTGAAAGTGAACTTCTGGTTGGAGTTGTAATTTCAAGCTCACACCCACTATACTCGACTTTATTAAATAAGTATTTATTCAAATTCAATTACCGAGTTAATAATGAAATCATTTTGGGTAAATAATTTATAAAACACTTTTAAGACGACTATTTTATTTTATTTGCTATGTAAAACATAAAACTTGATTCAATCAGGTTTAAAATGTCAGTGTTATTATACTTGAGAATTAAAATAAAAAATTGTAATGTAATTAGTATCGTATTATTAATTTAACGCTGCATGGATGAGACGACATAATAAGACTAATGGCACAACAATTGCAAATTCCTTGAATAAAAATCTCAACATTCAATTGCATCACATAACAAAGTTGCAAGAAGCGAAGATCATTAAAAGTTGAAACACTGCAAAAATAATACTTCCAACAATACAATTTGTTCCAAGGCAGGCCAATACCGATATAGCTATGAAGAAGAAGAAGAAGAAGAAGAAGAAGAAGAAACCAACCTCGATTTCTACGCTGATAATTTTGAACTAGACAAGATTTTATCGAACGAACAAGACGAAGGAAAATAATTAATATAAGGCACATATACAAACATATTATCAAACTCTATATTAACAGATAACCCCTAAAATATGATTATGACTTGGGGGGGGGGGATAGAAAGTCTAAACCATATCTGTTGTACTCTTGGAAGTCTGAGCTTGCTATCTTATCTGTGTAAAAGCATCAGACTAATTATCTATACGACCATTGTTGATATCAGATTCTAAAACCTGGAAAAAGAGCCAATGGAAACTCTATCATAGGGCTCGGATTGTTCAAACTAAAACCAAAACTTTACAACCATCGATCTCACAGGTGCAACAAAGATACTTAACCGGAAATGGGGTCCAGGTTGTTTTGTTCTTAAATTCAGCCAAATGGGTTACCCCCACCAACAGAAGAGAAAGGCTGTGGGTTAGCAGCAGGTGCCGAGAATCTACCAGCCACGTGATCAGTGTTTATAAAACCATACGATGCCTCACTGCCAATCCCTCCGGGCTGATGGCTGTAAAGCAACAAAAGGTAAAAAAAAAAGGTAATTCTACAAAATCCAAAGTTCAACTCGGTCCACATATAACAATTCTAGAATATAAATCCCAGCATCTATAACCCTGATTTTATCCTCAAGCTGACCTTTTATCCCAAACTATAAAGAAATAATTTTATAAGAAACGAGAAAAGATTTACCTGGACGGTGGCAAGTTACCAGGTAATTGAGATTCTGAGTATGGCCCTGTATAGTTTTTTAGAATTCAGCACATTTAAAGTAACAAAGTTAAAAACAAATAGAAGGGGTAATTAAAATGGTTTACTTGGTGGCAATGCTGATGCATGAGGCGGTGACTGTGATGGCATCCCTGATGGGTAAGGTAAAGGTTGAGGTGGCATCCATGCTGATGATGGAGTTCCAAGGCTAGAAGTGCGCAGTAGGCCAGAAGGAGGCGCATTTGGTAAGGCACCTTGTAAGGAAGCCATTGAAAAGGACTGCACCACAAGCAACACGATATAAAGAAGATTGCAAAAAAAGAAGAAAATGTGCAACTGTGATAAGTCAAGGACAGATGTTGGGATTTCAAAATAGTGAGTAGGTTGGGAAGTCTGGACGCATCTTCAAGGTCATGACATCAACCAGAAAACCCAGTTTAGACAGCTATGATCTACAGAGTCAAATAAACACCCAAGTCTCCTCACTGGTTCAGCCAAAAACAGTCGGAATAGCATCAATAAAATTAAACATTAACCTTGTTTTCTTTCTCTATTACTGAGAGTTTACAAAAAATACTTAATTTCTATGCAAACACACAAAACAAGCATGCCAGCATTAAAAACTTTCATATAGAAGAGTCCTTAACCCCAGTGGGACCAAATCAGTCTGACAGAAGCAATGAAATAGTTCAAAAGAAGTGAATATAGTACTACTGTTTGAGTTCGGGGCTGTGGTGCTTCACCGCCAAGATCAAATGGGTTTACCGACCTTGATGACTGAGGAAAAGCAGATGTTGGCTGTAACAACAAAATGTGTAGAGAATTACAAGTTATTCATCAAACAACGAGACATGCAGTTTAGTAAGAAAGAATGAACTTGTGAACCTAATTTTCCTAGAAATGTAACAGTACCACTGCAGAATTATATTGCATGGCGAACCCCATGTCATGTGGTGGAGCGGTTTGCCATTCTGGTGCAGCTGCATGATATGTGGGATAGGTTGCAGTGAATAGATCCTGAAAAGAACAAGAGGCTAACACAATAATCTCACAACAGAAAACTACACAATACACAATGTACAACGTCCATGATCTAAAAAGAAATTACCGCAGGTAGTTCTTGCCTTCCACTTGCTTTTGTTTCTGCAGGGGGATGCTGTGATGCAAAAGCAGACATGACATTCTGGAAAGGTTTCGAGGCAACTTGAGGATTTTGGGCAACTGATGCACTCAAAGACCCCTGCATATGCTGGGAAGGAACAAAATTCCATGGCTGCCAAAAACATGATGAGATTAAATTAGGTGAATGAAGAGTCAATTATCCATAAAACACAACAAATATAAGAAAACTAGAAAATACGCACCTGATTGGTTGAAGGTTCATCAACCATGGGCATAAATTGTTGGCTATTAGACTGACTGCCAGCTGAAGAGAAAAAATGAGTCTGTTGGTGCTGCATATTAGGCCATTGTTCAGCATTGTTAACACCAAGCTGGAAACTACCACTGCTGACAGGCATTGTAGGTGTTAATCCAGGAGCAGCTGTCAGAGCATCGGTAGGAGGCAATGTTGAGAAATTGCTAGCTACTGCAGATGCAGGAGCACCAGCACCAAAGGGCAACGTTTGTATCTGCCCTGTGAATCCAACATTGGAAGGTGCTAAATTGACATTGGCCACATGGGCAGGTACCTGACCAGTGACACTGCTAGATACTCCCGATTGGTTACCAGGTACAGAGGCTGGAACTGACAACTGAGAAAGAACAGCATCCAGGGTGTTCACATTAGGAGCCTGAGAAACATTTGTTTGAGGGGGGAAATCAAAAGAGGCCCAGTTGTTTTCATTGGTAGAAGCCGGTGGCTGCACAATTGATTGCGTTGCAGTAGTTTGTTGTGTCTGAGTAATTGTGGGAGCTACTGGAGGTTCAGGATCAGCATCAAAATCAATTAGGCTACCAGTTGTCTCCAATTTGGCTTCTACTGGATTTCCACTGGAAGATCCTAAGCTGCTAGAAGATGCAGTTCTCTGCTAGAAGAAATCCTACAGTAAGTCCATTTTCTTTTCCTTTATCCGCATAAAAATGTGAAAAAAAATACAGGAAAACGATCTAGTTTCTTCATGCAAAATGAAAAGAGCAAAGAATGTTAATAAAAGAACGAAGTTCTAGATTGATGAGTTTTGAACAGGAAAAAAAGGTTCATTTATTGATGATCGACACCCATGTTATACCTATACTCTGCTGTGCTTTTATCTATTGGCATAGAGTTTATGTAACTTCAAGGTCTAAATTATAATGCCATATATTGCAAGAGTGTTGGAGCAAAAAGTACCATGGTATAATAATCAATTGGTTGTAATTTATCATCATTAGCGGCATGGAATATCAATCACTATAGCTAGCATAGAGTCATGTCCAGCACAAGCTACAAAGTGGTTCCAATAGAAGGTTGTCAACTAATGAAAATAGGAAAGCATAGATGAATTCCTGATAGGATGAGAATTATGAAGTCCAACAAAAGTAAAAAAAATACTCTGAATAAATAACAGAAAGAAAGGAGAAAAAGTAATTTAAATGGAATGAGAACTTTGTCAAGTTAATTGTGGTAAAAACATCATACCAACACAAAAGGCTTTTTCAATAATTCCAGAAGGGCATAATGCTAAGACATAAATAAATTATTTTCATGTGAGAGAAGAGGAAAAACCTGTCGTTTTGCTGGACAAGCAAATTAAACCACAACAAGACCAGAACATTAAACTATTGTTTCCTAGCACATAGCAGAAACTACCTGTGTCTGAGGGCCATCGACAGTTCTGCCACCATTAGCTTTTGGAGGCTCACTAACACGAAGGGGTATTGCATTCTCACCCAAAATTTCTCTAATAGGACGAATTACTGGGGGACTGGATGCCTCTTTTGGATGTTCAGGTGACCTCCCTTCTAAATTTGAATCTCCATCAGGAACTATATGATCATCAGCTTTTCTCCCATTACCAAATCTATCTTCCCGGCGCCAGTCATTGACAACCTCAGGGCGAGCAGGACTTCTTCTGTAATCACCATATTGTCGACTTTCTTGATCATATCCAGGACTTCGCCTTTCATCATAACCATATCTAGAATTTCTATCATCATTTCTTCCCCCTGGACTGGACCTGTCACTGTAACGGCGATCATTGGTATCTTCATATGGTGGACTTCTGGACCCTCCCTGATATCCATCCCTCTTCCTATTATCATAGAAGTCTTCCTTCTCACCCTACATAATTCACAATTCAGAAAATCATTACAGGAACTCTTCAGTTGCTGATTCAAAATATCAAGATATCTAAAACTCCCTAATAAAGATGCAGGGACATAACCTATAATGTCACCATTTGTCATATCATATCTCACAACTTTATAACTGAAAGACATTCAATGGAACTTTGGAATAAGTTAATGAATATTACCATCTTTCCTCGATGAGGCTTGTCATAGTTCCTCTCACCACTGTATCTTCTATCCACGTACACATGCTTAATGAAGTCCCGAAGCCTCTCTACATTGCTGGCAACAAAACTTTAACTTAGAAACATAGAAGCTAATAAAGGTACGAAATAAAGATTGAACATTTGAGTGATAACCTGCTGTTAGGAGCAGAATTCTGTTGAGGATCCCATTCTTTGAAATAGATTTCTTTTGCACGCTGCGTGTAAATGCAAGGAATGAGGGGAAAAATGAGAAACTGGGACATCAGAATAAGAGGAAAACTACACATATATGAAACAAATCTTCTCTTTTTTCCCTTTTTTCATCAGAAGGGAGAGGATTTTATCTCTACCTGGTTTCCACCTTCTTGAAGAGCAGCAACTTCCTGAGAAGTAAATTTAGCCATCGATACCGATTTAACTCTGTGTGTGAATTCCCGGCTGGAAACAATTAAAAAAACCAGAAGCCAGTTTTAGTAAACCTATGGACTATAATTAGAAAGGCATTAAAGTCTCAAGTATAATCTAATCAGCAGCCGAAATGTGAATAATCCTTAATACTTACTGTATTCCACTACAGGTGGTGCAAACAAATGTCCAGAAGTTTGTGCAAACATATTGAGGCCCCTGCTCAGTGACAAGTTAGCAAATAGCAACATTGTGATAGAAAATGTATATGCACTCCATATTTCACAAATTATAGGATACCACACTCAATTTAGCACAAGGAAAATGCTGTAAAAATCATATTCCAATTATGAAATTTCAAAAACAAGGGTATCTGAACAAATATTTTACGAAAAAAGCACTCCCCAAAAGATTTAAGAGTGAAGATTCAAGCAATCATCATAACATTTACCAGACTTCCTAATTTTACAAAATTCATATCAGTATTCATATAATACAACCTATCTCACTAGTCATAAATACCAGCCTAAGCAGAACCAAAGATGCTTGAGTAACAATTCACACAGTTTTATTCCATCAATCTAACGCAGGACACGGCAATATGATCACCAAATAACCTATACCGTTTCTCTAACTACAATCATGGGATGAAAACATAAACGAGGAAAACAATAAAGAGTACAAGGAAATCATACCAAACTGTTGCAGTTAATGCATCTTCGATTCTCCAGTTGTTTAAGAAGACCTCGAATTATCCGCTCATTTTTCTCATCTTCCTTCGCTCGACTTGCCATGACAACCTTCCAATATCAAAATAGGAAAAGACAAACTAGAAAAAAATAAAATGATCAAATGGTTAAAAAAATTACTCAGTCAACAAGAATTTCTCCAAATTATCATTAATCACCAGAAAGACCAAAATATTAATTAATTTCAAAATCCTAATAAAATTAACTCCAAATTTGCTTCTTCTACATTATTACCCCCCCCCCCCAAAAAAAAAGAAAAAAAAGAAAACACGATTAAACCTTAACTTCCCTACACTGCTTAAGCAAAAGTAAAAAAAAAAACAGAACTACAAACCTCCTATTATTCCCAAGCCAAATTTTGTCCATCTAACCAAACAAATAAAAGAATTCTACAACATACAGGAATTCAACTAACCAAAGGCCGCGGATCTGAACAATCAAAGCAACTTAAAATCCCAAAACAGAACAAACAGATCAAGTAAGGACGTGTTTGGAACCCTAGAAAAGTTAGCACCGATAAAAATAAGCAACAGACTCACCTGGAATCAACGAGAAAAGGGCAAAAAAAGCTGTCTCAAACTTCCGTTTAGAGGCTTTTAAATGAATCAATTCCGATCCAACGCGAAGAATATTAGGTTAATCATAGAGAAATAAAAGAAACTTAAATATAAAGAATCATATGAGAAAGAGAAATAAATTGGTAAATCTTTGAAATGGTGTTCTGTTCTAATAAGCTACGGTACAGCTAAGAACTAAATGCAAAAAATTAAAAGGCTGCTGTAATCTTACAATGGCTAAATTATAAAAATTATCATTGAATTTTACTTTCAAATATATTTTGATCATTAAAATTTTAAAACGTTCAGTTCATTCACTGAAGTTTAGACATTAAACGTTTTTGTCACTTATTTATTAATTTTTTGACTATATCTATTTACTAGTAAATGGACGAACTTCTTCAAGATCCAAACAGTAAAAATCTTCATCGGCATGAGCTAAATAATATTACTAAGAAACTGACTTTATTCGAAGGTGAAAGAGAGAAAAAAACCTAAAGATTTTTATTCAATTTGTGAATTTTGAGATGTTTTTTGACGAAATAAAAGTCAAATTCAGACTAAGAGGATTTGAAACGAAACGACTGGTTAAATTTTAGACAGAACAACCATCATCTACAGCATTGATAATGGCGTCCAATGACGATGAACGGTGGACGACGCTCACATCATAACGCCATAAAAATTAACGAAGAATTAATTCAATGTCTAAATTTCAATAAATAAATTGAACGTTTTAAAACTTTAGCGATCAAAATAATATGAGAATAAAGTTTAGCGATGATTTTTAATATTTACCCTTTACAATAATTTAATTAAGCGAGAATTTAGAAAAAAGAGAAATTCTGGATTTTATTACTTATTAATTAAAAGAGAATTTAGAAAAAAGAGAAATTTGGGAGTAAATAAGAGAAAAGAGAAAGGTTTTGCCTCGAGAAATTATTATATGAATCCTAGGATATGGATCAATCTAATAAAAATAAGACATGTCACTATATTTTTCGATATCTTCTGGAAATAAAATTTTAACCCATTCAATTTTTTCCACACCAGTTACAAACCCTTTCTTCTCCCACGTATTTAGAGGCTGGAGCCTTGCCGCCGTTAATACCATCACCACTGCCATTAACGACATCAATTTCGATGGATTTTAAATTGGCCATATCAACGAGGAACCTTCAAAATCATGACCGTCGTTTCGAGTTCTACTTTGGATCCCGTGTTTTCTCGAATAATGGATTGTTGTTTGAATTTGAAAAACATTGGATGGTGTTACGATGACCAAAGGTTTAAGGGGTTGCTGCGTAGCAAATCTAAAATTTTAAATTGTGGAACCCAAAACAGATGAATATGAAGAGTTATTTGGTGTATAAATAATCGAAGATGAATCTTGGGGATGAAGCGATGAAAGGCAATAGGGGGATTTTTCATTTGTTGCATGAGCTAAAACAACAATGGCGGATGATAATGAAAATTGAAAAGATCACAAGAAAAAAAAATATAGGATGACACTGAGAAGTGAAGAGACTTCATTTACGGAACTGCTTTGGTATGCTACGCTATGATTCTGTGTTTAGAGTTCATCAATTTATAGGTTAGATTCGAAGAGGATAATGCTTTGCATATGCCAAGAAATTGAAGTATTGAATTCAAAATTGTATGTCGTTATCCGGTGGTTAATAGCAGTGGCGATGGTGTTAGCGGCGGCAAGGTTTCAATCTCCAAATGCTTAGAAGAAGAAGAAGCAAGGGTTTGTAGCTGATGTGGAAAAAATTGAATGGGTTAAGATTCTATTTCAACCTGTAAAGATGATACGGTAAAATATAGTGACATGTCTTATTTTTATTGGATTAGTCTATATCCTACATAATGGAAAAGGTTTATATAATAATTTCTAATTTACCGTCGTGCAATTGCCCTTTTTGACGTTATTGTGATTTTTTTTACTTTTATTTCTTTTTACTACAATTAAAAACTTATTTAAATTAATATAGGATAAGATTAAAAAATTAAAAATATGAGACATACATATTAAGTGGATAATTTCTTCTATCAATTTATACTTATTGGATGTTTTTTTTTTTTTTTTGCTTTAAACAGATCAAGGCTAACAGAATTAATTCACAGCCACACTAAGCTGTAAGTCTTGATGGAGAAGCTCCACCACTTGCATCCGTGGAGTGTCGAACATAATCTCTCTCAATGGATGTCCACTAGTCAAGGAAGCCAAACGACCAGCCACTGCATTATTCATTTGATTCACGTGTAGCACAACTGTTGTAAAATTGTGATAATATGAAAATTTTGAGGCATATATTCAATAGGTAAAGACGGAGAATCGAATCATGAATTTACGTCTTCGTATTCTACTCCATGAGATCTTTACAACAACATCTCATATGCTCAAATTGATTAAATGATGAATGAAAAATTAATACTCAAAGTAGGCAACTTGCAAAGATTGGTGAGAAAATAGTAATCTTGAATCTCATATTGGTTAGAGACCAGGTGTGAGAGGTGTATATATAATGGAACCAACCAAAGTGTTGTTAAATAAGCTTACCAAAGATTGTGTCTTGCGTGTAAACATGATGTTGGTGAATGCAAATGTTTAGATTGCTTAGTATGGACTTGCAAAAAATTTAGCCCAAATTTAAAATCCTCATCCAAGAATTAGTCAAATAATTTAATAATCAAAATAAATTTTGTGAATCTAAATAATCTATATTTAGATAGATTTTATCAGATAATTTTTTTAATTTTAAAATTTAAATTTGAGTTCAATTGTGATTAGAACTTTATCTTTACTCGCCTATAAAATGAGGCTTCAACAAGAAGAGAATTCACAACAACTCACAGCAAACATTGCAAGCTAAGAGCATTTCCTCTCAACTCTCCCCATTTTCTCTAAAAAAAAATCATCTCACATTTGGTTTTTATTTTTTCCATGGTGATAGACGAAGGCAAGCTTCTAGTTCGTGATATCTGCATTTGTGCTAATGCAGTTGATCATTCTGTTGTATCCTGGGAGATAGATGTCCAACGTTTCTCAAGCACCATAGGAGCGGACGAATCTGTCTTAAGGAAACTATGTGTTACACAGGCCTCAACTAATATGTTCATCCGAATTGCTGCTCGGATACAAGTAAACGGTTGTGATTTACTTATTTAATATTTGGTTTATATTTTAAATATTATTTTTATAATTGTTTTATTTTGTTCATTATAATAATAATTTTATCGTATTTATTTTTTTTACTGATTATTATTATTTTTTTGGATTATTAAAGCTCCTTTTCTAACAATCTTTAGACCGATTCATTTTGAGTTTTAAGCCAAAGCGATTAGATTATCATTCCAAGGCAGTGATTCATACCATGACCAGGTTTAGCGTTGTTTTAGTTCTTATAATTTATGAAATATTCATGCTATACTAATGGTGGCAGGGAAATATAAATTGTTGATCTAAATTTCCATGCGTTGATCTCCCAAATGTGTTGTTCAACTTGAAATTTGCCGAGATTGAACATTGAGGGTCGCATGCTCCAAAAGCTACAAGACGTAGCTTCAACTTCTGCCACGACACGGTGGGATTTTGGCCACTAGCGATGCAAGCAATTTTTATGAAAGAGATGTGTAACATTTCATTATTAAGGTAAATTATAATATCTGGGCCTTAATAATTTTAGCTTTTATATGGTATGAATTGGAATACCCTATGTTTCTACTAATAATTTCATTTAAAAATATTTAAGAGACGAACATGTTATCCAGGCGAAAGTTTGATCAGATTTGAAAAATGAAATCTTGTAAATAATTTGTTTATGGATTTAATTCATGTCGTTTCAACGAATTTACTAGATTTCTTTTTCCAAACAAGAGATAATTTGAATTATTTGGTTTATTCAATTTTGCAGTGGACAAATCTGTTTTAATAGAAATTGTCATTGTAAGTAACACTGGTTACAGATTTTGTTTCAAAATTTTAATTCTGATGGGTAACAAAATCGAAATAATCAAGAATTAATTTTTCGGTTATTACATAATTATTTTCCACCTCTTTTTTCATAAGTTACCTACCTGGTGCATTGTTCATTATTGTTCTTTCTATTAAACCGTGTGAATTTTTGTTCAGGATTTTTGGTTTACTAAGTTCCTACGTCTAACAAAAGTTGGAAATTTTGATTCTGTTTTTGGTTTTAGTCTTTGGCTAAATTCCCGACGTTTAACATATTCATAATCTTCTATTTCTAGTTTGTGACTATATGACACAATGGAAAAATCAATAAACTTCGTTAAAAAGAATTTCAAAACGTGGCAACAAAAGATGTTGCATATTTGACCATGATAAACCTGATCAAATATCTAAAGGATGATCCTCCTATTGTTAGAAAGGATAAGGTAAACATTGTTACCACCTTCAAATATTGCTAAGGTAAATATCGCTAAGACCGTAACCCCCTCGACCCAGCCTAGTCGCCAGACCAACCCGAGCGAGCTACATTAGGTTTACCGAGGTAAACCGTAAAGAGATTAACCCGAAAACTGACCCATTTTTTCATCTTATCTAAATGCAAATTAATTAACATATGTGTACATATAGAGCTCTCGGGAAAACCCAACTCAATCGGGCGTCAAAAAGACATCCAATTGTTCAAAGCTTAGAATTAGGGACCAAATTGCAAATTCTAAAAATTTCTCAGACTTATTCCAATTTTAAGTTACCAACATTTAATTAGACAGGTTTCATACTTACACGTCAAAAATCAACTCCAAACAATCAACCAAACTCATACAGTTACATCTGTAATATTCAGGGACCAAAACGCAAGAACACAGAACTTCATTTCCATGACATTAACCAAATTAACAGACACCCATATCGATACGCTACCTACCGTATCGATACGGTGCTCAGAACCAATGCTTCTCGTTTCGGTACACCTAGCACCGTACTGGTACACTTAACTGAAAATAACGGCCAGGTTAGAAATCTCTTTACAACCGTACCGATACGGGTTTAATGGTGTTTCGGTACGCGGGTCTAACCCCAAAAGTAAATTCCAATGTTGATAAGCCGTACCGGTACACCCATGCTTGTACCGAAACGCCAAGCCTATTTATGCCCAGTCGTACCGATACGGTCCTCTACGTTTTGGTATGCCTGGGCTAGTAATGTCGTTTTTAGTTGGTTTTACATGCTTTCAGGGTCTCCAAACCACACTAACATGCCCCTAACAATCACACATCAACTCAAGCATCAAACCACATCCAAACATCACTAAACCAACATCATATCATGGCATTAGCCTCAAAAGAGAAGTCTATAGGCATGCAACCTAAAAACCATCCAAGTAAAGCATGAAACTCCAAACCACCACCAAAACCAAACCACAAAGGCCATTTACAACTTTAGAGCAACCATACAAACTTGCTCAAATAGGGAGTTTATCAAAACATCTCCCAAAACAAAATGAGTACCCCATTGCCCTTATTACCTATAGTCTAATTCAAACATACTTTGGTAAACAAGTCTTGCTAGGATCCCTTGCTCCTTGTTGCCTCCAAAGCCCTCAATTCTTGCATTGATGAACAATAAGAGAGTAAGCACACAAGGATTAGTGAGGAGCGCTCACAAACAGAACACCATCAATGCATTTAAAACTATCTCTCAACATTACATTGAAACCTATTTCAAACAACCTTTAAAACATTATCATGCCTTTGAAATCATTCACTTAACATTTTAAAACTAGCATATTGACCAAATGCAACATGCATCACTAACCAATAGCAAGTCCTATTGCTCAACCTTAATTGAAGCCTTCCCATGTATAACTACCATATGCAAAGCTTAAAGAGTAAACATGTATGAATCACATCATACATCATAAACCTCTCAATGATACATTAACAATTATATTGGCTTCCAAGTGAACATTAAACAAGTCTATTAACAAAAGAGTTCATCGGATACACGGATTCAACAAGTGTTCAACCAACACTTCAATCCATCTCAAGCGGAATAGCGATACAATAACAATCGCGGTACGTTACCAATTGGGTACACCTTTCAACCCATGGGGACACCAACCCCAATCATCAGTTAGACGCTTAATCCACTAACGGGAGTCTATGGTACTGTTTAACCCCTCTACTGTTAGGGTACTCGGATCGAGTCTTCGGTACACGGATCTAAACCCCTCAACATCCAAGGCGACTTATTATAGACTGAATCCTATGGCCGGCCAACTATATCCGATAACAATTTTAAAACCATATCATTTGCCAATATAATTAACCATTTAACATTTACCTCACTATTTTTAACAAGCATTAACCAAACCATTTTCCAAAGCAACAACCATGCTTTAATTTACAAGTATAAACCATATACTTACAAGGATCACTTACCATGTGCATCCTTCAACATTTCATGCTTAACTACAGTATATTAAATACTTTAAATCATGCTTAAACAATAGGCAACATGTAAATCAAAATAGGGGCATAAATCCATTTAACACTAGTACGACCGAGAGAGAAAATCCATCTTTTACTTTCGAGATTAAACCAGCGTATCAAGCTAAGTTTAAACTCCCATAAACCATCTTTAAAACATTCCAATGCTGGAATCCACGTTCCCACTCACCGATATGTGAAGCCTTGTTTTGCTGATGCAAAATTAAGCGTCGGAAGCCTCCAATGCTACACCGTTTGCTTCCAAAACAACCTCCCCTGTTTAAACAACATAACAACTGAGTATTAATGCATCTCTATGTATTTACAACACTGCAACAACAGATCCGCACGGATTCTTGCATTCACCTCACAATTACCCAACTACAACAACTGAAAACTTCAACTAATCCTTTCCAAACACAACCCAACCACAACCTAACAATCTAACACCACTTTTATCACCAATTAACATCTAGAAACAGAATCAAATCAACCTAACACCCTCAGCAACCACACAACCACCATAACACCTCAAAAACACAAATCTAACAACCTAAACAATTAGAGATTCAAGAGTTTCGGGATTCCATTGATAAAATCGACTTATCAACATCATTAAACATCCAAAATATATTCAAAAACAATTCATAACACTGGAAATCAGATTCAATTCGAATCTTTCATCATTTTATCAATTTTACCCAATTAAATCAATACAAAACATAAAATTAGAACATAAACTATAAATCAAGGATCAAATGCTTGGGAATGTCAATAAAGAACCATGCAATAGAGGAGATCATGACCCTTACCCCTATTGTGTGATTTCTCCCTCAATTGACTTGTTTAAAGCTAGAAAACACAAGATTTCAATAAGATTTTGGTAAAACAATGATAAAGAAACAATTACAAATCAAGAAATCAAGAATATAGGTCTCTCACCTCTGGAATTTGTTGAAAGCAAATGTGTTTAGCAGAAAAGAAGAGAGAAAAGTTGAGAGAAAAGTTACGTGAAATTGGTTTAAAAGAAATAACTAACTTTAATATCCAAAACCCTTTTCAATTAGCTTTTAAAACACATGTTAAAATGATTTAATTAAAGGGAGAAATCATCAGAAAAATCTTGGTAAAATAGCTCCTTAAGTATTCTAAGAATTTGACCCTTTTCATTTTAGTCACCACTAAAAATAGTTTTCAAAATTTACATTTTGGTCACTAGCCAAAATGCCATATTTCCAAATTCCATTTTCCAAAATTGATTCCACCAAAAATAAATATAAATTAAAAGATGATTTTTAAATATTTTTCCACATTTTTATCTTACCGAAAAATATACAGTCCTGAATCCGAATCGAATCTCTAACCCGATCCACCAGACCGTATAATAAACCTCAAAACCGCTAGGCCCAAAACCGGGGCATTACAAAGACAAATTACTAGGACAAACATAGTGGATGTCATAAAAGACTTCAAGAAAACAAACCGAGGACTAGACGGTGTGTTCAAGAAGTAAATTTCATAGAAATACTTTAATTGTCATACAATAGTGAACAAGTCTTCGAATTATAGACTTCCAAACGAGGTCAATGTTATTGGCGTAACAATTGACATGACAAATTATTGTTTAAAGTAGTACATTTATAACCTTCATTAATGATAGCACAAAATAGTGCTATGTGTATTTGCTTAAAAGAAAAGATGAAGCTATAGAGAAATTATTCTCTTTAAGCATGATGTTAAAATCCAAATTTAACAAAAATATTAAGATGGGGGAAAACTCTATATGAGTAATGTTGGTACTATAATTTTAAAGATGACTTCTAAAAAGAACTAAAACTTCAAAAATGTGCCTAACATGTAGGGGAAGCTGTTCTATCAGCTAATTACCTTTTAATAAGCTCTTCCTACAAGTATTTAAAAATGTGGAGGTGTCTTGCAAAGGTAATAACCTCATTACTGAAGCAAACAGAAATAGATTTGTTAGGCTCAAAATTGATCAACCGAGATAGGCAAGAAGAGTGAATTGGTTTTTGAGTGATAGTGGCGGAAGCAATGGAATTTAAAAATATGACACAATGATTTATAGTGGTTCGAATTTCTAACCAAAGTCTATATCCACTACCTTAGCTTTCCACTAAGGAATTTCCCAAATTTACTCTTGAATTTCTTACCTTTTTCCCGGGGCTCAAGGAGATAACCCTTAAAACACAAGACTTATACCCCAAAGTCTTGTTAAGCATTCTCTTACAAGAGAAACAAATAAACAGACTAGGAAAAACCTCACAAGGTTGATTGTTTACAATTATAAGCTCACATTCAAAACCTAACACTTGAGCATATATAACAATTAAGCTCACAAGTGTGTTCTACAAAGAAAATTGACAATTAAAGCACAAAAATACTTTCTCTATACATGAATGTTGGTAGTGTTATTTCTTGTTGTTGCATGGCTGCTTGAAGGTCATTTTTAAGTCCTCTAATGAGTTCTTGATCGTTACTAGCCGTTGAGGACATAAATTCCAGCCATAAATATATTTTTGGGCTCGTTGGTGTCGGTATGCGGGGATCAGTATCGGTACTTGTCTCAAAGAACAAATAGCCGTTGGAGCATTTAATACACCAGATATCGGTACCTGATATAGGGGTATCGGTATGCACCCTATGGTATCGATACAACTGAGGCCGTATCGGTACTCAATTTGGCTACTGGAATTTTCCAAAACTCAGAGACAAAGGGTCGTATCTATACTCGAAAAATTGTACCAGTACGAGCACTCTGGGTATTGGTACGGGCCAACCTGTACCGGTACTCGGGGCCTGTTTTTGACACTTTGGCTGTTTAAAATCGTTTAAAACATGCCAAAAACCCTTTGAAAAACTTTCAACATATTTTTCAAGTTAATGGACTTTTGAAATATTTTTGCAAATTAGTTTAAGTCTAAAAAAAATTTTCATTTTAGTTATATCAAAATCAATATCTCAACAATCTCCCTTTTTTGATATAACGAAACCACTTGAAAAATTATTTTTGTGAAAACTCCCCATTTGAAAAATATTTTTAGAAAAAGAGAATATTTTTGAAAATATTTAAAGCTCCCTCCTTCCTTTTTGAAATTGAATTTTTTAAACCTATCTCTCCCCCTTTTTGTTATATCAAATATAATTTCAAAACTAAGTTTGGAATCACATTTATGTTTAAAACACCAATTGTTGAAAGGTTGAAACCAATCGCCGGAAATTTAGTACCAATTGATAGGAAATATCAATTGTTGGTGCAAACTAACAATGGAGAAAAAAGAGACACAAAAAACATTTATCATGAAAGAATTTTAAAAAATTGGCTCCCCCTTACTCAAAAAACAAGTAAATTGTTAGTCCAACAATTCAAGAGAAATAAAATTAAATTTTAAATAAATAAAGCAAATAAGACCAAAAATTTAATTAAACGTGCCATATAAGACATAATCATATAAGCATACAAGGCATGGCAAAAAGGAGACAAAACTATTCTTTTTTGTTTGTGCATACCAGTACGGAGGAGTCCGTATCAGTACTTGGTTGAAGCCTATATCTGTACGGTATGGGCGGTACCGATACCAAAGGCACGAAATTGGTAAAAAGTTGCAGCACAAACAACTTAAGAGGCCTTACAATTTAGTTTTAAGTTCATACAAAGGCTCTATTAAGTTTTAGATATACATTATGCACATTTTGCTACACATGCTTCTCAAAACATAACATTTAACACATAGAAAGCATGATTTCACCAATATCAACCAAACATTATAAGTTTAAAGCCAAAAACATAGATATGAGCATACTAGGCCAAAAACAAGTAATTCATGCAATTGAGACTCCCCCTAACTATATGCAATAATGTACAACATGGAATCATACAAACATACTTAGATCATAGAAAATTTAGACATGAAAAACATGATCAAGCAATTATATGAAATTAAATTTACCACTTGAACCAAGGTAAGATGTTAAGCATTCCTTCTCCAAGTGTCCTTCCTCCTTTGTGTGTCATAAGCTTCCATAAATTTAACTTTGATCATCAATGGCTCAAGCACACCTACAAGTAGACAATCAAGTAATTTTTGGTATCCAAATTGCTTTGGATCTAATGGCGTTAGTCCCAAGAACTTTAGTCCTCTTAGAAATCTATTTTCAATGTCTTACTTTTTGTTTGAACAAAGTAGCCCCTTAGGGACCCAAATGTTCTTCATAATTTTACCATTTAAAAATCTAGGGAAACTAGATTGTCTAACATAAAAATTTGATTTTACAAAATTGGCTTTGGAGCAATCTCTATTTTTCTTTTCAAAGCTTTTGTAAATCAAATCTTTTTCTTCTTGAACTTTTGAGAGCAAGCTTTGTAAATCAAAAATCTTTTTCTCAAAGTTTTCAAACCTTGCTTCAAGTTCTAAATTAGTTTTGGAAAGTAAATCATTTTTTATTTTTTTTTAATTTTGAAATCAATTCCTTGTTTTTCAAAAATGAGTATTTAAATTCCAAAACCAAATCATCATATGCATCTTGTAATTCATCAAATGTATATAAAGTTGAAGTAGATGAATTAGGAGTTACCCTTGAATATTCTTCGATGGCCATGAGACATAGGCGGGCTACCTCATTATCGGTGGAGTCCTCTTCATCACTCCATATAGCCACAATACCTTCTTCTTATAGCTTGATCCCGTCTTGCTAAAACGAGGGCAATCAAACTTGGTGTGCCCCAGCTTCTTACATTCGAAACATATGATGGGATTTTTCCTCTTTATTCTGATTTATGTCTTGACTCTTTCTTTTGTTGCTTCATGAATCGGGTGAACTTCTTGAAGAGTTTGACCATTTTTCTTCTTCTTCACTATCCTCTCCACTTGAATCTTCTTGTTGGCTTGTAGAGGATTTGAGAGCAACAATATTCAAGTCTTCAATGCCTTGCCCTATCTTCTTCTTCCCTTTGGGCATCATCATCTCATAGGTGAACAAAGATCACATAAGCTCGTCAATCTTGAGCTCTTTCAAATTCTTTACTTCTATGATGGGGGTCTTCTTGGAATTCTATGAGTCAGGAAATGAGTAAATCAAATTTCTTACAAGCTTGTCCTCTGAAATCTTTTCTCAAAAAACTTTAAGTCTATTTACAATGGTGGAAAACCGATCGAACATAGCTTTGATGTCTTCTTCCGGGTCCATCTTGAAGTTCTTGTACTTAAGGTTAAAAAGACCAATCTTGGTCTCTTTTACTTCACTTGTTCCTTCATGAGTGACTTCAAGCTTGTCCCAAATTTCCTTGGCACTTTCTTAAGAGGAAACATTTGAATACTCTTTCGGACCAAGTGCACAAAAAAGAATGTGTAAGGCCTTTGAATTGAGCTTCATCTTTTTGTGATCACCCGTAATCTATCATGCCTTTCTTTTTTGTAGAACGAACGAACAATATCCCAAAGACGTTAATATTTGGCTATCAAGAAAAATATTATCCTATTTTTCCAATAGGAGTACTTGGCACCATCGGAGTAAGAAGGCTTGTCGATGGATTGCGCCATAAAATCTGGTTGATGTAGAATGGTTGAGCACCTCAAGGATCGACTCTAGGATATTAATATGGCATAGAGATGGAGCTCTGATACTAATTGTTGGGATTGAAATTGATCAACCGAGATAGCCAAGAGGGGGTGAATTGGTTTTTGAGTGATAGTGGTAGAAGCAATAGAATTTAAAAAATTGACACAAGGATTTATAGTGGTTCGACTTTCTAACCAAAGTCTGCATCCACTACCTTAGCTTACCACTAAGGATTTTCCCAAATCCACTCTTGAATTTCTTTCCTTTTTCTCAAGCTCAAGGAGATAACCCTTACAAAACAAGACTTACACCCCCAAAGTCTTGTTAAACACTCTCTTACAAGAGAAACAAATAAGCAAACTAGGGAAAACCCATAAGGTTGATTGTTTGAATTCTAAGCTCACACTCAAAACCTAACACTTGACCATATATAACAATTAAGCTCACAAGTGTGTTTTACAAAGAAAATTGACAACTAAAGCACAAAACACTTTCTCTATACATGAATGTTGGTAGTGTTGTTTATTGTTGTTCAATGGCTGCTTAAAGGTCCCTTTTAAGTCTTCTAATGAGTTTTTGACCGTTACTAGCCGTTGGGGACATAAATTCCAGTCATAAATGCAATTTTAGGCTCGTCGGTATCGGTACGCTAGGATCGGTATTGGTACCTATCTCAAAGAACAAATAGTTGTTGGAGTATTTAATACACCGGGTATCGGTATGCATCCTATGGTATCGGTATGGCTGAGGCTGTATCGGTACTCAATTTGGCTACTGGAATTTGCCAAAACTCAAGGACCTTGTAGTATTGGTACTTGATAAATATTACTGGTACGGGCACTCTAGGTATCGGTACGGGCCAACCTGTACCGATACTCAAGGCCTGTTCTTGACACTTTGGCTATTTAAAATCATTTAAAACATGGCAAAAACCCTTTGAAAAACTTTCAAACATATTTTTCAAGTTAATGGACTTTTGAAATATTTTTGCAAATTAGTTTAAGTCCAAAAATATTTTTCATTTTAGTTATATCAAAATCAATATCTCAACAAGATCCCCAAAACGATGGATCGTATTTTATTGATTATGTAGATCATAGCAATACATATCAATTTCTTGTGTGAATCATAGAACCCTAAGATTCACAAGATGATGGAATCAAAGAATGTACACTTCTTTGAAAAATGTATTCCCTTAGAAAGCTAAGAATTTGATCGAAGTTCAACGAAATAAACTTTGGAGACTATCGATGAAGATAGCACAAATGATAAACAAGAAGTTGAATCTGATACTAGGGGTGAGCAAAACTCGACTCGAAAAAAATCGATTTTGTTTTTCAATTTCGAGTTATTCGAGTCGAGTTATTCGAGTTGTTTGAGTTATTTGAGTCAACTCGAGTAACTCGAAAAAATTTCGAGTTCAAGTCGAGTTGAAATTTGCCCAACTCGAAAAATCGAAAAACCGGTTTTATAGTTTTGCGATTTAGTACCTGATTTCACTTTTCTTCAATTCCTCCTTCATTTTAAGTCAATTTTTGACTAAATTTGAACCACATATTCTAAACCAATGTAGAATACTTATTTAGCTTCAATTCATATTTTTGAAAATAAATTTCATATTTTTTCAATTTAGCCCCTTAACTTTGTATGATTTCCTCATTTCTTCAATCCCTCCTTCGTTTTAAGTCATTTTTTTTTACCAAATTTGAACCACATGCTCCTAAACCACAGTAGAATACCTATTTAGCTTCAATTCATATTTTTTAAATTAAATTTCCTACTTTTTCAATTTTGCCCCTCAACTTTGAATGATTTCCCATTTCTTCAATTCCTTTTTCGTTTTAAGTCTATTTTTAACCAAAATTAAACCACATAACTTCAATTCATATTTTTGACACATATATTCTTTTTGCAATTTAGTCCTTTAAATTTACATTTTATTAAATTTGATCATTCAACTAAAATTTTTTGTAAAGTTTTTTTCTTCACAACAATTCATTGACTCATTAATACTCTCATCGATACTTTATCCCCAAAAGTTCCTTATTTAAAAATAATATTATAAATATATTTTAAAAGTTTATGATTTTTTATTAAAAACGTTAAAAATCTTACTTATACATATGAAAATAATATGAAGAAATATATATATATATGTGTGTGCATATCTTATATGATTAAAGAAAGTCATTTAAATTGGAATCAAACCGTACTATAACATGATAAATAATTACAATTAAATTTGTATAAGAAATCGAAAAATTGACTCGACTCGAATGCGACTCAAATTCCATAAACTCGAATCGAATCGAAAATTTTCAAATTAAGTTTGAGTTGGAAAATATGACGCGTCAACTCGAATAAATCAAAATTTTTTGACTCGACTTGATCGAACGCTCACCCCTATGTGATACGGATCCACGAAAATGTAAATGAGCAAGGGTAGAAAACCCTTTGGATTTGATTTTCTAACATATATGCTAAAGGTTGAACCTCAAACGTACAATGATGCTATACGTTCATCGAAAGACACCCTATGGAATGATGCCATTAAGAGTGAAATTGATTTCATCATGAAAAATCATACATGAAAATTAGTGGATCTTTTTTCGGGAATTAAACCATTAAATTCTAAATGGATTTTCAAATAAAAAATGAAAGCAGATGGAACAATTGATAAGTATAAGGCCAGATTGGTTATAAAAGGTCATCGACAAAAGAAAGGCCTTGACTATTTTGATACATATTCTCTTATATCAAAAATAACCTCTATAAGGATGATACTTGCAATTGTAGCTTCACTAAATCTAGAAGTACATTAAATGGATGTTAAAAGGGCTTTCCTAAATAGAGATCTTGGTGAAGAAATATACATGGAACAACCTGAAGGTCATGTAGTTTCAGGACAAGAGATGAAAGTCTGTAGATTGGTAAAGTCTTTGTATGGACTTAAACAAGCACCAAAGCAATTGTATGGACTTAAACAAGCACCAAAGCAATGGCATGGGAAGTTCGATAGTGTCATGATGACAAATGGTTTCAAAATAAACGAGTGTGAAAAATGTGAGTATGTCAAAACTACCAACATTGGATATATTATTCTATATTTGTATGTTGATGATATACTCATTGTTGGAAGCAACAATGAAATGGTAAAATGTACCAAAGACATGTTAAATTCAAGGTTTAACATGAAGACTAGCCGATACGATTCTGGGCATCCAAATCAAACGGTCACCTAAAGGGCTCATATTAACTCAATCACACTATATAGACAAGATTCTTGAGAAATTTGGCAATGATGATTCTAGTATAGCCATAACTCCAATAAATACGAGCATACATCTATCCAAGAATAAATGTCAAAGTGTTTACCAAGTGGAATATACAAGGGTACCTTATGAGCTGTACTAGACCAAATATTGCTTTTTATTGTGAGCATTTTAAGTAGATTCACAAGCAATCAAGATGAAAAGCACAGGAAAATGATTGTGAGGTATTGAGATATCTTAGATATACTCGAGATTATGTCATATTGTTTATAAGGATAGTTCGATATCAAAGGCACAAGTGGATGGAAATCCTCAAGACAAATGGTTATAACTAGATCCATAATAAAATCTGAGTTTGTAGCTCTAGACAAGTTTGGAGAAAAAGTCAAATGACTTTAGAATGTCTTGGAGGATATTCTAGAATGGCCAAAGCATGTTCTCGCAATATGCATATATTGTGATGACCAAACAAAAAATTGGTAGAGCACAAAGCCTTATGTATAATGGTAGGTCTAGACATATACGTCGTTGACATAACACCATTATACACCCGATCTCAAATGGGGTTATCTATATTGATTTTATAAGATCAAAAGATAACATTGTGGATCCGCCAGCTAAAGGCTTAAATCAAGATCAGGTTGAAAAAATATCGAAAGGAATGTAACTAATGCCCAAGGAAATTTAAGGCGTTATGTGAAGAAAAACCCTACCTAGTTGACTGGAGATCACAAGATCTGGGTTCAAATGAACAACCTAATTACATAGACCTTGTGCGGTCACTGTAGGGGTTATTCTCTCAAGTCTATTCCTATAATTTAAATAGTGATAAAAATGGAATAGGCTAAGCAATGCTTTTAATGACCATTGTGTGTTTCGGTGAGTCGAACAACATAGTCACCTATGTGAGAGTAAAGTGGGGCCGCTTCAAAGAGACTATTGAGGGCATAGTTCTCTCAAAACTCATGTAGAACCAAGCGATGTTCACGGCTATATGGACATACCCATGAGAACTAATATTCTTGTCAGTGAGATAGTTGTGTGAAGTGTATCATCGTTTACACAAACGGTAGAACAGTTCAAAGACACCGCGTCTACTGGTCAGCGAGTAAAGTAAATATACTTTCACAAGGGAAGGTTCAAGGGTGGACACCTACCTATCATGTGCATCTATCGATCGTATAATCTATCACCACATCGAGTCAAAATGGTTTTTAAAACATCAATTTCATTCATGCAGTGGATTGTTGGAAAATTGTGATAATATGGAAACTTTGAGGCATATATTCAATGGGTAAATATGGAGAATCGAAACATGAATTTACGTCTTCATATTCTACTCCATGAGATCTTTACATTGACATCTTATATGCTCAAATTGGTTAAGTGATGAATGAGAAATTGATGCTCAAAGTAGGCAACTTGTAAAGATTGGTGAGGAAATAGTAAGCTTGAATCCCACATTGGTTAGAGACCAATTGTGGAAGGCGTATATATAATGGAACCAATCAAGGGGTTGTTGAAAATAAACTTAACAAAGACTGTGCCTTGCGCGCAGGCACAGGGTGGGCGAACGCGAATGTCCAGACCGATTGGGCCTAGCATGGACTTGTCGAAATTTTAGCCCGAATTTGAAATTCTCACCCCAAGAATCAGTCAAATAATTTGAAATTCAAAATAGATTTTGTGAATCTGAATAATCTATATTTTGGATAGATTTTATTAGATAAAATCTTTTTTTTTAATTTTAAATTTTAAATTTGAGTTCAATTGTGATTAGAACTCTATCTTTGCTCGGCTATAAAAAGAGGCTTTAGCAAGAAGAGAATTCACAACAACTCACAACGAACATTGTAAGCTAAGAACATTTCCTCTCAACTCTCCCCATTTTCTCTAAAAAACCATCTGCATTTGGTTTTCATTTTTTCCAGGGTGATAGACGAAGGCAAGCTTTCAGTTCATGATCTTTGCATCTGTACTAATATCTCATCAACAACCAGTGCGTTATAGACAAAAAAATCGTGTCTTGCTTCTCACTTCCATCCAAGTTTATCTCTCCCTAACCGGGTCGATGGTGGCACAATAGCCATCACACACAAAATGCTATCTTTAGGCAGCACAACTCGTAATAAATTAATATCTCATTGGCCCGAAGGCGTAGTAAAGTTCCACATAACAAGATGCTGGTAGTGATACACCTATGGCATGGTTCGCCAATTGGCCAATATCATCAATCTATGTATCATAGCAAAAATCGACTTGACTCCCATCGTGAATCGACCAGATCAACCCCTTACGAACTTCATCGCACACCCTATTGATCCCTGCCTAAAGTCTTGAGCAATTTTGTGTACGCAAACTCAATGGAACTATACCATCCATCTTATATTTAGCTCGCAGCACCCTCACCCATAATTTATGGTCATCGTGAATCAATTGATAGCCAATTTCATCAAGAATGCTTGATTGTACAATTCCAACTCAACCAAGGCCTCCCACTGCAACTGGTTTTTGAACCTCCTCCCACCTAACCAGACTTAAACCCCAGCGCTCATTAGAACAACCCCAAACGAATCCTCCGATTAATTTTTCAATTTCCAAGCACACGCTCTTCGGATGCCATGTTGCCTGCATGATATAACCCGAAATGGCTTGAAGCACCGACTGAGCAAGAGTGATTCGTCCAGCAAGAGATAAAAGACTCGGCAATCCAATTCGACAATTGACCCCTAACCTTATCCAGCAATTTTTTAAAAAAAATATTATAACTTGTTTGATATATTTAAACTTGTTTGATATATTATAATATTGAAAATTTTATATATCATTTAAATATATATTTTGATTTACTATTCAAAAATATATATTTTTTAATTTATAATATTATATTTAAAATATCATTTATTTTTTAAAAAATATTTTTAACAATAATATTAAATACTTAAATTTTAAACTAAACTTTATAAAAATACTTTCTCATGTGACACTTTTGAAGAGGAATACTAATCTAACCCTAAATTTAATATATATATATAATAATAATAAGATCTGTTTACACAATGTAAGAATTTAAGTTTTACACGTTTCTTAAATCGTTGGATGGGTCAAAAGAATAACTGAAATTAATTGTAGGATATATAAAGTTTTTTACTTAGGATATATATATATTTCTGTATAAATGTGAGTATATCATTAGTTATTAGGCCTAATAATGGAGAGGTTTTGGAATAATTGGAGAAGTCTAATAATTGCCATCACCTTGGACATGAATAAGAAAGCCCATTGGATAGGCCGAGTACGCGGTTCTTTTCAGACAATTATTTAAAAAAAAGGGTAAATACACTGATAGCCACTTTTGTTTTTTACTGTTTATTTTAGTCTTCAGTTTTGAAAAGTTACATTCTGGTCACTTACGTTCAAGTTATAACATTTTTGTCATTCGGACGTTAACCTCCGTTAGATAACTGGTGTATGTTAGTAAAAAAATTTAATTTCTAATTTAACCCCTAAAATTTTAAAACATTATTTTTCATTATTTTCAGACAAAAAAACTTAACAAAAAATTGTCCAAAAAATTCCTCTAACCCTCATCCTTGTTATCGTCGCCACTGTCAATCACCGCACACCGTTTGTCCAAATCCCAACGCCATCCCATGTTGAAAGTCTGCAAACTTGATTAACAAAATAGATCATCAATAGAAATTTAGAAATTTCTCATGTAGTTTAAGTATTTCTATTGATGATCTATTTGTTCACCTCTAAAGTTTTAATATAATTCTTAAAAGTTATTTGTCTCCGTCTTCAATCCTGATCATCGACTCACTGTTTACTGAAAACCTCGAGATGTAGTGCAACGTCTTTCAATGTAATTGTACATTCTTAGCATTGTAAATAAAAGGCGTAAAGCCAAAATATGCCCCTTAACGTTTGACTGAATAGTCATTTTGGCTTTTATTCTTTAACCAATTTAACCCCCAACGTTTCATTTTGGGTCAAAATGGCCCATGAAAATTGTTAGTCAACTGATGATAAACAACTTGAAATGACTTGACAGAATGACGAGTTAGAAGAAAAAATATTTTATATAATTTTATAAAAATATTTTTTGACTGATGTATCATTATGTAAAGTCAACATATTTTTAACAGAATAACGCGCTACAAATCTAACAATTCAACGTTGCAAACAACACTATATTAATCGAAAGGTATACAACATGTTTAGTCACCCAACTATTATTGAGATATTATATTTTGACCACTAAAGTTCTTTTTAATAAATTGGTCACTAACATTACATCTTTATTCTAAAATGGTCACCAACCATTAAAATTTTAATGAAATTGGTGACGTGGCATGACATAATAGTAAATTTTGTCCTCAAAGCTTATGCATTCTATCAATTTTATTATAATTTAAAAAATCAATAAATGTAGTGCTCATTTTAATTATAAAAAAATTAATAAATTTAACGTGTTATATATTATTGGTGAGAATGTGGATGAGTTTGGGGATCAAACACGATACCTAGAGTAAGACTAAAGCTTAAGTGTCGGAGCAAGCTATGTATTTGTTACATGGTTGACAAAAATATTCAAGTTAAATTATGTTTGAAACTAATTACTAAGGAAAATATGATTTAGGAATCAGGAAATTTGAACGTGAATCCTAAGGTAAGCAATACTTGACCTTTAGGCCAAGCTATTTAATTGTTACATGTTGAAAAAATGATATTTAGATTGAACTATGGTTGATACAAATTTTTAAATATTTTTAAACTAAATTCAATATTTTTCTTTATCAGCTTTTATTTTGGGTAAAGTACACAAATGGTCACTAAACTATCCCAATAAATACAAAATGGTCACCCAACTTTCAAAAGTTACATAATGGTCATTAAACTTTAGTTTTTGTTATAAATGGTCACTGAGCCGTTAACTGTTGTTGACTAGGTGACATAGCAGTTACAAAAATTTGTATAGGGTTAAATTAGGGCTAAATTGATTGAATGTGTAAATATGGAGGATTAAATGTGTTATTATTCAAATTTTTGTTATTGTTACGTCACTCGCTTAACGATAATTAACGACTCAGTGACCATTTTGTAACAAAAACTAAAGTTTAATGCCTATTATGTAACTTTTAAAAGTTTGGTGATCATTTTTATTTTTTTGGATAGTTTAGTGACCATTTGTGTACTTTACCCTCTTATATATATTATAGACCATTAAATAAATTTTAACGTAACTAATAGTTTTAAATTTTTGTTTATATCTATAAACATGTTTTACATGCATAATTGAAATATATTTTATTAATAAACATGAATTGAACTACGTGTATATATATATATATCTCAATAAAATACGAGTCAATACACTCATCACTATCAATCAATACACAAAAGTACCCTAAAGGAAACGATGAACATGATAACCTTATTATATATAATCATTTTAAAACATTTTAGATTTTATATCATATTGACGTATTACTAATTTATATGAGAAAAAGTTTGATATACAGTCCGTGTAAATCAAAGTTTACACGTGATTTTCAAATTTAGGGTTATGAGTTTAGTTTAGGGTTTATAATTTAAGGTTTAGGGTTATATTTTAGGGTTTAGGGTTAGATTTTAGGGTTTAGAATTAAGGGTGTTAGAGTTAGGGTTTTAGATTTTATAGAAGGGATGTGTAAAATTATTTTACATGGGCTGTGTATCAAAATAAAACTCAATTTATATTATATTAATTTGAGACTTATTTTTTAAAGGTTTAACTACAAAATAGGTGATCAAACTATACATTTTTTTGTAATAGGTGTCTAAACTTTTTAGGTCTAAATAAGTATCTAACGTTTCATTCTATTACCATTTTAAGGCCTAATCGTCAATGTATGTAAAAAAATCCGCTATCCAGTCATTGTTTGACATATGTCATGTTTTCTTCATTTTTTTAATTTTTAAATTCTTAATTTCTAAAAGAATCAATTAAAAAATAAATCCCAAAATCATTAACCCTAAATCCCTCATATGTCGTTGTCAAATGTCACGTTGTCGCCACAATAATGAGGTTTCCTCCTCTCGCCGAAAAAGTTTCTTGAATAGTGAGTGTCAATACCCACTATTCGCGTACAGGCATGGGCTACCAAAAATTTGAATTTGAACCTGTAATAGCTATATTTTGAAGGAGTACATGTACCACTGAATTGCTCAAAAATTCATCTCTCAACGGCTATAATTCATCCCCAAGGCTATAAATGGCTAGATTCTCATTTCACACTATAAAAACATCTCAAGAACACTTCAAGAAAAAAATGATATGGACATCTAAACCTAAAGATCAAGAAAAAAAGAGCTTCAAGACTTTATTTTTTCATTTTCTCTTGCACATTTTGTAGAGAGCTTCATTGTAAATCTTTAGTGTTCATCTTTTGATAGTCTAATCGTGCAAACCCATTTGTCTTGTGGGATTTTTTATTGTTTCCTAAAATTGTATTTCTCATAGGGAAAGTGTAACTCAAAGTTTTGGGTATAAACTTTGAGGGAAAGATTCACAAAATTTTGGGTATAAATCTTGGTGAATTGTGTAAGATTATTCTTTATCCTTAAAAGAATGTCAAATTAGTGAATTTGTGAAAAATCTATAGTGTTGATAACTCAGGTAATGAAATATACTTAGTTTAGAAGTCGAACCACTATAAATCGTTGTGCAAAGTGTTATCTTTCGGTTGCTTCCACCACAATATCTTGTTTTCCAATTCAATAACTTCTTGGCAGTTTTCGGTTGATCGTATCAAGTCCAACAGAGTTGGAAGGCCTAGTTCTTCGTAGGTCGTCCATCGTTAATTATTCAATTGAAGATTTTACGTTCGATGTTCGTGATACAGTTGACAACTCCTTCGTTAATTTTTGATGACAAAATAGTAGATTATTGGTAGTGAAGATCCGAGGAAGGAAGGGATGGGTGATGGTGGTTGAATTGGTGGTTTGTAACACCCTCAGCCAGGATGTCACATTTGGGCCCTAAGCCCAGCCTATTATTATAAAATTTCTCAATTGGGTATAGCCCAAATAAAATACTTTCTGAAAACAATTAAAGCCAACGATTGAATATATATATATATATATATTGATTAAAATGTTACAAAGGAGCTCCAATTTAATTTAAAACATTTGAACATACAACTTGATTAATACAATTTGCAAAGATAAGAATTATAGACTCCACCACGTAAGGTCATATGAATACACAACCCCCTAAACACAAGTAGCGTACTCTGGAAATCACCTCATGCTGAAATCCCATATTGATAATACTCCTCGATCCTACGATCCGATGATCAACCTACGCACGGAAACAACGATTCCGAGTGCTAAGCTTACAAAGCTTAGTGGTACACATCTGTTCCACTATACTTCATGCTAATCATAAACATAAGCATGAAAGCTAGTACGAGTAATAAGAAGAGATAAATAAACATGTGGCGCTACCACTAGTCGCCTAAACACATGTTTTCATCAAAACAATCATCATACATGGCACACAAGTCCCTACCATACTCATAACATGACAATATATCATCATATAAGTGTGGCGTTACCTTTAGCCGCCTAACCATATAGCATAGCAAGAAAGCATAAGCTTCTCATAGCATATAAGCATTATACCATAATATAGGAGTGAGACCCGCGTCTACTAAGCATCGGGATCATACACCCATGCTTGGAATCTCTCATCAAGCATCTTCAAATGAGGTCCGTGACAACTAAGCATCGGGATCATACATTCGGGAATCTTTAACCACGGTGTTGCAACACACTCTTTCTCATACTGGGTATTCGGATCCCACCAAGCAATGGAAACTCAACCATCTAGGTGTCCATATTAGCACATAGCAAGGACACGTCTACCACACAACACACAACATCCAAAGATCCCTACGGTTGCTATACCATCAAGTAATCTAATTTTTACCAAGTTATTATTTACTATGGAAGTGTACATTAATCATCCCCGTTAATTATTTCTATTAATCCATATTATCTCATTAACGTCCCACGTCAATTTTCATATTTTTATTAGCATTATAGATTATCTCGTTCAGTAGGTACCGGTACTCGAACACAAGCATCGATATGGTACCCTTTGGTACTGGTACTCATACGCGTACCGATACTGATGTTGCTCACTAGAAATCCTAGATTTTCACAAGTACCGGTACGGTTCGACCCGTACTGATACGGTCCTCAAACATGTATCGATATGGCCAAAGCTTGTACCAATACCCTATATATAGGTTCGTACTATTTCCTCAAATTGCGATTTTACAATACTTTTCCTGATCCCTAAAACTTATGAAAATTATTAGGGTTTGTTTACTAGTGCATCCAGTCAATTAATATTAATTACCAACTTCATAATTATTTAATCGAGTATTTATTGGTATTAACTCTTAAGCATAATTTTCATTAATTCACGTCAAACCATTCGAACTGGCATACAAGGTATCACAATTATCAATCAATCACCCAATCATCAAATAATTATACGAGTATCTCAAATGACCCTACAGGGCCTTTAAAGTCTCCATGAGTCTCATCATATTCACAACATTATATCATGCCTCACATGGTTATCAAGTCTCAAACTACCGGTCTCCAAACATACATATTCATCGTCTACCTAATTTGCAGATACTAACGTGCAAAACAATCACATTTATGATGCTCATGAAGCAATAGGAGTTCAATGTGCACTAACCTTAAGCTAAAGCGATAAATCCTCAACCAAGATCCTCCAAACGTCTCTTTAAATCCAATATTCAAGTCCACAAACCTTCGGATAAAATAAAAATAACTCCATAAGCAAACTCACATTATCGAACTACTTTAAGGAATTAAACGCATAAAAATAGCTCACTGGGTTTGAATTTGGCAAAACAGACTACTCTAATTGACTTAGAACGTCGAGAAACCCACGAGTAGGGTCCCCCAAAAAAGTTATCGACGCGGTCAACAGCTCAGTCAATAGCTCGTCTTGATGGACCGGCTCGGCCTGGTTCACCAAACTGGCTCGGCTTGGGCAGCTTAGATGGCTCTAACTGCCAAGACAATGCCCCCGCGCGGCCGGCGGCATGTGCGGCGCCTGCAGCGTCGGCCGGTCGCCCGACAGTGACGATGAACTCCGGCCTGGGGTTTTCGACGACGGGGACTTCAATGGTAGGGTCGGTTCATGATAACTCATGGCATGGCTTGGCGTTTGGACTTTCTCGAACCTTTCTCCTCCTCACTCCGACAAGTGACAACTTCGATGACGACGAAAAGAACGCCGGCCAACTCAAAATGGTGAGACAAACCCAACAACACTGACGATGTCGAAAATGGACCATCAGACGGCAACAAATCTTGGCTCAAGCTCTCTAAAACTCTCTACTATGCACGCGCTCTCTCTCTCCAATGTTATTTCAAAACTCTCCCCCTCTCCCACACGTATAAACCAGACCAATTTAATGCCCTTCAAAGAAAAATGGTCAAATCACACACTTAGCCACCTAGCTTTCCAAGAGTTCCCATTTTAGCACCAAACTCTTACCCGCCTACAAAATGATCACTAATTCTTCTCAAACTAACCTTCCAACTTTAATTTCTTACAATTGAATCACCAAAATAATAATCCAATACCCGAATCCGAGACCCAATTTACTTACCCCGAGATTTGGGTCGTTAGATGGTTGAAGAGGAGGAATTTAGAGATTTAGGGTTAGATATATAGGGATTTATGCCTTTTAGGATTTTTTATTAAAAATAATTATATTTTTTTTTCAAATAAAGGAAATTAAAAATTTAAAATCATGCCATGTCTCACGTTTTAATTGGGGAACAATTTTTTAACTTCTATTATAGAAAAAACCATAAACGAAAACAAAAATAAAATGTTAACACATAATTTGATAAAAAAAAATTAAACACGTATTATAGAAAAGATATATATTTTGGACATTTATTTATAGTTAAGCCTTTTCTAAATCAATAGATATTATCCTGAGAATTACTACAGGAATGATTTAAGTATATAATATAAAATATGAGAATTTTATTTTAATAATAATATTATTGTTATTTATTAAAATATTTTTATAATTCATCAAAATATGTAATTAATTTTAATCACAATTTAACCTGAATATTACTTTTGTGTATATTGTAATAATTATATAGCTTGACCTTATGGTTAAGTTTTTTTACCCCAAGGTTTGATTGGGTAGGTCTAGGGTGCGGCTAAAAAACAACAAGTTTTAAAACGTGTATAAGAACTTAAAATGTTAGACTTTTTGATAATATTTTAGGTAATTTTTTTTGTGTTTTTTGACAAGTTTCAATACTTAGTTTTTTTTATAACATTTTAAGTTTTTAGACAAGTATCGATACTTACAAAATAAGTTTCGATACTTGTTAAAAAAACAAAAAAACAACCTAAAATGTTATCAAAAAGTCTAACATTTTAGGTTTTTCGACAAGTATCGAAATTTGCCGTCTTTTAGCCGCACCCTACACCTGTTGTACGTTAGACTCGCCCGGTTTGATCCCCAAACCGAAAACAAATTTATTTAATAATTGGTTTCATCCACAGTTTAACAATTTTTTTATCTTATTTTTCCTCCAGCAAAACGGCGTCATTTTGGGCTAAATAAGACTTCAAAACAGCCACACCAAAATGATGTCGTTTTAACTTAATGGGGACGTTAAGAGTTAACGACAGAATGACATTTCCAAATCAAAAACTAAAGTTCAGTGTTAGATTTGTACTTTTTTAAAGTTCGATAGTATTTTCGAGTCAATGGTCATAGTTGAGTGGTATTTGGTGTAGTTAACCCATATTATTTTTATCAATCATGTAATGATTACGCAACTTGATCTGGTAGTTAAGTGTTGCTTACCCTTAGATTCTAGGTTTGTTCCTCTTCAAACCCAAACAATTTTTTTTAATAATTAGCTTCAGTCACAATTGAGCTTAAATATTACTTTTGTCAATCATATACTGATTTCATAGCTTGATCCAACTGTTAAAGGTTGGTCACCTCATGTTTCATGTTTGATTCTCTCTAATACTAAACCATATTTTCTTTAGCAAGAAATTTCAATCACAAATTAACTTAAATATTATTTTTTTTCAACTATGCAAATAAGTACATAACTTAGTCCAACCATTAAGTATTGGTTCTACACAATGTCCTGAGTTTTATCTCCTTCAACACTTTCATATTTTCTTAATTTTCACCTATAAGACGATGACTCACGTCGTCATATTATTAGAGAGTTAAATTTATTAAAGTATTTAGAATGAAAACGATGTCCAAATTGATAAAAAAAAATTAAATATTGATTGTTAACTTCATTATTTTCTTCAAACTATAACCAAAATGAAAAAATACATAAATTTTAAGAACTAAAACTATTAGTATAACATGTCATGTTATTATTTCAGTTAAAACTTAATTTATTGTTGAAAATTTCAAAATAGAAATATAATATATTTTTAATAAAAATTATGTCTCGTTAAAAACTCCTTCATAACCAAAATTGAGATAAACATTGAGATAAGCTTCAATCGTGGACATTGAAAAGGAGAAAAGAGTACCCATGAATTTTATTCAGCGAAGCTCAAAACCCCATAAAACTTCTAGGCAAATGCCAAGACTACACAAAACGATGCATATGGATCCAATGCTAGATCCCTAATTGCAATATGCAAAGTTTTAACACTGCTATAACAAAGCTAGCCCAACATAATAGCACTAGGCATCAACTAATTGTGTCCGTCGACCACAGCAAAGAGGAGACTCGACCTATACCCAACATAGAAAGAAGATCAGCTTTCATGTTGGCTTCTCTAGGAGCAAATTGGACTGTTCAAGCGTAACCCCTGCAAAATTGACATATGCTAAGAACCACCATCCTCCCAAAGGCCGAACCACTCGAGGCAAAGCTTTAAGGGGATAGCCAAATCATCGGTTGCTCACGACCAATACCACTCTTAGCCAACCCATCAGCAGCATGATTGGATTCTCTTGAAATAAAATTCAGCTTCCTCTCAAAAGAGTTACACAGACTATAACACTTGAGAATTACATTTTTGAAGGGGACAGGAGCAACTTGTGGATTATTAAACCAGTCAATAACCAAAGAGCAATCAGATTCAATAATCAAGTTAAAGCAATCAGTCCACTTGGAAACTCGGAATAAGGTGAGGGCTTCTTTGACAGCCGCAATTTCCGAACTTGTTGAATTCAAAATGCCAGCAGATTTAGAGAAACGTACCAAGACTTTTCCGGTTTCATCTCTCAGGATACCACCAATCCCGGCAGCACCAAAACTACCCATCACTGCACCATCAACATTGAACTTTAGGGAACCGGAAGGAGGAGGCAGCCACGAGGACACCTGCTTAAGGGGCAAAGGAGATACAACAGCTAGCCAGGGATTAGACAAAATCTCATTAACTGATTTGAATTGCTCGGCCATTTGCACTTACACCACCAACTTATCCTCAAGGCAGATAAATCAAAATGTTCTGATTCATCCATAACCTTACCATTGAAAATAATTTCATTTCTGAATAGCCAAAGAGACCACACCACACCGAAGAAGACCATAAACCATATTGGCTTTGAGGTATCTTTAATTGGGCAACACATCCATATAGAAAGAAGATTTACTATATTTTCAGGTATGACTAAATGGATGCCCCAAAGGCTACTCCAACGTTGCCAGATCCCCCATGAAATTGGACAATGACAAAACAAATGGGATATAGATTCCTCTTTCAAAAAGCAAAATGGACATGAGGTCAAGTTTAAAGCGATCACACCTCTTTTGCATAGTTCTGTTTTAGTTGCAACCCTCCCGTGCAATAGTCTCCAAGTAAAAAATTGAACTTTAGGAGGAGCAAGATTAGACTAAGTGAATTTCCAATATTCCTCAGTACAAGAACCAATTGAAGCCACTAGGTTAAATAACATCAGAGAGAGTGGACAACCTTGGCTTAAGCCTCTCTTTATACGAAAGGATCTAGTCGGAGTGCCGTTTACCAGAACTGATAATGAAGCTGTAGAAATGCAGAACCTGATCCACTTACACCATTGTGATCCGAAACCCATTTTTTCATTACAAACAGTAGAAATGACCAATCCACTGAGTCGTAAGCTTTTTTAAAATCGGCTTTAAGAACACAAGCTTCAGAACCTCGCTTTTTGGTCAAGTCTACAACTTCATTTGCGATGAGAGAGCAATCAAGTATTTGTTTCCCCTGAACAAAGGCAAATTGAGTTTCGCCTACAACTTCGTTCAGGCATTTAGATAACCTTCTAGCCAAAACTCTAGCCAAGATTTTATAAATGCTCCCGACTAAGCTGATAGGCCTGTAGTCCTTAAAGGATTGGGAAGTCGCCACCTTTGGAATTAAAGCTATGAACGAGTAATTGAAAGACAAATCGGTTACCTTCCCCGTATAAAAACTATGAAAAAATCTCATCAACTCATCCTTCAGCAATTCCCAATACTGCTGACAAAATTTGAGATTAAACCCATCAGGTCCTGGAGCACTAGAACCATCGGCTGACAAAATCGCTTCCCACGCTTGTTCATATGAAAAAGGGATTTCCAAACGCTCGACAGAAGCAAGACTCAACTGATCCAATTGACAATCCCAACTAGATAGGCTAATACCTGGAGCCTCATTGTAAGCAGCCTTAAAATGATTCTCGAAAGCCACAAGGACGTCCTTCGGCTCCATCAATGTAGAATCGCCAACTCGAATTGAAGGAATTAGATTTCTCCTAGCTCTGGAAGAAGCGGTTAGGTGGAAGAATTTAGTGTTTCTATGGCCTTCTTTGAACCATTTTAATCTTGACTTTTGAAGTCATTCCCTTTCCTCCCTTTTGTAATCGTTCCATAGTCTAGCTCTAGTAACCTTTAATCCCACTAAGATAACGGAGGCATCACCATTTGACCATAGGCTTTTCTCTAAATTTTGAATCTTGATTTCTAAGGATGGGATTGAACTACCAACAGATTGCCTTCTACTCAGCCACTCCTTTGAAAACAACTTACATTCTTTTAGTAAGACCCCGATGCCTTTTCCTCCAAAATTTGAGCAAGCTGACTTGATAATCTCTGAATAACCAGGTTCCTCTGCCCAATAATTGAACCATTTGAAAGGTTTTGGGCCCCAATTGAGATCACATTGCTTCAACACAATGGGACAATGATCAGAAAGACTTCTAGGCATTGTCGATTGAAAAATTTTCGAAAAAATCTGAATGATCTCGGGGGATACCAAGAATCTGTCAATCCTGCTCGCTGATATAGGGATCCGACAACCAGTTCAAGTGAAGGGATCATCCAACAATCTAAGGCTATGGATGAAGTCAGAGAAATCTGACATTGCCCTATGGTTGATACTGACTCCCACTTTTTCTTCAGCACGGCGAATAACATTAAAATCTCCGCCAATTATTGTAAGGAAGTTGATGATAGACAGAGAGCTTACTAAGTGATCAAAGAATTGCCTACGGTATTGAATGTCATTTGGCGCATAGATATTAACTTGATCAGAACCCCCACCAAAATTATGAATCTAGAATGGATAACTTCCTTTTCAAGAGCAAAGAAATTAGGATCCCATATAGTGATCAGACCACCCGAGGTGCCAGAAGACAGCGCAAAACTGAGACAACTCGAGCGAGAACCCCATAAGGACATCAATAAATTCCCTTTGAATTTCTCAAGTTTAGTTTCTTGTATAAAGACAACGCTAGCTCGACCTTCTGAAACAACACACTTCACCATTATTTTTTTAATTGGGTTACCAAGCCCCCTTCTGTTCCATGATACTAAGCTAACAGAATTCATAACAACTATGGGTAAGGAGAAACACACGACAGATAGAACCGAGAACTTCAACATGATAACTCACCATGTTCGCCAACACTTTTGAAATGGTTGGTAACAACCTCTTTCGAGGCATTAAAATGAAAACCCTGCAGGTCCGCGACTTCAAATGTAGCTTCAGCTTCATCAACTGCTGACGGATTTTGACAGTTTTCCTCGGTATCAGGAATTGGAGGATCAGCGCAAGTACACAAAGAAAAACCTTGCCAAAGGATTTAACGTGTTGGACGCCATTGACTCCACCCATTTTCATAGCAGTTGAACTACTCTTTCAAATTTCAAATCACAATTCCATAATCAAATAAAATACATGCAAATTCCAATTTGAACATCGAAAGTTGTACAACAGATTTGCCATACCGGGGATTTCAAATCAAATTCATGCATGAATCATGTCCACAAACTATTTTTCTTGGAAATTTTATTTCACGAAACAATGTATACATTCGTATATATTTAACCAACTTTAATTCCAATTGACATATTTTAAAAACTATAGATTTGAATCTACTTTAAATAATTATTTTTGATTTAGGAATCTTAACAAAAACTTGTATATATTTATATAAATATTATCATATAGACTTGATGTCTATAAATACTAACTAAAAATCAATTCAAGACGCAGTCGAGAAAAATCAATTCAAGTCATTCTTCTTTTCTATTACTTTATTAATTTTGTGGTGGTTATGAACTGTTAGTGATCTTTTACTTAATTATTTTTGTTCTTAATAAAAAAAAATTATGAATGTGAATTTGAGCACGTTTAAACATTTAACGTTTTCTGTTTTAATGAATAAAGAGAGATTAAAGGAATGATTTAAAATTTTAAAATTATTGTATGTGAAAAAATGCATATTCAGAGATTTACTAATTGAACGAGTGATCAAGAATGTTCATTTTACCACATCATGTATGGATTCAAATCCGACATATGAATGTAAATGAAAAATAGGTATCTAAAGTATACCTCTTTTGAACTTTATGTGCTTAAAGTATTTTTTTTTGTAAAAATAGGTGCTTAAGGTTTCAAGTGTTATAATTTTAGGTGCCTCGTGTTAACTTTCATTAATTTTTAAAATAATATTATTTTTATTTTTATTTCTTTTTTTAAACTTATTTTTAAAAAACCCTGAATTTCTAAAATTCACAAAATAGCCCCCCAATTTGAAATCCCTAACTCCCAAAACTCAAATCACAATTTTAGTCGATTACGTTGTCGATGGCCACCCCGCCGCTCACCATATCCGTCGTCGGACCACCATGATCGTTTATCCTACCCCTTGTCATTAGAAATCGACCGAAGTCGTACAAAATGTTGGACGAAGGCTGAAATATTCGAAAATTCATTCGAACAATTCACGACGAGCGACGGCTGACGATGACAAATGGTGTATAGGTGTTTGGGCAAGGGGAGAACGCTTCATTCTGTCGTCAGCTGCGTGGCCAACGACGGCAAGAGTGGCCAGATTGAGGGAATTGGGTATTTGGGGATTTAGGAATTTGGATTTTTTTGAATTTCGAGAATTTCAGTGTATTTTTGAAAATTTCAATTTTTTTATTTTTTAAAAATTAATTGAAAGAAATCAAAAATTAAAACCTGCCACGTGTCACATTTTAATTTGCTAACAATTTTTTTAACGACAATTAACATTGAGTCACCTAAAATTGTAACGGTTGAAACTTTAGGCACTTATTTTTACAAAAAATACTTTAGACACTTAAAGTTTTAAAAAAAATATATAGTTTAGGCACTTATATTTCATTTAAGCCTAAAAAAAGTTGCACATTCAAGTTGAGGGGCACGGCTACCTCAACATGTGTACACTATAAAATGGTGTCGCCGAACGCCATCTTTCAGTCGGGAAGTTCTACTGTGAGGCAGACTAAGAAAGGCTAAAAAAGCAGATCGATTGTACCGCTATCTGGTTCTAATATAAATTCTTACGAGGCAGTACCATAAATGCTTACAGTAACTGTAAGAAAAATGGTAGTTACATAAATGCTTATCAAGGTAAGAAATTGTGTGATAATCTAGACAGTTACCCGATAACATTAATTCTTACAAAATGCATAAGATTTTGAGTTGCTACGTAAGTTCTTACGGAACCTACTTAAACTCTTACAGAAATTATTAGAAAAATTGTTATAACACAAATTCTTACTGAAGATCACCAAATCCAAACCCTTTCAACTTATGGTAAGAAATTGTGTTATAACCTAAACTCTTAGATGATAACATTATTTCTTACCCAACTCATTAGATTTTGGGTTAATACACAAATTCTTCAGTAACCAACATAAACCCCTACATAAATTGTAGTAAAATATGTGATAACACAAATTCTTACCCGTAAGAATTTGTGTTATGACCTAAAATCGTAGAAGATAACATTCTTTGTTACCAAACTCATAAGAAGTAAAGTAGCTACACAAATTTTTACAACACCTACATCAATTATTCCAGAAGCGGTAAGAAAAAAAAGTAATAACACAAATTCCTACATACATATCACCAAATCTAAAACCAGCGAAACTTATGGTAGGAAATTGTGTTATAACATAAATTCTTGAATGATAACTTTATATCTTAAAAAACTCATAAGAAACATGGTACCTACTCAAATTTTTACGAAACCTACATATATTTATATAGAACCGGTAAGAAAAAGGTAATAACACAAATTCTTACCCCATATAACCAAATCTAAAACCAACAAAACTTATGATAGGAAATTGTGTTACAACATAAACTCTTAAAGGATAACTTCATATCTTACCAAGCTCATAAGAAACAGGATACCTACACAAATAGTTACAAAACCTACATAAATTGTTATAGAACCGATACAAAAAATTATAACACAACTTCTTACCCCATATCACCAAATCTAAAACCAACCAAACTTATGGTAAGAAATTGTTACAACATAAACTCTTGAAGGATAACTATATATCTTACCAAGCTCATAAGAAATATGGTACCTACACAAATTGTTACCAAACATACATAAACTATTAGAGAAACCGTAAGAAAAATGTAATAACACAAATTATTATCACCAAATCTAAAACTAGCAAAATTTATGGTAAGAAATTATGTTATATCATAGAATTTTAAAAGATAACTCTATTTGTTACCAAACTCATAAGAAATATGGTACCTACACAAATTGTTACGAAACATACATAAATTTTTATAGAACCGATAAAAAAAGGTAATAACACAAATGCTTACCCCATGTCACCAAATCGAAAACCTTCAAACGAATAGTAAGAATTTATGTTATAACCAATTTTCTTACATTTTCGATAAGAATTTATGTTGTTCTCTGTACGAATTTATGTAGGAGCATAAAATCTTATGTGTTTGATAAGAAATAATATTTTTGAGGTAAGATTCTATGTTATAACATAAATTCTTACCCTGTGTTTGAAGGATTTTAAATTTGATTAACTAGGTAAGAATTTATGTTGCAATATTTTTTCTTACATTTTCTGTTATATTTTGTGTTATAGCCTGATAATACTTTGTGTTATAATCAGATAACACTTTATGTTATAATTGGTTGACTTGTTTAACCTTTTACTATTTTTTTAAATTCAACGGTCTAGATTTTTTTATCCGATCTAACAATTCTATCAATATTATTTTGGGTAAACTACACCAGTAGTCACCGAACTATGGTTTCTTTCCTATTTTGGTCACCGAGCTATTTTTTGGCAAAAATATCACTAACGTTATGTTTTCTTCCTATTTTGGTCACCGAATTATTTTTTAGCAAAAACATCACTAACGTTATGTTTCCTTCCTATTTTGGTCACTGGCTGTTATTTTATTTTATTTTTTTAATTTTTCATGTCAATTTTTCTCTCTCATCGTAAGCAATATATGCTATTTTTTTAATATTTTTATTTAAACTAGCAGGATGGTGACAAATGTAACTGCCTATTAGAAGAATAAAAGGAATGAAAAGTCAAGCCCCTTATGCAGCTAGAGAGATGGTGACACGTGTAACTGCCTATTAGTCGAACCTCTCTGGCTGCATAAGGAGCTTGATTTTTCATTCCTTTTATTCCGCTAATAGGCAGTGACACGTGTCACCATCCTGTTAGTTTGAATAAAAATATTATAAATAACATATATTGCTTACGAGGAGAGAGAAGAAATGATATAGAAAATTAAAAAAATAAATTTTTTTAACAGCCGGTGACCAAATTAGGAAGGAAACATAACGTTAATGATATTTTTGTCAAAAAAATAATCCGGTAACCAAAATAAAAAAGAAATTATAATTCAGTGACTGATGTAATTTATTCTATTATTTTTTAGTCGTGTTTTAACGTGCCTTCTTTTAGACTTTCCCCTCCCAACCACGCATTAATTTTTATTTATTTTAATTTCGAAAAGTCGAAGCAAAAATTTCAGAAAATAGTTTTTTTTTTGAAAAAGAGGCAGAAGAAACAAAAGGAAAACAGTGGTTGATCGCCAGCCCTAGAAGGTACGGACAAGGGTTTGCAGATCCTTTTTAACGCAATTTGCATTTTCTCAGGGAAGCTTCTCCCTCTTTGATTCGATTTTTCTTCGTTGAGGTACGGACGTGGAAGTTTTCTTTTTCTCAATAAATTTTTCAGTTTTAGTTTGATCTGAGTTTCATTTGGTTGAAATGTTGCTCTTCTCTTTTGTTGCCGAGAAAGGAAATGAGAAGTTTTGGAGGTCTTGTTTTACTGTTTTCTCAAAAGGTTTTGAATGATGGTGGCGGCCATAGGAGATCTAATCTTTTCTCTCGTTTTCTCGGCAACCAAATGCAGTTTAAGTTGTCGTTTTTGTTCTCGATTGTTTATTTTATTGTAATTTTCTCATGAAATGGAGAGAGTGCATAGATTATTTGAAGAATGTTCCATTATGTGTTGCAACTTATAGCAAATTTGATAGCTGTTCATGAATCATTTGCTATTCCTTATTTTTTAAAATCGGCTTTTCATTGTTTAAAGTTTTAAAATCTTGTTCCTTTTTTCTAGCGATTCCATCGCTGTTTAGCGACATTTTCGTCGTCACTGAGTTGTTTATTTATTGAGTGGCATATTTACTGCCGCTATCTGTTTAAGTAATGTAATTTTTAGAATATTAAATCTTTAGAAATTAAGAACTTTTATATATACATTATTTGCCATTTCATTTTTTTTTGGGAAAAGGTGGAACCTGTTTTTAACACATTGAATATGTAATCTTCATTATAGTCAAAATATTAAGATTTATGTGCCTATCTTTATTGTTCGTGCGTCTTTTGGAAATGTTCTGATTCTTTTATATGTGATACAGTTGGCTCATGCACCAGCTGCCTGTCTAACAAGCTTGCATTTTGCAAAAGAAGGGATTTCCAGAAAATAGTTCTTTTTTAATTTATATAATCATGGTTGCCACTGCTGCTACATCGGCATTTTTTCCAGTCACTCCTCCGGACTCTTCTGAATCAAAAAACAAGAAGCTTGGAGGTGGATCTACTAGCCTCGAAAGCATCAAGTCGAAACCATTGGCTTCTTCAGGAAATTTGCAAGTCAAGGCAAATGCCGAAGCCCATCCAAAAGTAAATAGTTCTACAGTTATGACAACTCCTGTGGAAAATTTCAAGAATGATGATGGTGTGAGCTCTCCTCCTCCTAGAACGTTCATCAACCAGTTGCCTGATTGGAGCATGCTTCTTGCTGCTATCACAACAATTTTCTTGGCTGCTGAGAAGCAGTGGATGATGCTTGATTGGAAGCCGAGGCGGCCTGACATGGTCATTGATCCATTTGGCATTGGGAAGATTGTTCAGGATGGTCTTGTTTACAGCCAGAACTTCTCGATTAGATCATATGAGATAGGTGCTGATCGAACAGCATCCATAGAGACGTTAATGAATCATTTACAGGTGAGGTATAGTTATTTTGCTAGAATGTTTGAACAACTAACATTGATAACCAAAATTTATATTTATTGTTTTTTTTAGTTTTTTATGTAGAGATATTGCATACTGAATTTGAGTTAATAACTCATTTTTGGCAGGAAACAGCTATAAATCATTGTAGAAGTGCTGGACTGCTTGGAGAAGGTTTTGGTGCAACCCCTGAGATGTGCAAGAAGAACCTAATATGGGTTGTCACACGGATGCAAGTTGTGATTGATCGCTATCCTACTTGGTAAGACTACTTTCTTGCACATGATTTGCTCTTATAGCAACAATTCATATAAGCCACTTTTGCTCTACCCATATGGTTGTTTTATAGCAGTGTGATTCTATGTTGATACAGTATGCAATACAATGCCCTTAAGCCTTTGTTTGGTATGAAGGATGAAGGGGTGCGAATGGAAAATTTGTTAATCAAATGGTTAAGATTCATAATCACTTTGCTATTTTGTAGCTTAACCATTAGATGAATAAATTTTCCATTCTCATTTCTTCCTATCGTTCATACCAAGCAGAGCCTAAGGCATGTGGCATGTGTTGTCTCTAACTAGTTTAGTTCTTGAATTTTGGCAATATATATGGAGTCTTGTGGACTGATTTGTTCAATAGGACTATATTCAATGATGTGAATATTCTGTATTACGCTAATAATTGTGTTACTTCTACCTGCCCATGTTTGTTCGCTTCAAGAAATGAAGTTGAAGACAATTGAATCCAGCCACCGACAATGTATAAGAGAAGGAAGATAAACCTGATACACTTCTTAGTTTAACGAGACTCCCTTTTTGAAATATGAAGAATGGGACCTTAGTTTGTCATTTTTGTTAATGTTAATACTTTCCCTCTACTTTGTGATTTAGGTACCTGTGCACTATCTTGCTTTAAGCAGCGGTGTTAAAAATTAACATTCACTTAATATTGGCTATAGTATTGTCACTTTACTGGTGTTACCTTAGTATTGGGGGTTGTAAAAGAAAAATGTAATCATGAAGTTGGGCTAAAATAGTTATTGTTAGCAAGGTAAGTGTCTATTCCAGCTCATTCTCTTGAGCGATTGATTTTTATTTAGCATCATTCTTTCTTATATGTCACAAAAGTTATTAGTTCTGGATGTATTAGGAGTATTTTGAAATTTATATTAATGAACTTTGAACATATTTATGTCTGTCTTGCAGGGGTGATGTTGTTCAAGTAGACACTTGGGCCAGTGCATCTGGGAAGAATGGGATGCGAAGAGATTGGCTTGTCAGCAATAGTGAAACTGGTGAAATTTTGACAAGAGCCACGAGGTGGGACATTCTTTATGACAGCACAACAACCATTGCATTTGCCACAAATTTGTTTTCCTCACAAGAAAAATATAGGAATAGCCAAAATCTGAAACCACTGAACTGTAAAATATTTCAAAATTTGTTTGGCTAGCATTTAATACATTTTCAGTAGATACATGGGTTGATCTTTTGGTTTCCCTGGACACATTGAACAACCATCCCCACACCCCATATATATTTTTGGTTTGGTTGCACATTCTTCAATGGTGTTTCATGAGTGACTAATCTGGGTCCCCTCTGTTTTGGTTATGGTGATCCGCAGTGTGTGGGTGATGATGAATAAGCTGACTAGAAGGCTATCTAAAATTCCAGAAGAGGTTCGTGGAGAAATAGAACCTTTCTTTATGAATTCTGATCCCGTTCTGGCTGAGGATAGCCAGAAACTAGTGAAACTTGATGACAGCTCAGCTGAATATGTGTGCAAAGGTTTAACTGTAAGTCTCTGCTGCCCCCATCTCTCTTCTGTATTGTTATGGCAGTCGCAGTTATAATTATCTTTCTGTTCATTTGTTGCTTTCATAATAAACTTTATTTTTCGTTTGCAGCCTAAATGGAGCGACTTGGATGTCAACCAGCATGTGAATAATGTGAAGTACATTGGCTGGATCCTTGAGGTAGACTCCCTCCGGTTACATATTAAGGATTTCTTTTGAACCTGCTTCCCTTGCATCTTCCTATCCCCGGTGATAACAATTGAGCTGGAATCATAACAATTTAGCTTTATATACCGTAACCTCTGATGCTGAGCCGGAACTTGCTTCCGCCTAAAGTTCTTAACTGACTAGACTTAACTATTTTACCTTGGCTTCTGGTTTATTTAGGAAAGAGCAGAAATTTGTGGCCGGAAAAGAAAAAAAAAACTTTACCATAGCATTCCTGAGAAGTGTTTAACGTTGCAGTTATTGATAAAAACAAATTATGCGCTGACGGCTTTGCTTGGCTAGTTCTAATTACCGATGTCCCCAATTTCGATTGAAATTTTCTTGGAATCCATAGCTAATATGAAATTGCAATTTGTTTTTCTTCAGATCTTCATGAATTAAGCCATTCATATGTTTGGTGTTTACATGGATTTTAACCGGAAGGTAATACTTGCAGAGTGCTCCATTGCCAATCTTGGAGAGTCACGAGCTTTGTGCCATGACTCTGGAGTATAGGAGGGAGTGCGGGAGGGACAGCATGCTGCACTCACTAACTGCCGTCGCCGACTCCGATGTGGAGAACACTGGAAATTTTGGTGAAATTAATTGCCAGCACTTGCTCCGACTCGAGGATGGGGCCGAGATTGTGAGAGGGAGGACCCGATGGAGGTCTAAGTATGCCAAAAGTCTTGGCAACATGGATCAAATTTCTGCTGAAAGAGAAAGCAAGCCAAGTCTCTGAATCATGGCTGGAGAGTGAAGAGGCAGTAGTAATATCATTGCTGTGTGGTATCTATGAGTATTTTTTTCGGATTTACGTATACATATATTCCTTCTGATAGGGGGTTGTAAGTAGGCTTGTCTTAGACTCGGGTTTTCCGATTAGCCTTATAGGCTTGGCTCGTATCAGCCAGGCCTTGGACAAGGATTTTGTGAAATTGGGCTCATGCCCTAACCAGCAGGCTCATACCATGAAGCTTGAAAGTTGATAGCCACGACCAGTTAGAGTCTGGCTAGTTTAGGATATATATATTTTTTCTTATTTGGTAGGATTTGTATATTTCTTTTTGGCCTTTTATAACCTAAATTTGCTCATCTTTATTTTGGTTTTCGTTCAGGTATTGAATTAAAGTTGTTAATCAACAATTTGGTCTACCTTATAATGATTGCAAAGAATATATTATAACGAGAGGCTTATTTACATTAGTGTAAAAAAAATAGTTTATTACTATCCTTTTACCGTTAGATCAGAAGTAAATATTCGGCACGGATTAAAATTGTTTTTTTTTTTATTTCAATTTACAACTTTCAACTTCCTCGATAAAATTTAGAGAACAATATCAAGGTTTATTAATTGCAATTTACTGGCAAATCGATTTCTGTCCACCAACAATATGGAGAATGGAGAAAAATTCAAAATCCATTTTTCAAGCACTCTTTATTACATTTAGGGATGTAAATGAAGAAAGGTGTTCAATGAATTGTTCCTGAACGGTTCATATAATGTTTGTTTATGTTCGTCTATTAAGTTAAATAAATGAGTATAAATAAAATTTTTATGTTCATATAATAAACGATCAAACATGAAAAAAAATATGTTCGGTTCGTCTCTGTTCACGAACAAGCTCGTTTATCTTGTTCCCATTTTCCTTTTATTTTTTTTACATTTGAAATATTGGCGAAGGTAAAGACTAAAATGAACATATGTTGAACTTTGGAGTTCAAACTGTAGAGCTTAAGGAGCTTAAGGACTAGTGGTGTAATTTCACCATTTTGGCGAATATATAAACGTTCACGTACGTTAAACAAACATGCTCGCGTACGTTAAACGAACATGTTCGCGAATGCTAAACAAACGAACATGAACACCTTCAAAAATAAATAACGAACACGAACAAGAACATAACTTTATTCGTTCAAACTCAGTTCATTTACACTCCTAATTACATTCTTTGATTTATATAGTCAATCAACTTATTTTTATTCTCACATAACAGGTTTTGAGGAGAGTTTGAAGAATTTAATTAAAAACTTTAGATTTATAGAATGAGGGGGAAATTACTCAAGGAAGATGAGAAAGCTGAAAAAAAATTCAAATAACTTTCTAAATAAAATAATGTTTTAATATTAACCTTCTTATTCATGACAATAACTTGGATTTACATTTTATTTATTTATTTTATAATATCCATTCAATGAAATGAAATATTCGTTAGAAATTTATCTTCTTTTTGGATTCTAATGAGACCGGAGAAAAATATGACTGACGAGAAAACATAAAAAAAAATGAAATATTTTCCTACATTGTAGTAATCAAATTCCAAAGAATTATTATAGGTTGAGAAAATTTAACGTTTAGTCTACTATTTATCATTCATTTTTATCATTTTGTTCAAATTTGACTTTTAAATCATAACAATTTTTTCCCTATCACTTCTGTTAAAAGTAGGAGTGTGCACAATAAATTATAATCGTTAACTGATATAACCATTACATTTTACAGGTTAATTAATTGAATCGTTAAAGTTGAACGAGTTTGGTAGGGGTGTGCAAAACAGGGTTCTGTTAACCATTAGTAAATTATTTTGGTTAACCGGTAAGTTCGGGTCACTCAATTCTCGACCCTAAACCGTAACCATTGAACCGGTTAACTATTTATTCGGTTAACCGAAATATTCATTTCGGTTAGAGTAATAATTTTTTACTTTGTTTATTAAAAATATAAATTTTGATAATATGTTTGAAAAAAGTATATATATTTTTTAAATAATTCACACATGATATTAGTATCTTTTTTAATAATAGCAAGTTAAAGACTTAAGCTTCAGAAAATGAAACTAAGATTTTAGTTTTGGGGAATGAGAAGGGAAAATAAATTTAGATTTTTTAATATAAATATTAAAATGGTAGATACTATAATAATATATATTATATAACCGGTCGGTTTGGCTACCCGGTTTTTCTCAAAACCGTAAATCGTAACTAAACCGGTTTCTTTATAAGAAACAAAAACCCGAACCGAAATTGATTTTTTTGTTCGAATTTTTGGATTTCAGACTCGGTTTCGGCTATTCGGCTTTTTTGCACACCCCTAGATTTCTGTTAAATGAACCACTAAAATAATGGTTAAATTAACCATTATTAAATTATATATATATATATTTTATTCACAAGATTGACTACATCAATCTCGAGACCCTCTTATAGTATAATATTTATCGGAGAGATAATTTCAGTATTATCAAATAAGTGAACATGTGAAAAAAATTGGAATATGTTACAGGTTAACCTGTAATCGAACTGTTATAACAATTCGCAATTAGCAATTAAAACAGATAACGTTTTTAACGGTTAAGCTACGATCTAATAACCGCTGTAACAGTTAACCGAACATTTTAACTAAATGATACGATTAACCTATCATGAACACCCCTAATTAAAAGAGATTTCCCCCTCTAATTTCAGTTTACTTATTTGAAAAAGTGAGATCAATTTAATTTACTAAAAAAATGTATCCATTTATCACTAAAATAAAATACTACAAGCTTTAACATTTAAGTAGTTAACGATAATAATGAAAATAAATAAAATTTTTAAGAACGATTTAGTAAAATGCGCTTTTTAAGAGATTTTGTATTACGTCAACCAAACATTAAATACATTCTAATCAAATTAATTAAATATAAAATATAATTTACTCAGTAATTTATTAAATAATTTTTTTAACAATGACAACTGAATTTTATTAAAAAAATATAGAAGATATCACAAATACAACGCATCCAAAAGGAAGAAAAAATGGATACTAGTCCACATAAATCTCATATAAAAATTCAAAGATACAAAGAAAAGTAAATACTTCCATAGATATTAGCATACCATCAAAATCTATAAGCATTTCCGAATCTACTTATCTCTATCCAAACGAGACACTTTTCGGGATGAAAAAGGAGTGGTGAGCGAACCAAACTATCAGGCAGATTGCTCCGCTACCTAGGTATGATTACATCAGCAAACAACTATCAATCGAGTGGAGATCTATCTTTCTATGACCACCGACAGAATCATAACCAGAAACTAGCGCCGTAAAGATCTTTGTACGAGCACCAAACGATCGCTAAGGTATGCTGAAATTATGCCAAAACGAACAAAAAAATAAAAAAAACGTGTCACAAAGACAGATTCTTATTAAAAATATAAAAAACAAAAAAATAATGAACCCCAGTGATCAACAATCAATACTAAGACTGCTTGTCGACCACCGGCTAAGAAAACAAATAAAGAAAAGTATGATACGGAGCTAGGATTGGAGCAGAGAAAAGGTTAATTTATTAAATAATCTTATATTTTAATAATCTTGTAATTAAATATAAATTTATATTTAGTAAATCAAACCAATACACAAAATGGGATAAACGAATTATTTAAGTTGAAATAAGTTTTTTTTGAACAATTTCTACCTATGGGGAGGGTAAATGAGAATTTTGCTCCTACTTAGGGGTGCTTATCGAGCAAGTCGATCGCGAGTTGAGTAATGCTTGACTCGTGCCCGTTAAAAAATATCATTGCTCGACTCGACTCATTGCTCGTTAAGCTAAATAAGATTTTGCTCGACTCGTGCTCGTTAAAAAATCTCGTTGCTCGACTCAACTCGTTGCTTGTTAAGCTCACCAAAATTTTTACCTTGTTGTTTTTAATATAGGTAAAATCTAGTGATACTATTATAACTTAATATAAACATAGAAATTTAGAAAAAAAATGTGGGGTTTGAAGAGATAAATAAACGAACATGTCATACCGAGTTAGAGATGAAGTTAATATTCGAGTGTGAGAATCTTTTTATTTCCTTAACAATCTTCGATAGACAACAAATGAGAGAATGCCTTAGGAAGGTTTTAACTTTCAATCATATATTTTTTATTTGGGAAGTGAAAATTGAAGACTTTCCCTTTTTTTACTTTATACATAAAATAATAATAAAATAAAAAGGAAAGACTTTAATAAAAAAGACCCATTATTATAATTTAATTTCTTATAATACAAATTAACTTTTTTAATTCTAGAGAAATACAAAACGCTTTGGAAATTTGAAATCAAAATTTTTTAAGGTAACCACCAAAAAATCAAAAAAGACTATAAAAAAATAACGAGCTGCTCACGAACTTATCGAGTCGAGCTGAGCCTTGCTCGACTTGACTCGCTAAGATCTCGAGTCAAGCTCGATTTTGAGTCGAGCATTAACCGAGTTTTGACGAGTCGAACTCAAGTTGTTTACGAGCTGCCCAACTCATTAAGCATCCCTACTCCTACTAGGTCTTGAACCCACAACCTAAGGAAAGAGGAGGGTGTCAATTGAGAGCTTTAACCACCTACTATAGAGATTGTTTGTTTTGAAAAAAATAACTATTTTAATTGATAAATTGTTGTCACTATACATGCATGTAATTTCAATAGGTGCATGCATGTTCACTTATGGGAAGATTTTACATATTCTCTTAAGCTTTAATATGGTTTATACTTGTTGAATTTTTTTATATAGTAGATGCCTATTTTATAATTCATGTTTAGGTTCATGGTTTTTTCTTCCGACAATGTTATTTTTGAGGTTCAAACTAAAGTTCTATTCTTAAGAGAGAAATGTGCATTACTATAACACTCAACATTTTTTGGTAAATACTTGTTAAATTTGATATCAGTTTAAATTAATCTTATATTTTATTATATTGATAGATAGTTGTAACACCCAAAAATCGGTCTAGCCGGAATTAGGTTCCGGTGATATGAAAATCTATATCGAAAAGGTCCAAATATTATATCAACCCTAATTGTGAAATCAATTATACTGTATTGGACTCTAATTGAGTCAATTTAAAGACGTTGGACCTAATTGAATTCTTTAGAAACAATTTAGTGGCATTACCGATTCATGAGTTTGATGTTATACTGGGTATGGATTGGCTTAATGAATATCAAGATTGGGTTGACTGTTGCAAGAAAAAGCTTTACCTCTGGGGTCTGGGAAAAGACCTGGCAACTAGCTCGGCATATCCTTCATGCATTGCCCTGGCAACTAGCTCGGCATATCCTTCATGCATTGCCCTGGCAACTAGCTCGGCATATCCTTCATGCATTGCCCTGGCAACTAGCTCGGCATATCCTTCATGCATTGCCCTGGCAACTAGCTCGGCATATCCTTCATGCATTGCCCTGGCAACTAGCTCGGCATATCCTTCATGCATTGCCCTGGCAACTAGCTCGGCATATCCTTCATGCATTGCCCTGGCAACTAGCTCGGCATATCCTTCATGCATTGCCCTGGCAACTAGCTCGGCATATCCTTCATGCATTGCCCTGGCAACTAGCTCGGCATATCCTTCATGCATTGCCCTGGCAACTAGCTCGGCATATCCTTCATGCATTGCCCTGGCAACTAGCTCGGCATATCCTTCATGCATTGCCCTGGCAACTAGCTCGGCATATCCTTCATGCATTGCCCTGGCAACTAGCTCGGCATATCCTTCATGCATTGCCCTGGCAACTAGCTCGGCATATCCTTCATGCATTGCCCTGGCAACTAGCTCGGCATATCCTTCATGCATTGCCCTGGCAACTAGCTCGGCATATCCTTCATGCATTGCCCTGGCAACTAGCTCGGCATATCCTTCATGCATTGCCCTGGCAACTAGCTCGGCATATCCTTCATGCATTGCCCTGGCAACTAGCTCGGCATATCCTTCATGCATTGCCCTGGCAACTAGCTCGGCATATCCTTCATGCATTGCCCTGGCAACTAGCTCGGCATATCCTTCATGCATTGCCCTGGCAACTAGCTCGGCATATCCTTCATGCATTGCCCTGGCAACTAGCTCGGCATATCCTTCATGCATTGCCCTGGCAACTAGCTCGGCATATCCTTCATGCATTGCCCTGGCAACTAGCTCGGCATATCCTTCATGCATTGCCCTGGCAACTAGCTCGGCATATCCTTCATGCATTGCCCTGGCAACTAGCTCGGCATATCCTTCATGCATTGCCCTGGCAACTAGCTCGGCATATCCTTCATGCATTGCCCTGGCAACTAGCTCGGCATATCCTTCATGCATTGCCCTGGCAACTAGCTCGGCATATCCTTCATGCATTGCCCTGGCAACTAGCTCGGCATATCCTTCATGCATTGCCCTGGCAACTAGCTCGGCATATCCTTCATGCATTGCCCTGGCAACTAGCTCGGCATATCCTTCATGCATTGCCCTGGCAACTAGCTCGGCATATCCTTCATGCATTGCCCTGGCAACTAGCTCGGCATATCCTTCATGCATTGCCCTGGCAACTAGCTCGGCATATCCTTCATGCATTGCCCTGGCAACTAGCTCGGCATATCCTTCATGCATTGCCCTGGCAACTAGCTCGGCATATCCTTCATGCATTGCCCTGGCAACTAGCTCGGCATATCCTTCATGCATTGCCCTGGCAACTAGCTCGGCATATCCTTCATGCATTGCCCTGGCAACTAGCTCGGCATATCCTTCATGCATTGCCCTGGCAACTAGCTCGGCATATCCTTCATGCATTGCCCTGGCAACTAGCTCGGCATATCCTTCATGCATTGCCCTGGCAACTAGCTCGGCATATCCTTCATGCATTGCCCTGGCAACTAGCTCGGCATATCCTTCATGCATTGCCCTGGCAACTAGCTCGGCATATCCTTCATGCATTGCCCTGGCAACTAGCTCGGCATATCCTTCATGCATTGCCCTGGCAACTAGCTCGGCATATCCTTCATGCATTGCCCTGGCAACTAGCTCGGCATATCCTTCATGCATTGCCCTGGCAACTAGCTCGGCATATCCTTCATGCATTGCCCTGGCAACTAGCTCGGCATATCCTTCATGCATTGCCCTGGCAACTAGCTCGGCATATCCTTCATGCATTGCCCTGGCAACTAGCTCGGCATATCCTTCATGCATTGCCCTGGCAACTAGCTCGGCATATCCTTCATGCATTGCCCTGGCAACTAGCTCGGCATATCCTTCATGCATTGCCCTGGCAACTAGCTCGGCATATCCTTCATGCATTGCCCTGGCAACTAGCTCGGCATATCCTTCATGCATTGCCCTGGCAACTAGCTCGGCATATCCTTCATGCATTGCCCTGGCAACTAGCTCGGCATATCCTTCATGCATTGCCCTGGCAACTAGCTCGGCATATCCTTCATGCATTGCCCTGGCAACTAGCTCGGCATATCCTTCATGCATTGCCCTGGCAACTAGCTCGGCATATCCTTCATGCATTGCCCTGGCAACTAGCTCGGCATATCCTTCATGCATTGCCCTGGCAACTAGCTCGGCATATCCTTCATGCATTGCCCTGGCAACTAGCTCGGCATATCCTTCATGCATTGCCCTGGCAACTAGCTCGGCATATCCTTCATGCATTGCCCTGGCAACTAGCTCGGCATATCCTTCATGCATTGCCCTGGCAACTAGCTCGGCATATCCTTCATGCATTGCCCTGGCAACTAGCTCGGCATATCCTTCATGCATTGCCCTGGCAACTAGCTCGGCATATCCTTCATGCATTGCCCTGGCAACTAGCTCGGCATATCCTTCATGCATTGCCCTGGCAACTAGCTCGGCATATCCTTCATGCATTGCCCTGGCAACTAGCTCGGCATATCCTTCATGCATTGCCCTGGCAACTAGCTCGGCATATCCTTCATGCATTGCCCTGGCAACTAGCTCGGCATATCCTTCATGCATTGCCCTGGCAACTAGCTCGGCATATCCTTCATGCATTGCCCTGGCAACTAGCTCGGCATATCCTTCATGCATTGCCCTGGCAACTAGCTCGGCATATCCTTCATGCATTGCCCTGGCAACTAGCTCGGCATATCCTTCATGCATTGCCCTGGCAACTAGCTCGGCATATCCTTCATGCATTGCCCTGGCAACTAGCTCGGCATATCCTTCATGCATTGCCCTGGCAACTAGCTCGGCATATCCTTCATGCATTGCCCTGGCAACTAGCTCGGCATATCCTTCATGCATTGCCCTGGCAACTAGCTCGGCATATCCTTCATGCATTGCCCTGGCAACTAGCTCGGCATATCCTTCATGCATTGCCCTGGCAACTAGCTCGGCATATCCTTCATGCATTGCCCTGGCAACTAGCTCGGCATATCCTTCATGCATTGCCCTGGCAACTAGCTCGGCATATCCTTCATGCATTGCCCTGGCAACTAGCTCGGCATATCCTTCATGCATTGCCCTGGCAACTAGCTCGGCATATCCTTCATGCATTGCCCTGGCAACTAGCTCGGCATATCCTTCATGCATTGCCCTGGCAACTAGCTCGGCATATCCTTCATGCATTGCCCTGGCAACTAGCTCGGCATATCCTTCATGCATTGCCCTGGCAACTAGCTCGGCATATCCTTCATGCATTGCCCTGGCAACTAGCTCGGCATATCCTTCATGCATTGCCCTGGCAACTAGCTCGGCATATCCTTCATGCATTGCCCTGGCAACTAGCTCGGCATATCCTTCATGCATTGCCCTGGCAACTAGCTCGGCATATCCTTCATGCATTGCCCTGGCAACTAGCTCGGCATATCCTTCATGCATTGCCCTGGCAACTAGCTCGGCATATCCTTCATGCATTGCCCTGGCAACTAGCTCGGCATATCCTTCATGCATTGCCCTGGCAACTAGCTCGGCATATCCTTCATGCATTGCCCTGGCAACTAGCTCGGCATATCCTTCATGCATTGCCCTGGCAACTAGCTCGGCATATCCTTCATGCATTGCCCTGGCAACTAGCTCGGCATATCCTTCATGCATTGCCCTGGCAACTAGCTCGGCATATCCTTCATGCATTGCCCTGGCAACTAGCTCGGCATATCCTTCATGCATTGCCCTGGCAACTAGCTCGGCATATCCTTCATGCATTGCCCTGGCAACTAGCTCGGCATATCCTTCATGCATTGCCCTGGCAACTAGCTCGGCATATCCTTCATGCATTGCCCTGGCAACTAGCTCGGCATATCCTTCATGCATTGCCCTGGCAACTAGCTCGGCATATCCTTCATGCATTGCCCTGGCAACTAGCTCGGCATATCCTTCATGCATTGCCCTGGCAACTAGCTCGGCATATCCTTCATGCATTGCCCTGGCAACTAGCTCGGCATATCCTTCATGCATTGCCCTGGCAACTAGCTCGGCATATCCTTCATGCATTGCCCTGGCAACTAGCTCGGCATATCCTTCATGCATTGCCCTGGCAACTAGCTCGGCATATCCTTCATGCATTGCCCTGGCAACTAGCTCGGCATATCCTTCATGCATTGCCCTGGCAACTAGCTCGGCATATCCTTCATGCATTGCCCTGGCAACTAGCTCGGCATATCCTTCATGCATTGCCCTGGCAACTAGCTCGGCATATCCTTCATGCATTGCCCTGGCAACTAGCTCGGCATATCCTTCATGCATTGCCCTGGCAACTAGCTCGGCATATCCTTCATGCATTGCCCTGGCAACTAGCTCGGCATATCCTTCATGCATTGCCCTGGCAACTAGCTCGGCATATCCTTCATGCATTGCCCTGGCAACTAGCTCGGCATATCCTTCATGCATTGCCCTGGCAACTAGCTCGGCATATCCTTCATGCATTGCCCTGGCAACTAGCTCGGCATATCCTTCATGCATTGCCCTGGCAACTAGCTCGGCATATCCTTCATGCATTGCCCTGGCAACTAGCTCGGCATATCCTTCATGCATTGCCCTGGCAACTAGCTCGGCATATCCTTCATGCATTGCCCTGGCAACTAGCTCGGCATATCCTTCATGCATTGCCCTGGCAACTAGCTCGGCATATCCTTCATGCATTGCCCTGGCAACTAGCTCGGCATATCCTTCATGCATTGCCCTGGCAACTAGCTCGGCATATCCTTCATGCATTGCCCTGGCAACTAGCTCGGCATATCCTTCATGCATTGCCCTGGCAACTAGCTCGGCATATCCTTCATGCATTGCCCTGGCAACTAGCTCGGCATATCCTTCATGCATTGCCCTGGCAACTAGCTCGGCATATCCTTCATGCATTGCCCTGGCAACTAGCTCGGCATATCCTTCATGCATTGCCCTGGCAACTAGCTCGGCATATCCTTCATGCATTGCCCTGGCAACTAGCTCGGCATATCCTTCATGCATTGCCCTGGCAACTAGCTCGGCATATCCTTCATGCATTGCCCTGGCAACTAGCTCGGCATATCCTTCATGCATTGCCCTGGCAACTAGCTCGGCATATCCTTCATGCATTGCCCTGGCAACTAGCTCGGCATATCCTTCATGCATTGCCCTGGCAACTAGCTCGGCATATCCTTCATGCATTGCCCTGGCAACTAGCTCGGCATATCCTTCATGCATTGCCCTGGCAACTAGCTCGGCATATCCTTCATGCATTGCCCTGGCAACTAGCTCGGCATATCCTTCATGCATTGCCCTGGCAACTAGCTCGGCATATCCTTCAGGCTTTTTATTTTTTGGAAAACTTAGGAGTTACTCGGAATCAAACTATAATGCTTGTGAGTGTGTGCGGAGTTGTGTGCAAGTTGATTTTTTTGGATTCTATGCAAACAATAGGTTTTCAAATTACTTCATTGGGTTCTTTTTAACATGTTTTAACTAGAGCCAATTTTTGGCACCTCTAGTGTTTTGTTTTTAGTTTTCTTAAGTTAATTTAATCGACTAGAGCCGGTTTGGGCACCTCTAGTTAAAAAAAATTTAACACATCCTAGAGCCAGTTTGGGCACCTCTAGTGATCCCTCTAGCATTCATCAATTTTATTCTAATCCCCAATTTGTTAATTATCAACCTAAGTTTACTAGAATTCCTTAAATCAATCAAACCACAATGAGTGTTTCATCAAATTTAGCATCATAGTAAAATTCTAAGTTTTTCCATGGTTATCCTAGAATAAAAAATTCTATCAATTAAGTGCATTGGCAAAGTCATCATCGAATATTCATCAAATCTAAGCAATTCTTGTTCCAATTAAAAAGGCATGGCAAAGCAATTTATGTATCCTAAATGTAATACTTAAGATGAATGTAACTAAACATGGTAACTACTAATAACAATCCCCCAAACTCGGTGAGGCATTGTCCTCAATGCATGCATAAAAATAAAAAAAAAAAAAAAATAAAAATAAAAATAAAAATGCATACGAGGACTTACTCAGGAGTTCATCATAAATAGATGATTAGTTTCCTTTTAGTCGGTGTCTTGATTCTCTTGCTTGAGCAGCGATGGTTGTTTTCTTGTTGCGGGGGATGTCTTTAGCTTTGGTTGCCGTGGCATCTTGAGGGTTGGTTGCGTGGCATCAGCTTGTCTCTGAGGCACGATGTAGGTTGCCCCTTGACATCTTCTTCATTGGTTGCTTCTTGGGGCAAGGATCTTGTGATAAATTTCCTTAGCATAGTAGTTGTGAGTCTTGTTGTGAAAAAAAAAACAAAAAAACACGAAAACTAAAGATAATGAAGAAAAAAATAAAATATCTCTAAAAAAATAAAAAAATAAAAATAAAAAAAAAAAAAAAAAAAAATTGAAAAGAGAGCATGCATGCTCATGCATCTCTAAGTTGACCACTTCTTTATTCGTTCCACATGGGCACCATTGTAGTGCTTCAATCTTTGTCCATTAACTTTGAATTCATGGTTGTCGAGAGATGGACTTGATTATCACAGCACCATGGGAGAATGGTTTGACGACTTGAATGGTCCCGACCATCTTGATTTCAGCTTTCGGGAAAAGTTTTAGCGAGAATGAATAGGAGAACTAGTTGCCACTGGCGTGAATTGCCGTGGCAATAGTTTCTTGTCATGCCATCGTTTTGTTTTCTCCTTGTAGATTCGTGCATTGTTATAAGCGAGTGCACGAAATTCTTCTATCTCATTGAGATCCATCAAACGCTTTTTTCCGGCACTTTTCCCAATCCATATTCACGGTCTTGATTGCCCGATATGCCTTGTGCTCGATTTCCACGGTAGATGACATGTTTTACCATAGACAAGTCGGAAGGGGACATACCTAAGGGTGTTTTGAATGCGGTCGCGATATGCCCAAAGTCGTCATCTAGTCTTAATGACCAATCCTTCCTTGAGGATTTACAACTTTCTCAGTATTCCCTTCAACTCCGGTTGGAAATTTACGCTTGCCCGTTGGTTTTGTGGGTGATATGCCGTGGCGATCTTGTGTGATATGCGAGCGTTGCAACATCTTGGCAATTAGTCTGTTGTCAAAATGCTTGCCTTAAATCGCGATAATTGCTCTCGGCATCCCAAACCGTGTAAATATGTTTTTCTGCAGGAATCGTTGCAGTCTTGGAATCGTTGTTGGGAACTGCAGCTGCCTCTACCCATTTAGACACATAGTCGATGGCAAGTAAGATGTAGAGGTTGCGAATGAAGATGGGAAAGGTCCCATAAAATCGATCCCCATACATCGAACAATTCCACCTCGATGATGTTACGGGTGGCATCTCATGTCGTCTAGAGATATTGCCCGTCCTCAGCAGCGATCACATTGCTTGTAAAAGTCTTGGGCATCTTTGTACAATGTTAGCCAATACAAACCGGATTGCAAAACTTTGGCGTGATGCGAGTTCCTCAAAAATGTCCTCCATAGGGTGAAGAATGGCATTGCGGGTACATTCTGTTGCTCTTCTTGAGGACACATCGGCGTATAACTGATCTGCACATTGTTTAAACAAAAAAGAGGCTCGTCCCAAAAGTAATGCTTAGCATCATGGCGGAACCGCTTCTTCCCTTGGTGAGTAATGCCATAAGGTAAAATACCACAAACAAGGAAATTAACTAAATCCAGCGTACGGTATTGCGAGGCATGTCTTTGCCGTGGTGATTGCTCCCAAAATTGCCCGGCGTGCGCGTCAAAGGCTGCTGCGGCGTCGAGCGTCGAGTTGCTTGCCCGGCGTGTGCATCCATGGTTGCCATAGGCGTCATCGGTTGCCGAGGCGTCAAGGGTTGCATGGTTGCGAGGCAACTAAAATTTGTTCATCAGGGAATGCATCACATATCTCTAGATCCGCGTCCTCCTCCTATTGCGTTCCAAGCGTGATAAGTGATCGGCCACTTGATTTTACTGTTCCTTTCACATCCTTAATTTCAATATCAAATTCTTGTAAAAGTAATATCCAACGAATCAAAGCGAGGTTTAGCATCCTTTTTAGCAAATAAGTATTTGATTGCGAATGGTCCGTATGAACAATTACCTTTGTACCAATTAAATAGGATCGGAACTTGTCAAATCACGAAAACTACACTAGTAACTCTTTCTCCGTTGTTGTGTAATTCACTTGAGCACCATTAAGAGTTTTACTAGCGTAGTATATCACATGGAAGGTCTTACACATGCGTTGGCCTAGGACTGCTCTCCTACCGCGAAATCACTTGCATCACACATGAGCTCAAAAGGTAGCGTCAATCGGTGGAGCGACAATGGGTGCGAGGCAAGCTTTTTCTTTAGGGTTTTGAATGCTTGGGTGCAAGAATCATCAAAATCGAAGACTTTATCTGTTCAAGCAAATTACACAAGGGTTTAGTGATTTTAGAAAAATTATGAATGAACCTCTGTAAAAACACTGCATGTCAAGAAAACTTGAATTCCTTTAACCGAACTTGGTGGGGTAATCTCTCGATCCGTCCACCTTGGCTTTGTCTACTTCAATTCCCTTGGATGAAATCTTGTGGCGAGCACTATTCCTTCATCTACCATAAAATGGCATTTCTCCCAATTGAGGACTAAATCCGTTTCTTCACATCTTGCCAACACCCTCTCTAAATTGCGAGACAGCCGTCGAAGTCATTACCAAAAACAAAAAAATCATCCATGAAGATCTCAAGAAGTCTTGACCATGTATGAAAAAAGTGCCATCATGCATCTTTGGAAGGTTGCGGGCGTTACACAATCCGAGCGGCATCCTTGGAAGGCATAAGTACCGTATGGGCATGTGAAGGTTGTCTTTTCTTGATCTTACGGTGCTATAACAATCTGATTGTAACACGAATAACCATCAAAGAAAACAATAAAAGGTTTACACACAAGGCGGTCAAGCATTTGATCAATAAAGGGTAATGGGAAGTGATCTTTCCTAGTGGCTTTGTTTAGCTTTTCGATAATCCATACAAACCCTCAAACGGTCCACGATCTGGTTGGGATAAGTTCATTATTTTCATTGCTTACCACTGTTATACCTCCCTTTTTTAAATTACACATTGTACGGACTTACCCATACTATCGGAGATAGGGTATATAATGCGGCGTCAAGCCACTTGATGATTTCTTTCATTACAACCCCTTTCATGGCATGATTCAGTCTCCTCTGGGCCTCAATTGAAGGTTTGTGATCATCTTCCAACAAGATCTTGTGCATGCACACACCGGGCTAATTCCCTTCAAGTCGGCAATTGTCCACCCTATTGCCTTTTTGTGTAGCTTCAACATCTTGATCAGCTTCTTTTCTCTCGGGCTGTAACTTAGAAGAAATAATTACAGGCAATGTATTATCGGTTCCTAAGTATACATATTTTAGTTGCTCTGGCAATTGTTTCAACTCAAGAATTGGTGGTTGTTCAATAGAGGTTTTTTTGAGTTTACCTTCCTTACAGGTAATCCGGTGGTTCAAAGTATGTACACAGTCGATTGACTAGCCAATTTGCCTCTTCTTGTTGTTCCTCATCGACCGGTTCTTCATACTCCTCATGTTCCTCTTGATCGGCAATGTAGTTGCCGAGGCAACTAAATTCCTCATCAGTTAAACTCTGCCGTGGCATGAAGTAGTTGGCATTCTTACGGATCATCGGCATGCCTTAGTGTTTGGAACACATTTAGTTTAACTTGCTGGTCATTCACCCTCATTGTGAGTTCTCCTTTTCAACATCAATCAAGGTTCTCCCTGTTTGCTAGGAATGGTCTCCCAGAATGATGGGTGCATGCTCATCTATTCACAATCAAAACAATAAAGTCAGTGGGAAAAATAAATTTATCAACTTTTACAGTATGTCCTCGATTTTTTCCCTCTGGATGCACATAGGATCTGTCGGCTATTTGCAGCATAAGCTGTTGTAGGTCTTGCCTTCCCGATTCTAGTTTTTGGAAAACCGATTTAGGCATCAAGTTTATGCTAGCCCCAAGGTCGCATAATGCTTTCCCGACATAGTGATTTCCAATGGAGCAGGTATTGTGAAACTTCCGGGATCCTTCAACTTGGGTGGCATCTGATTGTGCAACATTGCCATGCATCCCTCTGTTGCGGCAAGCTGTTTCAAACTCTCTAGCCTTGTTCTCTTGGACACAATGTCTTTAGAAACTTGGCATAGTTTGGCATTTGTTCAATTGCTTCCACCAATGGCAAGTTGATGTGGACTTGCTTTAGGATATCAAAAACTTCTTGAATTGGTATTCTTGCTTTTGTCGCTTCAACCTTTGTGGGAATGGTGGTGGAAGTCGGATATCTTGATCCTTTCATTGGTTTGAAACCTGATTGGCGGCATTGCGGGACATCTGGAGTTGCCGAGCATTATCAACTGGGGTTGCGAGGCATGCTTATCATAAGTTGCGAGGCATCTTTATCGTCGATTCTTAGGCATGCTTATTGCGGTTTGCGCGGCAATTCTGGTTCAACATCGAGGCTTTGCCGCTAGGTTCATCTTGATCTTTTTGTGGAGTTTTGTTTGATGGCGGGTTTGAACCTCTCTAAGTTGTTGGCCACTTCTAGTGGTGATTGCCTTACATTGCTCATGGCGGTTCCTCTTGCGACTTGATATCGCTAGGTAAACCTCCTTGTGGTCTAGTATTGATTTTGAGCAAATTGTCGACTTGATTTTCCAATGATTTGATTGCCGCCTCTTGGTTTTGCAATCTCATCTCGATCTGTTAATAAAAACATCAGTTCTTTTTTTATGAAATTACTATTCTCAGCCATATAAGATTCATTTTCATCATAAAAGCATTTAGAAAATTTTCAAAGAACTAAACTTGCATAACGGGGTTGCCTTGGCAACTAATCGATGGTTGCCTGGGCAACTAGTTGGGCAACTACTTGGGCGTCGGGCAGCAACCTTCAAGGTTCGGCGAGCGTTCTTCAATGGTTTCTTCTTATTCCTAAGTCGAAACTCTAGCTACTTGTGCATGCCTTGATAATACATCCCTGCGTGAATCAAGGGTGAACAACAACCAATCTTGTGCTCCTCTTAGCCGTTGAAATCCTTAACTTATTCCTAAGTCGGATTAATCTTCACCATCATTAGATTGAATAAAGATCATATTCATTCGTTTCTTGAATCTAACTCTCCCGATATTAGATAAATAGATGAAATCACGAGATCCTCTCCCAATTCACTCGCAAACAAGAATAAGAACCAAGAATGAATAAACCTTGAAATAGAAAAGTGCAAACTCTTATTACCTAAACAAAAACCAATAGTTTCTCACAACCACAAAACACAATAACCATAGACAAATAGATTTAGTTCATGGCTAGGTTCCAAAGAAACACAAGATAAATAACCCCTAGCATGAACCCAATCGAACAAGGAAGAAAAGATGAAGCTTGTCGAAAATCCCTTGCCCTAGATGCTTGTCGAAAATTCCCCTTGCTTTCTCCCTTGGACTTGTCGAAATTTCCCCTATTGCTCTCTCTCTGGATGGTCGAAATCTCCTTGCTATTTATAGGGCTAGGCCAAAGTCCTTCTTTGAGGAGAAGTTTGAGTTGGAATTAAATTATCTTTAAAGAATATATTTCTTTATTATAATTGTATTCCTACTAGAACTTCTCCTATCTTCTTGGAATTTAATTCTTCTTTAATCTCTGCATGGAAATCAAATTCCTTTGGGTTTGGGCTTTGATCCACGTCATCTTGGGCTTGTATAGTCATTAATTTCGACATCCCTATTGCATTTTCTCTTTGTCGACAATTGCCATGGCAACTGGCTCGGCGTCTCCTTCATGCATTGCCCTGGCAACTAGCTCGGCATATCCTTCATGCATTGCCCTGGCAACTAGCTCGGCATTGCTTTGGCAAGTGATCCTACACATACACACACAAAGCACACCAAAGCAGCATCTTTTCCACAAAAACTACCAAGTTATGTAACAAGCTCAACGATGGAAGGAAACATAGATTAATGCATGAATGGCTAACTATGCAACTAATATGAGCCTAAGTCTAACAATAATATGAGTAAAAAGGGTAAGAAAAATAGTACTTTTGAACACTTATCACACCCCCAAACTCGAACTATTGCTTGTCCTCAAGCAATGCAAACTCATAATTACCTGCCAAGACTTCAATTTTCACAAACTTAGCTTTGAACTTGATTTCAATTCTCTGAACCGGGGCACAAAGTATGATTGGCTTTTATTTTTCGAAAAACTGAGGAGTTACTCGGAATCAAACTATAATGCTTGTGAGTGTGTGCGGAGTTGTGTGTAAGTTGATTTTTCGGATCCTATGCAAACAATAGGTTTTCAAATTACTTTATTGGGTTCTTTTTAACATGTTTTAACTAGAGCCAGTTTTGGGCACCTCTAGTGTTTTGTTTTTAGTTTTATTAAGTTAATTTAATCGACTAGAGCCGGTTTCGGGCACCTCTAGTTAATTTTTTTAACACATCCTAGAGCCAGTTTCGGGCACCTCTAGTGATCAATTTTTTTAGCACATGCTAGAGCCAATTTCGGGCACCTCTAGCATTCATCCAGTTTTTATTCTAATCCCCCAATTTGTTAATTATCAACCTAAGTTCACTAGAATTCCTTAAATCAATCAAACCACAACAGTGTTTCATCAAAATTAGCATCATAGTAAAATTCTATGTCTTTCCATGGTTATCCTAGAATAAAAATTCTATCAATTAAGTGCATTGGCAAAGTCATCATCGAATATTCATCAAATCTAAGCAATTCTTGTTCCAATTAAAGGCATGGCAAGCAATTTATGTATCCTAAATGTAATACTTAAGATGAATGTAACTAAACAAGATAACTACTAATAACAATCCCCCCCAAAACTCGAGTGAGGCATTGTCCTCAATGCATGCATAAAATAACGAGAAAAATAAAAATAAAAAATAAAAAATAAAAATGCATACGAGGACTTACTCCGAGTGTTCGTCATCGTAGATGATTAGTTTCCTTTTGGTCGGTGTCTTGATTCTCTTGCTTGAACGCAATGGTTGTTTTCTTGTTGCCGGGATGTCTTTAGCTTTGGTTGCCGTGGCATCTTCAGGGTTGGTTGCCGTGGCATCAGCTTGTGTAGGCACGATGTAGGTTGCCGCGACATCTTCTTCATTGGTTGCCGGGGCAAGGATCTTGGCAGTAAATTTCCTTAGCATAGTAGTTGTGAGTCTTGTTGTGAAAAAGAAAACAAAGAAAACCTGAAAACTAAAGATAATGAAGAAAAATAAAATATCTCCTAAAAATGAAAATGAAAATAAAAAGAAAAAGAAAATATTGAAAGGAGAGCATGTTTATGCATCTCCTAAGTTGACCACTTCTTTGTTACGTTCCACATGGGCACCATTGTAGTGCTTCAATCTTTGTCCATTAACTTTGAATTCATGGTTGTCAGAGATGGACTTGATTATCACGGCACCATGGGAGAATGGTTTGACGACTTCGAATGGTCCCGACCATCTTGATTTCAGCTTTCCCGGGAAAAGTTTTAGCCGAGAATTGAATAGGAGAACTAGTTGCCATGGCGTGAATTGCCGTGGCAATAGTTTCTTGTCGTGCCATCGTTTTGTTTTCTCCTTGTAGATTCGTGCATTGTTATAGGCGAGTGCACGGAATTCTTCTATCTCATTGAGGTCCATCAAACGCTTTTGTCCTGCACTTTCCCAATCCATATTCACGGTCTTGATTGCCCAATATGCCTTGTGCTCGATTTCCACCGGTAGATGACATGTTTTGCCATAGACAAGTCGGAAGGGGGACATACCTAAGGGTGTTTTGAATGCAGTGCGATATGCCCAAAGTGCGTCATCTAGTCTTAATGACCAATCCTTCCTTGAGGGATTTACAACTTTCTCGAGTATTCCCTTCAACTCCCGGTTGGAAATTTCTGCTTGCCCGTTGGTTTGTGGGTGATATGCCGTGGCGATCTTGTGTGGTATGCCGAAGCGTTGCAACATCTTGGCAATTAGTCTGTTGTCAAAATGCTTGCCTCCGTCGCTAATAATTGCTCTCGGCATCCCAAACCGTGTAAATATGTTCTCCTGCAGGAATCGTTGCACGGTCTTGGAATCGTTGTTGGGAACTGCAACTGCCTCTACCCATTTAGACACATAGTCAACGGCAAGTAAGATGTAGAGGTTGCCGAATGAAGATGGGAAAGGTCCCATAAAGTCGATCCTCCATACATCGAACAGTTCCACCTCGATGATGTTCTGGAGTGGCATCTCATGTCGTCTAGAGATATTGCCCGTCCTCTGGCAACGATCACATTGCTTGTAAAAGTCTTGGGCATCTTTGTACAATGTTGGCCAATACAACCCGGATTGCAAAACTTTGGCCGCGGTACGATATCCTCCAAAATGTCCTCCATAGGGTGAAGAATGGCATTGCCGGAGTACATTCTGTTGCTCTTCTTCAGGGACACATCGGCGTATAACCTGATCTGCACATTGTTTAAACAAAAGAGGCTTGTCCCAAAAGTAATGCTTAGCATCATGGCAGAACCGCTTCTTCCCTTGGTGAGTAATGCCATAAGGAAAAATACCACAAACAAGGAAAAATACCAGGGTATTGCCGAGGCATGTGCTGTCGTGGCGACTGCTCCCAAAATTGCCGAGGCTTGCGCGTCAAAGGCTGCTGCGGCATCGAGAGTTGCCGAGGCGTGTGCATCCATGGTTGCCGAGGCGTCGTGGGTTGCCGAGGCGTCGAGGGTTGCCAAGGCAACTAAAATTTGTTCATTCGGGAATGCATCACATATCTCTAGATCCGCGTCCTCCTCCCTATTGCGTTCCAAACGTGATAAGTGATCGGCCACTTGATTTTCTGTTCCTTTCACGTCCTTAATTTCAATATCAAATTCTTGTAAAAGTAATATCCAACGAATCAAACGAGGTTTAGCATCCTTTTTAGCAAATAAGTATTTGATTGTCGAATGGTCCGTATGAACAATTACCTTTGTACCAATTAAAAAGGATCGGAACTTGTCAAATGCGAAAACTACAGCTAGTAACTCTTTCTCCGTTGTTGTGTAATTCACTTGAGCACCATTAAGAGTTTTACTAGCGTAGTATATCACATGGAAGGTCTTACCTGTGCGTTGGCCTAGGACTGCTCCTACCGCGAAATCACTTGCATCACACATGAGCTCAAAAGGTAGTGTCCAATCTGGTGGAACGACAATGGGTGCCGAGGTAAGCTTTTTCTTTAGGGTTTCGAATGCTTGAGTGCAAGAATCATCAAAATCGAAGACTTTATCCTGTTCAAGCAGATTACACAAGGGTTTAGTGATTTTAGAAAAATTATGAATGAACCTCTTGTAAAAACCTGCATGTCCGAGAAAACTTCGAATCCCTTTAACCGAATTTGGTGGGGGTAATCTCTCGATCACGTCCATCTTGGCTTTGTCTACTTCAATTCCCTTGGATGAAATCTTGTGGCTGAGCACTATTCCTTTATCTACCATAAAGTGGCATTTCTCCCAATTGAGGACTAAATCCGTTTCTTCGCATCTTGCCAACACCCTCTCTAAATTGCCGAGGCAGCCGTCGAAGTCATTACCAAAAACCGAAAATCATCCATGAAGATCTCAAGGAAGTCTTCGACCATGTCTGAAAAGAGTGCCATCATGCATCTTTGGAAGGTTGCCGGGGCGTTACATAATCCGAACGACATCCTTCAGAAGGCATAAGTACCGTATGGGCATGTGAAGGTTGTCTTTTCTTGATCTTCTGGTGCTATGGCAATCTGATTGTAACCTGAATAACCATCAAGAAAATAATAAAAGGGTTTACCTGCAAGACGGTCAAGCATTTGATCAATAAAGGGTAATGGGAAGTGATCTTTCCTAGTGGCTTTGTTTAGCTTTCGATAGTCCATACAAACCCTCCAACCGGTCACAGTCCTGGTTGGGATAAGTTCATTATTTTCATTGCTTACCACTGTTATACCTCCCCTTTTCGGTACACATTGTACCAGACTTACCCACGTACTATCAGAGATAGGGTATATAATGCCGGCGTCAAGCCACTTGATGATTTCTTTCATTACAACCCCTTTCATGGCATGATTCAGTCTCCTCTGGGCCTCAATTGAAGGTTTGTGATCATCTTCCAACAAGATCTTGTGCATGCACACCGCCAGGCTAATTCCCTTCAAGTAGGCAATTGTCTACCCTATTGCCTTTTTGTGTAGCTTCAACATCTTGATCAGCTTCTTTTCCTGCTCAGGCTGTAACTTAGAAGAAATAATTACAGGCAATGTATTATCGGTCCCTAAGTATACATATTTTAGTTGCTCTGGCAATTGTTTCAACTCAAGAATTGGTGGTTGTTCAATAGAGGGTTTTTCGAGCTTACCTTCCTTACCTGAGTAATCCAGTGGTTCAAAGTATGTACCTGGTCGGTTGACTAGCCAATTTGCCTCTTCTTGTTGTTCCTCATCGACCGGTTCTTCATACTCCTCAGGTTCCTCTTGATCGACAATGTAGTTGCCGAGGCAACTAAATTCCTCATCGAAGTTAAACTCTGCCGTGGCATGAAGTAGTTGGCATTCTTCTGGATCATCGGCATGCCTTAGTGTTTGGAACACATTTAGTTTGACCTACTGGTCATTCACCCTCATTGTGAGTTCTCCCTTTTCAACATCGATCAAGGTTCTCCCTGTTGCTAGGAATGGTCTCCCGAGAATGATAGGTGCATGCTCATTTGCTTCACAATCCAAATAATAAAGTCGCGGGAAAAATAAATTTATCAACTTTTACCAGTATATCCTCGATTTTCCCTCTGGATGCACATAGGATCTGTCGGCTAGCTGCAGCATAACTGTTGTAGGTCTTGCCTTCCCGATTCCTAGTTTCTGGAAAACCGATTTAGGCATCAAGTTTATGCTAGCCCCAAGGTCGCATAATGCTTTCTCGATATAGTGATTTCCAATGGAACAGGGTATTGTGAAACTTCCGAGATCCTTCAACTTGGGTGGCATACGATTGTGCAACATTGCCATGCATCCCTCTGTTGCGGCAACTGTTTCAAACTCTCCTAGCCTTGTTCTCTTGGACACAATGTCTTTAAGAAACTTGGCATAGTTTGGCATTTGTTCAATTGCTTCCACCAATGGTAAGTTGATGTGGACTTGCTTTAGGATATCAAGAAACTTCTTGAATTGGTATTCTTGCTTTTGTCGCTTCAACCTTTGTGGGAATGGTGGTGGAAGTCGGATATCTTCAATCCTTTCATTGGTTTGAAACCTGATTGACGGCATTGCCGGGACATCTGGAGTTGCCGAGGCATTATCAACTGGGGTTGCCGAGGCATGCTTTTTGCAAGTTGCCGAGGCGTCTTTATCGTCGTTTTCCGAGGCATGCTTATTGCCGGTTGCTGCGGCAATTCCTGGTTCAGCATCTGAGGCTTTGCCGCTAGGTTCGTCCTGATCTTTTTGTGGAGTTTTGTTTGACGAGCGGGTTTGAGCCTCTCTAAGTTGTTGGCCACTTCTAGTGGTGAACGCCTTACATTGCTCATGGCCAGTTCCTCTTGCGACTTCAGTATCGCTAGGTAAACCTCCTTGTGGTCTAGTATTCAGATTTTGAGCAAACTGTCCGACTTGATTTTCCAATGATTTGATTGCCGCCTCTTGGTTTTGCAATCTCATCTCGGTCCTGTTAATAAAAGCATAAGTTCTTTTTATGAAATTACTATTCTCAGCCATATAAGATTCAGTTTTCATCATAAAAGCATTTAGAGAATTTTCCAAAGAACTAGATGTTGTCAGTTGTTGCTGTGGCATCTGTTGTCGTGGCATATTCTACTGGAATCCCGATGCTTGTGCATTCTGATTGTTCTGGTTTAGAGTATTGTTGGGATTACTCCATGAAAAATTCGGGTGCTTCTTCCAAGCTGGATTGTATGTATTGGACATCACGTTGTTGCTCCGATTGTAATTCCCCACATAGAAGCTGGATTCCGAATTCTGCATACATTCAGAAGAATTATGGTTATCACCACATAACTCACAAAAAGAATCCATTACCTTGACTTCATGTGTGTTGTTTGGTTTTTGCATGTTCTGGACCATCTTGGTTAAAGCGGCCAATTGTGCCGAAATTGAATCTGATGATCCTAGTTCATGTATTGTGGCTTGGCGTCTAACACCTCCTCTTCTAGTAGATGGGAATTGATAATCATTCTTGGCCAGCCTGTTTAAAATTTGCATCGCTTCCTCCGACGACTTATCTAAGAGTATGTCGTTTGCCGAGGCATCTAGCATCATCCTTGTTGGTGTATTCACGGCATTGTAAAACATTGTTACTTGAGTCCACACCGGGAATCCGTGTAGGGGGCATTTGTATAGAAGTTCTCTATATCGCTCCCAAGCCTCGTACATGGATTCATCATCTGCCTGCCGAAAAGAAGTAATGTCGTTACGAAGCTTATCAGTCAGATTTGTAGGATTAAATCTAGCAAGGAAATCACGACAAAGATCAGTCCAAGATGCTATGGATCCGGAAGGAATGCTATTCAACCATGCTTTCGCCCTATCCCTCAGTGAATAGGGGAATAATCTTAATCGTAAGACATCGGGGGTGACTCCGTGTATCTTGAACGAGTTGCAAATCTCGAGGAAAGATTTTAGATGTTGCCGTGCATCTTCAGTTGCTGAGCCGCCAAATTGACCTATTGTGTTGATCAAATTAAACATTACCGATTTCAACTCAAAGTGGTCGGCTTCAATTTCAGGTGCGACAACTCCTGGGTTAAGTCCATCAAGATCTTCTTCAAGATAGTCTCGAATAGTTCTGTTTCGTGCAAGAATCACTCCTCCTCCTGCTCGAACATCTTGATTCATATTGCTGTCTTGATTTGCCATTGCTTTTCTTATCCTTCGTCTAAGTCTTTGTAAGGTTCGTTCGATTTCTGGATCAAAAGGATATTCTGTTGAAGTCGATCTCGCCCTGGTCATATATCAATGCAAAACCAAAGTTTGTTAGCCCTTTGAATTTTTAAACAAGAAAAATAAAAAGAAAGTGCAAGAAAGTAAAAACAAAGTCGTTATTGCCAATCCCCGGCAACGGCGCCAAAAACTTGTTGCGCGTAATAAGTGCTACGCAAATGTGCAAGTATACACGTCGCAAGTTATAGTATAAAAGATATCGTCTCCACAGGGATTGGTGCCACTTCAAGAATCTAGTCTCTTGAACTGTGAAAAGTAAAAACACAAATAAAATATTATAGGAGTTTAACTAATGACTAATCTAGGAAGCAATAAAGTAAAAGAAAAGAGGAATTCAAATGAGAGAGAGATAGGCCAGGTTATCGTGAGTTGAGGTGTGATAGCCGATTGGATCGTTTTGGTAAAAGAGTGCACGGGCAACTTAGTTGCCGTAGCAACTTGCACAACGGGGTTGCCTTGGCAACTAATCGATGGTTGCCTGGGCAACTAGTTGGGCAACTACTTGGGCGTCTGGGCAGCAACCTTCAAGGTTCGGCAGAGCGTTCTTCAATGGTTTCTTCTTATCCCTAAGTCGAAACTCTAGCTACTTGTGCATGCCTTGATAATACATCCCTGCGTGAATCAAGGGTGAACAACAACCAATCTTGCGCTCCTCTTAGCCGTTGAAATCCTTAACTTATTCCTAAGCCGGATTAATCTTCACCATCATTAGATTGAATAAAGATCATATTCATTCGTTTCTTGAATCTAACTCTCCGGATATTAGATAAATAGATGAAATCACGAGATCCTCTCCCAATTCACTCGCAAACAAGAATAAGAACCAAGAATGAATAAACCTTGAAATAGAAAAGTGCAAACTCTTATTACCTAAACAAAAACCAATAGTTTCTCACAACCACAAAACACAATAACCATAGCCAAATAGATTTAGTTCATGGCTAGGTTCCAAAGAAACACAAGATAAATAACCCCTAGCATGAACCCAATCGAACAAGGAAGAAAAGATGAAGCTTGTCGAAAATCCCTTGCCCTAGATGCTTGTCGAAAATTCCCCTTGCTTTCTCCCTTGGACTTGTCGAAATTTCCCCTATTGCTCTCTCTCTGGATGGTCGAAATCTCCTTGCTATTTATAGGGCTAGGCCAAAGTCCTTCTTTGAGGAGGAGTTTGAGTTGGAATTAAATTATCTTTAAAGAATATAATTCTTTATTATAATTGTATTCCTACTAGAACTTCTCCTATCTTCTTGGAATTTAATTCTTCTTTAATCTCTGCATGGAAATCAAATTCCTTTGGGTTTGGGCTTTGCTCCACGTCATCTTGGGCTTGTATAGTCATTAATTTCGACATCCCTATTGCATTTTCTCTTTGTCGACAATTGCCATGGCAACTGGCTCGGCGTCTCCTTCATGCATTGCCCTGGCAACTAGCTCGGCATATCCTTCATGCATTGCCCTGGCAACTAGCTCGGCATTGCTTTGGCAAGTGACCCTGCACATACACACACAAAGCACACCAAAGCAGCATCTTTTCCACAAAAACTACCAAGTTATGTAACAAGCTCAACGATGGAAGGAAACATGGATTAATGCATGAATGGCTAACTATGCAACTAATATGAGCCTAAGTCTGACAATAATATGAGTAAAAAAGGGTAAGAAAAATAGTACTTTTGAACACTTATCACTATTGAATATTGTTATTGCATAGATTATTATAGTTGCATTGATCATTGATAATGTGTAGAGTTGCCATTGAATACATGTCCATGTTATTATTGTCATAGTTAATATCGAAGCATGCTAGAATGTATTCTATGATTAATCCATTGTTTATGACTACCTCACTAGGCAAAGTATGCCTAATGCATTCATCTTTCATGCATTTCAGGTTAAGAAGGTTTTGAGATCAACATTGGGGTTGGTGAAGGTTTTTGGCAAGTCACCTTGTTGCTAAAGTAAAGTATATCAACTCTATAGACTCCTAGTACGGTGGCATAAGTGTTGTACAAGTCGTTGTTACCCCCTTTTGATGTGTAAGTAATACGGTTGGCTTGTGTGGATTTATATGCTTAAGTTTGACCTTTTGAAAATGGTTAAAAATGACCAAAAATGCATAATAGGCCTAAAAGTGGGAAAACATAATAAATGGATTCATTTAGCTTTGAAACTTTGCATGCTCATAGAATTGGACTAAATAAACTTGCTAGTAAAATTTCATTAAATTTGGACATGGTTTGGATGGGTAAAATGCTATTAAACCAGATAAAAATATACATTATAGACCTTGTCGATACCCGTAGTGTTAAAACTGTTATAAAGATTAAAATGAATTTTGAAGATTGTGCAGACTGGTCACTAAAATTTATGAGCTTAAATTGAGTTAGTTAATGAGGTCTGGTTGACATGAAAATTTATATACATACTGTTTATAGTTCAAATTTCATTATGGTGAGTTTAATTTTAGTATTGGATCCTTAATTTAGCAAGATTATAGTTTAGTCCCTAAAACTTGTAAAAGTTTAAAATTAGTCCAAAATTGCATAAGAATGTATCGTATCAATATACCAGTAATAATGTATTAATCATTGTATCATTTGAGCACTGTCTTACCGTTTACCAATTAAAATACTGTATCGAACACCGTTTAGTCACTGGTAACACATTTCGACCCGGATTCCTACCAGACCAGAAAGAGGGTGTTACAATAATAATATTTGTTCACTATGTAATTAATTATAAAAAAATCAAATCAAATGGATTGTTATAGTATTTTTAATTAATTAAAAGTTGATTTATATTACATCATGTAAAACTCTTATTTATATTTTTTGGATTATTGGATGATGGTAGATGAATGGTTGGAATTAACAATATAAAATAAGAAGATTTTTATAAGAAAAAAGGAAGGTTGATCTCAACCATCTATTTACCCTCATCCAACGATCCATAAAAGATGTAAAACTAAATGAGTTTTACTTGTTGTAAGTGGATCCTAACCCCTCCCCCTTACACTGATTTTGGACTATTGGATTTGGATTGATGGTTGAGATTAAAAGTTAAAAGATGAGAATTTTAAGGAAAAAGAAAGAAAGAAGTGAATAAACTCAACCATAAATTTAGTCATCAAATGGTCTAAAATCAATTTAATTTTTTTACATTGTGTAAGTAGATTCTAACCTTATATATTGGGTTACAATAGTGCATTGCAGTTCTACGTCTAAACATATAGAAATGGATATAATGTAAGACAAACAGACAATAATAATAAGGGATTATAAGATAAATCAATTAATTAATTGAAAAAAAAACACTTTCTTATGTTGTGAGCTTGCCGGATAATGGTTGGGTAAAAGTCAATGTTGTTGGGGCTGTGGATATTGGTAATGGTGCTGCTGTGGTGGGGGTGTGCTTCGGGGCGATCAGGGTGAGTGGTTATTTGGATTCTCTTGCAGTTTAGGGAGATTCTCCGTGGAGACTGATGAGCATTGGAAGATTCTTGATGGACTTTGACATATTTTGAGGTTTCGTTTTCATCGCGTCATTGTGGAGTCAGATTGTCGTGAGGTGGTTAATAGTGTGTAGAAGAATGATTTGCTGAATGGGGGAAATGCGTTGATATGTGCGATCCATGACCTTATTAGTAGGGAGTGGGAGGTTAATGTTTGATATATTAGTCGAGAGGCTAATGTCGTGGCTCACAAGCTTGCCGGTGTGCTGCGCGGTTATGAGTCGAGTGAGATTCAACATGTGTGTGTACCGAGTGAGGTTCAAAGTTTGTTGCTGTGTGATCTGCAGCATGCGACAGGGATTGGCTGGGGGTTGTTGTATCCCCGCTGTTGAGGGAAATCTTAAGACTTGGTCTTGCAAGTCGGGTCGGTGTGGGTCTTTAGGCCTCGCCTTGTCGGTTTAATTCAGATGTGATGTTGTAGTTACTATCACATGTACTCTTTTTTTTCATTTAGGTTGAGGGAGATTTTTTAATGAGGCTTACGGTGTAGCTTTTTCTCCTTTAAATAAAAAATGTTATTTGGACGATAAGGTTAAATTGCTTTAATTGAGTTAATTGGATATTATTTTATTTACGACAATTTTATTATTGTTATATTTAGTCTATTTTAGGTGTATGTAACGATAAATTATTACATGGTCCCGGCTAACCACGTCATCCATGGTCCCATCTAATAAGATTCATTCATTTAATGACATGTAGGAAAGAGGCGAAGATTCACCTTGGAAAAAATGAGATAGAAAATTATTATTGGATAGGACCATGGATGACATGGTGAGCCAGGTCCATCTAATAATTTTTCGTATGTAATTTTTTTAGATTTTCTAACGTAGGGTTAAGCTCTGTAGCTTATTTAAAGGGGGTATTTACTGCATTAATAAGAAATATACAACGGATATTTAAGTTTAAAAGACACTTTGGCAATGAAACCTAACAAGTGGTTCAGTGGAAAAGCAGATGATGTTCATCTTAGGAGAATTGGGTTCAATCATAATGTCTGTAAGGTATGTGTGCATTGTCAAGGGGTTAAAAATATCTATGAACAGATACTACCATGTAACCAGGGAAGCATTTGCACCCCATTATTTGGGGGAATATTTTTTTAGTGTTATTTTTTTAAAAAAAATTAATTTAGTGTGAGAGAAAAATAAATAAAAAACTACGCCCCCATTTTAAAAAAAAATTATTCTGAACCTCTATTCTTAAATTCTTGAATCCGCGGTTGCTAATCAACTTGTCACTAGCAATGACAATAATGAGATGATTTTGACCTCGCCACCTCTAATCAGCTTATGATTAGAAACAATAATAATTAGACAACTTCCTTCCGCACCTCTAGATCATTCAACCTTAAACAGGAAAAAGCTCCCGGCCAAAGTTTTTAAAGCTCAAATCTTCATTGCTTATATCTTATTAATGTGACAAATATGCTTTTAAATAGACTGCAAATAAAGAATTTAATTTTAAATTAAAAAATACAATAATAATAATAAGGCTTAATAGCCAAATAGGTGCCTAAACTATTTTTTCCTCTAAATAGGTGTCTAAACTTTTATTTCGGTCATTTTAAGTGTCTGGCTGTTAAAATGAAACTGTTAGCCAATTAAAATGTAACACATGGCATGTTTTTAATTTTTAATTTATTTTAATTAATCTTTAAATAAAATTCAAAATTCAATTTTTTTAAAAAAATTATCAATTTTAAATTTTTACTAAATAGTTCCAAATCCCTAACCCAAAACCCCAAATCCCAAAATTACTGTCGTTGTCGCCATTGCCTGCCTCGTGTTATATTTACAAATTTTGGTTTCTTTTAAATAGACTGCAAGTCTTGAGCTTTTTTCTCTTTCTATATTTTATATTTACAAATTTTGGTTTCTTTTGCCTTGAGTTTTGTCTTATAATTGATGGATTAAACTTCAAATGATTTGCTGCATGTCTTCAGTTACACTTTTAGTCCTCTTGAGAAGATTGCTAATTACCATAATTTTTTTGTCGTGTCTCAGTGCAAACAGCTATTTAAAAAAAATTATGAGAAGATCGAATTGATTATTTTTGAAGTTTTAAAATATTTTCTTTTTTCTTTGGATTTAATTTTTTTAATTTTTTCTAAAAATTTTTAGGATTATGACCAAATTGACAAACTTTGCCAATGTGGAGGGTTAAATTTATAAATGTAGAGGGCTGAATTGACAAAATTTATAAATATTAGAGTTAAACTTGTTGAATTATTTAAAATTAGGATCAAATTGTTAGAGATTATAAGTGTTGAAGCTAAATGTGTAATTAAACCAATTAAAAATAATTAGTTTAACGGCCAATTATTAGATTGAAATTAAAATGTAACATTAGTGACGATATTGTAAAATTTTAGTTTAGTGACTAAAACAGCACATTCCCAATAATTTGGTGACTAATAGAGCAATTTTACTAGAGGTGTGCATTCGGTTAATTCGGTTAACCGACCAAACCGAATTACCCATTAATCGTTTTTTTCTTTTAACCGTTAACCGAACCGAATTTTTTTCGAAAATTTTTAACCGAACCGAATAATTTTTTGTTAATTCAGTTGGTTTTCAAATTAACCGAAATTTGTTATAAAATTTTGGGTAAATTACACAATTGGTCACTAAATTATGCTAAAATGATCTTTAGTCATTGAACTTTCATTTTATGCTAATTTGATAAAAGTTTAATGACAAAAAATAAATATATGTAATATATATATATTATATAATAATTTTGGTTAATTAAGTTAATTAACCGATTTTGAACCGAATTAACCGATAACTAAAGTTTGTGAAAACTCTTAACCGTTAACCAATTTTACCTAAAATTAACCGACCGATTAACAAAAAAATGATTCAATCGAGTAATTCGGTTAAAACCGAATAATACACACCACTAAAATTTACCCATAAAGTTATCAATATCTTGCTCAAAAGAGAGAAATGGTATATCTAAAGCACGAAGCGGAAAATTGTCCAGATTTATCAACCGGATACCGTGGTTGTACAGAGAAAAAAGAAGGGTAAACTACTAGAATGGTCACTTACGTTTAGTAAGTGTACACTTTTGGTCAGCGATTTTGAAAATTAACCGTTATGATCACTTACATTTTCACTTTTTAAACTTTTGGTCACTCGGATGTTAATTGCCGTTAGACACTGACGGCGTGCAGAGTTGGCATATTAAAAAGAAAGATAAATTACCTAGATAGTCTCTAAACTATTACTTCACTCCTATTTTGACCATCAAAATAAAAATAATTTATATAATTACACATTTAATCCTTCATATTTACAATTTTTTTATTTTTTTCTCCCTCCATCATCTTCCCATTTCCCCTTCACAGCAATAACACCCAAAAACAACCTCTTTTGTCGGCACAGCTCCCTGGTCGACATCGACACCATCTCACAAGCTGGCAATGAATTAATCTGTGTTAACTGTTAACTTCAATAGTCAATACTGGGCATGGAAAATTACTCGCAGAGCCCCTAAGGTGTATTTCTGGTGTTTGTTGGCCTTTTTCTGAGAGCAGTCTTATATTTTCACTTGCTTTTGATTATAATATGCTTATTGTTAGGGAAAATGCAACTTTAGTTCCTACAATGGTTCCTAAAATTTGTATTCGATTCTGGTAACTATCTTAAAATTTTGACAAGTACATAAATTGCAACAAAAGCTGCAAGAAGATTGGACTTGCATTCTGGTCTGGAAAGTGCTATAGACAAAAAAATGCACGTGGGTTTCTTTATTTCTTTTGCTAGTTTAATTTTTATGATTACTGGAGTTCCATATAAATGGCAAGTTCCACAGACAAAAGGTATAGATTGTTGAATGAGCAATCTGAATCTTAGTTTCCTATTTTTAAGGTGTTGTGCCAGCTACACCCTGTGCGTTTAAATTATTTTCCGTACCATTGTTTTCTCTTAAGTATTCTTAGTATACAGAGTGCAGGTAACATAATCATGGTTAAAGAAAGAGTTTTTCTCCTAAAATAAGCAATACTAACTGAAGGGAAGAATAAAGATGTCGGTTCAACAGGCATTGAATAATTTAGTATTCTCTTCATTAGAGATCTCATTTCCTCTAGAATTTCCGAGCTTCTATGTTATAATTTATCTAACATCAGAGAATGACTTTAAAATGGAGAAATGCAAGACGATTATGAATTTGATTAAGTTTTAGTGTTTAACAGTTATTTCTGATTATTAAGATTCATGGAATTAAAGAAGAAGAGGATGGAAAAAGAGAGGCAGTACTCTCGTTTTATTTTATTGATCAAAAACTGTAATATCCCCAATGGAGACCAGTTCATTATATACAAAGAATACTGAGTAGTTGGTTTCGAAACAGTCTAACAGACTTAACCGTCTCTATACCAACCTCAGTGGAGAAATCATGTGTGGTGCAACACACTGAGTCCTATTTGCACTCGCACAACTATACTTAATCTAGAACAATCATATACTATTCCTAATATTCCCCTTGTGACACTCAGTTGTATGTTTTGAGAAGAACGCAGCACCTGCAAGAAACAACAAAACATATACAGATTGCAACAAACATAGTTTACCTGAAACAATATTCATCCTACAGCTTGTTCTGTTGAAGTTGATGCAGACAGACAATGCATGGGAACAATAGAGAGTTCGATTCGATGTCTGTGAAAGGATGGCGCTGAGAGAGGCTTGGTAAGAACATCTGCCACCTGTTCATAAGCTGGTATTTCATTCACCTGCAACCGACCTGATCCAACCTGTTCTCGAAAAAAAAAAATCCAACTCCACATGCTTGAACTTCGAATGTAACCCTGGATTAGCAGAAACAGCCACTGCACTAGTGTTGTCACACCATATGTCGCGACCATTTTTGAAATCGGGTGTAAAAAATAGTCTGACGATCAATCTTTTGGAAAATTAGGGTTTTCTGGCTATTTCTAATTTAATCTTGAAAATTTAGGGTTTTCCATATTAAATCATATTTTCCTTTATTTATTTCTTAAAAACATTTTGGAGTCGCCACCGATCACTTCGAGGTAGAATGGAAACCGAAAAAACAAACCAGAGATTATGTCTTAAAAAGAGAGTTCGGGAGTCGGTTACGTGTAGGGAAGGATTAGCACCTCTACGAACGCCCGTTATCGGTACCTTTAATTTTACGTGGCATTTTGACATTTCGAATAATTATTTGAATTTAATTTATACCATAATTGTAATATCCCAAATTTTTGACTAGTGACCAAAATGTAATTTTTGAAAGTTTAGGGGTTAAAGTATAAACTTTGGAAAAGTTCAGGGACCAAAGTGTAATTTTCAAAAGTTATGTAATCTAACCCCGTAAATGAATAGTTCAAACCCAAGAGTGATATCTCCGTGTCTGCCGAATTTTTATTACGAAGTTTATTTAATGGTTATAAAGCGATAAAGTTCAGAAATTTGGAAATCGTATTTTAGATCGAATAAAAATTGTTAAGCGTGCTCAGCCCATAGTAGCACAAGGATAGGTGACCTACTGGGAAGGTTCCATGTTAGTGTTTTTTATTGATAAAATGATTCAGCATGAGTCAACAATATTCGTAATAGATTATTGTTATAAGATTTTCAAGTAGGGATTGTACCTGATAAACTTCTCGGTAATTATCGGTACATTGGATTGAGTTGAAATTTTAAAGACAGTTCTAAAGGTTATGGAAAATTCTTAAAATATTATTTTATGAATATTTTATTATTTTTGGTTGGATTCTAACTAGATTTAGTTAGATTCTGATGGAGTGACTATAAAGCAATAAAGCTCAAAGAAAGAAAATTTGGAAATTGTATTGAGTGAAATTTGAATATTTTGATCGAATAAATGCCATAAATAAAAATCTAAGATAATTTGGAATGAGGCCGGTTGGAATGGAACCAATTTGGTTCAATTTTAATGGGGTGGCAATCTTTAAGACTTGTTGTAAATAAAGTCTAGTTGGAGGGCAAATTGGTCCTTTGACTTGGATGTCATTTTTGAAATATTTTGTAACTTTGAGGGCAATTTTGAAAGGTTAAAATACACAAGGATGAGATCTTGGCCATTGATTTTGATGAGATTAAATCTCAACCATTGGATTAAAAGGGCATTTTAGTAATTTCACTATTTAAATGAATTTAAAATTCATTTATATTTACAAGTGGCATAATTTTAGAGATTGAAAGTTAAAGAACCAAAATATGAAGACTACTCTTCATCTTCTTCATTTCGAAAGTAAAGGGGAAAGGGGAGAAAATTTCCAAGTTCGATTCAAGCCCCGAAACTTGATTTTCAGGTAATATTTTCAACTGGAAAGTTGTTCTACTCCTCAAGTTCTATCTTTTGGTGTAAATAATTCATGGAAAATATGCTTTATTGATGGGAATTTTGCATGAGAATAAATTAGGGTTTATGGAAAAAGTTTGGGGCTTTTGGGATTTTATGATTTCATGATGAAATACAAGTTGAAATCAAGCTAGTATAATGTTAAAATCATGTTATTGAGTTGAGATTTAAACCCTACATATTTTAGTTTCTATGAAGATGATTAGGGTTTATGGATTCAAGTTTGATTTAGGGTTTGTGATGTTGGATAAATGATCTAGTATACTTGAATTGTTATTTGGAAGCAAAACCCTAAATTAAAGGTATAGGGACCATTTCGGCAATTCTAAAAGTTAAAGGACTAATCTGAATTTTTATGATTTTGAAGTGTATTTATGTTATTATTGAATTTGGAGATGTGAAATTGAAGTTAGAATGTTAAACCGATGTTGAATCGAATTAGTGACCATTTTGACAGATTGTCAAAGTTAAGTGACCAATTCGGAAATGAGGTTTTAGAGAAGGATTAAATCTTAATTTTAGTTGAAATAATAGAATTCAAGTAGTAATGTTGATTTGAGGACTAATTTGCAAAGTTAAGAAGCTTGAATCCTTATCTTTGCATTTTTAGTGACTATTTCAGAAAAAAATGAAAAATTAGAGGGAATTATTTTTGAATAATTATTTGATGAAGAAAGTGATACATTAGTGGTTTGAATCAAGTAAGGGGACCAAATTGACAAATAGCAAAGTATGGAGAAATTAAAATAAAGTTTGAAATTATTTATGGAAATTGGGTAGGAAAACTGGATTTAGCAGTAAGTTTGAAAATTCACCATAAATTCTACGAAAAAGGTTAGATGGTGAATTTTATATCGATATAGATATTTATTTGTCTAGTCTCATTTAAAACAAACGGTGATTGATTTCGATTCATATATCAAAAGATATGAATTTTTAAGTGACAAAAGGTCAGAAAACAGAATAGCAGTCTGTTCCAAAATTCAATATTGGAATTCGAGTTTGAAAAATTGCCATAAATCGTACAAATTGAATATAGGTTATTAGTTTATATGGTTGAAAAGCTTATCGAATCTAGTTTCGTTTCCAACAAATGGAAACTGATTTCGAGTTTCAAGTTAAAAGATATTAATTTTTAATCGAATAAAGGTCAGCAAAATTACAGAACAATTTCTGTCAGGACAACCCTGTAAACGAGAGTTTGATGAATTTTCATAATCTTTGTAGATTTTATTAAATTATGTGGCTTATACCGTTAGAACTGTTATCGAATCTAGTTTCTACGGTATAAAGAAGATTAAGATTAAGTATGTATTATGTCCTGTAGAATTAAATCTTTGATGGTAGTGCAAGTTGACAGAAAATGCAAATTTGGATAATTTGTGTCTAATGTTGGTTAGCAAGCTTGGAGGAATTATTTGAAGATCAAAATGGTCATTAAGGACAAAAAATGAGTTTATGAACAGTATAAGGAAGGAAAGAAATTTATGGAAATTTTTTATGTTGAATGATTAAATAGCTTAATTGAAATATTGTTAGAAATGAATCTAACAAATGCTTATTTATATTCATGTGATAAATGAAGTTGGATCCGAATCAAAAGAAGGTTCGAGGTACTATAAAGGAAAGGATCAATAGAGCTTAGTGAGGCATATTAATAAATGGCCAAGGTGAGTGCATTTCTAAATGTTTGCATTACATTGAAAATGGCATTGCATTTCTCTATAATACATGATATGATAAATTGCTCGACATGGCAAGCTTGATGGAATACCTGGTACGAATTATTATTTGCATAAATGATGATGCATTATGCATACATGAAATATGGATAATGACAAGACTAAAATGAAACAAGATACACCTGGGGATCCACGCCCATAGTGCAAATGCACTAACAAGGTGTTTATATAAGGAGCAAAGAGCATCCTTATATGAGGAGCAAAGAGCGTCCTCTTAAGTACGTACTCTACAAGGCACTACGGTGCAGATAGGATATGGGGTTTCCATGGGCCTCTAGCCAAACACGCTGATAATATAACAAGATGATTACATGATAGAAATGTTACATGACGGAGATGTTACATGATACATGATAGAGATGTTACATGATACATGATACAGATGTTACATGACATATGATTCTGATGTTACATATTACTTGCTACATATATTATATGATACATGATACAAATGTTACATAAATACATGATACATGAAAAAGAAGTTACATGTCACATGACCGAGAAGGACATGACATACATGATAGAATACATGTTATGTAGATGATGACATAAAGGAAGCATGATCATGATAGAGTACATGATATGTAAATGATTACACGATGAAAGCATATCCATGATAGAGAATATATTATGCAATAATAACATGATTTATATGATTGTTATGATACATGACATATATACATTGTGATATACTTGCCATGTTATAGAGAAAAATAAATGCACTTTTATATATGACACATTGTATTACATTATTTCATGTTTTTAAAATAAACAAGTTTAACCGCATCACTAAGTTTGTACTTAACGTGTATTTTATTTCACACGTAGGTTCTTCAGATCAGAATTAGCAAGGAGGAGCCACTCATTTGGAAGTCAAGTTATCGGTAAGTGAAAGTACGTACATCTTTAAATTAGTCAGGAACTAGTGGTCATGTAATTATATTTTCAAGAAAACTGTTTTGCAAGCTTTAAAGTATATATATTTTCGAAGTATGATAGTACAAGGATACATAAAGTATGAAAATGAACTAATGTTACCAATAAGGTAAAAGTATAATGGTTTAACCAGAACTTAAATCTTATCGCTCAGAATTTTTATAATCAAGAAAGGGTCTAGGCTACAAGCGACGTTTTCACCCTGAACTATATTTTCTTTTAAATAACTAAATTTTACGTTTTAAAAACCAATTCAGGGTTAAAACTAGCTACAATTGTCTACAATTGTTTTTAGTTGAAATTTATAGAAAATGCTGTTTACCGAAAAAAATTCCAGTATAGGTTTTTAGTAACATTTGTAATGTATATTCGTATTACGGATATACGTTATGGGTGTTACAATAATTATTAATTGAATTTGAATTCCGAATGTAGATATCCTTTTATAAGGAAATTCATTTTTGTTCGAATACGAGATTAAAGGCACCCCGTTAGGTGGCACCCCTATTCGTATTTAAAAATGAATTTCCAACATAAAAGGTTTTAAATGAATGACATTTTATTGTCTTTTCAATTTTAATATTATTTCTAAAAAAAGCTCTAATTAATTAATTATTTAAAACTATGAATATTAATTAATTTAACGGCTTTTATGAGAAAATGTCAATTGCTTGAACACCTTCCATAAATGTAAAGCCCTTAAATTAATCATATTCCTAATTGATTAATCTTTCTAGTTAATTAAAGTTCTAGTCCTAATTAAGGCTATAACAATTTATTAAGTCAATATTTTAGGTGAAAATGTATATAAAATATACACCTTTATGACCAATATTGAGATAACACCTCATTGTAAATAATGGAACATCATCCAAGTTTGAAGCTCAAAGATTCTATTCGGTATACATTTAATTAACTATAATGTATCGTAATTAACCATTTAGTTACAATTAATGAACTACATTAATATTCAATTGTAAGTGTAAATATATTAAATATATTCATTAAAATCCATGTTGAGATAACACTCCATTGTAAACAATGGAACACCATCCAAATTGGGATTTTAAATCTTATATTTAATATACATTTAGTTACTACAATTGTCTATCCTAGTTAATTATTGAACCCTAATTAGAGAACCTAGGCTAAAGGCTCTAATAGTTAATTAATCTAAGTGTATTAATTATCTAACAAAAAATATGCTAAATTTAAAAGGATGCATTCAAACATATAAATTAAGCAATTAAAATTAAATTAATAATGAAATTAAGGACCAAATTAAAAGAAATTAAAACTGGAATTAAAGCAATGAGGGACCAAATTGAATTTTATTAAAACATGATAGCCTATTTACAAGAAATAAGAAAGAAGGGCGCGGGCTGTTTAGGGGTGCATAGGGCGAGCACGGGGGTTCGCGAGCTTTTAGGCCCGAACCCCATCACCTATTTAAAGGCCTTATCATATCCCCTATTCTTCTTTTTTTCCATTTTTTGGATTTTGCTCTCTCTCTAAGCCTTTTCACTCTCCAAAAACACTTTGAAATAAACACCTCATTTCCCAAAAATTAGGCTCAAACCGGATCAAAAACAAGCCTTTGGTTTGATGGTCATCTTGTGTTTATCCGGTTTTGGATGAACGCAATGAACTCCGGTTCAAAACCACCGTGACCTCCGCCCTTGAATCATTCACAACCCAATTCCGGTCACCCATAGTTGTTTGCCGGCCGCGGTTCTTTAAACACCGGCCACCCTGATCCAACTTCGATCATCCTTATCACAGTTCTGACCACCGTGAGCGATTTTCGGTGACCATCTATTCAAACCCAAAAATTTCTGATTTTTACTCCTAAATCCCTAGATCTACCCCGATTCGAAAGAATCATCCATTTTCTTCCCCAAATCCTAATCTAATCTACCCTGGATTCGAAAGAATCCTCCCGTACTTCACCCGATATGAATCTGTGTTTCTCAAAATTGAAATCCTTTACCTCCGGCCTCCATCAAATTCCTATGAATTACTTTTTCAGATCTCATTTTTTATATTTAAACTGAAGTTTGTTTTTTTGTTTTGCAGAAAATGAAGAACAAAAAAGATAGCTACCTTTACGATAACAAAATGGTCGATCCGATCTCTCTGTTCCAATAACGTTCGTGTTCCTCTGGCGACGATTTAGTTCCATGGTGTCCGTTCAATAGCTCCGACGTTTCGGCAAGGGTCGGGCTCCGGCGACTCTTCGATTGTCGAATGCTTAGGCTTCTAAGAGGTAGATTCTCCCTCCTCCTTTATTTATTATATTTATTATTATGGGTGATTAATTAATGGTAATAATTATTGCTATCTGACACATTTTCTCTCCTATTTATAGGTGAGCAGAGGATGACATCAGCAAAACCAAGATCCGCGTTAAATGGGTCTGGACGAATGGGAGCTGACACATGGCAGCTTTTAGGCGGGAAAACTTGTTTTTTTGGATTATTTGTGTTTCTTAGCTGATATGTATAGGATTTTGGGCGGGAATTAATATGAATTGGGCCTTGTGTGTTTTATTTGGGCTTTGGATGTTTTTTTCTGTGTAACTTGGACATTGAAAATGAACTTTTGGACTGTTTATCATTATTTAAGGTTTATTTATTTATATTATATTTATATATTCTTGGCCTTATTTATATGTATGTTCGAACACCCCGGACAAAATACGGGTATGACAGTTGCTCCTATTTGCTTATTGTTGTGGAACAAGAAGTGGGAAAAAACTGAAAAGACATGGATTTTGTCCAAATTCACTGGCCATCTTCTAAACTACTTAAGCTTGAAGCTATTCTTCTTATTTCGAAATTCTTCAAACTTCTGCCAAACTATGGAATCTGAATATGTTCTTCTTCTTATTATTATGAAATTCTTCATCTTCCAAGCCTTGAAGCTACTTTTGAAATTCTTCATTCTCTAATGTTTGAAGCCGTTCTTCTTATAATCTGAAATTACTCTTGTCATTCTTCACTTTCCAAGGTCTGAAATTACTCTTGTCATTCTTCACTTTCCAAGGTTTGAACCTGTTCTTCTTATTATGAAATTCTTTATCCCTCTGTCGAACTATAGAATCTGAAGTTGTTCTTCTTATTATGAAATTCTTCATCTTCTAAAGTCTGACATCATTCCTTAAATTCTTCACATTCTGAGGTTTGAAGTTGTTCTTCTTATTATAAAATTCTTCATTACGCACTCTTTGACTACTCCATCTTTCTGTAAAGGCACTGAATAAGTAAGCTCTTCTTATTAGGAACTTTCTCATTCTTCAAAAGTGCGAACACTTCTCATTAGGAACTCTTATTTCTTCAGCTGGCGAGTTTTTCTCATTAGGAACTCTGTGGCGAATTATTCTCATTAGGAATTCTTCATTCTTTGCTGGATGAATTCTTCTCATTAGGAATTCTAGAGCGAACTCTTCTCATTAGGAGTTCTTCATTCTTTGTTGGGCGAATTCTTCTCATTAGGAATTCTGGAAGCGAACTCTTCTCAATAGGAGTTATTCAATTTTGTTGGTTCACCTCTCTGTAAGGGCATGGACAAGTAAGCTCTTCTCATTAGGAACTCTCCTCATTCTTCAACAAACGAGCTCTTCTCATTAGGAGCTCTTCAATCTTTCTTGGCGGGTTCTTCTTATTATGAACTCTAAATTCTTTGTTGGTTGAGCTCTTCTTACTAAGAACTCTCGATTCTAGAAATGTTAATTCTGCTCTCCTCTGGGAACAATCCTGCAAAAAAATCATCAATTAATTCAAATTCAATCTGAAAGCTCATGAAATATTTTCAATGTCTCGCTTGAAGCACTTAGTCCTTTGATGTCATTGCTTTTCTATCTAAAGGATCTTGATCTTTCTATCTGAAGCTTATATGGGATCTCATCTCTTATTTCTCTTTCTCTGTTGATCAACCTTCTTTTCTGCATGCAAAAGTCAAATTTATCATTAATCTTCCAACATTAATTGTAAAAATGTACAATTTGGGTATATCATTGAGAAACTTCAAGGGCTTCAACAAGAGACGCTAAAAGTACAAATCTTCCTCGTTTGAGCCTGAAGTTGGTCTATCTTGCTTTTCAATCTGGCAACTTGAATTATTTTTGTTGTTTTTCCGTTCTTCTTTTTTTTCTTTTTCTTCTTATTCTTTTGCCTTTCTTTTTCTTTTTTTCTTTTTTTTTCAAACTGAGGGCCTAAATGACTAATATTTCTGCCTATATCATGCCCTACCATCTTATTACGACAACATTCAGAGCGTTCTCATCATTTCCAAAGGTGTCAGCCCGAATAACTTAACATCATGCCCGAAAGACTACTGATGACCCGAAGGACTTAGAATCGTAATGCACTTCCTTTCTTGTGCAAACAATTAGAAAATCTTTGCTGAAATCTACCTCTGCAAACGGATTGAAATCTTTGCTGAGATTCGCCTCTTCAAACGAATTGAAATCTTTGTTGAGATCCGCCTCTTCAAACAAATTGAAATCTTTGTTGGGATCTGTCTCTTCAAACGGGTTGAAATCTTTGATGAGATCCGCCTCTTCAAACGGAATTTTTTGCTGAAATCTGCCTCTACAAACAGAATGTCTTGCTGAAATCCACCTCTGTAAGCGGAATACTTGTTGAAATTTGCTTCTACAAACAGAGCCTCTTACTGAAATTTGCCTCTGTAAGCGGGATATTTGTTGAAATCCGCCTTTGCTAACGAAATATCTTAAGATCCACCTTTGCAAACGAAATATTTTAGAGAAATCCGCCTTTGTAATCAAAATATCTTGAGATCTGCCTCTGCAGACGGAGTTTTTTTTGGAAAAATTTGCCTCTATAAACAGAATGTCTTGATATCTATATCTGGAAATAGAAAATCATGAATTAATATATTTGTTTTCTCATAAACACAACTATAATCTTTGATAGATCTATTTCTCAAAGATCTATGCTCGCTCATTGTCGATTTTTTTCTCCGAGATTTATGTTTGTTCCTTGTTGGATCTTTCTCTTCTATTTCTTTATTCACTCTCAACTCGATATTTTCTCCAAGATCTTTGCTCGTTCTTGCTTGGATCTAATTTTCAAGATCTTTATTCGTTCTTAACTGGATCTTTTTTAAAATATCTGCTCATTCTTGCTTAGATCTTCTCTTCCAAAACTCAAAGCTATAAATTGAATTTCACCTTGAATTTGCAAATTCCTGCCAAAATATGCAAAAATGATTTGAATGTATGAATTTGCATGTTCATTCTTATGGATGCCTAACTATATGATGCATGAATGTTGCCAATTAAGGATCACTTGGATAAACTTTCATCTACTAGGGAGCTTCAAATTTCTTTGCTTCGTCTTTCATTAAAACTTCCTCTACCAACAGCATAACCCATTTCACACTCAGGTTCAATCTTCAGGATATCTGCATCTTTACTTTAAAGCGCATTTTCAGGTTTTCACTTTAGATTTTCTTTTTCTCTGCTTTTTTCTCTCAAGGCGCCCTTTCGAGTTTTCACCTCGATTTTTCTCTCTTTTTTCTTTTTTTTTCTCTATTTTTCTCAAGGCGCCCTTTCGGGTTTTTACCTTGGTTTTCTCTTTTTTCTTATTTTCTTTTTTCTCTTTTTTTGCAACAATGTTTTCTTTCATTCGTTCTGATGAAGCTTTCCTTACCTTCATGGATCAAACACATAAACCTTTTTTCTGTATTTTACCATGTATTTCTCACAATTTGAATATCGGGGATCACTCTTTTCTTAGAAAGCCGTTCTTGATATATCTTCATTCAGCGTCTTTGACAAAATTCTTTCTCATAGCTCATAAAGATCATGATTCACTGTTGTTCTAGCTTGCAGATCTTGTTTACCAGCATGTGATGTTCTGTAAGGTTCTTTTTGCAACATTGCCTCATTCAGGCCTGATTTTAATTGCTATCTTTGCTCACATTTGCCTCGCTTTCTTACTTTTGAATAGCAAAACCCTCAACGGATTGATCTGACTGCATCTTTGCTCCCAAAAGATAGATCATATTTTTTTACTTTTTGCCCCAGAATCACTTGTGTCATTTTCTTGCATCTTTTGTTTTGATGTTACTGACACTCAGAATTACGTCTTTTCCTCACCATACTTTTTATCATTAAACAAGTATCGAGACCACCTCTTGTTCTAATTGCACTTAAAGGATTAGTACATCATAATAATACCCACGAAATCCTTTGTTTTTCTTGTATCTAATCAATTTATCTGCAAGATGCTTGTTGAAAAGATAAGTGAATGGCTCAAAATATTATATTACTAGATTTGAGAAATTGGGATAATTTGATAAGTCATGGCAAACAAAAAAATCAAGATTATGCCCCCAAAATACCAAGTGCAACAGAGCCTTTGAATCAAACTGCAAAGATCAACTCCAATGTGACCTCTTCTGAATTATTAAGCTTCTGAGAGAAACATTTCCCATATACCTAATTCTATCCCATTTAAGGTGGCACTCTTTTACTTCACTAACTCGCCATGCCGAATCCTTCCCTCTTTTCTGATCTCGATCAAGCATTAGAAGTCTGGAAGTCCTTGAAGAAAGGTTAACCGTAATAAGCGGGATGTATTCTGAAGACAAACTCATCTTGCCCCAATACTTGTATATGGTCAAAATGGTCTTTTGAGGCTTGTAATGTAGGCTATGGTTCACGGCTGCCAAAGAAAATGATATATAGGCTCAAATAAATACTTAAGGGTAATGAAACCAATGATCATTTCTTCCAAGTGAAATATCATTTTTACACTAATCTGAATATGTTCGAATGAAATGCTCTTTTCTCTTTTTTTCTTTCTTTGTAAATCGCTCTAGACTGCCTATTTCTAAGTTTTCACCCTAGAGTTCATTTCCTTTCCTTGAAATCAATCTTCCACTACTCCTTTAGATAGAGACTTATTTGAATAGAAGATCTCGCATATATGTATTGCTTTACTTTTGAACCTTTTATCTTTAGTGCTTTCTTTGCTTCAACTTGATTCAGTTGATTTTTTTTAACACAAACTTCCACTATTTCTTTTTCTTTCTTTTTTTCTTCTGCTTTTTTTCTGACTGAATTCAGAGTATTCTTTTTCATTCATCATGCCTTTCTGACTTTTGTGCTTGATATATTCACTTTTATTTCTTTTACCCCTGATTCACAAAGCATTATTATCATGGCATGATCAAAGCCGAACAGTTTTCACTTACAAACAGACTTCATTCTCTTTGCCCCCAGTGTAGGGGTGATCCTTGGTTTGGGTTGAATCGAAAGAAAAATCACCAAGCTCAAAGGGGACAGCAAATGATATTTTTCTTATTTTCTTTCTTCGTGAAAAGAGATGAAGGAATGCCAAATGTCCTCCCATACTTGGATATCTTCGAAGAAAAGCCATCTCAAGTGGAAGATGTTTGGGTTATCACTTCATTCAAAGACATTAGCCAACAATGCTTGAGAGGTAATTCACTCAAAATTTGTATTTGGGATTTTCCCGTGATACCTGAACACTCATTCATGTCTTCCCATTGGCTTAAATAAAGTAGAAGAAAGTTACATTTTGAAGTTGATCTTTGAATTTGATTCAAGGTCACTCTTACAATTAATATCTACTTGAGAAAAATGTTAGTGAAGATATATATGTATATGTATATGTATGGGAGAACAAAAACTAACCCATAACAAAGAATGAATGAAATATTAAAAGAATCAAAGAATGCAAAATGTTTGCCATTTGAGAAAAACATATAGAAAACAAGCATCATAAACAAATAAATCGAAATAGTCTCCCTTACAAAGGACCCCCAATGCTCGTGGGATGATTCATGGTATTACTCTGCAACGATCCTAAAATTGCAGATGGATCTCTCGTGGTTCACTGTTGACCATTAACCAAGAAAGACCTGAGTTAATTTTGGTAACTCCGCTTCTATCTTCAATTTTCTATTTTCTTCACCATTACAAAGACATGCCCATTCTTGTTCATGTTCTAATGCTCTCGTTCTTTCTGAACAGATTTTTTAATTCTTTAGTGATCAAATCCTCAATGTCGCTCTACTAATCTCTTGTTGTATCAAATTTTCCCCACCTTTATTGTTTAAGGAGAACAAATGCTCCAAGTCCTTGGACATTTTAAGTTCCTGAGCTTTCATCAATTTCATCTTTAATTTTACAGAACCACCAAAACTTTGTGGCAAAACTTGCTAAGCCCCTAAACTGTCTGATATATCAACTGAAGATGATTGCCCCATACTCAGTCATATCCTTCCCATCAATGGTCAAATATTTGCAACCATGGCCTTACATTTTGAAATCGTCCCTAAAGCAATACAAGAGAATCGTTGGGCTTGAAATAACAAAGTTGATTTCATACACTACTTTAGAGATAATTCTTGCAAACTATGCCCCCTTGATGCATAAACATGGACGAAACAGACTTTGAAACTCCGGACAATCTTGAAGGCATTCATTCCGGATCTCTAACTAACCAACATCTTGATTTCAACCATTAAGGGCCTACACTTCTTAGTAGTACATTCTAGTTCCTCTGTGAAGCTTGTAAATATTATCGGGATCATAACTATGGGCCAATGGACTTGGCATCTTCTTCACCATCCTAGGGGTGAGATACTAACCTTTGATAAGTCTGAAATGGGCATTTCAAATGCATCAAAATTTGCATTTGTCCGAGGAATCTTCCATGATAGACCTGATGAGTCAGTTGACATTTTCATCTAAGAACCTGATCATTGCATTCATTCACTTCTTTCTCTTTTTTTTCACTTGACATTTTCAGCACACGTCTTCTGAGCAATCCAATTGCATTTCTCCAATTAGGGGATACTCTCTGAGTTTCATATCTTAATAGTTGATCTTCAGTATCAACTTCCAAAATCTCTCACTTCAAAAAGTTTTGAATTTGCAGCTTGAAAATGTAGCAATCCTCAATGTCTCAATCATAACTCACAATAGTCTTGATATTGTAACAACTTAATTAATGGGGCTCTGATGATTTCTCGTGATGCGGCGAAGCTTCAAGCAGTTTGAAATGTATCTCACAATAGAAAATATGAATAAGATCCAGATTAGATTTTGGCTTTCCATTGACAAAAGCATCTTGAGAATCTGATCTTGGAGCATTCTTTGGTGAAGAAAATATTACAGCAATGATACAAAAATATTACTCTGACTCTAATAAACCCTAGACTGCAACGAGTTATTCACAAAAGTTTGTCATAGCTTCTGCCATTTTCCTTTTATCTCAATTGCTTTAGCAAATGATATTCTTTGATTGAATCGGAGCTCTATAAATACCCAACCTTGATGAGGCCAAAAAACTTCAGCGGGACCATTATCTGAAAATGATTTTGTACATAATAGAGCCACATGTCATTGAATAGGAATAATTATCTTCATTATCTGACTGAACTCTTCAACTTCTTTGTTTCGTGTCTGTATTCTGCTCTTTCTACAATCAACTCCTTTGTGAGCAAACTTCAATCTTCAACTGGCCTTGGTATTCATCGTTTTAGAGAAAGACTCTTCTGTCTTTCGTCTCTATTGGGATCATTATATCTTCTGACTGTTGTTGGACCATCGATCGGCAAGACTTTCAGCTAAAATTCATTCAGTCTTTCTATGTCTGTTCACTGAGCTTCCTTCATTTTAGCATCTTCAAAATTCATCAGCACCTCTAAGTCAAGTACTCAATTGTTCTCATCATAATCCAAACTCAGATCTTCTAGATTCTTTACAGATCCCCCGGCTATATTGCCCCGAACTTACTCATATTTTATTTGGCTTTTTATTTCCATCTTTCTCTTTTCTTTTTCTTCTTTTTAACCTCTTCTTTTTTCTTTTCTTTTGACTCTTTTTTTTTTACTTTTTTTACTCTCTCTTTTTTTGCTCTCTTTTTTTGCATGGAGAGTCCTTTCAAACTGAACCCTTATGTGAGATGAGTTTTTATCTTGATCACCCATGTTGGTATTTCGTCTAGAATCTTTCCTTTCTCGACCTTTTTGATTCCAAGCAAAGTGGTAGCTCATATCGCATCTCGTTCTTGGACTGATCAGCCTCTTTCTTCATTCGATCCAATTGGTCCTCAACAGCCTTTGTGACTGTTCAACCTTAACAAATTTGCTGCACATGCTTTTCAAAATGCAATACTTCTTAAAAAAATATTTTAAACAAAAGTGCAATTTTATTTTATAATGTTTAAATATTGTAATGCATGAATGCACGAGGTATCGATTTCAAGAACTAGTCATTAGAGCAACACCCATTTAACTAAAAGGTCAAATACAAAGAAAAGGCAATATGTTCACTAGCTCCAGCTCTGTTGGTTAGCCACTTTGTTCAGCCTCCAAATCAATGTCTGCCCTAGCTCAGTGTCAATATTAGAATGTTGTTGCAGGTTCATGACTTCATCGAACAAAATCTGCACATGCCAAACGACTTCCTGCACTCGGCTCTTAAAGTTAATCATTTCACCACTCTGTTTCTAGACAACCTGGATTATTGTCCTGGCTTGATTTCTAGTTGCTTTATCCCTCATTACATTACTTGTTCGAAACTATCGAACCGATCTTTCAATTGTTGTATTGCGTTTCCTAATTCTAACACTTTTCTCAACTCATCATTTTGTATCAATATTTTCCCTAATTATGGTATCTTCGGTAACTTTCATCATTTGTGAAACTTGGATATCACCCTTAATTTCAAAGCTTTTCACCCCTCCTTAGGTTTAGAAACAGTCCTTGAATTCCCTTCAATTTATTCATCTTCTATCCTTCCTCCGGTTATCACTATTTTTCCAGATACTGCGTCTTGTTTATCTCTGTAACTACCGCTGGCTCTATCTTGAAACTTGAACTGTTGTTGAGCATTGTGTAAACCTTGTCTTTTCTTTTTTTTGACCCTCGGCAAGCCTCGTATTTCTCTATCGTTGGTGTCACATACATTCTCCCGAAAAGTGAACAATTACTAGGTTTCATAAACAGGTCATGATCCCAAACAACTTTTGATCCATTTAACTATCTAACAACAATGCTATAATTCTAAAATCTTGTTGAAAATGACTCTTCGTATTCCCATCCTATGGTTTTCATATTAAATTCGATTCTGGCAAACATTCTCATGTTCAGAAATTTCCGGTACAACCTTGTATTAATGACACCTAGTCTCCACGTATATTGTTTTCGTTCTTGTATTGAGTCTTCTCGAATCATGTCCACAGTGACATATTGTCCCCCACTTGTCTATCAGACCCTTCAACTCTTATGACCACTGCCTACTCAACTAATCCTTGAACCAATACCTCTCATGAATGCAATATGATGCAACATTTACCGAATAAAACACACCCACACAAAACAAAAAATATGTCAGTATGGAGAATTAATATTGTAAGCAAAAATAATTGTTACAGAAAAAACAATTTATATTGCGTAAAATTAACCAAAGAACAGTTTATTTTGCACACAAGAATAAACAGAGAAATGAATTTAAATTAGCAACACCCTATCCTAGGTCTTTGTCTGGCTTTAGTGGGGTAGGCTTCTATTACAGCATGTGGTTTTTGATCTAGACCCTGGGTACCCGAACTATTGTTACTGGACTAGTAAGACATCGATTCGGGAGTATACTACCCCTTATAGTGGAGGCGTAACCTTACGGTGTATAAGGTCGGTATACCGAAATGAGGATAAAATTTCAATCACGGAGCTGAATAACTCACGTAAGATCATGCCTTACTCCCACTTAAAGGTGAAAAGCCAGGGTAGAAGGCTTATGCATGAATGACAATTTATATCACACAAGAAAAAGCTATCTGTATTTTTCCTGAAAATTCATCCAATAATTATGGAAAAATTAAATTCAAATTACTGTCTTAAAATTCCAAAATACCACGTAAAATTAATTAGGCTTGAATCTCGTTTTTTAAAATCTCCAGCGGAGTCGCCAAGCTATCGCAACCATTTTTGAAATCGGGTGTAAAAAATAGCCTGACGATCGATCTTTTGGAAAATTAGGGTTTTCTAGCCATTTTTAATTTAATCTTGAAAATTTAAGGTTTTCCATATTAAATCACATTTTCCTTTATTTATTTCTTAAAAACATTTTAGAGTCGCCACCAGTCACTTCGAGGTAGACTGGACACCGAAAAAACAAACCAGAGATTATGTCTTAAAAAGTGAGTTCGGGAGTCGCTTACGTGTAGGGAAGGATTAGCACCCCTACGAACGCCCGTTATCGGTACCTTTAATTTTACGTGGCATTTTGGCATTTCGAATAATTATTTGAATTTAATTTATCCTATAATTATTAATTGAATTTGAATTCCGAATGCAGGTATCCTTTTATAAGGAAATTCATTTTTGTTCGAATACGAGATTAAAGGCACCCCGTTAGGTAGCACCCCTATTCGTATTTTAAAAATGAATTTCCAACATAAAAGGTTTTAAATAAATGACTTTTTATTATCTTGTCAATTTTAAGTACTTTCTAAAAAAAGCTCTAATTAATTAATTATTTAAAACTATGAATATTAATTAATTTAACGACTTTTATGAGAAAATGTCAATTGCTTGAACACCTTCCATATATGTAAAGCCCTTAAATTAATCATATTCCTAATTGATTAATCTTTCTAGTTAATTAAAGTTCTAGTCCTAATTAAGGCTCTAACAATTTATTAAGTCAATATTTTAGGTGAAAATGTATATCGAATGTACACATTTATGACCAATATTTAGATAACACCCAATTGTAAACAATGGAACATCATCCAAGTTTGAGCCTCAAAGATTCTATTCGGTATACATTTAATTAACTACAATGTATATTAATTAACCATTTAGTTACAATTAATGAACTACATTAATATTCAATTGTAAGTGTAAATATATTAAATATATTCATTAAAATCTATGTTGAGATAACACTCCATTGTAAACAATGGAACGCCATCCAAATAGGGATTTTAAATCTTATAGTTAATATACATTTAGTTACTACAATTGTCTATCCTAGTTAATTATTGAATCCTAATTAGAGAACCTAGGCTAAAGGCTCTAATAGTTAATTAATCTAAGTGTATTAATTATCTAACAAAAAATATGCTAAATTTAAAAGGATGCATTCAAACATATAAGTTAAGCAATTAAAATTAAATTAATAATGAAATTAAGGACTAAATTAAAAGAAATTAAAACTGGAATTAAAGTAACGAAGGACCAAATTGAATTTTATTAAAACATGAGAGCCTCTTTACAAGAAATAGGAAAGAAGGGCTTATCAGATCCCCTGTTCTTCTTGTTTTTTTTTCATTTTTTGGATTTTGCTCTTTCTCTAAGCCTTTTCACTCTCCAAAAACACTATGAAATAAACACCCTATTTCCCAGAAATTAGGCTCAAACCAGATCAAAAACAAGCCTTTGGTTTGGTGTTCATCTTGTGTTCATCCGATTTTGGATGAACGCGATGAACTCTGGCTCAAAACCATCGTGACCTTCACCCTTGAATCTTTCACAACCCTATTCCAGTCACCCATTGCCATTTTTCGGCCGTCGTTCTTTAAACACCGGTCACCCCGATCCAACTCCGATCATCCCTGTCACAGCTTCGACCACCGTGAGCGATTTTGACGACCATCTATTCGAACCCAAAAATTTCCAATTTTTACTCCTAAAACCCTAGATCTACCCCGATTCGAAAGAATCGTCCTTTTTCTTCCCCAAATCCTAATCTAATCTACCCTGGATTCGAAAGAATCCTCCCGCACTTCACCCGATATGAATCTATGTTTCTCAAAATCGAAATCCCTTACCTCCGGCCGCCATGAAATTCCTCTGAATTACTTTTTCATATCTCATTTTTTTTTATATTTAAACTGAAGTTTGTTTTTTTGTTTTACAGAAAATGAAGAACAAAGAAGATAGCTACCTTTACGATAACAAAATGGTCGATCCGATCTCTCTGTTCGATGACATTCGCGTTCCTCAGCGATGATTTAGTTCCACGGCATCTGTTCAGCAGCTTCGACATTCCGACGAGGGTCGAGCTCCCACGACTCTTCGATTGCCGCAATGATTCGGCTTCCAAGAGGTAAATTCTCTCTCCTCCTTTATTTATTATATTTATTATTATTATTATGGGTGATTAATTAATGGTAATCATTATTGCTATCTGACACTTTCTCTCTCCTATTTATAGGTGAGCTGAGGATGACGTCAGCAAAACCAAGATCCGCGTGAAATGGGTATGGACGAATAGGGAGCTGACATGTGGCGGCTTTTAGGCGGGAAAATTTGTTTTTTTTTTGTATTATTTGTGTTTCTTAGCTGATATGTATATGATTTTGGGCGTGTGAATTAATATGAATTGGGCCTTGTGTGTTTTATTTGGGCTTGGGATGTTTTTCTGTGCAACTTGGACATTTAAAATGAACTTTTGGACTGTTTATCATTATTTAAGGTTTATTTATTTATTTATTTTTATTATATTTATATATTCTTGGCCTTATTTATATGTATGTTCGAACACCCCGGACAAAATACGGGTATGACACCATAGCTTAGGAACCCCATCAAGATTGACATATAACTCAGCCAACAAGGACCGAAGCCACTTGATTTCAGCTGTAGCACAAGCCACACTTCGATAATCGGCTTCTGCTGTGGAACGGGCAACTACCTGTTGCTTGCGTGATCCCTAGGACACAGGGTTTCCACAAAAAAATACAGAATCCCTTGGTGGATCGACGATCATCAGAGTCAGTGCCCTAATTAGAATCCGCAAATCTTGTAATACTCATATGCTCATGAGGAGAGAAACGCAAACCATACTCAAGCGTCCCTTTTAGATACCTAAGAATTCGCTTTACAATATTCAAATGTGTGTCATGAGGTGATTGCATAAATTGACATACCCTATTGACAGCAAAAGCTATGTCTGGACGTGTAATCACTATATATTGAAGTGCACCTACGACACTCCTAAATTCAGTAGCATTTTCCACTGGACTTCCATCATGCATAGACAGCTTGCAATTTGTAATCATAGTAGTGGGAAGACTGTTGGCATTATCAAAACCACACTTTTCAACAAATCTAACGTATACTTTCTTTGACTAAGAAGTATTCCTCCCTTGGAGTCATAATGAACCTCAATCTCCAAGAAATACCTAAGTATTCCAAGATACGACCTCTTGAATTTTACTATTATCACTTCCTGTGATAATTATGTCATCGACATAAACCAGCAGGTAAATCAAGGAATTCTCAGTTTTCTTAATAAAGAGAGAAGAATCAGATTTACTAGGAGAAAACCCATCTGACACCAAATATTGCTTAAGTTTCTCAAACCATGCCCTCGGAGCCTGTTTCAGACCATAAATGGCCTTCTTTAACTTACAAACTAAAGGAGTCTTCGAATCTTGTGAACCTCTATGCTCATAGCCTGTTGGTTGTGTCATATAGACCTCTTCCATTAAATCACCATTCAAAAAGGCATTATTAACATCTACTTGTCGCAATGTCCAACATTTTGTGACTGCTAAGGACAAGATTGTTCTTACAGTGACTGGTTTCACAACTGGGCTAAAAACCTCTGCAAAATCAATACCAGGCTCCTGAAGATAACCCTTAGCAACCAGCCTGGCCTTGTATCTTTCGACTGAACCATCAGGATTTCTCTTGACCTTGAAAATCCATTTGCAATTCACAGCTTTCCTGTCCTTTGGTAACGGAACCAAATCCCATGTTTTGTTGTTCACTAGAGCCTAATATTCAGCATGTACAGCTGCCTTCCAATGAGAACTCTTAAAAGCTTCCCTTATGTTCTTCGGTTCATCAGATGATTGTACATGAAAAATCTTGAGCTTTCGTATTCCATTCTTGCTTCTGGTGATCATTGGATGCCTGTTACCTTTGGGAACATCATTCACAGCAGCTGTACAACCTGCTGATGTTGAACCTATATGAGCACCTTCTACTAAACTATCTTGCTCAGTATCTTCTAGAAATGGATGTCTATCTGTGAGTCGATCATCATCCTCATTTGCAATGGCTTGAAAATTATCTTCCACTCCATTTCTAGAAATAAACTGAGACCCCTCACTGATTTCAGTAGAAAAATGACCTGAACCAAGTTGTTGTTCTGAAATATTAGCATCAAACTGACCTTGACATGTAGGCTGTTGTGGAGATGACACTTCTGTCGAAACTGGGTTTTCCAGATTACGATCAAGAACCTGCTCACTAGACATGCCTCTAGGTGAAGTATACTGCTGTTCCAAAGGAGCAGTACCACCAACCATATCTCTTTGTGTGGGAACAAGCCCAGTTAAATCTACCAATAGAGGCAAAGTTAGCTGACTATACTCAGGGGAGACATGAGTAATATTTTTCTCAACAAAAGGAAAAACATCTTCATCAAAAACAACATGCCGAGATATGATAATTTTTCCAGAGTCATCCATACACTTATAACCCTTATGTGAAGAGCTATACCCCAAGAAAATACACTTTTTGGACCCAAAATCCAACTTGTGTTTATTAAATGGTCTAAAAAGAGGAAAGCAAGCACAACCAAAGACCTTCATAAACAAATAATCTGGTGCCTGTTTATAAAGCTGTTCAAAAGGAGATTTACTTTCCAAGACAGGAGTTGGTAGTCTGTTGATGAGGAAGGCAGCTGTAGTGAAAGCATGACACCAAAACCTTAATGGTAGGGCAGCTTGAGCAAGAAGAGTCAGCCACATTTCAACCACATGTATGTGTTTCCGTTCAGCTTTTCCATTTTGTTCTGAAGTGTAAGGGCATGTAATCCTATGCTGCACCCCATGAGTGAGAAATCAGTTTGCTAATGGCTTATATTCTGTACTCGCATCCATTTGTAAAGCCTTAGTCTTGTGATCAAACTGAACTTCAATAAGACTATAAAAGTTCAAAAAACATTGCACAACCTCAGATTTTCTTTTAAGCAAATATAGCCATGTATGCCTACTATGAACATCAACAAAGGTCACATAATAAAGATAACCATCAGAAGTAATTGGGGCAGGTCCCCAGAGATCTGAAACAACAAGATCAAAAGGATTTTTATATTCAGCAACAGAATTAACAAAAGGCAATTTATGTGCCTTCCCTTGCAAACAAGCAGTACACAAGTGTTGCAACTTATTTTCACTAGTAACTACATGACATGAATTGAGAAAAGCCTTAAGAACATTATTAGATGGATGTCCAAGGCGATTATGCCATAAACCAAACAAACTACGAGATTGAGAAACATTGAAAATTCTGGCAGAAGACTTGGGACAATTGATCACACCATTTGCAGCAGCAGGTAAAAGCACGTACAATCCTTCATGAGTGAGCTTCCCTTTGAGAAACACTCCCTGAGTCTGTGCATCCTTAACACAACAACCAGTAGCATTAAACTCAAGAACCACATTATTATCCTTGACTAACTGTGAGACAGACAACAAATTTTTCTGAATATGAGGGACAATTAACAAATTATGCAATTGTAAAGAAGAACCATCTGTACACAATGAGCCTTGGCCCACATGAGAAATCAGTATACCATCACTATTACCCATAAGTAACTTGCTTTTACCTGTGTAGATAGTCTCAGATTGTAAGTTGGACTGGTCATGAGTGACATGATGAGTGGCCCCTGTGTCAACATACCAAGCCCCATCATTAGAAGGAAGCCAGTGAGAAGCAGTAGAAACAAAAGACATAGGTGATGCAGGTCCAGAATGTAACAATGGACTGCCAAGATTTACAATAAGTTGACCAGAAGAAGAAGCCCCTGCCGAAGGATGAAAAGAATGAAGAAAAGAAGTTCCACCAGAAGAGAAACTATTAGAAAACCCATTGCCACTAGGATGTGCTGAAGTTGCTGCACTGTACACATTTGACATAGGATAGCCTCCATTTCTTACTGTTCCTGAATTACCATGAGTCACAAGTCCTGGCTGTATTCTATATTGTTGATTCAAAACAACAGGCCTCAAAGTGTGAGAGTACACTTGAACTGGAGCTTCAGTTCTTTGAAGGTAACTAATAGTATTAGCAGCTGTATTGTGGTTTTGATAACCTTCATCCTGATTATCATGTTGAACTGCAGGATTACCTTGAAAGTTCTGATCGAATCTGTAATAGCACTTCTGTACAATATGCCCATAACGACCACACAACTGGCATTGTGGATGATGTTGATTATATCTTCCACGGCCTCTGCCTCGATAGCCTTTACCACGGAGACCTCTATTACCCTGTTGATTAGTCGGACCATCATCTGAAAAATCGTTTGTAACATGAGTAATAGCATTTATATCAGGCTGTTGTGGAATCAGATTAGTAGGAACACTAGTATGAACTGGTTGTGTGACCAGATTAGCACGAGCTGTTTGAGTGACCAAATTAGCATGATGAGGTAGATTCTCTTGAAGAAACATACGTTGTCGAGCTTCACAATCCAACAACATTTCAGTCAACTTTTCTAGAGACACTAATTCTTTAGATGCGATGGCAATAACAGATTCAAACTCCATAGACAGGCCAGCCAAGATTACACTAACTTGTTCTTGTTCAGTAACATGACTACCAGATGCATTCAAAGTATCACAAATGAGCTTAATTTTGGCAAGATACTCATTTACCGTTAGACCACACTTCCTTTGAGTATGCAGGCTATGCCTTAGAGCAGAGGTTTTGGTACTTGAGCGAGCTGCAAACATCCTATTAATGGTATTCCAGATTGTTCAAGTTGTGTGACAATGCATAAGATGAGAAAGTACATCTACGCTCACTGTTGACAGTAGCCACGATGCAAGTAACTTGTCCTGTCTATTATAAACAACAAAGTCAAGATTCTCAACAGTTACACCAGCATCATTCTGTACAGTTTTAGGAGGAGCAGTATTTCCTTCTGAGATGAACTTTGACAAACCATAACCATCAATTATTAGAGTAATCTGATGATGCCAAAGTATATAGGTAGAGTCAGACAATTTCACTACATATACTTTAGGAATCTGTTGAACAGACGCTAGCTGAGAACTAGAGGAAGACATCAAATCACTAGGGCTTGCAACCGTATCAATAGCCATAAGCAGAAACTTTCTCTTTGACAAACCAACAAACAAGTAGAGTGCACACCAAACACAAAGCAATGTCCTCAAGCAAGAAAAGATGCAACGTCTCAAGAAACTTTAGAAACAATTTATGAGACTCAGTCTAAAGCTCACAAGGAAATCCAAAACATTAATCACTAGTTCGCTCTTTATCCAATGAGTCATTACGAGTCGAACATGCTTGTAATCAAAGAGGAATTTCCGTATACCCAGTTGAACTCTAGACTATCACAAGAAACAATCATGAAAACTTGGAATCAAATTGCAGACGAACTCAGCCACTATCTACAGAAAGGTAGAGATATTACCAGAATTCTTGCAACTGAGAAAACGAACTGACAATCGAAACCTGAGAATCATGAAAGACTCGTAATCGCAGCGTTCTTCTAGTCAGAGAATCGAGAATTGTCATCACAAAGAGTAGTAGCGGAAGAGAACTGTACACCAGGATTCACAGCGAAGATACCATATTAAGATTCATGGAATTAAAGAAGAAGAGGATGGAAAAAGAGAGGCAGTACTCTCGTTTTATTTTATTGATCAAAAACTGTAACATCCCCAATGGAGACCAGTTCATTATATACAAAGAATACTGAGTAGTTGGTTTCGAAACAGTCTAACAGACTTAACCGTCTCTTTACCAACCTCAGTGGAGAAATCATGTGTGGTGCAACACACTAAGTCCTATTTGCACTCGCACACCTATACTTAATCTAGAACAATCATATACTATTCCTAAATGATGAAAGGTTTTTATTCTTCCAGGCAGCATATACAGTTGGAGTCTACTTTTTCAGCGCAGCTGCAATTGAATATGTCATTCTGAAGATGAAACCACCGTTGCATAGACCGCAAATCCTAAGGATTTTTCCGTGAAATTGCAGCGCATGTTTTCTTTACTTCTCCTACTTAACTAACCAACAAATGTTAAAACTTCTTGTTAGGCTTTGCTTCTTGCCCTTCACAAACTGAAGGTGTCGGATGAACAACGCAAGTCCGCAATGGATGCATATCAACCACTTGCAACTTTTGCACTTAGTTATCGGTTCCCGAAACTGTGTCATTCTCCCTTTCGATTCATGGTCCGTTACTTGTTCTTACCGAACAAAATTTCGATCCAATGATGTCTATATTAGCTTTTCATCTCTTGGCCATGTGCCCTGCTTGTGAGAGGTGTCGATGCCGACGAGGGTGCGGTGCCGACGAAAGAGGCTGTTTTTTGCTGTGGAGGGAAAATGAATAAGATGGTGGAGGTGAAGAGAAATAATTTCTTTTTGTAAATATATAGACTAAACGTATAATTATATAAATTATTTTTATTTCGGTAGTTAAAATAAGAGTAAAATAATAGTTTATGGACTATTTAAATAATTTATTATAATTTTTGCTGTACAAACTCAACATGTCATCGGTGTCTAACGACAATTAACACTTGAGTGACAAAATATTAAAAAAACAAAAATATTAATAATTATAATAATAAATTTTTAAAATAACCAAAAGTATACATTTACTAAAAAGTAAGTAGTTTACCCAAAAATAAGGCACAAAACTTCATTCGGTGAAGCAGCGTGCGCAAGCGGTTTTGCGGTTTGACTTGCAGGGGGGCAGAGACAAAGTTAAAAAACTGAAGAAAGAACGGCATAGATGATGATTACAAAAGCGACACGTGGCCGACATTCCAGCATATAGCACATGCTTGTCGGGGATTCAGTTTGTTTTCTTGCATTGAATTGTACAACTATGGAGTCTGGGTCCCACTTGCTCGTCGGTTTGAAGTTCTTACCCCTCAATACTGCTTTTCTATAATGGTCAACTCCCAAAGATGATTTGAAAATTAGGATATACAGTATTTTTTATTATGTGATAATTTGTTTTAATATATATTTTTATTGTAATATGTTGGGTTATATAAATTTTAAATACATGGTTCTCATATTGTATATTTTTTTTGGTAAAAGGAGAGAAAATTCATTCAATAATAAACAACCTGTCTAAAACAAAGCATCATGTATAAAAATTAAAATTTCATCAGGTAGATGACTGAAAGTTCTAAACTCGAAGCTATCACTGTAAAACAACTTAGTTATACCATTCGCCACTCTTCAATATTCATATTGTATCTTTTTTAAAAGTTTATTCTGTATATATTTTTAATGTTATTTTGGGATATCATTGCAAGGATTTGCGGAGGAAATTATCTAATTTAATTTTATTTTTATATAGTACCTAAATTATTTATAATTTTATTAAACTTTTAAATAGACAATTATTATGCATTTAAACACATTTTTTTAACAAGGCATTTGGCATTCAAAAACAAACATAAAAAGAATAACATCATAAACATTACATGGGAACGGAGAAAGAATCTACCAGAAAAAGTCGGAAAAAAACGGCTTATAAAGTCGGACAAGAATACCGGTCAAGAACAAATCAGAAAACAACCCACAATCACAAAAACTAAAAAACAAAAACAAACGAAAAAAAATCGATGAGAATTAGAGAGGGAACGAATCGAAGCACTGGAATGAAGAAGTCGAAAATCGAAAGCTTGCGGTGCAAGTCATTTCGAGGGTCACCAGAATATAACAACGATAAACGTGATGCAGCGAGAGCGGCCAACAATAAAAGATCCTCGGATGGAGAGATGTCGAAGGTTGAATGGCGAGGGAAGACGAGCTAAAACTAAATTGATGATTGAACCACCGACAAAAACAAACCTATTCCAGACTCGTCATTTCTTAAAGACAAGGGCAAGAGCCCCACCAACGAGAGAAAAAACAACAACAAAGAGCTAAAAAAATCGCCTGATGGTGGAGGCTCCGCCAATCCTATGAACCACATGTGAGAAAGCCACCTAGATCGAACACCGAAAGAACACTCAGATGAACAGTTTCTCTCAAAACGCCGGTGCAAGAGGTGAAGAATAAAGCCACAAGGGTTGGACATCAACCACCATAGAGATCAGACAACCCATCAAAAGATGGCGATAATTATTTATCGAAAGGAAAGTAAGTCAGACCATCGACGACTAATGACCGACGAAAAAAATAGATTTTTTGAGTTAAAGAAAAAAAGAACTTAGAAAAGGGTACTGTCTTTATTTTTTAAAATGTAAAAAATTTAAATGTATATAATATATTATATATTAATGATTGTCTAGTTAATATTAATTGTTAATTCTATTTTTTTATGAATGAGTTTAGAATGGACGACACACCATTAACGTCACTGGCGAAGCCAGACAATTGTCTGACACATAAATTTTGTAGATTTTTTGTATGTATTTATATAAAAATATATATAAATAAAATATTAACATCATTTCAAAAAAATAACATCGGTTTAAAAATTAATTAAAATTTTATAAAGAAAATTGACACTCATTATTTGACTTCAGATATTTTTAATAAAATGAGTCAATATATATTTTTATTAGATAATTACACCCTCAAGACAAATGTTGGAATTTGAATCTATACAAGATGTGACAACACGATCATACTTGACCACTTTGCAATTAATAAATCTAAAAAGAACTAGGCAAAGGGGATGGCAAGGGGGCTTTAAACATTAATCTTCAAAATTTTGAAACCGCAATCTAAATTTTTCGACTTCATCTCCGACTAATGCTACACATTATTACTTTTTTATGGCTTTTAAATAATTATAATTTGGTTTGAATAACCGTTTATTTTTTTAAAAAATAATTATTATCCAAGTAAAAATAGTTTAAATTTCAGATCTGTTACAGAAGCTTTATTTAACTCTTCAAAGGTATCAAATATAGATCCAGAAATACACAAATATTAGACGCAATTCATGCACCCGGACAAATCATAACTCGATGCATTCTCCCGTCACGAATTCTCCGTTATTTTTAATCCCCAAAGAACAAAGCCCTTTTCTCCAATAAAAATCTAACCTTGATTTATTCACTCACTCATCTAGATTCCTTTGTTACTCAAGGAATAGCGGTGACAATGGTAGTTCCAGGAACCTATCTTGGAGGTTTTTGAAATATAATTAATTGTAAATCATTAAAAAATTAATGTTGTGTGGTGATGTTGTCGTTTGTTTTAGAATTTTTCATTTTTAATAGAAGAAAAAAACTAGTTTATATGGGTTTTACTTAATTTCATAGTTGTTCTATATTGCTTCAAATCCTTCAAACTTACTATTTTTATTTTATAATTTACTATGCATGTGTATATTACGGCATACAACATGTCTTAAAAATATTAGGAAAAACCTTTGAACAAAAAAAATATTAGGAAAAACCAACAATGTATGGGTTTGTAATTACCCGTTTCTGTCCGGGTTACCCAAACCAACCCGGATTCAACCCAAACTCGAAACCAAAACTCATGACCCGGCCCAAACTTGTAACCCAATAACCTAAACCTAAAATTAAGCCCTAACCCTAACTCAACCCTAATGACCAGCCACCGCCGCCACCTCACCTCAACCAACCGTCGTCGCCGTCGCTGTCAAGCCGCCATCACCAGTAGCCGTCGTTCATCTTCCGATGACCCCTTTCGAAACCCCTAAATCTATAAACAAATCCCAAAGTCAAACCCTAAAACCAGTCATCCCTAATATCCCTAGCCAAATTAAATATCCCTAAATCCAACCCCACCTTCACCAAATCCTTGCAGAACATATACCCGGCCATACCATATCCCCAAAAATCTCGGCAAACCACTCCCCATCTACTCAGATCTGCAGAAACAAAAATGGAGCAGTTATTTTATATTGTAAAAAAAAGATGGAGAATCGATTTATAAAAACGGAATCAAAATTGTAAAAGGGTTTTTTTTTCAGTCGAAAAATTGTAAGGGGGAGAATTGGAGATCAAAAAAATTGTAAAATAAAAAAGGGAAAGCAATAAAATTTCAAAGCTTTTTATGAAACAAAATCCTTTTCATTTTCGTTTTTTTGAAATCTAAAACTCTATTTTATTCAAATCAAAGCTTTAAAAAGGGAGAAAGAAAGGGGTTAGAAAGCTTCCCGTAACGGCCGTGTTGCTGCTCCTCCGCCGTGAGGCTTGAATGGCGGTGATCGGCTCGAAATCGAGGGAGGCCGGCGCCGCCTTGGTTCGATCTTGAGAGGATGAAAGAGTTAGAAATGTTTTTAGGGTTTGTTATCTGTTCGAAATAACCCAAAAATAAAACCCTGTTTATTATTCAAACTGGTTGCCTAAAACAGCACCGTTTCATGGCTCCAACCCGACGTGGTGACCCGACCCAGTGAGGATTCGCGTTTTGAATAATTGGTTAATTAATACACAAGTCCCTCTTTTTCTTCCCCGTTTCTCTAATGTCTAATTACTTTTTTAGTCATTCTATGTCTTATGCGTATGCAATATCGTCTTTTCATTTATCTTTTTTTTAGCTTTTAAATTATGTTTTGTTTCAATCTGGTCACCTTCTTTTATATTTAATTTCCAGCCTTTATTTTCGTTAATTTAGGTTTATTTCCCTATATTTTGCATCTGTTTCATTTTAGTCCCTCTTTCATATTATTTCATGCCATGTAAATTATTAATCCATGCATTTAACCCTTAATATTTAGCCTCATGTTGTATATAGTTTAATCCATGTTTTATTATTATTATTATTATTATTATTATTATTATTATTATTATTACTAGTATATGCATATAATATGTTATTGTACAAAGTAATTTATTTTGTACAGATTATATATATTGATTTAAGATATATGTGTATATCTATTTATATATGTTTTATCTATGTTACATTTTTTATGTATAATAACTTTATTATTTTTATATTATGTATAAGATTTTATGCTTATTTATAAAAATATGTATATTATTTTATTTAATTACTACATATATAATATAAATAAATACCTTTTTTTAAAAATAACATATATAAACTATTAACTTTAAATATGTCTAGATATTTTTGATAGGTATAAGTATTAAATATTTTACCTTAATTATTATATTTTATGTGTTAGCTTAATATTTATCTATGTATGTTTCAATATTAGTATTTTGTTAGATTAGTATTTTATTATGTTAGTATTTATTTATATGTTTATCGCATTGTATTTATTTATGTTTCTCATGTTTTAAGTTGCATTTCGGATATATTATTGTCAATGCGGTGCCCTTTTATTCAAGCGTAAATATGGTCAGTATCAAGCGTAGTGATGGTGGTCTTTCGGTTTACTCTTGAATAACAGGGCCTTTAAAATCTACTCGCACTTATAACCAAATTTTAACTTAATCGTCACTTTAATTCGGAAAGTTTAATATTAATAAAGCGGTAATTATTAAAGTACCAATTTTGGGCAGCGTGGGATGTTAATCATTCCCCATCCGTAACCGACTCCCGAACCCAACTTTTTTAAAATCTCTAATTTTTATGGTGCCCGACCTACCTTAGTGGCCGGTGGCGACTCCATTTTTAAATAATATGTTTTTTCTAAAATCCCAATGGAAGACATTTTTAAAATACTAAAAGACCCCAAACATCTTAAAATCTCGTTTTTTAGCGAAGACGCTCGAAAAAAGGATCACTACAGGGTTTAAGCAAGGCGGTTTAAAGATTTGAGGGACCATTTTAATTTATTGAAATAAGGCTCTTAATAATATGAAAAAGTTGTAATATTTTTTAAATAAAGTTCCCTTAATAAAAAATGTTAGATTACTCTATCGATCAGCATAAAAATAACTTACATACATATAGAAAACTAACTATTTCACTTAAAAAGCGTTGTTATTCTTGCATGTTTTGAAGTAAAATCATCTACAATACTTTCAATATCAAACTTCTTCCAAAAGGACTCTCTCAATTGCAATCAAAGCAAATCCATTTAGTCTTTCTTGCGACATAATTGTCCGTAAGTATGACTTCACAAACATTAATTTTGAAAAACTTCATTCGGCTGAATCAACAATAATAGAAATAGTCAATAAGACTTGATATGCAATTGTCGCATTTGGAAAGTTAATGAAATTGAAGTACCAATTTTGGGCGGTGTGGGCGTGTTAATCCTTCCCCATCCGTACCAAACCCAACATTTTTAAAATCTTTGGTTTTTATGGTGCCCGACCTACCTTAGTGGCCGATGGCGACTCCATTTTTAAATAATATGTTTTTTTTCTAAAACCCCAATGGAAGACATTTTTAAAATACCCAAAAGACCCCAAACACATTAAAACCTTATTTTTTAGCGAAGACGGTCGAAAAAATGATCGCTACAGATGGCGACTCCGCTGGGGACATTTTTTTTGGTTTTCAAAAATAAAAGAGATACAAGCTTTTTAAATAATTATCGATTTACTAATATTGGAAATTCTGGATTAAAGTGACTATTAAATTAACATTTGGTTATAACTGCGCATTTATTTTAACGCATTTAAAATTTGACATATAAACATGTCCTTTTAAGTGGGGGAAACGCTAGTGCTTTCGTGTGGATATCGTTCCTTTGTATGGGCCTAGCAAGTACCTTCGGGGCTCGAGTACCTTATGCTTTCGTGAGGAAATCGTTCCTTCGTATGGGTATAAACGAATGGGTCCCCCTGAGTTGAATCCGGTTGAAAGGAGCCTATAATGGGTGATGACCGGGGGCCTTGCTACTCTCAGTAGGGGACAACAAGGAAAATTCGGGTACCTCTTAGCACCAAAACTGCATGTAGAGAATATAGAAAACCCACCCTTTTAGAGCCACGCGGATAACTTAGGTGTTTTAGATGGGATAAATAGGATTGCTCTGCTTGTTGCCTTATATACTTTGTTTTTTATTGAGTTTATTCGGTACTAACTCATTTCTTTTTTTGTTTTATTTTATTTTTACTTTACACATACTTTTGTTGCGTTAGCATTGCATGACATAAAGGTGTTGGTTCAAGTGGTTTGCCCGATCAAAAATCTTTCATTTTTACCTTATTTACTTTAATTTATTCATTTGATTATTTTAATTCCAAACAGACCCATTTTTTTGTGATCACATCATAATTAAATCTATTCATCTTTGCATTAACTACATGACATATCATAACATTTTAATTTTTGCATTCTACTGGCATGAAATGCTGATTCACGACTGGTTCTCAATTTGAAAAATTATCATCGGGAGAAAATCTAGCACTCTAGATATCAAGGCAATATTCAAAGTCGCAAATGAATCCCGTGAGTTCAAAAGTTGAGCCACGAGAACCATTTTTGAATCAATACTTTCACATCTAAGACATGCATTTTTCATCTACATGCATACATTTTGAGAATTTTAAAGTCTGTCCCCGGGTTACCCCATTAGACACAACAAAGTTGGTCGATCTAGCACTTTACAAGAACCTTTTACAAGAGCCTGATCTTGGGGCATGTCCGCAAGTACCCTCTACATCTTTTACAAACAGTGTACCTATAACAAGGCCCCGATCTGGGGGCATTCTTTGCCAAAGTCTAGTCTTCGTTGTCGAGTCGGACTTTTGTATCCCTGAAATGTCTACATCAACCACAGTCTACAAAACTTCACCTGATTCAAAAAAATGATGAGCTGCCATGAACCAACTTATGAACCCAACTTAGGGGGAAACAAAATGTGCTCCAGGGTTTCAAATTTGCTACAAGAATGTTCTCAGACGATGACATAGAACAAACTAAATGTTGAGGCATGCACCCAGATGAAAGATCTAAAAAAGGTGATCGAACCCAAGAACAGGTTAGGGCACCGCTAGATACAAAAGACCAAGATCCTGACAGGACCAGTGAGGAGTCAAGGGCATCTCATTGAGAGCCAGAAATCATATCACATTCATGTATTTAGTTGCATTCATCTGTCATACATCTAGATTCAGTGCATACACTAAAGTCACCTTGCATTTAGGATAGACACATGCATTTAGGCATAAAATTCATGCATTTTTGCTTGTACATACAAACAGATTTGAAGATGAGATTTAACATCCTCAACATGGGGGCAATTACGATGGTCAACCTTAGTTTTAGAGGCTGCTAAGCACACACACAAAAAGGGGAATGCTGAAATATCTAAATAAAAGGTATCAGCGGTAAAATCTTTGAACAATTACTGAAAAATGTTTTTTTCCTTTGTAGGATTTCATTCCTCCGACGATGGTGTGATGGACGTCAAAATTTTCTCGACTTTCACTATTTCCAACCGAAATTCTTTCTAGATCTTACCCTCTGCCGATAGAAGTAGAGCAAATTTTTCCATAGTCTTGCTGTCAATAGTAATTCAACATCTTGCAAATCATGCATCCGCCAGTGGTGGTTCGCAAACCTATCTAGATCTTGCCTCTGTCGGTGGTGTTGTAGCCTGGTCAAATATAACTTTCGATTCTTCCTCTTCGTCGGTGATGTAGCTGAACCACATTTGCCAAATTATGATCATGCCTTTTCATCAGAGTTGTAGCTTAATCACATAAAACACTCCAATCCTACCTCTTCGTCAGAGTTGTAGCTAGATCAAATTTTCAGACCTTTCCTCTTCGTCGGTGTTGTAGCTTGGTCAAATTTAACTTTAGGTTATGTCTCTTCGTCAATGTTGTAGCTGAACCAAATTCACTAACGTTCGGTATTGCCTCTTCGTCGGTGTTGTAGCTAGACCAAATTCATTAACTTTTGATCCTGCCTCTTCGTCAGTGTCGTATCTGGATCAACATTATTAACTTTAGACCATGCTTCTTCGTCAGTGTTGTAGCTTGGTCAAAATTTACCAACTTTCAAGTTTTATTAATGTTGTATCTAAAAGAAGAAGAAAAGGAAAAAAATGAGAAAAAAATGAGAAAAAGAGAAAAAAATCAAAGAGAGAGAGAGAGAAAAAAATTTTGAAAAAGAAGAAGAAGTTTTCAATTTTCTGATCTTGCCTCTTCGTCGGAGTTGTAGCGGGATCAGACATTGGAATTTTCATCCATTGGTCTTGCCGCTTCGTTAGTGTTGCAGTTGGATCAAATTTTGTAGACCCTGCCTCATCGTCAGTGTTGCAGCTGGGTCAAATTCTATTTAGGTATTAGCTCGCCATCAGTAATGTAGTAAGTTAAACTCATTTTTCTTCTCCAACAAACAACCCCCATTTTGAAGATTTTGCTTTCCCAAGAGTGACGAGGTGGATCAATCAAATCAAGAAAGAAGACGCGCATCGAAGAAAAAGAAGATCTACCGAAGAAAGAAGATCTATCGAAGAAAGAATACATACACTAACAGAGAAGAAGCTCAGCCGGACCGGATAAAATGAGTCCTTTTTAGTCTTTGCTCTATCGATGTTACACAACAATGAGCAAAGAGGGGCAGCTGTAATTACCCGTTTTTGCCCGGGTTACGCAAACCAACCCGGATTCAACCCAAACTCGAAAACAAAACCCATGAACCGGCCCAAACTTGTAACCCAATAACCCAAACCTAAAATTAAACCCTAACCCTAACTGAACCCTAATAACCAACCACCGCCGCCAGCTCACCTCAACCAACCATCGTCGCCGCCGCTACCAAGCCGCCATCACCTCATTTGAGCCACGTCTCTCACCCCCACCCCCTTGGTGGCTATAAATAGCCATGGAGGCAGCCACAATTTCACAATGAATTGGAAATGGGCCAATTTCAATTGAAATGGCAAATGGCCGTAAATGGCCTAGCAAGCTTTGCTTGCACACGAGAGCAGTGCTCTCCGGGGGAAAAATTCCCCCTGCCGTGGTTTGGTCAATCACTTGATTCGAGGTCCTTTCGTAACTCGATCGAGTTAATTTTTAGGCCATACCATAATAATATGGCACCGAGATTTTAGAAGGGGTCGGTCAAAATTTTTCTTTCGAGCTCTTAGTAGGGTAATATTCGATCTTTATCTTTGTATTTATTTATATAATAATATATAATTTTGTTGATTATGTTTTTTTATATTGATATGTTTTTAATATGTTTTGTATATTATTTTACTTTTAATTTTTGCATTGTTTTTTTACTTTTTTTAATTTCAGTCCTTTTTTATATTCGATGCATTTTATTTTATTTATGTTCTTTTTTCGTACATAATATATATATATATATAGTATTATTGTGTATATTTGATAAGTATAATATATATATAATATGTGTAATATATATTATACTTATAATATGTATATAGTATAATATTTACTTTATATAGTATTTGCATAATATGTATATTTATACATAAGATATGTATAAAATATTATTTATGTTTACATGTATATATTAATATATATTGTATATTATATAGTATTTTATTTGTTTTTATTTTATTACTTTATATTTATATTATTTATATTAACTTTATGTTATTTATTATTTTACATAAATATTGTATATAGTATTTTGCCCTATTGTTCCGATATTTCTATTGGGAGTGTCATCTCGGCCCTCTGAGTGTCATCTCCTTTGAATGTCATGAATATCAAGGCAGATTTAAATTGTTATGCATGCATATTGGAAATTAATTATTAAATTAAATCGAATTTTCATTTTCCTTAATAAAAATAATGCGAACATGTAGGTACCAAGTTTAGGCGTAGTGGGGTGCTAATCCTTCCCCACTCGTAACCAACTCCCGAATCCTTCTCTGGTTTACTTTTTCGGTGTCCGATCTACCTTATCTAAGTGACCAGTGGCGACTCCATTTTTACTCTATTTTTTATTATTTAAAACACAAAGCCCCATCCCAAAATTGGGTTTCCAGGTGGGCCCGGACGAGAAGGCCGCTACAGCATGGCGACTCTGCTGGGGAACTTTTTTTGTTTTCAAAAACAAGAATGAGTTAGGCCTTAGTAAGGGTTCGCATTGTAATTGTTAAGGAAAATTTAAATTCGATTTAATTTAATTTTTAATTTTTGAATTTTGTTTGTTTATAATCTGTCATCATATGTTAGCTTTAGAACCCTTAAGTGGGAGGGAGTACTTCACTTCGTGGGGTTTTCATCTCCGTATAGTGTTGTATCTCGCTTCCGGAGTATTGGTCCTTATATTTCGTGGGATTTTCACCCCCTGTATGGTATAAGGGTCATATTCCCCAGAATCGATGTCTTCGTGACAGTTCAAGTGCCCTTACTCTATAACCGAACCACATATAATGAACCGTAGTGTCCACCCTTTAACTACGACGTTACTCTGACCATTTAGGAATAACCATTTTTTTAAGTTTTGCTTTTTTTATTGTTTAAATTCTTTGTATATTTTAACTGCTTATTTTCTTTATTTTTCATAATTTAATTCATTTTATTATCTGATTATTCTATTACACTAACTCATTTTCTAGGTTGTTTTTTCCTTTTTTTTTCTGCATGTGCATTGCATATCATATCATACCATAAGTGTTGATTCGAGAATAATCCAATTTAGAGGGTGTACCCAAATGAGATAGAAGCCTATGATACAAGAGCAATAATGCAACAATATCAGTTTGGGGAAAACGAAGACCAACGAAAAAGATGTTTCGACTGCAAGATATGAAGCGAACAAAGAGACAATGTAGGAAGAGACATTTGCCTACATTCTCTATGCATAGGCTAGCTATCTCTCCAAAAAAAACCTTCAAGTGCATAGATTACGCTGCCATAGGACTTTGAACAGTTGAAGAAGAAAATGACGAGACCGTCCCTCAAACCGAGGACGATGCTAAGACGTAGAGTGCGAGTCGTACTTTATAAAATCAAGATATCAAGACAAGAAGCTACCCATTATCTGTAATTCATTTCAGCTTCTTGTCAGGCATCTTCTCCTAGCGGAAGTCTTTCTAAGGACTACTTGCGAATCAACACTTCATTTGCATTCATTTTAACATGACATATAAATATTTAGTTGTACATTATAATTTGCATGCATTATTAAAGATAATTGGGTTAGTTGTGTAAATACTATGGGGAAAATTTAAACTCAAGTTACTATCATTCCACATCGTTACGGTACCCGCTTGCAAGTAAAGAAAATGGAAAACCGCATGACTAAAGTAGAACAGGGCCAAAAGAACTTGGAAAACCATTTGGATAGGGCTGAACAAAACATCATCGAACAGATCACCCAGTCACAAGCTGTAATTCTAGCCTAGATATCTGCTTTGCTCGGAAAGGATAAAGATGACACCATAGAAGAGCCAGAAGGTATTGCATCTCACATCAGGATTCAATCGGACACGCCGATCCTCGAAAAGAAGATAGCATGTCAATACCACTGGGGTCTTCGACAGCCATCAGGAAAGAGGGACCACCAAGCAACCGATTAATCTGGAAACAACATATGAGGAAGAAGTACCGAACCTTGACTTGGTAGAAAAGATCAAAGCCATTTTGGCAAGACTGACAAAAAGTTGGCGCAACGCGCTTAAACACTGCCAAGTTTAAGAAATGGATAATTCAAATGTCCATCGAAAATCCATTTTTGCGAATGGTCGAAAGAAAATAAATACTTTGAGAAAATCCAATGTCATAATTGGTATAAACTTATTGTATGGTACAACTAGCCTGGAGCAAACATCTACCGGTAAAGGCAACTCAAAACCGTTGATCCCTGTGCATTTAGGGAAAATGCAAAAGAAATCTAATGGAAGAATCAAAGGTTTAAAATCTTCATTCAACCCATCTTCGTTAGTGTTATAACTGGATCAGAGCCATTTTGACAAGTTCAATAGAAATATTGCCGCAACGTGCTTAAACACGGTAAAGTTTAAGACAATGTAAAATTCAAATATCCATCAAAAATCTATTTTTGCGAATGGTCGAAGGAAAATAAATCCTTTGAGAAAATCCAATGTCATGATTGGTATAAACTGATTGTACTCAGGGGAATGGTACAACTAGCCCTGAGTAAACAACTACCGGTAAAGGCAACTTAAAACTATTGATCCCTGTGCATTTGGGAAAAATGCAAAAGAAATCAAACCGAATAATCAAATGTTCAAACCTTCAATAGAATTTTCCTTAGCTTCAATATTGCAGCTAAGTCAATCTTTCTCCAAATTTTGCTTACAAGAATAGTGAAGAAGATCGAGTGAAGCCCAATAAAGAAGTGGTGGTTAGAGCAAGAACCCTTATCCCAAACCAGACCATTTTGCTTTAGCAAGTATTGTTTCATGCCCAAGACGATCAGAATTGAGGCATCATTTCAAAGATTTTTTTATCCATCACTGGTACTAGCACTACCCGAGATCAGATTGAAGTGTCAACTTTCTTCGAAACTTCAAGACGAAAAGTTCTATATAGGAAGAACTCCCAGCTCGAGGATTCTATCAAGTGACAACAAAAGGTTAAATATAGGAAGAACCCGTCATGAAGCAAGATACTATTTCATGCCTATGATGATCAGGAATCGGGGCATGAGCTTAAAATTTTCCCAATCTTTAGCTTTCAAGGAAGCAGTGAAAATTATCCGGTAGTTTCGTAGCAATATACCATTTCATGCCTATGACGGTCAGAAACCGGGGCATCCTTCAAAGTTTTCCAGTCTTTAGCTTTCATAGAAGCAACGAAAACCTTCTGGTAGTCTTGTAGCGGGATACACTTTGATGTCAAGATGGTCAGAACCCGAGGCATCCTTTCACTTTTCTAGTTTTCAGCTTTCAAGTGAAGAGCGAAAATTTTCTAATAGTCTCACAGCGAGATGCCATTTTCATGCCTATAAAGATCAGAAATCAGGGTATGATCTTTTAATTTTTCCAGTCTTCAGTTTTCAGGGGAGCAGCGAAAATTTTCTAATAGTCTTACAGCGAGATGCCCTTTTCATGCCTATGACGATCAAAAATCGGGGTATGATCCAAAAATTTTCCAGTCTTCAGCTTTCAAGGAAACAACGAAAATTGTGTGGTATTCTCAAAGCAAGTTACACTTTGATGTCAAGACGGTCAGAACCTGGGGCATCCGTTCAATTCTTCAGTCTTCAGCTTTTATGGAAGCAGCGCAAATTTTCTAATAGTCTCACAGCGAGATGCCATTTTCATGCCTATGATGATCAGAAATTGGGGCATGATCTAAAATTTTCCAGTCTTCAGCTTTCAGTGAAGCAGTGAAAATCATATGCCAGTCTCGAAGCGAGTAACTCTTTTGTGCCTATGGCGGTCAGAAACTGAGGCATACCATCTAGAGAATTTTCAAACTTCAGCTTTCAGGGAAGTAGCATAAATCTTCTAGTCGTCTTGTAGCAAGATATCATTTCATGCCTATGACGATCAGAAATCAGGGCATGAACTCTCAATTTTCTAGTCTTCAGCTTTCATAGAAGCATCGAAAATCTTCTGGTAGTCTTGTAGCGAGATACCCTTTCATGCCTATGACGATCAGAAATCGGGGCATGATATTAAAATTTTATACTCTTCAGCCTTCTGGGAAACAATGAAAATCTTCCACCAGCAGTATATCATCTCATACCTATGACGATCAGAAATCGGGGTATGATCTTTAAACTTTTTCGATCTTTAACCTCCTGAGAAACAGAAAAGACTTGTGGATGGCTCTCAACTCAAAGATCGTGCAGAGCCCTCTAGTTTGAAGATTTTGCCTCCAAGAGCGGTCGAGCGAATCAACTGAAGATCGAAAGAGCATGCAGTGGCCAAAGAAGAAACCTCGGCCTACCCGAACAAAAAATGGTTACCTTTTTTGTCTTTGCCCTATCCCTGTTACACAACGATGAGCAAAGAGGGGCAGCTGTTGTAACCCATTTTGTCTTGTTAGACCCAAAATAAGCCCAATATCCCTACCTATTATACCCAATTAAAAAACCCTTTATCCAGTCCAAGCTGCCGCACTTGCAGACCCGAAAAGCAGAAAAGAAGAGTTATCACCCGAAAATTTTCGATCTGTAAAATTAATTTAAAAGACCGTGTAATCACTTTTTAAGGTATTTAATATCCCAAAAATTTTTGTATAGGAAAGCTGTTATCGAATAAAATTTAAAAAAAGTAAAAAGTAAAAAAATAGGGCAAATTCACGTGGCTAAAAATGAGCCACGTCTCTCACCCCCACCCCTTTGGTGGCTATAAATAGCCATGGGAGGCAGCCACAATTTCACAATGAATTGGAAATGGCTGGCCAATTTCAATTGAAATGGTAAATGGCCATAAATGGCCTAGCAAGCTTTGCTTGCACACGAGAGCAGTGCTCTCGGGGAAAAAAATTCCCCGCTGTGGTTCGGCCAATCACCCAATTCGAGGTCCTTTCTTGACCCGACCGAGTTAATTTTTGGGCCATGATATTATGACACCGAGATCTTGGCGGGGGTCGGTCAAAAATTTTCATTCGAGCTTTTAGTGGGGTAAAATTCGATCTTTATCTTTGTATTTATTTATATAATAATATATAGTTTTGTTGATTATGTTTTTTTTATATTGACATGTTTTTTTAGTATGTTTTGTATATTATTTTACTTTTAATTTTTGCATTGTTTTTTTACTTTCTTTAATTTCAGTCCTTTTTTTATATTCGATGCATTTTATTTTATTTATGTTCTTTTTTCGTACATAATATATATATAGTATTATTGTGTATATTTGATAAGTATAAAATATATATATAATATGTGTAATATATATTATACTTATAATATGTATATAATATAATATTTACTTTATATAGTATTTGCATAATATGTATATTTATATATAAGATATGTATAAAATATTATTTATGTTTACATGTATATATTAATATATATATATTGTATATTATATAGTATTTTATTTGTTTTTATTTTATTACTTTATATTTACATTATTTATATTAACTTTATGTTATTTATTATTTTACATAAATATCACATATAGTATTTGTCCTATTGTTTCAATATTTCTATTGGGAGTGTCATCCCGGCCCTCCAAGTGTCATCTTCTTTGAATGTCGTGAATATTAAGGCAGATTTAAACTGTTGTGCATGCATCTTGGAAATTAATTATTAAATTAAATCAAATTTTTATTTTCCTTAATAAAAATAATACGAACCTGTAGGTACCAAGTTTGGGCATAGTGGGGGTGCTAATCCTTCCCCACTCGTAACCAGCTCCCGAATCCATCTCTGGTTTACTTTTTCGGTGTCTGGTCTACCTTATCCAAGTGACCGGTGGCGATTCCATTTTTACTCTATTTTTTATTATTTAAAACACAAAGCCCCATCCCAAAATCGAGTTTCCAGGTGGGCCCAGACGAGAAGGTCGCTACAGTTGGATCAATGGTCTTAGCCAAACACATTTTTTGCTTGCCTCATACATAACAATTATTATTTCTGGAACAACTAATATATGATGCTTCCAGACCAAAGATTCATTTACCTTTCTTTCAAAGATAAATTTATTCACATCCAACAATCTTGCAATTATTAGGATACTCAATAGATACGCTTTATCCAATTGAATCTTCTTTAAGATTCTTTGAGCTCATGTCCATTCATAGACAAATGTCATATTTAAATGCTCGATCTTTAGGTCGAGACAAAATCATATCTCAAGATTCTTTTTCTAAAATAATTTTATTAAATGCTTTGAAAGCTCTTCATGAGTTAAAGGGAATTTTACATCAAAACATCAAAATGAAGGACTTAGGGCACCTCAAGTACTTCCTTGGAATTGAGGTTCTTATATCAAAATAAGGGATAGTGCTTAACCAACACAAATATGCATTGAAATTAATTGCTGAATCAGGTTTAGGGGGAGCTCGAGTTACTTCAACACCATTGGAATTAAATCAGAAATTAACATCGGTTGAGTTTGATGAAGGGACAAAAAAGAAAGAAGAACTCTTAGAAGATGTGAGTGTTTATCAACGGTTGATTGGACGACTTCTATATCTAACGAACACAAGGCCAGACATTGCCTTTGCAGTGCATCTTATCCAGTTCATGAAATCACCCAAGAAGGTTCATTATGAGGCAGTGTTACATGTGGTGAGGTATATTCGAAAGAGTCCTGGGCAAGGGATCTTACTTGCAGCAAAAGGTGAACCTCAGTTAGTAGCCTTTTGCGGCTCTGACTGGGCAGCATGTCCCATGACGCGAAAGTCAGTTACAGGCTACTGTATTAACCTAGGAGAGTCACTAATATGTTGGAAATGGAAGAAGCAAAATACTGTTTCGAGATCATCAGCAGAAGTCGAGCATAGAGGAATGGCTTCTACTGTAGCTGAGTTGGTATGGTTGAGAGGACTGTTACTTGAACTGGGAGTAAAGCTTGTTGAACCAGCAACGCTGCATTGTGACCGTCAATCTGCACTTCAAATAGCAGCTAATCCTGTCTATCTTGAACGTACGAAACATATAGAAATAGCTTGCCATTTTATTCGAGAAAAAATTCAGAAAGGGATAGTTAAAACGCAATGTATAGATACAGGAGAACAACAAGCTGATAAATTGACCAAGGGCCTTGACATTTATCAACATGAACACTTGTTAGTCAAGTTGGGTGTGAAGGATGTATATCACCCTCCAACTTGAGGGGGAGTGCTAAGTTGGTAGGAAGCAATTATTAGGTTAGTTATTCTGTTAATATTATTAGCAGACCTGTATATAAAGAAGCTTGCTGTACTTACATAATTATTAGAAAATAAAAGTGAATATTTCTTTGTTCATCTCTTCCATCTTTGTTCATATCTTCTATCATCACTTCCGGTCACCGTTTACACTATACACTAGTAAAAAAACATAAACAGTTTTAATAACTTGTTCTTGCTTATGGAAATCCAATATAGTGAAATCAATAGTGCTTATCAATTAATTGAACCCTCTATTGACCAGTTAATTATTTTTTCAGATTGAATAGTGGAGAAATAAATAAGGCTCAATTTAACATTAATATTTATTTTTTAAAAAAAATCCATCATTTTTATTTTTAATTAAATTTGATCCTTAATTTTTCAAAAGAGTTGCATTATTTTTTTCACAAATTTTTTAACTAAAATACTAAAATTTTAACGGTTTTAAGTTGTCAGCTTATATGGTACTCCACATGTACTTCATGTTGATATGACATATTTATTTTATATATCACATCTATAAATAATTACAATATAAAATATTCCAAAATTTATAAAATACATGATTTGATTTGTAAGATGTCATGACAATAATGTTAAAAATATACTATATTATTTTAGTTATTATTTTTATTAGAAAAATAGCAATTTAAATTGTTTTAAAGGTGAATCCAACAAATGTCCCAGTGGAAAAAGCGTATGATCATTTTTAAAGAGTTAAGAATATATATGAACAAATACTATCGTGTAATCACCTTTAGACCATTAAAAAATCGTTTTAAAGGTTAAGAGTCAAATTCAAATATTTTTGGAAGGTTGATGATTAACTTTTGTTCAACAAAAAGAAATGTCCAAATCGATAAAAATTACAAACATTGAGAGTTAAATTTGACAATATACCAAGATAAAACCCTTTACTCGACCTAATAGTGTTAAATACGAAATAAAAAGTAACAAAACATGAAATGAGAAAAATATGTATGATTATAATGTAATAGAATATATCAGGGTAAACTACATCCAAGTTCACTTAACTATGGATTTAGTAAAAATATGCCACTTTCTTTTAAAATTTACAAATATATCAGTCAATTACTTTTTTTATAAACAAGTCAATCAACTTGCAAACATGTCACCTAATTAAAAAATTAATATAAATGTCACTCAATTAACATATTGTTACAAAAATATTACTTTTCTTCTAATGCGACATGACATAATAATATTTGTAGTCCCCAAAACTTGTACAAACTATCAATTTGATCATAATCCAAAACAATTCAATAAATTTAACTCTGAATATTTAAAAAATTCATAATTTTAATCTTTATTTTTCTCCTAAATTGCTTGTTCTTTTCCCAAAAATTTTATATTACTTTCTTGTTACTTTCCTGGTATAATAACAATTTAATAGTAACTTCTTGTTGTTTTATATCATAATGCAGTTATCGAACTACTAATTTAATTTAGGGATGGCAATGGGGTGGGTTTTTGGTCGCCCCGACCCTGACCCAAAATTTAAACCACCCGACCCGACTCTAATTTATCCTATCCCGACCTGACTCAATATAATAAAAAATATAGCCCGACCCTAACCTGACCCCAATATTTTAATAAAAAACCCTACTAAACCCAACCCAAGAAAAATTAATAAAAATATTAAATATAATATATAAAAATATATATAAATATATCGGGTCGGGTTGGGTCAGGGAATTTTCACCCTAAACCTGAACCCGACCCAACTTTATTTTTTCAATAACCCGACCCAACCCGAACTTGATTTTTTAAGAAAAAAATCTGCCTCTATCGAGTCGGGTAGGGTTGGGATCTGACTGGTTCGGGTTATTTTTCCATCCTTAATTTAATTTGATGAGCTTGATTGTTTTGATAGTATCACATAAAAAACTAAATTGATGGAATTTTTAAATATAAAGGATTACATTTATTGAATTGTTTCAAATTAGGATAAAACTAATAGCATGTATAAGTTCTGGGGACTAAAAATGTTATTATATGAAAAAAATAACTTTTTTGTAAGCGGAGTGACATGTTTGTAACAATATGTTAATTGAGTGACATGTTTATAACTTTTAGAAGAAAATTAGTATGTTTGTTATAAAACTTATAACTAAGTGACCTTGGGTGTAGTTTATCCAATATATTAATACGATACAAATACATAATTTAGCGTGATTATTAACCTATGCAATTACAGTGCCTTGATTTAACCGAAAAGCATAATAAAACAAATTCCAAATTAGCTTCGAATTCTTTTCTTTCATAAACAATTTGTACTGTATGCAGTCCTTGGCCTATTCCGTCTAGGAAAATATCGAAGTCAGAAATACTCATCTCAGCATCTTCTCTTCATCCTCTAGCTGATTATCCTTTGCTTACACGCCAGCAGTCACAGTGGTGGATCCCATAAATATATTTGAGAGAGGGTACACAAAAGATTTCAAAATTTCAGAGTAGGTACAAGTGATAAATGTTACAAAAATTAAGGACTAATTCATAAAAATTAAAACAATTAAAGACAAATGTGTGAATTTTGAAATGTTCGTATTACTCGTAGATCCGTGATTGCCAGCAGATTATATATACACATCGTTGTTGATTTGTCATTCTATTCGATCTCATAGTTTACTTCCAAAATGAAACTTAATACTTACATTTATGTCTTTAATTTCGTCCTTCTACTTTTATCGTGGTTGAGGAGCTCAGAAGCCGTATCCGGATCATTTAATGTAAACCTTAACCTACTACCATGTGAGACTATCTCAAAATGCAAGCATCTTTGTGTTAAACATGTCTTGTTTGTTGTTGTGGATCATATAGATTCATTGTTCTGAGTTCCGACCAATGGTTTTTTTCATATTAACGCTTGCACCATCGTCAACTGCGTCCAAAGTGCTTGCCGAGAATCGGATACTTCATTGTTTGGCTTCGAATGCGACTGCTATCCCGGCTGGACCAAGTACCGACTCGGTCCTTTCATCTTTCCCCCTTGCATCATCCCCAACTGTGAGAGCTTTTCACACCCTTCAATTGGTTCTTGTATTTTTTTAAACATTGATTTTGTATCTCATACGAAGTTTCTGGTTCTAAAAACATGTAGGCACACTCAACTCTGACTGCGGGAACGAGTGTCCTTCATCGCCGTTGCCGCCGACACCGACATTTAACTTGTCGGACCGTATGGGTCTTCTAGGAAACATTTTCTCTTAATTCAACTCATTTATTAATTGGTTATTAACTAAGGGTTTCTTTCTATGGTTATTTTGTGTTAGTTTGTAGCTTTACTTGGTGCGGTGATGGGAGCTGTAAAACAAATGAGAATGGCTACGAATGCGATTGTAACGATGGCTCTGATAATCTGCTCGATAAGCCTGCCTTACCCTGCTTCAAACAATGTAGTTTTTTCTTTAAAAAAATTACCACGAATCTGAAATTTAATTCAATTTTTTCGCATAATCACTTATGATTTTTTTATAATACATTTAAATTTTTTTTATTCAATTTTGAATACCGTTTACATTTTTTTTCTTTTCTTTATCGGACTCATTTAATAAAAGAATTCAAGATCATGAACTAGACATAATATTAAATTGCGGTTCAGGTGCTTTAGGAGCGGATTGCCATGGTGTCGGGCTAGGTAAACCACCGTCGCCGACAACTTCTTCAAGCCCACCCCCGCAGACACCATCTTCCCATGGTAGTTATTATTATTGTAATTAAACTTAAAACAAAATATAAATTTTATTCAAAAATATATATCTTACACTATTTTATATATATATTGTGATACTGTGTTTAATTTTGTACTTGTAATCTGTCAATCTTGATCGTAGGATTATGGATCCGCATCCAAGATAATTTGCAAACACTGTTAATTTTGGTTGCTCTATTTCATCAATGGCTGTAAAGGTGATCCTATTATGAAAGATTTTTTTTTGATAATATGCATGTTTATCTTATGGTTTATGTTTGGGGTGCGAGACTGTTCCTTCTAACAATATCGTTTTCAAAGTTTAAACTTGTATCCTTACTTTAAAAATATAATGTACTTTGTATCCTCACTTTAAAAATATAATGTACCTTACTAATGCCCGATACTTGTTGGTCTATCGTGAAGACTTTAAAACCCATAGTAGATCAAATTATATTTGATCTATTTTTGAGGTTCTTTGTTTGTATTTGAATTGTTGTAGTTTTATCAAAATTAATAAAATAACATTGATAAGATGGGATTTGTATTATTTGACTATTATTATTAATTTTAGTTATCATTTATTAAATATAGTTTTTGCGACCAATAAGCGAGTTTATAAACAATAATGCTAAATATATTAAGAACACAGTGACATGTATCCTCATCAGTCACCCCGTGAAAATGAGTGCTAATTTTCTTTCATTATTTTCGCAATAATTTCTTGCAATTTTTATCTCATTGTTAGAAGGGTATACGAAGTCCTTAATTTTTTTAAAAAAAATTAATTATTTTTTAATTTTCTTTTGTACTCAATTAAGTCATTGAACTAAGAAATTAAATTAATTCAACCCTTAAACCAAAAAATTAAATTAATTAAGCATTTTGACTAATTTTGACTATTATATCTTAACGGTTTTTAGATTTGTTGGTGGAGTGCATCGCGTCACATTGTTTCCACTTGATATTTTTAGAATTTTTATTTTATTTAAAAAATTCTTTAAATTTTCTAAAATTCATAGAAATAATTTTTTGAAAAAAATCTATAAATGCAACATGATAGAACTATAGTGTATCATGTGCCAGTAACACTTAAAGAAAAAAGATGTCAAGATTTAATCAAAATTGGTCAAATGGCTTAATTGATTCAATTTCTTGGTTCAAGAGATTAATTGATTCAATTTCTTGGTCAGGCTTAAATGAGTGCAAAAAAATTTCAAAAACTTTAAAAAAATAAAAAAAAATCAAGAGCTTCTTACACCCTTAACCTTATTTTTTAAATTAGATTAACTTTACAATAAAATCAAACACCTAAATTTGTTATTTTTTAAATAAAACTGTTGGAAAAGAAATTAATGGGAGAAAAATTTAAGGATGAATATTTATATGTTGTAACACGGTATTAATAATTAGGCTTAAGGGTCACTTTTGCCTCTGTAGTAGTCTCAATTTATCGATTTTGCTCTTATGATATTTTCGCTTCAATTTAGCCCCTAAAGTAGTCGAATTGCATCACCCATTGCCCTTGACTGACAGAAGTCAACATTGACCTTTACGGTGCTGACGTGGCAGTTTATGATGCTGACATGGCAGTCCACATGTGAAGATGACGTGGCAGAGGGGCAAAATTGATTTTTCAAACGAGTTCAAGGGCAAAATTGATTTTTTAGGCAAAAAATGAGTAAAATGCTAAAATATTAAAATAACATAAAAATATTTAAAAATATTTTATTAATATATGACTAAAAATAAAATAGTTAAAAATATCCAAAAATACGTAAAAATTATAAAATTAAAATATCATAAGCTAATAAATTATAAATCATTCAATAATTAAAATTTGAAATATTTATAAAGTATTAAAAAATATAAAAACTTTCATCAAAATAATTTAGACGATTTTGGTTTTCTTTCTCTTCAAAGAATGTAAGGAAGAAAGAATCCTAAAATAGAGTTAATGTGACTCTCTCAACCGAAAAAAATTCTTTATCCTTTTTGGTGCCCCTATCTCTAGGGGTGAGCAAAACTCGACTCGACTCGAAAAAAACTGAATAACTCGACTCAAGGTGAAAATACTTGACTCGTTTTGACTCGACTCGACTCGAAAAAAATTTCAAATAAAGTTTGAGTTGTAAAATAGAAAGTCGAATAACTCAAAATTTTTAGTAATTAATAGATTTATTTTTAAGTTCTAGACGAGTCCCTCAATTTTTTATTATATATATACCGATATATAAAAATATGAAGAAATATTGCAACATATGAAAAAATATGAATATATACATATATATATATGCATATCTTATACGATTAGTGAAAGTGATTTAAATTGGAATCAAACCATACTATAACATGATAAATAATTACAATTAAATTTTTATAGAAACTCGAAAACTCAATTCGACTCGAATTTTTTAAACTCGACTTGAATCAAAAAAATTTCAAATAAAGTTTGAGTTGTAAAATATGACGTGTCAACTCGAATAACTCAAATTTTTTTGACTCGACTCGATCGAACGCTCACCCCTACCTATCTTTCAATACTAAAAAATTAAACTCAATGCTCTAAGTCTAATTTCTAAATCACAAACCTTAAACCCTTTACTTGATTAAATTTATACACATATTTTTATGTTTCATAGTCACTTTATATTGATAAAATTTTAAATTAGGGTTTAGGATTTAAGGTTTGCAATTTAGAATTTAAGATTTTTAGGGTTTGAAGTTTAGAAATTAGGATTAGAGTGTAGAATTTATTTTCAATTTTTGAATTTTGAATAATTTAAAATTTAATAGCTTCTGATATTTTAATTTTACAATTTTTACTTATTTTTAAATTTTTAAATTTTTGTTATTTTTTAGTCATATATTAATAAAATATTTTAAAATATTTTACTAATTTTTACACTATTTCAATATTTTCTTAAATTCATTTTTTTACCTAAAAATTAATTTTGCCCACACACTCAATCAGAAAATCAATTTTGCCCTCAAACTAGGTCAGAAAATTAATTTTGCCTCTCTTCCACTTCATCTTCACGCATGGACTACCACGTCATCACATGTGGACTACCACGTTAGCACCGTTGACCGTCATATCAACATCGTTGACCTCCACGTCAGCACTGTAACGTTCAACATTGGCTTTCGTATGTCAAGGGACAAACGGTGATGCAATTCGACTACTTCATGGGCTAAATGGATGTGAAAATACCATAGGGGCAAAATCAATAAATTAGGACTACTACAAGGACAAAAATGACCTTAAGCCTGATAATTATAAGTCAAGTTGTTACTTTTTCTAACTAAATTTCTTACTAAAACACTAGGTTTTTAATGATACTAACATGTTAGTGTGTATGCCAATTCACATATTGTAACACCCTTGACCCGGATGTCACATTTGGGCCTCAAGCCCAAACCCAAAACCATACAATTTTCTTTTTAAACAAGATCAACCAATCAAATTGCAAAAACATCTAAAACCAACGATCAAAATAAATAAATAAATATAAGTAAATAAAATATTACAAAGAAGCTCCAATTTAAATTTAAAACATTTAAAGGTGTAATTTTAAATAATACAATTTCAAATAATAATTACAGACTCCACAAGTAAGGTCATATGAACACATAGCCCACTAGACTTAAATATCGTACTCTGAAAATCACCATGTGCTAGAATCCTGATCTGATAGTGCTCCACGATCCAACGGTCAACCTACGCACGGAAGCAACGATTCTGAACGTTGAGCTTACAAAGCTCAGTGGTACACATCTACTCTTCTATACTTCACGCTAATCATAAACGTAAGCATGCAAGCTAGTACGAGCAATAAGGAAAGATAAATAAACACGTGGCGCTACCATAATCGCCTAAACACATCCCATAGAACAAATAGCATTTCAACAACATAAACATATAGATAAACAAACCAGGAGTGGGGCCCAATGTCACCCGACACTAGTAGACCCGCCCATGCTCGGAATCTCACATCGAGCTACTCGAAATCTCACATTGAGCTACTCAGAATCTCACATCGAACTGCTCAGAATCTCACATCGAGCGGTATACTCAAAATCTCGCATCGAGTATTCGCTCAGAATCTCACATCGAGCGGGGCTCGAAATCTCGCATCGAGCAAGTATCATCACCCAAAATCTCATATCGGATGACCTTCATTTTATCACCCGAAATCTCACATCGGATGGCCTTCATGTGTTGCAACACTCACTCACTGGGTATCCGGATCCCACCAAACAAAAACTCTTAACCAAACAAGTGCCCTACCTGGCACATAACCATACATGATCCACCACAGATCCATACAAGTGCCCTACCTGGCACACAACCATCACACGACCCACCACGGGTCCCTATCGTTGCTATTACAACCAATCAAACATTACCGAGTTGTTACGTTTTATGTAGGAGTAATATAATTCATTCCCATTAATTATTTCCAACAATCCACATTATCTCATTGATTGCAGTAATAACTGCTTTATTAATCATATTCATCGATTTCCATCTCAAACCGACCTTTAAACCAATTAGTGTTAATTACCGGTTTCATAAGCAATTTATCGAGTATTTATCGGTATTAGTCCATTAAGCCTGGCAACATCAATATTAATTTCGATGCCCTATTCTACCCCTAAAGCTTATGAAAGTCATTATAGTTTGTTACTAGCGCACTTAAATCATTTACTATTATTTACCGATTTTTAAGCATTTAATTGAATATTTATCAGCACTGCCCCTAACCAATATTCAATCGAACATATTAATTCATTCCACTAGCACACAAGGCATCACCACATAGCAATCATAAATCAGGTAATCATACGAATATCCGGACAATCTTATACGGTCTCTAAAGCTCATAACAGTCTCAACATTCTCAATAATTACCAACTCGAATATCTACATCATCACATGCTTATTACTCATCTCTTAATTTGCAACCACTAACATGCAAGGCAATTACACTTATGATTCTCATAAAGTGTTTCAGAGTTCGAGGTGTACTAACCTTATGCTGACATTGCTAAAATCCTCATCCTAGCTTCTCAAATATTCCACTTGGTCTGATAAACGACCCGATTAATCCTCGCATAACAATAATTACGAAAACACTTAAATTTCATACACCTCCTATGCCAAGCAAAGGGTTAAACACGTAAAATAGCTTACCAGATTCGAATTTGGCAAAACAGACTGCGCCATTGGATCTGGAACGTCGAGAAATCCTAGGGTAGGGTCCCCTAAAAAAAGTCAACGCTGGTCAACAGTCAAAGTCAACAGCGGCGGTAGACGGCGCGGCTCGGTGCAGCTAGGCTTAGGCTGAGTCAGATCGGCCTGAATCAGCCGAGTTGGGCCGAGTCAACTCAGGTGACTCGATCCCCTAGAGCAGGGCCACGCCCACGCGCAGCGGTGGCGCGTGACGACGGCTCCGTCGGCTTCCGGCGACCAAACTTCACCGATCGACTGCTTTTGAGCTGGTGAACTCGGTGGTGGCCTCCGTTTCTTGATTCGAGCCCTCTAACCCCCTTGAACAGTACCACCCAAAACTTTCTCTCTCTCACCTCCTCCGACGGTAACTCTAACGGCGATGATACTGGTACTGGTAGACTAGTCTCGGCGAAATGAACACAATGGCGTGGAGGTGTCACGATCGGACGGCTAGATCTCCGTAGATCGAAGTTTGAAATTCCCACCCAACTTTTCTCTCTTTTCTCTCTCTCCCACTATTCTCATCTTTTTCTCTCTCCTCTATCATTTATTTTCTCTTTTTTCAACCACCACTCCCTATTTAAAAATTCAAACAACCTTTTCATTTTTATTTTTTCCCTTTTTTACCCCTAAGCCCAAATACACATTTTTAATTAGGCCCTGAACCCACGGCCCAATACTCGGTCCAAGACCAAATTCGTTAACCCAAAATCTGGGCCGTTACAACTCTCCCCTCCTTAAAAGAAATTTTGTCCCCGAAATTTGCACCCATAACCCAAAAAAAAAGTTGAAACCATTACAACTCGTCGACGTTCCCAAGAATTTCCCGCTGCGCTACTCTAATCTCTCACAACACCTATCAACATGACCATGCCTTCTAATGGTACGAACAATATTTCAACTGATCCTCTTCCATAGGAGGATTTCATCATCGTTCCGTACATCACAAGCGACCAGCCAAAACTCAACGGTGCCTTGACAAAACGTCACATAGATACTTCATCAAAGAAACTTAACTTACTCTGTGGAACCCCAAGGAATTTTTGTACACTAATTCTTCTACTACAACACATGATCAAAAGGACAGGAAGTTAAATAGTTGTTGCATCAAACTAGATAACTATTCTCGAGGTAACTCCCTGATGGAGACTCTAACTCTAACAACATTTTCATCCAAAACATCGTTTGTCGGGCACTAACCTTTTTGAAAACAAACGACACCCAAACTCGATTCAAGCATTCACATTAAACTCGACATAAAACCCATATCGGTAACTAACATAGCTCCCACTAACTCTATTCTCGCAAGGGTCTTACGATTCGAATCAAAACGTATCAGGAGAACACATCCTCTGTAATGCCACTCAAATCTATCGTCGCAGTAATAAAGGCCCACCAAAGAAAAGGTTCTATCAACCTCGAATCTTGTGTTAAAAGGTGACATGAACATCTCGTTGTGTCGTACAACCCAACTAGCAAACAAACCAAGCAAACTTTCTGTGGCCCACACCTTTGTTGAAAGCTTATCAATTGGTGCATATCCAGGCACTATATCATCACTCAACAAAACTGTGCACTCATGAATCCCGTACGAAAACCCTACCCACTTATTAAATTTTCACTGATGAATACTAAAGCATCCCTACAATTCTGAGGAACGCAATACTTATCTCTCAACTGATAGCAAGCAACTACTTGTCACTATCTCAACACACAACTCCACATTATTTACTGAATATATGACGAAAGCTTAGCATCAACTATCGCTCTTAAAATTCCTCGTATACAGACCACTGTACTATAAACAAAAATCTCTTATCTTGATACGTCTTTTCTAAAACACTTATCATAAGACTTCAACCATCGAACCCAATTTCAATCATAACATTGTATCTTCTTAACTTAATCAGATGCTTCTTCTCGTTGCTTCCAAAGTAAATCAACCCTTAACTCAAAACATGCTAATGGACACACGGGTACCAGTACTGCATAGAGCTAATATCGATACTCTCTTACATGACCATTATCTAGGATAACCCCATACGACAGCATGATACTCTGAATCTTGTTACCCGATACGATCCACTATTTATTTAGCTCACTTTCTTAAGTGCTTATCGACTATACCATTAACAGTCCTTACATACCTTATCCCATGTCATCATCTAAACCGTAAATTTCCATAAAAATCAAGTACCTCAAACTTTGCTCTATTGGGGAGAACACAATATTTCTCTTATAGCACCAAAATACAACACTAACAGCACAACAAAACGTCTTCAAAAACTCCAAAATCGCATTCAGCTCTGATCAGGTCTACTCAACTGTCACGACATGATGCTTAATATAGCACGACTTCCCACCGATGTCCTTCGACTCGCTTCAGAGCGACTGTAATACAATCAAAAGCATTTACTAAGTCTCAAACCCTTGCTCTATTAACTGATTATACGGTAATTAACCTTTCCACACATACGGTCAATGTGATGTTTATCTCTTCAACGCCAAACTTTTCGTATTCCTTTACATCCGCACTTGTCACGCAAAACATCCAACTCATATTTAAAGAGACAACACAACGGCTCCCACCTTATCTTCACCAAAATATCTTGATGTCACCGCGAACATTACCCACTATCACGGCATACTCAAAGAGAAAATAAAATCTTATTCCCAAAATCTATTTTCTAACCTCAATACATTAACAATAGGCATCACCCTTCCAACTAATCTCAGAAAAACACACAGGCACTTCGCATTCGGTTAAATGGGTTGTCCACCTTTCGAAACAGGTAACGGTCTTCTACGATCGCTTAACAAACTATCAACAGTTTGGGCAGCACATTCACGGACCAACTTTTTACTAGAGAACAAGTCTAACTCTCCCTTGAACGAATCACCTAGACGAGAGTAACCTTATTCAATTTATTCCTCCAAAGCTGAACCTCCAACTACCCAACTGGGTCGATAACCTCTAACAACTATGATGACACCGACATCCAACCCGGTCTTACCTTAACATCTACTCACGTTCCTGAAAGGAAGGGAACTTAACAACTCCTTCATGAAGCATAAACAAGCCCTCTGGCAGTCTAAAAGCTCTTGAGCATCAAACTACACACATTAACACCTATCAATTCGGTCAAACCTATCTCACAACCCCGTTGCCATCCTCAAAACTATCACTGCAAAGATCACGATAAAAGGGTGACGATCCAACATTTTCATTGTAAAAGCTAGGTTCTATCGAGGTCTCAAAACCTCAAATTCATTCTCGGTATCACTGCTAACTCCCCACTTGATTAACCGGAACAATTCCCACGTTGCATAAACTCTTAAGAAGATAGCTCTCATTCAAACGATAGAATGTCTAACTTCGGCCATACACTGACGAACTAATGGATCATGAATCCACTATCTCCGAAGAATGCCCTTAAGAATGGCAATGATACTCTCCTAGTATCAACAATGACTCATTTTCTTTTTAAACAGGTAAAAGGGTCCTCCAACCAACGTGCACTCATCGATCGATTTCGAGAACAGTTTATCCATTCCCGTAACAAAACCTTTATCCACGCGTAACGATGAGAATTCCTTGATGCGAACTCTTGCAACGAATCTGAAGATTTCAAGGTGACTACAACACACAACGAAAACGCCACTCATGCGACATGAGGAGAACATATTCTCGACTCAGGTGTCATCCAACAAACTTGTATCTCAACAATCTGAGGTGACCCCACTCTCGGGATCACTACCATTAACTGTTCTGCACTTAACTCGGTCCTCTAGGCTACGATCATAACCATCTTGACGTTGCAACATTAGATACACTATCAGAATTCCAGCCTTAAGGAATACGAATTTAGTTTAAGGGTTGGTATTCACTAGACACCTTACTAAAACATCTATACCACCCCATGGTTTCCTAGAACCGACTAAATCTAAGCTCTGATACCACTAAATGTAACACCCTCGACCCAGATGTCACATTTGGGCCTCAAGCCCAAAACCATAAAATTTTCTTTTCAAACAGATTAACCCATAAAGTTATAAAAGCATTTAAAACCAACGATCAAAATAAATAAATAAATATAAAGTAAATAAAATATTACAAAGGAGCTCTAATTTAAATTTAAAACATTTAATGGTACAATTTTAAATAATACAATTTCAAATAATAATTAGAGACTCCACAAGTAATGTCCTATGAATACATAGCCCAATAGACTCAAATACCATACTCTAAAGATCACCATGTGCTAAAATCCCGATCTGATAGTGCTCCACGATCCTACAATCCAAGGGTTAACCTACGCACGGAAACAACGATTCCGAACGCTGAGCTTACAAAGTTCAGTGGTACACATCTACTCTACTATACTTCATGCTAATCATAAACGTAAGCATGCAAGCTAGTACGAGCAATAAGGAAAGATAAATAAACATGTGGCGCTACCATAATCGCCTAAACACATGCCATAGAACAAACATCATCTCAACAACATAAACATATAGATAAACAAACTAGGAGTTGAGCCCAATATCACCCGACACTAGGAGACCCACCCATGCTCGAAATCTCACATCGAGCTGCTCAGAATCTCACATCGAGCGGGGCTCGAAATCTCGCATCGAGCAAGTATCATCATTCAGAATCTCACATCGAATGACCTTCATTTCATCACCCGGAATCTCATATCGGATGGCCTTCATGTGTTGCAACACTCACTCACTGGGTATCCGAATCCCACCAAACAAAGACTCTTAACCAAACAAGTGACCTACCTGGCACGTAACCATACATGATCCACCACGGATCCATACAAGTGCCTACCTGGCACACAACCATCACATGACCCACCACGGGTCCCTATCGTTGCTATTACAACCAATCAAGCATTACCAAGTTGTTACGTTTTATGTAGGAGTAATATAACTCATTCCCATTAATTATTTCCAACAATCCACATTATCTCATTGATTACAGTAATAACCGCTTTATTAATCATATTCATCAATTTCTATCTCAAACCGACCTTTAAACCAATTAGTCTTATTTACCGGTTTCATAAGCAATTTATCGAGTATTTATTGGTATTAGTCTATTAAGCCTGGCAACATCAATATTAATTTTGAGGCCTTATTCTACCCTTAAAGCTTATGAAAGTCATTATAGTTTGTTACTAGCGCATTTAAATCATTTACTATTATTTACCATTTTTAAGCATTTAATTGAATATTTATCAGCACCGCCCCTAACCAATATTCAATCGAACATATTAATTCATTCCACTAGCACACAAGGCATCACCACTTAGCAACCATAAATCAGGCAATCATACGAATATCCGGACAATCTTATACGGTCTCTAAAGCTCATAATAGTCTCAACATTCTCAATAATTACCAAGCCTCAAATATCCACATCATCTCATGCTTATTACTCATCTCCTAATTTGCAACCACTAATATGCAAAGCAATTGCACTTATAATGCTCATGAAGCATTTCGGAGTTCGAGGTGTACTAACCTTATGCCAACATCGCTAAAATCCTCATCCTATCTTCCCGACTATTCCACTTGGTCCGATAACCGACCCGATTAATCCTTGCATAACAATAATTATGAAAACACTTAAATTCCATACACCTCATGTGCCAAGCAAAGGGTCAAACACGTAAAAACAACTTACCAGGTTCAAATTTGGCAAAACAGACTACGCCATTGGATCCGAAACGTCGAGAAACCCTAGGGTAAGGTCCCCCGAAAAAAGTCAACTTCGGTCAACAGTCAACGATGGTTGTCAGCGACTTGGCTTGGCTCGGCCTTCTAGAGCAGGGCCACGCCCACGCGCAGCAGCGGCGGGTGACGGCGGCTCTATCAGCTTTTGGCGACCAAACTTCACCGGCCAACTGCTTTTGAGCCGATGAACTCGGTGGTGGCCTTCGTTTCTTGATTCAAGCCCTCTAATCCCCTTGAACAACACTACCCAAAAATTTCTCTCTCTCAACTCCTCCGACGGCAACTCTAACGGTGGTGATGCTGGTACCGGTGGACTTGTCTGGGCGAAATGAACACAATAGCGGTGGAGGTGTCACGATCGGACGACTAGATCTCTGTAGATCGAAGTTTGAAATTCTCATCCCAACTTTTCTCTCTTTTCTCTCTCTCCCACCATTCTCATTTTTTCCTTTTCTCTCTCCTCCATCATTTCTTTTCTCTCTTTTCAACCGCCCACTCCCTATTTAAAAATTCAAACAGCCTTTTCCTTTTTATTTCTTTTTCCCTTTTTACCCCTAAGCACAAATACACATTTTTAATTGGGTCCTGAACCCACAGCCCAATACTCGGTCTAAGACCCGATTTGTTAACTCAAAATCCGGATCGTTACACATATACTTAAAGCTAATTTTTTAAAAAATCAAAATTTTATTAAAAAGTATTTTTATAATATTTAAATCACTTGTTGACATAATATCAACGTGAAGTACTCATGAAACAAGCTACCACATCAAGGTCAATAAAAAATAGTTTTTTAATCATCATTTCTATTAAAAACAATTTGACTTTTTTTAATATCGAAGACTAGATTTAACTAAAGAAAATTAAGTTAAAGTGACAAAAGAGTATAAAAGTATGGATTCATATTTAATATATTGTTAGTAAAATATTTTAATTCCACGAGAAAATATATTATAGGTCTGGCTCGTCACGTTATTTATGGTCCCAACATATAAAAACTATCTATTTCATTAATTTTTTTCATGTTATATTTTTACCAAGTGAATCTTTAATCATATTTACTATAAATTAAATTAAAAACAATTTTTATCAAGTGACACTACAGCAAAACATGTCTCGGCGTTTTTTAGCGCCACTAAAAACTTTTTCGGCGCTTTCCGCAAGAAGTGCCGTTGAAATCAGCGCCACAACATTTTGCGGCATTTTGGTCAAAAAAACGCCTAAAAAGTCTAGATCTATAGTGGCCTTTGTCTTTACAAACGCCGCGAATAACTGTTCTTTAGTGGCGTTTGTATAAACAAACGCCGCGAAAAAATATGTTCTTTAGTGGCGTTTTTAAAGACAAACACCGCTAATAACTGTTCGTTAGTGGCGTTTGTCTTTACAAACGCCGCAAATAACACCATTTTTCCAAAAAAAAAATAAATTTCATATTCAAAATATTTGTTAAATAAAATATTTATTTTATCCCAAAAATATATTGTCACAATTAACTTAAAATATTTGTTAAATAAAATATTTATTTCATTATAAAAAGTACATTCTGTCGCAATCTAATCCCCTCTACATATTTCGTTCCTAAGTCTTTCTTCCCCGATCCACTCATACTCTGTCTCCTCCAAAGCCTTGCGTATTCCGCATAAACTTCATTTTGATCAGCTCGGGAGATCATACTGCCACGCATCAAAAATCACAAGTTATGGCTCTACCACTCTTGGCCGTGGCTACAAAACTTGAAACAAAACAAAAAAATCCCAACTTTCCCGATTATCAGATATGTCATTAGTTGTCCTCCAGCTATTTTCAACGGGAGCTCCCCAATCAGCGGGGTGCATATCTCCCCTGAGAAACCACAACAAAACATGAGCCGAACCGAGAAGAACTAGCAAATACTTGGATAAAGGCATAAGTTGCAGTGCCTCGTAAAGTACCATTCACACAAAGAGAAGAAGATGGGGCGGCCGGCCTTCATCAAAGCACGAGTCATGACAGGGTATCTACATCAAAAACGGTAGTGACATAAGAGAAGATTGCTCGATGTTTTAAAAACCATTGCTTTGAGCCATAGATACAAGTACACTACCTCACTGTTGGCTTCGAGCCATCATTATTACAGATATCATACTTCAAATAATCAATACCCTGCAAACAAAACAATATAGATTTAAGTATACATACAAGCACACGAGCACACCAATGAACAATGAAATCCATACCCATGAAGCAAAGGTTTTTGCATCCTGTTCTTCATGACCAAGTGAACCAGGCATTTTCTTACTACAAGTAAAAAACCTGTAAAACAAACAACAGTACATATCTAGCAGCTTTGTTATAGCAACTACAAGTTTCATAGAAATTCAACATTTATATGCAGCACTAGTAGAGTTACATTACAGTGCATCCGAGTATATCCCAAGCTTAAGACCTTTGCTGTGAACATAATCTGCCAGAGCTTTTATTTCGGATGGAAAAGTCGAGTTCTTAGGCACTAGATTACCCTGAAAATTCAATCCGAGTCTGATTATTATAGCATTTGACAACATCAAACTAGTTATATAGGAACAAAAAAGGCAGGAGCTATGAAGAAAAGTAAAAGCAAAATACCTTGTCGTCTCGAGAAATTTCAGCCCAGCAATCATCTAAGAAAGAAGTCCATCAAATGTGCAAGTACATGAACATGTGTGCAACACTCTTAAAATTTCCCTTACCAGTCAACAAAACTCATATTAGCATGAATCAGATAGTTGTAGACATGATCAAAATCATGCAAGGGAATACAACTGCAATGTCACAATCTGTGCTTCAGATGTTAATAATAGAGTAAGTCAAAAACAAAATTCCTAAATTTACCTCTCAGAAAGTAACACAAAATTGATGAAATTTTTGATGATATAAGTTACAACAAAGGTGCCTCAGTTATCCACATGCTACAAAGCTATTTAGGTGTTGAATGCATTCAGGTTGGTCTTCTTGTATAAGTTGGTTTCCTAATGATTGTGATTATATTTTTGGGCGTGATTCCTTAACCCAAAAAATGCATTTTCTGAATGTCCCAAAGTTTTAAGATGTTCTTTCTGTTAAGTATTTCCCTAAAAACATTGGAGGAGAAGAAACGATGGAATGCCAGTTTGCATTTATTCATATGTTATTCTTGAATATTTTAAATCGAAGTTAATCGATTTACTTAGATGTGAAATATTCCTGCAATCAGAAATCACTTGCTTCGTATATAAAAAAACACGCATATTCAAATGCAAAGACAGAAAACTTATAGGCTGCCCTTGATGAGGGATCTGATGAACCAGTGACTAAGCTAATGAATACATGGGCCAAACAGATTGGGAATAGAAAATTGGGGTTTTCTGTTCAATAAAATCCACTTATAATAAAATCCGAACAATTTATACCTAATCCTATTTCCATTAATCCAAAAATGGCAAAGTTTTCAAACCTTTTTTCAAACAGTTAAGATTTACAAATCTGTAATAAAGCAAGGAATAGAGACGTACCTAAAATAAAGTAAAAACTAAGAGGAGAAGAGTCTGACGAAGAGCAGAGTCAATGGCAACGCAACAGTAAAGATGGCGGAGAGGAGGAGGCTGCTCGCAGCAACATAGACGACGGAGAGGCCAGGGGCACGAGCAGCAGAGATGACGAAGAAGAGGGGGACAATAGCAGCAATAGAGACGACGAGGGAACGGGGCACGATGGATTGGGAAATATTTGGGAATTAGGGATAAAGGAATTGTGAGGGTTAAAAAAAATCCTTAATTGCGGCGTTTGATTTTTCAAACGCCACTAAAGCACAACTATTGCGGCGTTTCATTTAAAAACGCCACCTATACCTATTTATAGTGGCGTTGTTTTTTACAAAAACACAGGGCGTCCTCCGTAAACGCCATTGTGTCGTTTGTAGTTTAAACGCCGCGAGATGTACAAAATAGCGGCGCTTAATCAAAATACGCCACTAAAGTGTCGCTAAAAATTTATTTTGCTGTAGTGTAAAGATTCATTTGGTAAAAATAAGACATGAAAAAAATTAATGAAATTGATGGTTTTTATTAGTTGTGGCGAGTTAGGCCTATGAATATAATTTATCTAATTTCACAAATAGTATTTAAAAACTCTTAGGTATCCTAAATCATAAACCAAAACTTTAAACATTAAAAACCTATCATCTATATAGCCTCAGTTATGGAATACGCTTATTTCGAATATAAATCTACCCTTTTCAATGCCCCTTTCTATGTTCCATATAAAAAAATTAGGTTTGGGGTTTAAGGTTAGGGTTTAGAGAATTAGGAGTATGATGTATTTTTTAGAGTTTAAAGTTTATGGTTTAAAATTTAAAATTTAGGGTTATGACTTGGAAGTTAACTTTTTAGTGTTGAGGCATAAAATGGGACACATGAGATTGTAATTTGTAATCCTAAAATATTAAATTTATCATTAGACCTAATTAATTTTGTGCCATTTATTTGTCTTATTTAGTAATCCAATTAATTACTAGATAACAATCCAGCAAATTCAAAAAGCCAAAATTAGTATATGCAACCCATTCTCGTCATATTCTTCATTGTCACCCTCACCCATACATTTGTAGGAATTCCACTTGCCATTTTAATGTGAGCTTACCATATAGACAAATTTCAAGCAAGACAACTGTCTATATATGTCAGATTCTTACAAAACAATCCTCACTTCCTCCCAAATTCTCATCTTTTGCTCCTTCGTATGAATCCTACAATGAACTCCCAAACTCAAACCTTCAACCATCTCCTTCCGTTAGACTTCGGCAGTGTCTCCACACTGCCCAACTCTCATGCATGGTCGTCGACAACAGCTCTGCCTTCAGACGATCCGTGTCACTGCACGATCGATGACCACAAATTGTTGCTGCCCGTCATCGATATTGGGGAGCCGGGTGCATATGACCTCGTGAGACATGCTTGTGAGAAATGGGGAGCGTTTCAAGTAGTCAACCATGGCATTCCCTTGAGTTTGTTCCGCGAAACCGAGTTCCAAACTCGGCGGCTGTTCTCGCTGCCCATGGAACGGAAGCTGTGCGTTGTACGGCAACCATCGGAAACCATTGGATATGGCTCTGCCCGTATCTCCCCCTTCTTTCCTAAGTTGATGTGGTCGGAGGGTTTCGGCATTATGGGGTCCCCGGTGGAACATGCTCGCCAACTTTGGCCTCAAGATCATGCCAAATTCTGGTACGAGAGTTACTTTGCATGCTAGCCAACTTCCGTAATTCTATTTTCACGTCTCCAATCCCATTGCCACATACTAAATAATTTATTTGAAATAACTTTTTTTCTAATGATATGTCATAATCTAGTTCACTTATCCTAAATAGTATTTAGGAGTGGTTTTGGACAAATACAAGCGACCACACAAAATCTCGAGAAAAAAGAGGCCCTAAAATGTGAACAAAAATCATATGCCCCTAAGTATGCCCTTTTTTATGCCCCATGTTAAAAAAATCTTAAAAATTAAATTATAAACCCTAACCCTAAATTTCAAATGTTAAACCCTACACCCTAAAAAATACACTCTACCCTAAATTCCATATATCCTAACCCTAAACCATATATCATAAACCCTAAACCCTAATTTTTGTGGGGGCATAAATGAGGGCATGCTCAGGGGTAAAAGATTTTAATCCCCAAAAGGATGCAAGGAAAAACAAAAAATTAGTTATGGACCGATGGTAAAAAAACATGGAGAAAACAAAATGTTGTCGTACTTTATAGATTTAGATTTTAGGTCATGTTATACTCATTTTTAGTTAGAAACCAACAACAAATAAAAAAAACATTTAATTTTTTTTAAAATTAAAGATATCATTAATAAATTGCACATGACCCGTTGCCCCTATAATATTATGTATCATTCTTGTATCAAATATATATATACACATAAATTATACTTCAATTAAATAACTATCTAATGATATAATCTAGATAGATTCGAAGTTCTTACTTGCACTACGAGTGGATGACGAATGCTCTCTTCACTGCTTCCTATGCATTAAGAACAAATGCTAAATTTGTAGCTGCTGTGGTTTTTTGTGATAGTCGATTTGTCTCTGAACGATTTGTCTTTTATTCTTTCAATTTTCTGTTTCTTAAACCTGTTCCTCTTTTTGTCTATTTTCCCACATAATTCGTTGTTGATTTTGGGTTTTGGTGCAGCGAGGTGATGGAACAATGGCAGGCGGAGATGAAAACATTGTGCGATAAAATAGTGGGAATAATGCTTGCCTCTTTGGGTTTAACCCATGAAGAAGATATGCAATGGTTCGAGCCCATAAATGGGTGTGTCCGAACCCAATGTATGCTTCAACTGAACTCCTACCCGGTTTGCCCAGACCCTGATCGAGCCATGGGGTTAGCCCCTCATACGGATACATCCGTAATCACTTTGCTAAACCAGGGCAACATCAATGGCCTCCAGGTCTATAAAGATGGTGCAGGGTGGGTCTCTGTTGAGCCGGTCGAGGGAGCCTTGGTGGTTAATGTTGGTGATCTTATGCAGATTGTCTCTAATGGGAAGTTCAAGTCCGTGTTGCATCGTGCTGTAGTGAATAATGCGTGCCACCGCGTGTCGATGGCATTCTTTTATGGGCCTCCGTGGGATGTCGAGGTCTCACCGTTGAGAAAATTGGTCGATTCTGACCATCCACCGCTGTATCGGCCAGTGATATGGAAGGAATATCTTGAAATCAAGAAGGAAATTTTTAACAAGGCACTCGAGTCGGTTCGTCTATGAAATTAAAATAGGAAAACATGGAAGGAATAGAATGTGATGCAGTAGTGGATATGAAATATTTCGGCTTTGTGGTAGAATAAAATGGTTAAAGATAAATGAGTGCTGAGGTTGATATCTTATGATTTGGCATCCGAAAATTACGAATAATGACAAATTTTGAATTAACAAATTTTCCAATAATGACAATGAACCGAGGAGACCAAATTTTAGATTCCTCCTGGAAAAATTCATGCTCCAAAAAGGTCATAGTACGGCAAACCCTAAAGAAACCATCGGAATTGGAGCCCCCAACTGTTCTCACTTTCCTAACATTACAATCTGTTAGCTTAGGGCCCGTTAAGTAATGTTTTCTTCAATTGGTGTTAAAAGAGCCAAATGGAGAACAAATGTTGAACAAGTATTCCGTGCACGTTGGACGAGCGTTTGCTCACATTTTATCATTAAATTTAGCTCTCAAAACAGGTGTTCCCACAACTAGATTTTCTAACTTCTCTGCAATTTGACGTTTGACCTTCATCGAACATTCGGCCTTAGTCTCTTAAGGAAAGTAATTGATGACACTACGTTTTTTTTTTCATTTACCAAGACCCCTTCTTTTCTAAGAGAGTACCATAAGAAAATTCATAGGGGGAGGAAAACACCCAGAAAATATAAGATTAGAAGAGTAAAGCGTCCGCGGTCTTACTTTTGTTCAGCTTAATAATTTATATTTTAGATTATTAAACTTTCAGGAAAAAAAAAACTTAACACCCACTTTTATGACGTACATAATGTCATGCAGGTGGCCAAATCAACACGGTAAAAAATTGATATTTTAATAAACCACATACGCCAAATATGCATAAGTTTTTAAACACACTTCTTTTTATTCTGTTTCAACGAAATTATCTCTTATATGTTTGAACAAATAGTGAAATTACGACAGCTTTCTTTTAAACACACACAAACTAAACTTATTTAGTATATCAGATAACCTGTAACAAATTTGAAATTCAAATCTTTGTAAACGTAAACCTTTCCCGTCGTTGGCAAAAAAAAAAAAAAACACCTTTCCCGTCAATATTCTTTATTGTCAGCCTCCATACATTTGTTGTAACCCCTAAACCCGGCCTAGAAAAAAAATACCGAATTTAGGAAGTCACGATTGAAAATTTTGCCCTCAAGAAACCAATATATTTATAACAAATCATTTAACTTTTCTATAAAATATACTTTATAAATTCGTTATCATCTATTAAAATATTAAATCCATAAGTATAATAAAATATTCAGTTCAATGATAAAAACATGCATACTGAAAACATCCTCAAATCCCAAATAGTCTCAAGTCTAAATTACAATCTGGATCTGATAAAATATAATGAAAATAATAATAATAACTTGAAAACTATAGTTCGTACTGATGTGGAAATAAACTGAATACGCAAGAGGTCCTCCGAGTACCAGATCGCCTAGAGTCAGATATCTGAAAGATAAACTATAGGGGAGTGAGCTATTGAGCCCAATGTGTCTCTAAGTGCAACAATCAAAAACCCAATCTTTCTCAAAAATATCACAAGGTAAAACATGTCATGTTAAAAACACAGTGCACGAGATGATGCTAATATATAGTCATAATACCCAACTACAAACGCCAATCACAGTGGTGGCAAAGCCAACCGGTCACAGTGGAGGTAGTTCCCCCTCACCCCTTATTTCTCCATTCACAGTGTGGTCAAACCATTCTTCCTCCATACAACCCACCCCATGCATAATAAAATAATATTTATGAATACAGTCTCAACACAATATATCGTACTAAATACGGGAACACAGTTCAAAAGTTCTGATAATCTCATAAATCACAGTATCACAGTATGCATGACATCTCAAATCACAATAAAATCTCAACACAGAAAATAGTCATGCAAAGTTTGTAAAACATTTCACAGAATATAGCACAGACAGATAACACACCTCTAGTGGCCAAAGCTCTAACGTCGATGCTGACGCCTCCCACGGTCTGAACTAACTCTAGGTCTAGCTGAGTTAGAACCTACGAAGTAGAGTTCTCAATTAAATTCACATTCTAACAAAATTATTACTATGCCACATAACTGAATTATGCTAAGATAACTTACGCGTATCTCTCGCAGAAGATGAAAGGGCTGGCTGAACAGGAGGTAGAGGTGGAGAAGGTAAAACGTCATCTTCGGAATTGATGTCGTCTGAATCAGAGAAGTAAATCTCATTAGATTTCTTACACAACTCTTTAAATTCCTCAAAAATAGATTACAACTAGCAAAACTATCAATTCGAGTTTTAATTTGGCGAAACGAGCTGCAAAATTGGACTCAGGACGTCGAGAAAAGATAAAAACAAGTTAGTTGAAAAAGTCAACGGTTAATGGTCAGAGTTGAATTTGACCGATCAAGTCAACGTTGACGCCATCTTCCTTAGTCAACGATGATGTCATCGCCTGAGTCAATGCTGATGTCATCACACAGGTCAATGCTGACGTCATCCCCCTTGGTCAGGGTTTCATCTAAGGCCACGGGTCGGGTCACTAAAAAATTGCCGATTCAATAACTGGACCGGTTCAATTAACCGGTTTATACGCTGGGTCGGTCTGGTCTACTCACTTAGGCCCACCTTGTTCCCACAATCACACAGGACTCACCATATGGCCCACTCGCAGCCCACACACTCACAGCCTAACACAGCCTACTTTTGAGGTTACAAGCAAAATGGATTTAAGGTTTGTCAACCTTGTAGACGGCGGCAGCTCGCAAGGGAAGGACGGCGGCGCGGTTCATTGACAGTGGCCCAAATCTGATCGAAACTCACACTGACAACTCCAACAACCGTTAACCCCCCCAAATTTTGACTAACTCGGCCTAAACAGAAAATAACGCAACCCTACACATGGAACTTACCCACACGCAGATGGAAGAGCGAAGGGCGGCAGTGCTTGCCGCGGCGCAAAGAACCGAATGGTTCCCCTAAGTTTCCAGCCAAAACGATCAAGAAGAAGGAGAAAGGTGGTCAGGGTTTGGTTCCTGCGGACAAGGGGGTGCGGTGAGGGTGCTGCGCAACACACGAACGTCGGCACTCCTTCATCGGTGGCTTACCGAAAAATAAACGGAAGAAGGAATGGTTAAATTTTGAAACAGAGAGAGAGAGTTTAAGGGAGAATGGGGCGTACGGCTGAGAGGAAATAATGGGAGCTCAAGGGTTCACAATGAGATTTTAATTACCTTTAAGAGAAAAGGGTAAATTGTAGGGGAGGTCCCCGCAATTAGCCCAAGTTTTTAGAAAGAGCCACTAGATTTAAAAGTTTTCAATTGGGTCACAAGAATTAACTTAACTCGTCCCAATCCCTAAATTATTTAATTAGGGTTTTATATTCTAAATTCCTAAATTTTAGGGTCTCGATTTAGAAAATTTTGAAACTAGGGTTATGGTTTTTAATTTGATTTCTGGGGTGTTACAACTCTCCCACCCTTAAAAGAAATTTCATCCTCGAAATTTCACAATTAGCGATAAACTCCTAAAATTAACAGGTGTGCAGACATATTTCTTCATTTTAAATTATTCATCTAATAAGGTTAGAATAAGGACTGAAAATATCACAACGATACCTGCTATGTCCCCAAACTCCTCATCATCATAATTTCCACGAGCTCCGGTTGCATAAATTAAACCTGGTAGCCTAACCTTAGATTTAGCTGATCTAACACCCTGAGAAGGTATATCTCTACTAGCAGTACCAGATGCAGCTGACCTATTCTGCTCTATACCTCTAGGAGGTGCTCGAACTGACGCATGTGTCTGACTATGCACAACTGAACCAGTACGTGATTGCGGTCAATCATTAAGGAAATGATCAAGAGAACCACATCCGAAACAAGGTCTGTTCTTCTTTCTACACTCCCCATCATGCCATTTCTTACAATAAGTACACTGGGGCACAAAATAAGAACCTATCGATCCACCAATACTACTTGTCGGTGTAGCGATATCCTTGTACGCTAAAAAACAAGTTTTATCTATTGTTTTGTTTTGAAAATAACGTCTTCCGTGGGATTTTGTAAAAATCGTATTTTATTTTGAAAATGGAGTCGCCACCGGCCACTTTAAAGTAGGCCGGACATCGTAAAACCAGAGATATGAAAACTTGTTGGGTTCAGGAGTCGGTTACGAATAGGGAAGGATTAGCACCCCCACACCGCCCAAAATTGGTACTTTAATAATTACCGCTTTATTAATATTAGACTTTCCGGATTAAAGTGACGATTAAATTAAAATTCGGTTATAAGTGCGAGTAAATTTAAAAGCCCCGTTATCCGAGAGTAAACGCCCAACCACCATCACTACGCCTGATACTGACCCCGTTTACGCTCGGATAAAAGAGTACCGCATTGACAATTTATATATCTCGATATGCAATCTTATTGAGCAAAATATAAAATATGGCAAATAATTTAAATATAATAAAATACAAATAAATATTAACATAATAAAATACTAATCTAACATAAATAAAATACTAATCTAAAACATACATACATAAATATTAATCTAACTCATAAATAAAAACAAATCTGACATAAATAAAATGCTAACATTCATAAATATTAATCTAACACATAAATAAAAACAAATTTAACATAAATAAAATATTAATATAAAACATAAATTTAAAACATAATAAATACTAATCTAAAACATAAATAAACATACAAACTAAAAAACACAATTTTAAATTAACTACTACTTCATTAAATCATAAAAATTACAACACAAATAAAAAGGAAATAAAATATACCTAACTAGGAGCTTGAATGACGAACCCCGACTGAACCCCACTGAGATCTACCACGACCTCTCCAAAAATTAACTAGATCGGATCCAAAATAGGACTCTGATCGAACCGGTTAGGACTGAGGGCATTGCCCCGGTCCTTGGCAGCCCGAGAGCATGGCTCTCTTATTGGGCACCACTGTCGGCTCCCTCTGTTTTTCAAATGCTCCTCATGCCTCATATTTATAGGCAAAAGGGGAGCTTATGGGGTTGACGTGGAGCCCCCACATCCATGCAATTTCCTTCTTTTTTAATTTATTTTTTACTTTTTTATATTATATATATTATTATGATTATTTTTGATTTTTTATTAATTTTTTATTAATAATATTGCTATTAAAATAATACTAATAATACTAAAACCCGGTAAAAAATGAGTGATTACAGCTGCCCCTCTTTGCTTGTTCTTGTGAAACGAGAACAAAGCAAAGATAAAAAACACTCATTTTTTACCTACTTCCTTGTCTTTGGCTTCGGAATCACGTGTTCTTCTAGAACTCTCCGCTCTTCCTTAGTTGAATCTTCAGGCTTGTAAGCTCTTCCTATATAGAACTTCGTCACCTTCCGATCTTGGAGCTACGGGCTCTTCCTATATAGAACCCTTCACTCTGAAGCCTCGAGTTGTGAGTCCCTCCTATATAGAACTTTTCACTCTAAGACGATAAAGCTTGGAGTCCCTCCTATATAGAACTATTCGCCTTCAACATGGGTATTTCATTCTTGGGTGACGCAAGTATCAATGATCTCACTGCTTCTTTATCTGATACCTTGGAATCACGTGTTCTTCTAGAATCTCCCGCTCTTCCTCGGCCGAATTCTTCGAGTTTCCTGTTTGTGGTCTCAGAATCACGAGCTCTTCTAGAACTCTTCGCTCTTCCTCGACCACCTCTTTGACCTGTATGCACTTAGATATTAGTCTTGAGAAGACATTCTTACGAAAAGATTATATTAAGAAATTTGTTAAAAATAAATCATCCTTATGGAAGGATAAAAATAAAATTGAATTTTAAGAGAAATATCCTTATGAAAGGATAAAATTAGAGATTTAAGAAAATCATCCTTATGGAAGGATAAAATTGAGAAATTTAGTTTTAAGAAAAACATCCTTATAAAAGGATCAGATTAAGAAATCTAGTTTTAAGCGGAACATCCTTAAGAAATGATTAAATTAAGAAACTGATTCTAAGAAAAATATCCTTATGAAAGGATAAAATTGAGAAATTTAGTTTTAAGAAAAACATCCTTATGAAAGGATCAGATTAAGAAATCTAAGTTTAAGCAAAAATCCTTAAGAAATGATTAAATTAAGAAACTGAATTTAAGAAAAATATCCTTATGAAAGGATAAAATTGAGAAATTTAGTTTTAAGAAAAACATTCTTATGAAATGATCATATTAAGAAATCTAAGTTTAAGCAAAACATCCTTAAGAAATGATTAAATTAAGAAACTGATTTTAAGAAAAATATCCTTATGAAATGATAAAATTGAGAAATTTAGTTTTAAGAAAAACATCCTTACGAAAGGATCAGATTAAGAAATCTAAGTTTAAGCAAAAACATCCTTATGAAAGGTTAAAATTAAGAAATTCAATTTTAAGCAAAACATCCTTAAGAAATGATTAAATTAAGAAACTGGTTTTAAGAAAAATATCCTTATGAAATGATAAAATTGAGAAATTTAGTTTAAGAAAAACATCCTATTGAAATGATCAGATTAAGAAATCTAAGTTTTAAGAAAAACATCCTTATGAAAGGATAAAATTGAGAAAATTAATTTTAAGCAAAACATCCTTAAGAAAGGATTAAGAAACAGGTTTTAAGAAAAATATCCTTATGAAAGGATAAAATTGAGAAATTTAGTTTTAAGAAAAACATCCTTATGGAAGGATCAGATTAAGAAATCTAAGTTTTAAGAAAAAACATCCTTAAGAAAGGATTAGATTAAGAAATCTAAGTTTTAAGAAAAACATCCTTATGAAAGGATAAAATTAAGAAATTGATCTTAAAGAAAACATCCTTAAGAAAGGTTAAATTAAGAAACTGGTTTTAAGAAAAATATCCTTATAAAAGGATAAAATTGAGAAATTTAGTTTTAAGAAAAACATCCTTATGAAAGGATCAAATTAAGAAATTCAATTTTAAGCAAAATATCCTTAAGAAAGGATTAAATTAAGAAACCGGTTTTAAGAAAAATATCCTTATGAAAGGATTAGATTAAGAAATCCAAGTTTTAAGAGAAACATCCTTATGAAAGGATCAGATTAAGAAATCTAAGTTTTAAGAAAAAACATCCTTAATAAATGATTAGATTAAGAAATCTAAGTTTTAAGAAAAACATCCTTATGAAAGGATAAAATTAAGGAATTGATTTTAAAGAATACATCCTTAAGAAAAAATTAAATTAAGAAACTAATTTTAAGAAAAATATCCTTATGGAATGATAAAATTGAGAAAATTGATTTTAAGAAAAATATCTTTTAAAATGATGCCCCGGTTCTATCCGACTTGACATCAAAAGAAATCCATCAAAGGTGATGGCTCGAGAATTCAAAATCTTGATTTGAAATCGCGAGATAATCTCTCTTTTTTCTTCTTTTTCTTTTTTCTTCTTTTTTTCTTTTTTCTTCTCTCTTTTTTCCTTCCTTTTCTTTTTCTTTCTTTTCTTTTTTCTTTCTTTTGACACTCGAGTGCGTGTCTTCTTAACAAGTGCAAAGGTGCACGAAGTCCTATGATACAGATGATGCATGAGCACATTTTATGATGCAAATGTGTAAAATTTTCTTTTTCTTCTTTTTTCTTCTTCTCTTCTTCTTTCTTTTCTTCGGGGTAGGTAGACTTCATCTTGTGACTACAACCATTCATCATTCTTATGCCCCGATAAAATTTGCCTTTAAAACTTTATTGTCCCTTCTCTGTTTGAACCTTCCAGCCAAGTGCCTCGGTCTATATCAACTCTTCGCTTAAGAATTTTTTTTTACTTTTCATTAGTCAAATCCTCTCATCTCTGTGTCACTTCTGGTCTTTTCTAATTTGAACTCCTATACGCATGAGATCTTTGCTATTTTATGGGCAATGATGCCCCACTCACCTTGGATTCTTGCGAGCAACATATCTTGATTTTTCACGGACAATGATGCCCCACTCAATCTTGATTCAACTCATCGTCATTTTTTGACCCTACATGATGAGTCTTCATCTATCTTATCATTAGGGCTGGCAAAATGCCCCCACGCCCTGAACTCATCTTTAATCTTCTTGCAACACCTCGACGAGAACTAACTCTTGGTCCCTATAATAAAAAGGTTAGTATTTTGGAAGTAAACTGAGAAATTTAGGAAAAAATGCCAAACATTTTTAAAAATTGGTGTTTAGACGAAATGGTAAGGAGGAAAATACCAAACATTTTTTGAAAAATGAATGTTTGGAATAAACGATAAGTATTAAACAAATTGAAATTCGAAAACTGTCAAACATTTTTGAAAAACTAATGTTTGGAATAAATAATAAAGATTAAAAGAATCGACAAAAAGGTCAATTAATGTTCGATCCTAAAATAACAAATGCACTAGAAAATTTGTCTATTTAAAAAATCTTGCCTATTTTGGCGATATAAGCATATGTATGGTATCCCCTAGTCCATTTAGGATTTCGAGAGGAAGGTTTCCATACCTAATTTCTAACCCATTCAAAGTGGCTCTCTTGATCTCACCACTCACTATGCCCCCTATCATATCCTTATTTGGGTGTCGGTTAGGCACTTTGAGGTTTGATGTTCCTTGAAGAAAGGTTAACCCTTATAGGTGGAATGTAATCTGAAGACAAACTTATCAAACTTAGATATCCACATATGATTTGAATGATCTTTGTAGGCTTATAATGTAGGCTATGGTTCATGGTTATGAAAGAAATGATATATAGGCCCAAAATGAGTATTTAAGGGTGATGAAACCAAGGATCATTTCTTCTGGTTAAAATATCTTATGTGCATTTGTTGATCAGAATGTGCTCAAATAAAAAACTTCTTTGATTTATTTCTTGGATCGCTCTAGACTGCCCATTTCTGGGTTTTCATCCTAGAGTTTATTTCTTTCTTTGTAGCTTTGGAATTTGTATCTTGCATCTTGAATGAATGTCGATGCGTTTCTTATTCACATGCAATCGAATCTTCTCTTTTTATCGTTTATTGCACTTTCTGGTGGTGATTTTAATCTTCATTGTTTCAAACTTCTTGTTGGCACACTTTCAATTTGGTTTAGCCAGTCCTTTTGAGCAAAAATTTCTTTTACTGGCTTATTCTGATATTTCTCTTGGTCTTCGCGTTTAGGACATTGATTCTCATTTCTTTCGCTTATTCATGGAGCGTCATCTTTGTAATGCGGTCAAAACTGGGCGACTTGAATAAAATCTTATTCTTCTTTGCGCCAGTATGGGGGTGATCCTTGGTTTGAGTTCAAATGAAAAGAAACGAACGAGCTAAAATGGGGAAAACAATTGGATATTTTCTATTATTTGCGAAGGGGATTGAAGGAATGTCATTCATCATCCCATACATGGATATCAAAATAGTCTTCAGAGGGTAGAAGTTTAGGGTCAACACTCGATTCAAGGATCTTAAACAACAAGCGTCTGAGAAGAAAATTTTCTAAAATGGGAACTGCCCATTATCTACACACTTGTTTTGTTCCTCTATCGGCCTAAATAGACTAGCAGATACTTGCATTCGCAATGACTTAATAAAAAATGGTATGCACATGTGTATGCTTTTTCAAAAAAATGTGTATATGCATATGGAAAAAAACTATCCCATAACAATGAACAAAGAATGCAAATACGCTTTCTGAATAAATAAAAATTTCATTACGACAAAAATAACTTCATTATGAAAAATATGACTTAGCTTATAGATTTTTTTTGCATTTTCCCAATTGCACAAGGATCAATGGATTTGAATTGCCTTTACGGGTAGCCGTTTGCTCCGGGCTAGTTGTACCACTCTCTTGGGTACAATCAGTTTATACCAATTATGACATTGGACTTTTCCAAAGGATTTATTTTCCTTTGACCATTCGAAAATGTATTTTTGGTGAAAATTTAATTTACAGCTTTGTTTATAGATTTCTTTTGCATTTTTCCCAAATGCACAGGGATCAACGGTTTTGAGTTGCCTTTACCGGTAGCCGTTTGCTATGGGCTAGTTGTACTATTCCCCTGAGTACAATCAGTTTATACCAATTATGAAATCGGATTTTTCCAAAAGATTTAATTTCCTTTGACCATTCGTAAAAATGGCTTTTTGATGGATACTTGAATTATCCATTGTCTTAAACTTTACCGTGTTTAACCACGTTATGCTAACATTTCTGTCGGACTTGTTAAACTCTATTGAACTCTTTCCAGTTTTGTGAGCATGAAAACTCACAATCAACTTTAAAAAAATCATTTTCTTCTTTCATCCTTAAGAAATGATAGAATTAAAGAATTCTCCTATTTAAAAAAAAACAATCCTTAAAAAGATAGAATTGAGAAAAAAACTTCTTAAGAACTATGAAAAACGTTCTTAAGACTGGTGTAGCGATGTCCTTTTTCTTTTTTCATCGCTAAATAAAAAAAGTGGTTTTTCGAAGGTGTTTTTGAAAGGTGTTTGTGACTCTTTTGGATATAAAATATTTATTCCGTGGGATTTTAAAAGAAACCGCATTTAAAAAAAATGGAGTCGCCACCGGCCACTTAGGTAGGCCGGACACCATAAAACCAGAGATTCAAAAAGATTGGGTTCGGGAGTCGGTTACGGATGGGGAAGGATTAGCACCCCCACACCGCCCAAAATTGGTACTTTAATAATTACCGCTTTATTAATATTGGATTTTCGGATTAAAGTGACGATTATTTTAAAATTCGGTCATAATTGCGAATAAATTTTAAGGGCCCCGTTATCCGAGAATAAACGCCCAACCACTATCACTACGCTTGATACTGGCCCCGTTTACGCTCGGATAAAAGGACACCGCATTAACAAGTTATAAATCATATGCAAACTTAGCGGCAAAAATATAAAACATGGCAAAATACTTAAATGTAATAAATATTGACATAACAGAATACTAATCTAACATAAATGATATTCTAGACTAAAACATGCATATATACATATTATTCTAAATAATAGATAAAAACAACTTTAACAAGTTAGAATAACAATGCAGGAAAGTTTACGTATATAGACAAACAAATATTTTAAAAAGACATACATGCTAGTAATAAAATATATTTCAACATATATGGAACAATATATTATACATAAAAGAGGACACACTAACACGTAACCTAAAAGCAAAGAAAACATACGTACAAAAATACAAGAACAATGTCGTTTACGAGTCAAATAGAACATAACATGCTTTAATACGAATAACCGGATAAAAAATACATGACTATTATAAGCTTAACACACATATACATATAAACATAAAATACGAGTCATATACGAGGGACGTAAAATAAAATAATAGAATATCAACATATACGATTATAATACGAACATGAATATTTACAAAGAATACAGGACTGAAATGAAAGAAAAATAAAAGTCAGTGGTAGAAATTAAAGAACAATAATATGTAATTTAGGGACGAAATTGCGAAACAAACAAAACCTAAAAGGATCAAAACTGTAATTAGACCAAGGGGCAGACTCAAACTGAAAAGTTCAGAAACGCGGGATGACTAAAGGCGTAATTTTACCATTTGAAAACTGATTCGGTGTAATTTAGGGACTGGATTACAAGATTTTGAAATATCAGAGGGACTGGGATTGTAATTATACCATGCGACAAGACAAAAACGAAAATATTGAAAACGCGGTGGGATTAAGTGCGTAATTTGCCCATTTCAAAAAATAATAACACCTATATAAGTCTTATTTTTAGGCCGAAATCAAATTTTCACAATTTCGTTTCATTTTCAGTTTTATAACCAAAAACTCATTCTTCGTTTTCTCTCAACCTTTTTCTGAAACCCAGAATCCGGCGGCCGGCCGCCGTGTTCTCCGCCGCCGACCGCCGCTAATCGGCGCCGGCGAGACTCCAAAACACACCAAAATAACCCCTTTTTCGTCCTCAACATGAATCCGTGGTTGGATTCAGAGGATACACCCTTATTTGCCCTAGATCTAGAAAATACGAAGCGAAAAAAAATATTTTTTAAACCAAAACCAAAACTACCAGGGGTCTTCCCCTCCCTTTAGTTCACCATATCAGGCTTGGAGAAGCCGAAAGGCTTATCACTAAGGAAGGGCAACACTAAATCTCTTTTGTTATCTCGTATGCCTTCCTTGAATAGATAGGACGTGTGCTATTGGTCATCTTACCTGGTTGTTTGAAGCTTCCCGCCTTCCCTATCGACAATCATTATGTAGGGAACTAGAGGACGGAGTTAACATCATTTTCTTTGATCACCTGCATTTTCAAGGTTAAATCATAGTAATGCTTCGAAATCTCTTGTTTCATTATAAGTCTATGTTATCTTATTTGACTGAAATTGATAAGAAGGCCAGGAATGGATGCTCAAAAACACGGTTTTATTATGATTAAGGGCTTGGGATATCTTAAAAAGAAAGGTATGACACACATGAGTTAAGTATGAAAATACAAGATCCCTCATTATCTTCGATATGAATGATACATGATCCTGTCAACCGGTGTAGAATTTTTTTTGCCTGAAGCCTTCTCTTCATGATGTTCATGGGGATACCCTTCTCTTCGGATATTCAACTTTTCAATTTACCCGAGCCGCCCTTTACGAGTTTTCAACTCGGGTCCTTCCTTTGCTTCAAGATGCCCGATTTCGGGTTTTCGCCCTGAGCTCTCCATTTTGTTCTCTTTTTTATTTTTCATCATCATTTTTTCATCATTTTTTTAAAGATAGTACTTCTTGACGGCATCAGAATTTACGGGATTTTTCAGCTCATCCCCATCCATTTCTGTTAGGATCAGGGCTCCTCCTGAGAAGGCCTTTTTTACGACGTACGGTCCTTCCCAGTTGGGCATCCATTTTCCTCGAGAATCTTTCTGGATATGGAGGATTTTCTTGAGTACCAGATCCCCTTCTTTGAATTATCTTGCGCGCACCTTTTTGTTGTATGCCTGTACCATCCGTTTTTGGTACATCTGACCATGACAAATGGCCTTTAGTCTTTTTTCGTCAATGAGATTTAGCTGGTCAGTCTGGCCTGCACCCATTCAGCTTCTTCCAATTTTACTTCGTTTAAGACCCGGAGAGACGGAATCTCTACCTCAATTGGGAGTATTGCTTCGGTACCATACACCAAGGAGTAGGGTGTTGCCCCTGTTGATGTGCGAATGGACGCCCTATAGGCAAAAAGGGCAAAAGGCAACTTCTCATGCCAATCCCTGTAGGTATCCGTAGTCTTCGCTATGATCTTCTTTATGTTCTTGTTTGCTGCTTCCACTGCTCCATTCATTTTAGGACGATAGACTGTGGAATTATGGTGTGTTATCTTGAATTGAGTGCACACATCCTTCATCATTTTGTTATTCAGATTAGAAGCGTTGTCGGTGATGATCCTTTCTGGCAATCCGTATCGACAAATAATTTCCTTCTTTAAGAACTTACAAACTGTAGTCTTGGTGATATTGGCGTAAGACGCTGCCTCTACCCATTTAGTGAAGTAGTCTATGGCGACCAAAATGAAACGGTGACCATTGGAAGCTTTCGGATGGATCTGCCCGATGACGTCCATGCCCCACGCTGCGAAAGGCCACGGAGAATTCATGGTGTGTAAAGACGATGGGGGTGCATGAATTTTGTCAGCATAGATTTGGCATTTGTGGCATTTTCTGGCGTAATCGATGCAATCTCCCTCCATGGTCAACCAGAAATAACCGTATCTCATAATTTTTCAGGCTATAGACAGCCCGTTAGCGTGCGTTCCACAGATCCCGTCATGTACTTCGGCTAAGATTTCCTTCTCCTCCCGGGCATCCACACATTTCAGTAATGTTTGATCATGACTTCTCCTATATAGGATCTCCCCATCTAAGACATATTTTGTTGCCATTTTTCTGAGCGTTTTTCTGTCATTGTCGTTTGCCCCTTCTGGATACTTTCGAAGCTTGACATATTGCAGGATATCATAGTACCATGGGTTTTCGTCAATCTCTTCCTGTACATTACAACAATGAGCAGGCTTTTCAAACGTCTGCATCTCAATGGGCTTCATTTCTGCCCCGGTGTTTGTTTTAAACATGGATGCCAAGGTAGCCAATGCATCTGCCATCTGATTTTCTTCTCGGGGCAGGTAATTGAAGCTGACCTTTTCGAACTCTTTGGTGAGCTCTTGGATCAATTCGTGATATTTGACCAACTTCGGGTCCCTGGTTTCCCATTCCCCGCGCAATTGGTAAATGACTAAGGACGAATCTCCGAACACTCGAAGTTCCTTAACCTTTCTCTCGATGGCTGAGTTCAGTCCCATGATGCAAGCTTCGTATTCAGCTATATTGTTTGTGCAGAAGAATTCCAATCTGTTGGTGAAAGGATAATAGACGTCCTCAGGTGAAATTAGCACTGCCCCTATCCCATGTCCGAGGGCGTTGGAGGCTCCATCAAAGTAAAGTTTCCATGATTTATCATCTGAAACCTCTTCTTCGGTTGTAATGCACATCAAGTCTTCGTCTGGAAAACTAAAGTTCAATGCCTTATAGTCATCTGCAGCACGACTAGCTAGGAAATCTGCTACGGCACTCCCCTTTACGGCTTTCTGATTAACGTATACGATATCGAATTTGGATAAGAGCATCTGCCATCGGGCCATCCTTCCCGTTAGTGCTGGCGCTTCCATTAGGAACTGCAATGGGTCTAGTTTGGATATCAACTAGGTAGTATGGTACAACATGTACTGTCTAAGCCGCTTGGTAGCCCAAACTAGGGCACAACACAGCTTCTGCACTGGCGGGTACCGCGTTTCGCAATCATTGAATTTCCTGCTTAGGTAATAGATGGCTTGCTCCTTTTTTCTTGACTCATCGTGTTGCCCCAGTACGCATCTCATTGAATTCTCAAAGACTGTTAAGTAGAGAATTAGTGGTCGACCAGGTACTGGTGCGACTAAAATTGGAGCATTTGTCAGGTACTTTTTGATCTTTTCTAGGGCTCTTTGACATTCTTCATCCCACACGCCAGGATTATTCTTTCTAAGAAGTCTGAAGACCGGGTCGCATTGGTTGGTTAATTGGGAAATGAAACGAGAGATATAATTCAGCCTTCCCAGGAAACCGCAGACTTCCTTCTGCGTGCGGGGTGGTGAAAGGTCCTGGATGGCTTTCACTTTATCCGGATCAATCTCAATCCCTCTTCTGCTTACTACGAACCCTAGGAGTTTTCCAGAAGTAACGGCAAAGGTACACTTGGCAGGATTGAGCCTCAGTTGGTACTTCCGTAGTCTTTGGAATAGTTTTCTCAAATTTTGTAGGTGCTCTTCCTCTGTTCGGGATTTGGGAATCATATCATCCACGTATACTTCTATTTCTTTGTGCATCATGTCATGGAAAAGAGTCACCATTGCTCTTTGGTATGTTGCCCCTGCGTTCTTTAACCCAAACGGCATCACTCGATAACAAAAAGTGCCTCATATGGTTATGAATGTGGTCTTCTCCATGTCGTTAGAGTCCATCTTTATCTGGTTGTACCCTGAGAAGCCGTCCATGAAGGAAAACCATGAATGTCCTGCAGTGTTGTCAACCAGCGTGTCAATATGTGGTAAAGGGAAGTTGTCTTTAGGGCTGGCTCGGTTCAGATCCCTATAATCTACACACATACGAACTTTCCCATCTTTCTTTGGTACTGGTACAATGTTTGCAACCCATTCGGGGTATTTGGCTACCTCCAAGAATCCAGCATCAAATTGCTTTTTCACTTCTTCTCGGATCTTTAACAACATATCTGGTCTCATTCTCCGAAGTTTTTGCTGTACTGGTTTGCACTCCGATTTTGTTGGCAATTTGTGCACCACTATGTCGGTATTCAATCCTGGCATATCTTGATAAGTCCAGGCGAAGACATCCTTGAATTCCTGAAGTAGGGCTATCAGTTCATGCTTGGTTTTTGAGGAAATCGTCATTCCTACTTTTATTTCTTTTCTCTCTTCTTCAGTTCCTAAGTTGACAATTTCTGTTTTTTCTTGGTGGGGCATGATCTGCCTTTCTTCGTTGTCCACCATTCTCTTTAACTCTTCCGGGACCTCAATTTGTACGTCATGTGTACGTCCGACCCCTTCTTCCCCATGGGCTCCTCAAAGAATTCTATTTGTTTTTCATTCATCAATTCCTGCACCAATTTCTTGAACTCGTCACATTCTTAGATATCATGCCCTTCAGTCTGGTGGAATTCGCAATACTTTCCACATTCTTTTCGCCTTGTTATCATGCCTTTGTCGATCACACGGGCCATGCATAACTGTTGAAATACCCACCGTAAAGGAGACTTGATTTCTGATACATCATCCTTTTTCCTCCTGGTAAAGCATTCTTCGATGACATTTACCCCTCTGTTCCCATGATTAGGCAGCGGGTTGTTGGCTACACTCGGCTCTTCAAACTTCAATATCCCGGAATCAATTAAGTTCTGCACAAGCTTTTTGAAGGCAAGGCAGTTCTCAGTAGGATATCCAGGGGTACCGCCGTGATAGTCGCAATGCGCGCTAGGATTATACCAAGGAGGGAAGGGCGGATTGACAGGAGTAACGATGTATGGCCGGACCAGGTCTGCTTCATACAACTGGGAATAAAGTTCTGAGTACGAAACAGGTAGGGGAGTGAAAGTTCTCCTCTCTTTCTCTTTTTTGGTGACTCTTTCATCTCTTTGATTCGAATTTTGTGTTTTTCCCACAGGTGCTTGTGGCTGTGAGACTGTGAAGTTCTTCGGGGCGGTATAGGTGCTAGTGGTGTTTACTTCATTTCTCTTATTATACTTTCGAGACCCTTCCCCACCATCAATTCTGCCGCTCTTAATTGCCAGTTCGAGGGACTCCCCAGTCCTGATTAAGTCGGCAAAGCACTGTGTTGTGTTATTAATGAGGCGATCAAAGAGTGCCCCTTTCAGAGTATTGACAAATAATGGCGTGATTTCATGCTCCGAGATGGGTGGCTGGATTTGGGCGGCCACTTCTCTCCATCTTTGGGCGTATTGCCGCAGGCTTTCGTTGGACTTCTGCCCCATATTTTCTAACATAATTCTGCTAGGGGTCATGTCTGTTACATGTTTGTATTGCTCAGTAAATGCTTTAGACAAATCTTTCCATGTCTTGACATTTGCCTTGCTCAACTAAGTGTACCAACGTAACGCCGCTCCAGTTAGACTATCCTGGAAAAAATGGATCAGTAACTTTTCGTCCTTATGGTAGGCCGCCATTTTTCTACAGTACATTGTTATGTGTGCAGAAGGACATGTGGTTCCATCGTATTTATCGAACTCTGGCGTTTTAAATTTTGGCGGTAGGACAAGATCAGACACCAGACTTAAGTCGCTAGTGTCATTTCCTGATTCTTCATTTGATTGTAAAGCTTTAAATTTTTCCTCCATGAGGCGAAATCTTTCTTCCCACTTTTTTTCTACCTCATTCCTGATTCTTTCGACCATGTTCAGGTCCGGCACTTCTTCTTCATAGAGTGCTTCAGTATCGAGGGGTTGAGTCTCAGGTGCCCCTACTTGAAAGCTGGAAGACATTCCTGCAGGGTCAATATATACCTTCCTAGCCTGGTTTGGTGCAGTTGGTTGAACCTTGTAGTGAGCCGGGGTACCTTCTAGTTCTTGAACATTTTCTCCTTCTACTCTTTTTCCAAGACTCTTTGCCAGCAATGCGGTTATGTCAGATACTATAGATGTTTGTGACTGCCCAATCTGATCACTAAGGCTTCTCTGGGCCTCTTCAAGCCTTGTCTCGAGCTCTCTTTGCCCTTTTTCTAGACTAATTATCCTTTCTTCCATGAGCTTTCTTTGTAGCCGGGTAAAGTATGGGCGATGAATGATTGCGGGTTAACTACACACAACGCCACAATATTCATATTGTTAATATGGTTCCAAAAAATAAATGCATGTACAATGATGCGAATGTTATGATGCAAGTGCAAGAATGTATGCAGATAAGGTACTGATTCCGCTGGTAATCACCCTTTTGAACTACTTCCACGGGAATTAAAGGGTCTTGATTACAACAAAGTTCGTGTTACAAAGTAAAGATCCCTAGTACAAAAGATCTAATTACAACACAGAGCCCTATAGATAGGCTCTAGCTCTATCTCCTAATTTTTCAATTGCCCTGAGCAGCTTTAGGAACCTAGGAGATTCTTCCATTCTCGGGACTATAAAAGGTCGGAGTGTCTCAGCCTCGACAGCTAAATCATTTACATGCCTAGCGACTCGCTGTATGCCCACCATTAGGTTTGCGTCATACTGGTCTCTGTCCTGTACCATTCGAGCAGCGTCGCGTAGTCTCTTCTGCCAATAGGTGTCCCCTCCGGCTGCAGCCTCCTCGAACACATTAATTCTTTCCTTGTAATCCTCCACAGTTGCTTCGAGGGACCCAATTCGTGCTTGTAACATACCCACTTCGCATTCTCTTTCTTGCAGCTCAGCGAAGTTATTCCTGCGGCAGTACATTCGAAGTGAGTGTTCGACTTCCGCCACCTTTCCTTTTAATTCGTCATTTTGACTTTGGCTTTGCTCCAACCTTTGAATAGTGTCATCGTACAGTTTTTGCATCTCTAACAGTCTATTTCGACTACTCATGGATTTTCTTTTCCATACGGTGACACTTTCTCTCTCTCATGATGGACAGCTTGTTTTCCCTTGCTGATTTCTTGCCTGAATCTTTCTTTCTCTTGATCAATGGCCTTCTTGGCGGACCATTTTTCTTCCTCCATAGCCAAACGGCAGCTTTCTATCTCTTTCTCGATCGCTCTCTTGTTGATTTCTCGTTCTTCTTCCACCAAACGGATGCCATTCATTCTTTCTCTTTCCACAGCTATGAACTGACTCCGGCCGGCCTTTTATATTTTTGCTTGTAATAGAAGGGCATCTTTTTGATAAAGAGTGTTCTTGTCGCTTAAATATGCATTTAATTTCTTCAATTGCCTAATGATCCCGTCCCGCTCGTCAACCTCTAAGCTTGCCTTATAGAGTTCGCTCGCATGTTGGGTCTGTTGGATGTCCATTTTCCTTTTAACTTCTTCGAGTTCACTCCTTAAGATGTCGGCTTCAGACGGTACCACCTTTGTAAGCTCTTCGAGTGACACTTGCTGGTCCTTGATCGATTCAGAATCACATTATTAACCCTCAAACGCGTCCAAAGATCGTAATCTGGGGTAGTCATGTGCTCGGTATCTCCTTCCACCCTGATCCGGTAACAATGATCCCAAGCCCTCATGATGGTCTGAATTTTTCCTTTGAACTCCCCTTTGAAAAGAAATTCAGTTTGGCTTAATCCGGCGGTATTGGGAATGAAATGTCGTGATCTGAATCTGCCGAGACACTAAAAGCGGAGCACAAAGCGATCTCCATGCAATCCTAACATCATCAGCCCGTTGAAGTCACCACAATCAGATAGAAAATAATTAACTTTACCGAGCCATGGGACCCTCCATGCTATGTCTTCATCATGAATATTCCTGAAGAAACTGGTCCACATTTTTGTTTTCAATTCCTCTCGCCATTCCTTTGCTAAGTATTCTCGTAAAGGCGAAAAACCCTGGAAGGATATCCCGGCAGACCCTCGCCGGCGCCTTTCCACATGTGACTCAAATCCATACTTGTAACAGCTGTGTGCGCATCCTCAAAACGCCCTTCTTCATGTTTCTGGCTAGCATTTAAGGAAATGAAAGTCTCGACCAAGATTGCTGGTACTGGGTTTGCTTTCCGTTTCACCCGCTCAAACAAATCCAGAATGGCTATGTCAATGTTCCCGAGTACTCTTGGAAATATCACCAAGCCATATATTCCTAAAGCGAACAAGTCCATTTTCTTTGCCTCGTCGGGATGTGTCGGTATGATGTCCCGAATACTTTCCCATGCAAAGACTGTATTGTCTCCTCAGATTTGAAGGAGGCCACTAACCCAATCGTCACTCATTCCCGCAAAGGTTTTGAGTTTCGCAGTGTAGTTCTGATTCCTCGGAGGCTTCGCGTAGATCCAATCTTCCTGAATATTTTTATGGTTAAGTAAAGCAGTGTATTCTTCTACCGTAGGCATCATGTCCTGCCCATTGAAGGTGAAGCAGCAAAAAGCCGGATTCCAGAACTGGATTATAGCTCGGAGTAAGGGCTGGTTAATCCGAACATATAACAGTTGAGCGATGTCGCCATAACTATTGCAGAACAAGTCTTGTAGTCTTCGGTCCCATCTTTCCCAAATGTTTTGAAGATCCCATAAGTCGTTCTGTTGGAGACTCACATAGGTGTATCCTGCTATTACGCGTTCGTTCGGTAAACTGTCCCCTTGGATTTTCTGGTTGACCTCTGACCAATGTCTGACTGACAAATTAAGCTCTTCTTTCCTAAGACACCTTTTTTCCATGGTGAAAGACTTTCTGATTAGGCAAACCACTTGATCCAGTACCTTTATGTGATGCAATGCAATGATGTATGAGAAAAAACAAAAGCGAAAAGAAAACAAGTCAGTACCAGATAAAATTGATAAATATATAAATAAAAGGACAAAATTAAACAGAATAAACACACAAAACAACCCTATTTATCCTGTCTAAAATACCTAAGGTTATTCGCATGGTTCTAACAGGGTGGGTTTCTATGTTCTTTACATGCAGTGTTGGTGCTAGGAGGTACCCGAATTGTCCTTGCTGTCCTCTACTAAGAGTAGCAAGGCCCCCGATCATCACCCATTATAGGTTCCTTTCAACCGGGTTCAATTCAGGGGGACCCATTCGCTTATGCCCATACGAAGGAACGATATCCTTACGAAAGCATAAGGTACTCGAGCCCCGAAGGTACTTGCTAGGCCCATACGGGAGAACGATATCTCCACGAAAGCATTAGCGTTTCCCCCCACTTAAAAAGACGGGTTTATATGCCATATTTTAAATGCGTTAAAATAAACGCGCAATTATGACCGAATGTTAATTTAATAGTCACTTTAATCCGGAACTTCCAATATTAGTAAAGCGGTAATTATTTTAAAAGCTTGACTCTCATTTGTTTTTTTTTAAAAAACAAAAATTTTCCCCAGCGGAGTCGTCATATGTAGCGATGTCCTTTTTCTTTTTTCATCGCTAAATAAAAAAAGTGGTTTCTCGAAGGTGTTTTTGAAAGGTGTTTGTGACTCTTTTGGATATAAAATATTTATTCCGTGGGATTTTAAAAGAAACTGCATTTAAAAAAAATGGAGTCGCCACCGGCCACTTAGGTAGGCCGGACACCATAAAATCAGAGATTCAAAAAGATTGGGTTCGGGAGTTGGTTACGGATGGGGAAGGATTAGCACCCCTACACCGCCCCAAAATTGGTACTTTAATAATTACCGCTTTATTAATATTGGATTTTCGGATTAAAGTGACGATTATTTTAAAATTTGGTCATAATTGCGAATAAATTTTAAGGGCCCCGTTATCCGAGAATAAACGCCCAACCACTATCACTACGCTTGATACTGGCCCCGTTTACGCTCGGATAAAAGGACACCGCATTAACAAGTTATAAATCATATGCAAACTTAGCGGCAAAAATATAAAACATGGCAAAATACTTAAATGTAATAAATATTGACATAACAGAATACTAATCTAACATAAATGATATTCTAGACTAAAACATGCATATATACATATTATTCTAAATAATAGATAAAAACAACTTTAACAAGTTAGAATAACAATGCAGGAAAGTTTACGTATATAGACAAACAAATATTTTAAAAAGACATACATGCTAGTAATAAAATATATTTCAACATATATGGAACAATATATTATACATAAAAGAGGACACACTAACACGTAACCTAAAAGCCAAGAAAACATACGTACAAAAATACAAGAACAATGCCGTTTACGAGTCAAATAGAACATAACATGCTTTAATACGAATAACCGGATAAAAAATACATGACTATTATAAGTTTAACACACATATACATATAAACATAAAATACGAGTCATATACGAGGGACGTAAAATAAAATAATAGAATATCAACATATACGATTATAATACGAACATGAATATTTACAAAGAATACAGATCAAAATGAAAGAAAAATAAAAGTCAGTGGCAGAAATTAAAGAACAATAATATGTAATTTAGGGACGAAATTGCGAAACAAACAAAACCTAAAAGGATCAAAACTGTAATTAGACCAATGGGAAGACTCAAAATGAAAAGTTCAGAAACGCGGGATGACTAAAGGCGTAATTTTACCATTTGAAAACTGATTCGGTGTAATTTAGGGACTGGATTACAAGATTTTGAAATATCAGAGGGACTGGGATTGTAATTATACCATGCGGCAAGACAAAAACGAAAATATTGAAAACGCGGTGGGATTAAGTGCGTAATTTACCCATTTCAAAAAATAATAACACCTATATAAGTCTTATTTTTAGGCCGAAATCAAATTTTCACCATTTCGTTTCATTTTCAGTTTTATAACCAAAAACTCATTCTTCGTTTTCACTCAACCTTCTTCTGAAACCCAGAATCCGGCGGCCGGCCGCCGCTAATCGGCGTCGGCGAGACTCCAAAACACACCAAAATAACCCCATTTTCGTCCTCAACATGAATCCATGGTTGGATTCAGAGGATACACCCTTATTTGCCCTAGATCTAGAAAATACGAAGCGAAAAAAAATATTTTTTAAACCAAAACCAAAACTACCAGGGGTCTTCCCCTCCCTTTAGTTCACCATATCAGGCTTGGAGAAGCCGAAAGGCTTATCACTAAGGAAGGGAAGACCCACAAACAGCGATGGTAAGACGACTCTCTTTTTTGTTTCTGTTTTCTTCTTTTGTATATGCATGCAAAAATAAAAAAAGAAAAGAGGATTTACCACTGGACTTTTCTTTCGATATCCTTGAATGTTTACAACTTTCAGTTTTTTTGTATTACAAGATCTCTGTTATCACTCTCTTTTTTTTTTGTTACCTCTCTGTTATCCCCCCTTACAAAAGTCCTCGTTTCATATATATCATTGTCTTTGTTTTGGTGCAAGTTGCATCTTGCTTTTTCAGATCTGAACTGACAATTTTTGCTTGTTGTCTTGGGCATGTTCTGAACACGGGGGTTGAATATCGGCGTGGTGGTGGTATGGGTATTCTGCCAGCGGCCAGACGCGTTCTCGGCCGTTAGATCAGATCAGATCTAACAGTCGAGATGGCTTGAAGAACGAACGGCCCGGATGAAGCCTCGATTTGATGAGACGGCTTCAGATCTCGCCACGTGGAGCTCCGCAGTCGAGGAGTCAGAACGCGTGGATCTTACGCGCGCGTGGGATATTAAAACGTCCGCGCGTGGACCACACGCGCGCGTGGCACTCGAACGGTCCATACGTGTGGAACACGCGGCTGGCAGATATTTTTGACTTCTTGGTTGTATCGTGGCCGTTGGATCAGATCTTGATCCAACGGCCCACGCGCCACCGCACACCATAATTGTAATTAGATAAGATTTGGGTTTGGGCCAACCGGGCCTTGTAATTTGTTTGTAATTGGACTTGGACTTCATTTTTATTTGGGTTTAATATATTTAATTTTTTGAATTCATTTTATCAGCCCAATTATGTTAATAATAATATAATTAGTATTATAATAGCAATACACATACATACGAAAACGTATACTTATATTATACAAACATTAATTAATATAACATTCTAGCATACGTACGTATAATCATAAATAATTAACATAACATCTATATATTAATCAAATACGCTCATACTCTAGATACATACACGATACACATACATCATTAATACGTATACATACATAGCTTATAATATACATGCACACACTACCTTATATTTATATTAGTAACATTCATATATAATAAATATACATGCAATATGTATTTACAAATGAAAATGAGTGATTACAGTTGCCCCTCTTTGCTTGTTCTCATGGAATGGGAAGCAAAGCAAAGATTCATAAGCACTCATTTTTATCAGACTTCCCTGTTTGTAGCTTTGGAAAAACGTGTTCTTTTGGATATCTCCGCTCTTCCTTGGCTGAATCTTCAGGCTCGTAAGTTCTTCCTATATAGAGCTTCGTCACCTTCCGATTTTGGAGCTACAAGCTCTTCCTATATAGAACCCTTCGCTCTGAAACCCCGAATTATGAGTCATTCCTTTCACTTTGAGATAGTAAAGCTTGGAGTCCTTCCTATATAGAACTCTTCGCCTTCAACGCTGGTTTCTCCTATATAAAATCTTTTGTGCCACTGATGGATTCTTCCGACTGGGAGTTCCTCCTATATAGAACTGCTAGTCTTCAAATCCTGGAGCCGCCAGTCCTTCCTATATAGAACTTTTGGCGTCTGAAATCTCAGAGCTACAAGTTCTTCCTATATAGAACCTTTCACTCTAAGACAATGAAGCTCGGAGCCTTTCCTATATAAGACTCTTCGCTTTCGACACAACAGGTTTCCTATATAACCCTGTGTCATAGGTGAATTTCTTTGACTGGGAGTTCTTCCTATATAGAACTGCGAGTCTTCACCTTGGAGCCGTCGGTCCTTCCTATATAGAACTTTTCGGCGTCTTGAAATCTTAGAGTTACGGATTCTTCCTATATAGAATCTTTCACTCTAAGACATTGAAGCTCGGAGCCCTTCCTATATAGAACTCTTTGCTTTCGACACAACAGGATTTCCTATATAATCTTGCGTGTCATGGGTGAATTTCTTCGACTGGGAGTCCTTCCTATATAGAACTGCGAGTCTTCACCCTGGAGCTGTCAGTCCTTCCTATATAGAACTTTCAGCTTCTGAAGCCTCGGAGAGGAGGATTCTTCCTATATAGAACCTCTCTCTGGAGCTTGAAAACATGTGCCTTTTGTATGTAAAAACATTGTCTTCTCATTTGGGATTCACACCGCGATGGCCATCGATGTCTCTTTGAATCTGCAGATACCTGTCTGAGGTGAAAACAAAATGCTATGACAAATGAATTGACATGCTCCTAATCCTAGTGATGTCTGACTATTCATGATGCATGAGAGTCAATATCTTGGTGGGCTTATTTTGATCCTTATTTGATCTTGATATTCGCTTTCTCCTTTCTTACGGGCATCGATACCCCGCTTCACTGTCAGGTTCAACCATCTCAACCTTTCTTTTTCTCCAATTACGACTTGGAATTCTAAAGTGCCCTTTCGGGTTTTCACTTTAGAGAGAGTTTTTTTTTTTGAGAGGGGTGCCCTTCTGGTTTTCACCCAAGAGATCTCTTTTGTTATCTCGTATGCATTCCTTGAATAGATAGGACGTGTGCCATTGGTCATCCTACCTGGTTGTTTGAAGCTTCTCGTCTTCCCTATCGACAATCATTATGTAGGGAACTAGAGGACGGAGTTAACATCGTTTTCTTTGATCACCTGCATTTTCAAGGTTAAATCATAGTAATGCTTCGAAATCTCTTGTTTCATTATAAGCCTATGTTATCTTATTTGACTGAAATTGATAAGAAGGCCAGGAATGGATGCTCAAAAACACGGTTTTATTATGATTAAGGGCTTGGGATATCTTAAAAAGAAAGGTATGACACACATGAGTTAAGTATGAAAGTACAAGATCCCTCATTATCTTCGATATGAATGATACATGATCCTGTCAACCGGTGTAGAATTTTTTTTGCCTGAAGCCTTCTCTTCATGATGTTCATGGGGATACCCTTCTCTTCGGATATTCAACTTTTCAATTTACCCGAGCCGCCCTTTACGAGTTTTCAACTCGGGTCCTTCATTTGCTTCAAGATGCCCGATTTCGGGTTTTCGCCCTGAGCTCTCCATTTTGTTCTCTTTTTTATTTTTCATCATCATTTTTTCATCATTTTTTTAAAGATAGTACTTCTTGACGGCATCAGAATTTATGGGATTTTTCAGCTCGTCCCCATCCATTCCTTTTAGGATTAGGGCTCCTCCTGAGAAGGCTTTTTTTACGACGTACGGTCCTTCCCAGTTGGGCATCCATTTTCCTCGAGAATCTTTCTGGATAGGGAGGATTTTCTTGAGTACCAGATCCCCTTCTTTGAATTCTCTTGGGCGCACCTTTTTGTTGTATGCCTGTACCATCCGTTTTTGGTACATCTGACCATGACAAATGGCCTTTAGTCTTTTTTCGTCAATGAGAATTATCTGGTCGAGTCTGGCCTGCACCCATTCAGCTTCTTCCAATTTTACTTCGTTTAAGACCCGGAGAGACGGAATCTCTACCTCAATTGGGACTACTGCTTCGGTACCATACACCAAGGAGTAGGGTGTTGCCCCTGTTGATGTGCGAATGGACGCCCTATAGGCAAAAAGGGCAAAAGGCAACTTCTCATGCCAATCCCTGTAGGTATCCGTAGTCTTCGCTATGATCTTCTTTATGTTCTTGTTTGCTGCTTCCACTGCTCCATTCATTTTAGGACGATAGACTGTGGAATTATGGTGTGTTATCTTGAATTGAGTGCACACGTCCTTCATCATTTTGTTATTCAGATTGGAAGCGTTGTTGGTGATGATCCTTTCTGGCAATCCGTATCGACAAATAATTTCCTTCTTTAAGAACTTACAAACTGTAGTCTTGGTGATATTGGCGTAAGCCTCTACCCATTTAGTGAAGTAGTCTATGGCGACCAAAATGAAACGGTGACCATTGGAAGCTTTCGGATGGATCTGCCCGATGACGTCCATGCCCCACGCTGCGAAAGGCCACGGAGAATTCATGGTGTGTAAAGGCGATAGGGGTGCATGAATTTTGTCAGCATAGATTTGGCATTTGTGGCATTTTCTGGCGTAATCGATGCAATCTCCCTCCATGGTCAACCAGAAATAACCGTATCTCATAATTTTTTGGGCTATAGACAGCCCGTTAGCGTGCGTTCCACAGATCTCGTCATGTACTTCGGCTAAGATTTCCTTCGCCTCCCGGGCATCCACACATCTCAGTAATGTTTGATCATGACTTCTCCTATATAGGATCTCCCCATCTAAGACATATTTTGTTGCCATTTTTCTGAGCGTTTTTCTATCATTGTCGTTTGCCCCTTCTGGATACTTTCGAAGCTTGACATATTGCAGGATATCATAGTACCATGGGTTTTCGTCAATCTCTTCCTGTACATTACAACAATGAGCAGGCTTTTCAAACGTCTGCATCTCAATGGGCTTCATTTCTGCCCCGGTGTTTGCTTTAAACATGGATGCCAAGGTTGCCAATGCATCTGCCATCTGATTTTCTTCTCGGGGCAGGTAATTGAAGCTGACCTTTTCGAACTCTTTGGTGAGCTCTTGGATCAATTCGTGATATTTGACCAACTTCGGGTCCCTGGTTTCCCATTCCCCGCGCAATTGGTAAATGACTAAGGACGAATCTCCGAACACTCGAAGTTCCTTAACCTTTCTCTCGATGGCTGAGTTCAGTCCCATGATGCAAGCTTCGTATTCAGCTATATTGTTTGTGCAGAAGAATTCCAATCTGCTGGTGAAAGGATAATAGACGTCCTCAGGTGAAATTAGCACTGCCCCTATCCCATGTCCGAGGGCGTTGGAGGCTCCATCAAAGTAAAGTTTCCATGATTTATCATCTGAAACCTCTTCTTCGGTTGTAATGCACATCAAGTCTTCGTCTGGGAAACTAAAGTTCAATGCCTCATAGTCATCTGCAGCGCGACTAGCTAGGAAATCTGCTACGGCACTCCCCTTTACGGCTTTCTGATTAACGTATACAATATCGAATTCGGATAAGAGCATCTGCCATCGGGCCATCCTTCCCGTTAGTGCTGGCGCTTCCATTATGAACTTCAATGGGTCTAGTTTGGATATCAACTAGGTAGTATGGTACAACATGTACTGTCTAAGCCGCTTGTTAGCCCAAACTAGGGCACAACACAGCTTCTGCACTGGCGGGTACCGCATTTCGCAATCATTGAATTTCCTGCTTAGGTAATAGATGGCTTGCTCCTTTTTTCTTGACTCATCGTGTTGCCCCAGTACGCATCCCATTGAATTCTTAAAGACTGGTAAGTAGAGAATTAGTGGTCGACCAGGTACTGGTGCGACTAAAATTGGAGCATTTGTCAGGTACTTTTTGATCTTTTCTAGGGCTCTTTGACATTCTTCATCCCACACGCCAGGATTATTCTTTCTAAGAAGTCTGAAGACCGGGTCGCATTGGTTGGCTAATTGGGAAATGTAACGAGAGATATAATTCAGCCTTCCCAGGAAACCGCGGACTTCCTTCTGCGTGCGGGGTGGTGAAAGGTCCTGGATGGCTTTCACTTTATCCGGATCAATCTCAATCCCTCTTCTGCTTACTACGAACCCTAGGAGTTTTCCAGAAGTAACGGCAAAGGTACACTTGGCAGGATTGAGCCTCAGTTGGTACTTCCGTAGTCTTTGGAATAGTTTTCTCAAATTTTGTAGGTGCTCTTCCTCTGTTCGGGATTTGGCAATCATATCATCCACGTATACTTCTATTTCTTTGTGCATCATGTCATGGAAAAGAGTCACCATTGCTCTTTAGTATGTTGCCCCTGCGTTCTTTAACCCAAACGGCATCACTCGATAACAAAAAGTGCCTCACATGGTTATGAATGTGGTCTTCTCCATGTCGTTAGAGTCCATCTTTATCTGGTTGTACCCTGAGAAGCCGTCCATGAAGGAAAACCATGAATGTCCTACAGTTTTGTCAACCAGCGTGTCAATATGTGGTAAAGGGAAGTTGTCTTTAGGGCTGGCTCGGTTCAGATCCCTATAATCTACACACATACGAACTTTCCCATCTTTCTTTGGTACTGGTACAATGTTTGCAACCCATTCGGGTATTTGGCTACCTCCAAGAATCCAACATCAAATTGCTTTTTCACTTCTTCTCGGATCTTTAACAACATATCTGGTCTCATTCTCCGAAGTTTTTGTTGTACTGGTTTGCACTCCGATTTTGTTGGCAATTTGTGCACCACTATGTCGGTATTCAATCCTGGCATATCTTGATAAGTCCAGGCGAAGACATCCTTGAATTCTGAAGTAGGGCTATCGGTTCATGCTTGGTTTTTGAGGAAATCGCTGTTCCTACTTTTATTTCTTTTTTTCTCTTCTTCAGTTCCTAAGTTGACAATTTCTGTTTTTTCTTGGTGGGGCATGATCTGCCTTTCTTCGTTGTCCACCATTCTCTTTAACTCTTCCGGGACCTCAATTTCTATTTCATCATATCCTTCCTCAATTCCCTCTGAGACCTCAGGGCATTCAAAAATTCACTCTGTGGTTGGATCCGGTATCATTCATATCGTCAATCATGAGCGACCTGCATTAAATGAGAATGAATTGTATTGGGAAAGAGACGGCTTTATATGAAGGGAATGAATATGAAGAATGTATGAATGAAATAAATGAATATTTGGTCATTTTAGGAAAGTGGGGATATTTTCATTTCAATCAAAAAGTTAACATAGGTGCCCCGTACAAGAGATCCACATTGCTTATGGGCAAAAACAAAAGGTTGATTCGGAGCATTACTCTGATCTATTCCTAAAAACTACAGGTAGATCAATGCAGCTCCAGTTATCGAGTGTTTCCCCGGGATGGCAAGGGCGGATGTTGGTCAACATTTTGCTGCCTCGGTTCTTTTCAGCTATCATGTTGATGTACATCCCCTCAAATGATTCACTGAGTACTTCCTCCTGGTCAAGTTCATCATTTTTCTTCATTGCCTCTCCAATATCTTGACCTGGCTGGTAGAACCCTCCGATGACAAAAGTGGCTTTCAAATTAGGAAAGGACATCGGCCTCTACGGAATGTCTTCTCCTTTAGATCTGGCTTTTCTTTGCTCCTCCTTCCTCTTATATTCCTCTTTCTTCTGTTGGACACTTGGTTGGTAATCCAGCCCGAAACGATCCTTCTTGGTTAGCATATCCTTAGGTCTCAGGTTTCCTTGTAATTTCTTCCCCAGCCCTTTTCCTATTTTGGCTCCTCGGCCCAGAGTTTCTGCGACGGTCATCTTGGTACAATTAGATAACCTGTGGTAGGGGATCCGACTTCCCTCTGAAACGAATGTGGCATTTACTAGTTCCAATGCTCGAAACGAGCATTCTACAGCATCTTCATCATTTTGAATGTAGGGGGCGTCTGATGCCACTGAAGCAACAAATTCCTGCTCTGCCTCTACTGTGACCAATTTGCCTTCAACTACAAATTTTAATTTTTGATGCAATGATGATGGGACAAATCCTGCGGAGTGGATCCACGGTCTTCCCAACAAGCAGCTGTAAGATGGTTTTATGTCCATCACCACAAAATCGATCACATATTCAGTTGGTCCGATTAATAGGGGCACCTCGATTTTCCCCATTTTTCCTTTTTGCGTACCATCAAAGGCTCTTACCGAGTTGTGGCAAGGCTTTAGGTGCGAGCCATCTATTGGTAATTTTTGCAGGGTAACCATAGGCAAGACATTCAATGCTGACCCGTTGTCGATCAGTACTCCTGGTAATACATACCCTTTGCAGTGGGTAGTGATGTTAAGGGCTTTTGTAGACCCCATTCCTCCCTCAGGGATCTCATCATCACTGAACGTGATATGATTATAGGCAGTAATATGCCCCACTATCATGTCCAGGTTTGATACAGAAATGTCATGGGGCACAAAAGTTTGATTCAGCACTTTTAATAGCGTCTCCCGATGCTTCTCTGAACTCAAGAGTAATTCCAGCACTGTGATCCTGGCCGGTTGCTTTCTTAGTTGTTCTACTACGCTGTACTCGCTATGTCTCAAGAACTTTAAAAATTCTTTGGCCTGGGCCTCAGTTACCGGCTCATTTATCTTTTGGGGAGGTTCTTCTCCAAATATCTGCGTAGGGCTAACTGCTGTACTCTTCCCCTTATCTTTTTCAGCCGCTTTCAAAGCCTCGGAGGAATAACATCGGTCGCTCCTTGTGAAATGGCCTGCCTCACCAACGTTCACATCGTTCTGGCTTTGTTGGTCTTTCAACGTAGGCTCTTTTACCTGATCGTGTTCTGGTTTTTCTGGCGTGGTCACATTTACAGCATAATTCCAGGGAATTTGTCGCATATATTTGAATGGGAATGGAGATGGTGCTGAAATGATGATCTTGGGACTTATTTTGCTGGTTTCTCCTTGGGAGACACCTGCATTCCCTGGCCTGGGAGAGATGATAAAAGATCTATCCTTCCCGTATTTAGTTTTGGGGCTATCCGTCATGTGTACGTCCGACCCCTTCTTCCCCATGGGCTCCTCAAAGAATTCTATTTGTTTTTCATTCATCAATTCTTGCACCAATTTCTTGAACTCGTCACATTCTTAGATATCATGCCCTTCAGTCTGGTGGAATTCGCAATACTTTCCACATTCTTTCCGCCTTGTTATCATGCCTTTGTCGATCACACGGGCCATGCATAACTGTTGAAATACCCACCGTAAAGGAGACTTGATTTCTGACACATCATCATTTATCCTCCTGGTAAAGCATTCTTCGATGACATTTACCCCTCTGTTCCCATGATTAGGCAGGGGGTTGTTGGCTACACTCGGCTCTTCAAACTTCAATATCCCGGAATCGATTAAGTTCTGCACAAGCTTTTTGAAGGCAAGGCAGTTCTCAGTAGGATGTCCAGGGGTACCGCCGTGATAGTCGCAATGCGCGCTTGGATTATACCAAGGAGGGAAGGGCGGATTGACAGGAGTAACGATGTATGGCCGGACCAGGTCTGCTTCATACAACTGGGAATAAAGTTCTAAGTACGAAACAGGTAGGGGAGTGAAAGTTCTCCTCTCTTTCTCTTTTCTGGTGACTCTTTCATCTCTTTGATTCGAATTTTGTGTTTTTCCCACAGGTGCTTGTGGCTGTGAGACTGTGAAGTTCTTCGGGGCGGTATAGGTGCTGGTGGTGTTTACTTCATTTCTCTTATTATACTTTCGAGACCCTTCCCCACCATCAATTATGCCGCTCTTAATTGCCAGTTCGAGGGACTCCCCAGTCCTGATTAAGTCGGCAAAGCACTGTGTTGTGTTATTAATGAGGCGATCAAAGAGTGCCCCTTTCAGAGTATTGACAAATAATGGCGTGATTTCATGCTCCGAGATGGGTGGCTGGATTTGGGCGGCCACTTCTCTCCATCTTTGGGCGTATTGCCGCAGGCTTTCGTTGGACTTCTGCCCCATATTTTCTAACATAATTCTGTTAGGGGTCATGTCTGTTACATGTTTGTATTGCTCAGTAAATGCTTTAGACAAATCTTTCCATGTCTTGACATTTGCCTTGCTCAACTAAGTGTACCAACGTAACGCCGCTCCAGTTAGACTATCCTGGAAAAAATGGATCAGTAACTTTTCGTCCTTATGGTAGGCCGCCATTTTTCTACAGTACATTGTTATGTGTGCAGAAGGACATGTGGTTCCATCGTATTTATCGAATTCGGATAAGAGCATCTGCCATCGGGCCATCCTTCCCGTTAGTGCTGGCGCTTCCATTAGGAACTTCAATGGGTCTAGTTTGGATATCAACTAGGTAGTATGGTACAACATGTACTGTCTAAGCCGCTTGTTAGCCCAAACTAGGGCACAACACAGCTTCTGCACTGGCGGGTACCGCATTTCGCAATCATTGAATTTCCTGCTTAGGTAATAGATGGCTTGCTCCTTTTTTCTTGACTCATCGTGTTGCCCCAGTACGCATCCCATTGAATTCTCAAAGACTGATAAGTAGAGAATTAGTGGTCGACCAGGTACTGATGCGACTAAAATTGGAGCATTTGTCAGGTACTTTTTGATCTTTTCTAGGGCTCTTTGACATTCTTCATCCCACACGCCAGGATTATTCTTTCTAAGAAGTCTGAAGACCGGGTCGCATTGGTTGAAATGAAACGAGAGATATAATTCAGCCTCCCCAGGAAACCGCGGACTTCCTTCTGCGTGCGGGGTGGTGAAAGGTCCTGGATGGCTTTCACTTTATCCGGATCAATCTCAATCCCTCTTATGCTTACTACGAACCCTAGGAGTTTTCCAGAAGTAACGGCGAATGTACACTTGGCAGGATTGAGCCTCAGTTGGTACTTCCGTAGTCTTTGGAATAGTTTTCTCAAATTTTGTAGGTGCTCTTCCTCTGTTCGGGATTTGGCAATCATATCATCCACGTATACTTCTATTTCTTTGTGCATCATGTCATGGAAAAGAGTCACCATTGCTCTTTGGTATGTTGCCCCTGCGTTCTTTAACCCAAACGGCATCACTCGATAACAAAAAGTGCCCTACACGGAGGAACGATATCCTCACGAAAGGATTAGCATTTCCCTCCTCCCACTTAAAAGGACGGGTTTATATGCCAAATTTTAAATGCGTTAAAATAAACGCGCAATCATAACCAAATGTTAGTTTAATAGTTACTTTAATTTGGAACTTCCAATATTAATAAAGCGATAATTATTATTAAAAAAACTCGACTCTCTTTATTTTTTGAAAACAAAAAATGGTCCCCAACGGAGTCGCCATCTGTAGCGATATCCTTGTACGCTAAAAAAATGATATTTTATCTATTGTTTTGTTTTGAAAATAATGTCTTCCGTGGGGTTTTGTAAAAACCGTATTTTATTTTGAAAATGGAGTCGCCACCAGCCACTTTAAGGTAGGCCGGACATCGTAAAATCAGAGATTTGAAAACTTGTTGGGTTCGGGAGTCGGTTACGGATGGGGAAGGATTAGCACCCCCACACCACCCAAAATTGGTACTTTAATAATTACCGCTTTATTAATATTAGACTTTCCGGATTAAAGTGACGATTAAATTAAAATTCGGTTATAAGTGCGAGTAAATTTTAAAAGCCCCGTTATCCAAGAGTAAACGCCCAACCACCATCACTACGCTTGATACTGACCCCGTTTACGCTCGGATAAAAGGGCACCGCATTGACAATTTATATATCTCGATATGCAATCTTAGTGAGCAAAATATAAAATATGGCAAATAATTTAAATACAATAAAATACAAATAAATATTAACATAATAAAATACTAATCTAACATAAATAAAATACTAATCTAAAACATACAAACATAAATATTAATCTAACTCATAAATAAAAATAAATCTGACATAAATAAAATGCTAACATTCATAAATATTAATCTAACACATAAATAAAAACAAATTTAACATAAATAAAATATTAATATAAAACATAAATTTAAAACATAATAAATACTAATCTAAAACATAAATAAACATACAAACTAAAAAGCACAATTTTAAATTAACTACTACTTCATTAAATCATAAAAATTACAACACAAATAAAAAGGAAAGAAAATAAACCCCACCGAAATCTCCCACGACCTCTCCAAAAATTAACTAGATCAGATCCAAAATAGGACTCCGATCGAACCGGTTAAGACCGAGGGCATTGCCCCAGTCCATGGAAACCCGAGAGCATGGCTCTCTTATTGGGCACCACTGCCGGCTCCATCTGTTTTTTAAATGTTTCTCATGCCTTGTATTTATAGGCAAAGGGGGAGCTTATGGGGTTGACGTAGAGCCCCCAGATCCATGCAATTTCCTTTTTTTAATTTAATTTATTTTTACATTTTATATTATATTTATATTATTATGATTATTTTGATTTTTTATTAATTTTATATTAATAATATTACTATTAAAATAATACTAATAATACTAAAACCAGTAAAAAAATGAGTGATTACAGTCGGAACTGCCAAAATGGATGATCTCGCTCTCTGGCTGCCCTACTGATCAGATTCCTCCCTAACTCTCTTGCCAATAAATCCAACTGGACCTTGTTGTACACTTGGAGCTGGTTGTTTCTTGCTCCTATCCCTTTCTTGCACTGTTTGACTTTGGGCAAGTGTCTTCATTCTCTCTACTGTCTTAGCTCGATCCACTAACTCACTGAACAACTTGTCTTTAAATGGAGCCACTTTCTCACGAATTGGGAAACGCAAGCCTTTAAGAAACTCCCTACATCTATCTTTTTATTTGTCCACCAATTCAGGTGCATATCGAGACAACTCCACGAACCGAATCTCATATGAAGATATTGTCATACCCTCATGCTTAAGGTCTATGAATGTCTGACGAAGATCAGCTAAATATTGTTCACCCACATAGCGATTCTGGAATGCTTGACGAAAGGTCTCCTATGACAGCCGATCAGCTGACTTCAATGCTCAGCCTTCCACCAACGTTGTGCTTCACCACGCAGCAGTGAAACGACAACTATCAATTTCTTGTTAGCAAGATAATCTATCTCCTCAAAAAGCCTCTCAAGATCCTCCATCTATAGCTCATCATCATATGGGTGTTCATCAGATACACCCGAGAATACTCTCATCCCATCACTCAGGAATACTGTAGAGATAGGCTTCCTCGAATTTTCTAACTGATCTCGAATATACCGCAACAACTTTCGATTAACAGTAACATTATTCAGCTTAACGGTCTCAATGTCATCAGAATCTAGCAAGTCCTCACCAGGTAGCTGCTGATCATGAGCATCACCATCACCAGACTGTTGACTCACAGTTCGTTGTCCCACAGGTGGCAGGGTTCCTCCCAGATTCTGTCTCCTCCCAATCATCCGTATGATCAACAACAGGAGGAGATTCATTAACGGCAGCCGCTGCACGGCCTCGACTTCTAACTGAAGCGAGTCTAACACTCATACGGGGTGGCATAGTCTCTATCTACAAGAATAAGAACCTAGAGATTAGAACTGGTATCGGAGTCTCGAAATTTTCAAAACACTTTAAATTATTAATTAGGTAATCAATTATTTAGAAAATTTCCCATTTATCCCAAAACATTTAATATGCAAAAATCATTCTAGTTCAAAAATATCATGTGGGCCTCACAGTCTGAAGGTTGAACTTGGCTATGATACCACTAAATGTAACCCCCTAAACCCGGCCCAGATAAAAAGGCCGAATTTAGGAAGTCGCGATTGAAAGTTTTCCCTCAAGAAATCAATATATTTATAACAAATTATTTAACTTTTCTATAAAAGCTACTTTATAAATTCGTTATCATCTATTAAAATATTAAATCCATAAGTATAATAAAATATTCAGTTCAATAATAAAAACATGCATACTGAAAACATCCTCAAATCCCAAATAGTAAGTCTAAATTACAATCTGAATCTGATAAAATATAATGAAAATAATAATAATAACTTGAAAACTGTAGTCCGTACTGTTGTGGAAATAAACTGAATACGCAAGAGGTCTTCCGAGTACCAGATCGCTTAGATTCAGATATCTGAAAGATAAAATATAGGGGAGTGAGCTATTGAGCCCAATGTGTCTCTAAGTGCAACAATCAAAAACCAGTCTTTCTCAAAAATATCACAAGGTAAAATATGTCATGTTATAAACACAGTGCACGAGATGATGCTAATATATAGTCATAATACCCAACTACAAACGGCAATCACAGTGGTGGCAAAGCCAACCGGTCACAGTGGAGGTAGTTCCCCTGAACCCCTCACCCCTTATTTCTCCGTTCACAGTGTGGTCAAACCACTCTTCCTCCGTACAACCCACCCCATGCATGATAAAATAATATTTATGAATACAGTCTCAACACAGTATATCGTACTAAATACGAGGAACATAGTTCAAAAGTTCTGATAATCTAATAAATCACAGTATCACAGTATGCATGACATCTCAAATCACAGTAAAATCTCAACACATAAAATAGTCATGCAAAGTTTGTAAAACATTTCACAGAATATAGCACAGACAGAGAACACACCTCTAGCGGCCAAAGCTCTAACGTCGATGCTGACGCCTCCCACGGTTTGAACTAGCTCTAGGTCTAGCTGAGTTAGAACCTACGAAGTATAGTTCTCAATTAAATTCACATTCTAAGGAAATTATTGTTATGCCACATAACTGAACTATTCTAAGACAACTCACGCGTATCTCTCGCAGAAGATGTAAGTGCTGGCTGAACAAGAGGTGGAGGTGGATGAGATAAAACGTCGTCCTCAGAATCGATTTCGTCTGAAACAGAGAAGTAAATCTTATCAGATTTCTTACACAACTCTTTAAATTCCTCAAAAATATATTACAACTAGCAAAACTATCAATTCGGGTTCGAATTTGGCAAAACGGGCTGCAAAATCGGACTCAAGACGTGGAGAAAAGACAAAATCGGTCAAGTCAACGCTGACATCATCTTCCCTGGTCAACACTGACATCATCGCCCGAGTCTATGCTGACGTCATCGCACAGGTCAACGATAACGTCATCTCCCTTGGTCAACGCTGACGTCACTGTTCTGATTCATGCTGACGTCATCTCAGGTCTCGGGTCAGAGGTCGGGTAACTAAAAAACTTCCGATTCAATAACTGGACCGGTTCAACTGACCGATTTATACGCTGGGTCGGTCCGGTCTACTCACTTAGGCCCACCTTGTTCCCACAATCACACAGGCTTCACCATCTGGCCCACTCGCAGCCCACACACTCATAGCCTAACACAACCCACTTCTGAGGTTATAAGCAAAATGAATTTAGGGTTTGTCAACCTTGTTGACGGCGGCGGCTCGCAAGGGAAGGACGGCGGCGGCCCAAACTTGATCGAAACTCACACTGACAACTCCAACAACCGTTAACCCCCCAAAATTCTGACTAACTCGGCCTAAACAGAAAACAACGCAACCCCACACATGGAACTTAACCACACGCGGACGGAAGAGCGAACGGTGATAGAGCTTGCCGCGGCGCAAGGAACCGGACGGTTCCCCTAAGTTTCCAGTCGAAACGTTCGAGAAGAAGGAGAAGGGTGGTCAAGGTTCGGTTCGCGCGGACGAGGGGGTGCGGTGGGGGTGCTGCGCGACACACGAGCGGCGGCACTCCTTCGTCGGTGGCTTGCCGGAAAACGAATAGAAGAATGAAGGGTTAAATTTTGAAACGGAGAAGGAGAGTTTTAGGGAGAAAGGGGCGTGCGGCTGAGAGGAAATAATGGGAGCTCAAGGATTCACAATGGGATTTTAATTCCCTTTAAGAGAAAAGGGTAAATTGCAGTGGAGGTCCCCGCTATTAGCGCGAGTTTTTAAAAAGAGCCAAAAGATTTAAAAGTTTTCAATTGGGTCATAAGAATTAACTTAACTCATCCCAATCCCTAAATTATTTAATTAGGGTTTTAGATTCTAAATTCCCAAATTCTAAGGTTTTGATTTAGAAATTTTTAAAACTAGAGTTAGGGTTTTTAATTTGATTTCTAGGGTGTTACATTTGTAGGGCTTGCAGAGCACTTACCATGGTATTGTGAAGTTAACATACAGACAAAATTCGTGCAAGACAACAGTCAAAGGAGACTGTGTGAATGTATGTCAGATTCTTACAGAACAACCCTCACTCACTCCTAAATTATCATCTCTCTTTCCTTTTATATGAAGACCAAAACCGAAACCTTCAACCATATCCTACCGTTAGACTTCAACAATGTCTGTCCCTACACTGCCCGACTCAACATTATGACAAATTCCGGTACCAGCGTTCCTTCCAACTTTGGCCTCAACATCATGCCATGTTTTTTCACGTATTCAATCCCACTGCAACATGGTAAGTAGTAATTTATTTTTAAAAACCACTCAAAATGAATTGAATTGGGCCAGTACCGAAAGCCGGTTAATATAGCTCGGGGGGGCATAACTAATCTGCCAACTATGATGGGCCAGTTAGTTAGGCCTGCTGAGCAGTTACAACAGAAAAACTGATTTGTCTCTAGAGAAAGCTTTGACCCATGACATCATCTTCTAATATTCACCCGATTTACTGTTTCTTGTTGCTGCTAGCTTTGAAAAAACACCTAGCTGAGTTCGCACCTCACGAAACTTGGTAGCAGCCAGAGGCTTCGTAAGGACGTCAGCAACTTGATGCTCAGCTGGAACATAGCTAACCTCCACCTTGCGTTCCATCACTTTTTCACGCACGAAGTGAAGATCGAGGTCGACATGCTTGGTTTTCGCATGTAGGACGGGGTTTGTTGCCATGGACACGGCACTTGTGTTATCACACCATATGGTAGAAACTGACGTTGAACTAACACCCATATCTTGTAAAACTGCAGCGAACCACATAATTTCAGCAGCAGCATCCGCAAGACTGCGATACTCTGCCTCGGTAGTAGATTGGGACACCGCTCTCTGTTTCTTGGAACACCAAGACACCAAATGAGAGCCATAGAACATGCAATACCCTGATATCGATCGTCTATCATCATCATCACTTCCCCAGTCCGCATCAGCAAAGGACACTAGAGCACGGGGAGAATCCACGTCAGAAGCAAAAAATAAACCGTAATCGAGTGTGCCTTTTAAATAACGTAAAATGCGCTTAACGGCAGTCCAATATAACTCGGTGGGGTATTGCATCAATTGAGCGACTTGTTTACCGTGAATGAAATGTCGGGTCTTGTGTGACATACATATAGTAGGGCCCTAATTATACTCCTGTATAATGGGACATTTCTGAAGATAGGTCCTTCAGACTTACTAAGCTTGGGACTAGTGGCCATTGGTGTATTACAGGTTTCGAACTGCTAAGATTGACCTTCTCAAGGAGTTCAAAAATGTTATTAAGGTTACTAGTTTGTTAGATCAGTTAAAACTGTTATTCAAGTTTGTTAGGATTATTTTACAGCTGTATTAGGGTTAGTTTATCTGCCCTACGTTTAGGGATGGCAACGGGGCGAGACGGGTTTTTGACCGCCCCGAACCCTCCCCGATATATTAATCCCAAAACCCGACCCCGTCCCGATTTGTAAACCCTAAATATGACCCCGACCCGACCCAGAAATATAAAAAATATATTAAATTTCGTCGACGATAAATGTTAAGATTCGATCGAACGACCATTATATTTACTAAATATAAATTTCACAGACTTTAAACTATATAAAAAATAAAATAATTAAATTACTCATATGAAGAAAAAAATACATATTTAAAAAAATAAACTTGACCATTGACTTTTAGAATCAGATATGTTAAAATTCGAACAATATCTAACAAAAATTTACCATAAACACAAACTAAAAAAATAGCTTGAAACTTCTAAAAGTATTTATATATAGTGGTATTTTTATAAATATAATAAAAATAAATAAAAAAATAACGGGGTGGGGCGGGGAATTTTCATATCATACTCGAACCCGACCCGACTTTACATTTTTAAATACCTACCCCGCCCCGCCCCGCCCCGATCCCCAAAAATCATAAGAAAAAACCCGATCGGGTCGAGTCGGGGACGGGTAATTTTGCCATCCCTACCTACGTTGTTATATAAAGGACACCACCTTCCTTGTATTATCTATTTAGTTTTCCTTCTTTGATTCAATAACAAGAAAGTATTCTTTCATATTCCTTGATTCCATATTGTTACATGGCATCAGTTGATTTTTAGCTTCCGCATCCTTTCTTCTTTTTCTATTTTTTTTCTTCAAAATATGGGAGAAGTCAATCTTAACGATGCCTTCAATAATGGTACTAATCCATATTACTTGCATCAGTCTGACAATCCTGGTATGATTCTTGTAACTCGGCCTCTTGGTAGTGATAATTACCATAGTTGGAGACGATCGATGATGATGGCCTTGTCTGCCAAAAATAAGCTCGGCTTTGTGGACGATTCCATTCCAGCGCCTCCAAAGATTCCAGCCGATCGTTTCAACTCTTGGACCAGGGCGAATGATTTGGTTAATTCTTGGCTATTGAATTCTGTTTCCAAAGACATAGCTGCGAGTCTTTTGTACCATTCAACCGCGGCTGCTGTTTGGAAAGATTTGCAAGATCGTTTTCAACAAAATAATGGACCTCAGATTTTTTCCTTGCGCAAGAAGTTAAGTGATCTTGTTCAAGGGTCTATGACTATTTCCACATATTATACTCAACTAAAAATCATATGGGATGAGTTGGTTTCTCTTAAGCCTTTTTGCTCCTGCTCTCATTGTACTTGTGATGGGGTATGCAAGATGCTTGAAGAACAACAAAAAGAGCAAGTTATGCAGTTTTTGATGGGGCTTAATGATTCCTATGCTCTTGTGCGAGGTTAAATTCTTTTGATGGATCCTTTGCCTACTATAACCAAAGTATTTTCTTTGGTTGCACAAGAAGAAGGTCAACGATTTATAAAGCTGGATAATCCAATTACTGAAGCAACTTTTGCTATTAAGTCTGCTGTTAAGTCTACTGTTGTTCAAAAGAAGTCACGACCTCAATGTAGTCATTGTGGCTTAATGGGGCACATAAAAGACAAGTGCTATAAACTTCATGGTTATCCTCCTGGGTGTCATTCTCGTGGAAAACAGGGGCATACTTCTCATATAAATGCTATGATTGATTTTGCTCCTTCACAACAACAAAGTATTTCGAGTTCTGATTCCTTGTCTGCTCAACAGTGCCAGCAACTCATTGCCATGCTCACTAGCCAGCTTCAGGCGGCTGCTTCTTCAGATCTTCCTGCAGTAACTTCAACTTCCGTTAATATGGCCATGCAAGGCAAGATCTTATCATTTATAAATCATTTCAGTTCTTTTCATGCCAAAAGTTTTTGGGTTCTTGATTCTGGAGCATCCAGACATGTTTGTTTCTCAAAAGATTTATTTGAATCTTTAATCCCTATTGAGGCTGGAACTATTCTTCTCCCAAATAAGTCTATAGTTTCAGTTCATTACTATGGGACTATTAGAATATCTTCAAAATTAATTCTGAAAGATGTCTTATATGTTCCAGAATTTAACTTCAATCTTCTTTCTGTTAGTTGTTTACTTAAAACTTCTGATTTAACTGTTCTATTTCGACATGATCATTGTTTGATACAGGATCCTTACCAGGTGATTGGGAAGGGTGAGATGCATCGAGGATTATACTTGCTGTGTACTGATAAAGATCTTGCTATTTCAAATTCTATTGTAAATAAAAATGAAAAAGTTTTTGTTTCATGGCATGATCGTCTTGGTCATCCTAGTTCTCATGTATTAGATCTTTTAAGAGATTCTTTACCAAATTTTGTTAATAATAAGAAAACACTTTGTTCCATTTGTCCTCTTGCTAAGCAGAAACGAGTTCCTTTTCCCTTATCTCATACTCATTCTTCTTCACCTTTTGAGTTAGTATTTTTTTTTGTTGAAAGATGGATTGTATTTCATTAGCCATAAATGGCATCATCAATTACAAAGTTAGCAATACAATCTGGAACTTCATACGAGAAAGTAAAAGGCTCAATACAATTTATGCCCCAATGTGCAAGTGAGTGAGCAACCCTATTTGCTTTTCGGCCTATATGTGTGACCTTATAGTTGTTGCGTTCGGCCAGTATGACATGCGCTTCGGTTAAGTATGCTGCTGTGATCGAACTATCGAGTGACGTAGCGTTCAGCTTGTTAACCACCGCCATAGAATCTCCTTCAATTAAGGTCTTTGGCCAATCATTTTCTACTGCCATTTTGAGGCCCAACGAGTAGGCGCAAGCTTCAGCAGTGTGCACCCCTTGTAGCTTATGGGCTCTCGCATCAATGACTAGACCGTGCGAGTTTCGGGCCACTATTCCAATTGAGGCTGCCCCCGAGTTTGGCATGAATGCTGCATCCACATTTACCTTGATGGTACCCTCGAGTGGACAAGACCATCTTTTCGCTCGACTGCAAGGGACAAGATTACTTATGGGCTCTTGGGCTGCTTTGTAATCCGATGCTAAAACCTGCACGTAATCAACAACAGCTCGAATCAGGAGAATCTTGTTCTCGTGGGTCAATTTGTTTCTCCGATTCCATAGGTTCCATAGGAGAATGATGAGAAGTGTGAACTTTTCCTTCTCAAGGTTCTTGAGTGCTTCCTCCAGCCAGGCCTTGCAACTCGAGAACTGACCAAAAAGCACGACATTGCATAAGCAGGGATGGCCTGTGCCACTGATTTGATGAATATCTCTCGACCAGCAAAGGAGAGTAAGTTCTTGGTCCAATTGCACATCCTCTTGTCCACTTTTTCATCTAAGTACCCAAAAGTTTCCACTTTGCTTTTACCCACGATTAAAGGGAGACCAAGGTATTGCCCCAAAACTTCATCTTCCCTCATGCTCAAAACAGCCTTGATTTCCAATTTGCTTTGGTCATTCATGCCATTGCTGAAATAGATAGAGGATTTCTCCACATTGATATTTTGCCCTGAAGAATATTCATAAACCGCCAGTACATGCTTAAGTCTCATAGCTTCCTTCTTCGAGTTTTTGATAAACAAAAGGTAGTCATCGGCATACAAGAGATGGTTGACCCTTGGTCCATTTTGGCTTGCATGGACACCTTTAATACGCCCCTCTGATTGTTCCTTTAGTAGCAAAGCCGAGAGCTCATGTGTGCAGAAAAGGAAAAGGTACGGGGAGAGGGGATCCCCTTGCCTTAATCCTCTAGAAGGCCTGAAAGGATCTGAAATGGCACCGTTAATCTTGAAACAATAAGAAACAGTAGAAACACAAGTCATAACTGTGTCAATCCATTTAGAGGCAAAACCCATTTTGGACATAACATCGCCATTCAACTCTATCATAGGCTTTTTTCATATCCAGTTTAATCGCTGCCCCTTTGTTAGGTCCATTTTTTGCACCCTTTAAGTAGTGAAAAAGTTCATGAGCCACAATAACATTATCCGAAATAAGTCTGCCTGAAACAAAGGCACTTTGGTTCTCAGCAATACAACAGTGCATAATATGTTTGAGTCTATTCACAAGAACTTTAGAGCAAGTTTTGTATACCACATTACAAAGACTAATTGGTCTAAAGTGTTTCATGAGGGTCAGGTTACCCAGTTTCGTGATAAGCACAATAACAGTTTGGTTTACCTTACCTATGTTAACTCTACCCAAAAGGAGATCAAGGCACAAATTAATAAATTCAACATTAAGGATGGACCAGAATTTGCGAAAGAAAACTGTGGGTAAGCCGTCCATACCTGGGGCTTTGTTTGGGTGAATTTGAAAGAAAGCTTTTTTGACTTCCTCCACCGTGAATCCCGCACAAAGCTTGTCGTTCGTCTCCGGTGTTACGCAAGGCTCAATGGCTTGAAGGATCATGCTAGAGGTTGAGCCATTGTCGGACTGGAAGAGATTGGAAAAAACTCTTTAGCCACCACAAAAATGTTCTCCACTCCCCAGCATTATTCTCGATGCCCTTAATCAAGTTCTTCTTTCTTCGATTACTAGCCCGGGCATGGAAGAATATTGTATTTCGATCCCCTTCTTTAAGCCATTTTACTCGAGACCTTTGCTTCCAGTACACCTCCTCTTTTTCAAGAATTGATTTCAGCTCCTTTTTCGAATTCCTAAGGTCCTACAATCTTGCCTCAGTAGTGCTTAGCTCAAGAAGGTGCTCAATAGATTTTTTGAGTTGTTTCTTGCGTCGCACTTCAACTGTTCTTCTATGCGATTGCCATTTATGGAGGCTTTTGCCAATCTTTTTCAGCTTCCCCAAGGTGTCTCCCCCGGGGTTGGTCCATGCGCTGTTAACAATGTTCAAGCAATCATCCTCGTCAGCCAAGCACGCATCGAACCTAAAATAGTCCCCATTCTTTCATTCTATCCTTTGTTTGCCCTCAGTATCGAGGAAAAGAAAGCAATGATTTGAGTCCTTTATATATTCTGATGTGATCTCACATTGTCCAAACAGATGAAGCCAGGGAATAGAAGCCACATACCGATCAATTCTTTGTTTGACATGGTTGTCCACATTGTCCCTATAGTGCCAAGTGAACCATCCTCGAGTCGGTTTAATATCCCAAAGGCCATTTCTCTCAAGAGCATCTGTAAAGGCATCCATTTCCACTATCGGTTTCCTTCTCCCTCCAGCTTTTTCATTCATGCAAAGGATGTCGTTAAGATCACCCCCTAGGAGCCACGGTAATTGGGATTCCCCTTTGAGTTTGTCTAGCAATTCCCAATCTACATGCTTCCTTGTGCGATCATATGTGCCATACATACCCGTGAACCGAGTTTTAAACGTCCCAAGTGCAACTTCAACATCAATGTGGGATTTTGAAAAGGATAGGAGGCTAACATCCATACCTTCCTTCCATAACAGAAGCAATCCACTACATCCATCACTTTTCTCAACATCAATACAACCAACCATGTTTAATCTTCTGCGAATACCATCTACTTTATTCTTGAAGAGTCTAGTTTCACTAATAAAGACTAAATCGGGATCATTCAAGGTCACGAACCTTGACAAGGCTTGAATTGTCTCAGGGTTTCCCAAGCCCCGGCAGTTCTAACATAGGGTCTTCATTGCTCCCGGCGGGGCTGTGAACCAGCCTCCACCGATATAAGTGCCTTGAGAGGGGACACCACCTCTAGTCCATGTTCAACTTCATCCAAGGGTGGGCAAGTCATCGACTTAGCTTTCTTAGCCGTCTTCGAGCTACTGCCTTTCAGCTTCCCTTTTAAAGATCACTTTGCACTTTTGGGTTTAGGTTCCATTGTGGTGAGGTGTTTGGATCGGTCCGGGGCATACTCTGAGCTATTTTCCTTGGACTCGTTTGCACCATCGGCTTCCCCCTTCCCTTTTTCCTTAACCGTCATTCTATTATTGTTTTCCCCACATCCTTCAATAGCAGCTTTGTCCCTGTCTTTCCCTTCTGATGCTGAGTCTTCGCTATTAGTTACAAATACAATTCCCGATCGAGATTTTTTGCGGCCAGGGTTGTTTGACTTGGGGGATTCCACTCGGAGTCAGTCACCAAATTGGAACTTGTTGTTGCTTCCAGCAGGGAGATCCGGGCAGAGATGATATTCATGGCCAATAATGCCACAAAAGAAACAAAACTTTGGGAGCCTCTCATACTTAGCCAAGCAAATTCAGGGTTGGCCCGTTTTTATGTTCTTACCCAATGTCGTACATCTCTTGAGTGGTTTGCTACAATCAAGTTCAACTCTAATCCGTAGGTACTCACCGGTGCATCCTTCCCCATCCCGTAAATTCGTCGCCAAGCATTTTCCAAATTTATTGCCCACAGCTTCCCCAACCTTACTATTCATAAAGCCCAAAGGAACATCATAGATACGAATCCATATCGGGAGAGGGTTGAAATCATACTCTCTTGGGCTAAGCAACCTATCAAACTGTTTGATAGCAAGGAGCTCCCCATCGAAAGTCCAAGGACATATCCCGAGTACAAAGTCCTTGTCCTCAGCCCTCTTGAATTTGAACAAGAACATATTTGGTCCGAGTGAAGTGGCTTCCTCCAACGGGTGTTCCTTCCAGACCGAGAAGTACACTCTAATAAGCTTCGGACCATCCACAATCCGTGGTGAGACAAGCTTCCCCACAAGCCATTTCTCCTCACCTTCAACTGGTTCCAATCCCAAGTTATCTATTTCATCTGTGACACTCAGCTCTTCCTTGGTGAATTGTAGCCCTTCTAGTTGTTTAACCAGCTCTAGAGGCATATCTTCCATGGCCACTAAGAGTGTTTGATGCTCAAGCAACGAGAAAGAGAGAGGTTTGACCAGGGTAAGGTTGTGGATCAATAACAAGTCCCCAAGGAAAGAGGCAGCCACATAAATTTTCTTTCTCCCTTTGTCCGGCCTCCAATCAATGGGGGACAAATAAAGTTTTACATTAAATGTCGAGCAGCCTTTCATTCTGTTGAAAATACAAAGGAAATCCCAATTAGGTAGATCTGCCAGCAGCCGGCAAAGGTGGCCAGAGAAATAGTTTCCAAATCCAGCAAAGTCAGCACTGGCCGAGTAGGCTAGGCCTGACCGCGCCGCAGAAGAATAGTGTCCAGCACCCGCAGAGTCGACACTAGCCCCGCTGCCTAATCCTGATCGGGCTGCATAAAGGTTGTACCCTAAAACGGGCGATCTGGGTGACCCATTGGGGCACACAACACTGACATCCCATCCTACCGTCTAAACCATGCTTGACTTTAGGTGGGAAAGTAATTTTTTGGAGGGACCAAATCTGCACGAGCTTATCTTCCTCCTTGGTTCATCGGATAAAACAAACCAGCCCTCAAATAATTCTATTACCACCCTACCGTCAAATTCCAGCCACCATATACCATCAAAAAGCCCATATCTCGAACACCAATCCTTACTCTTCACACCCACTGGAGGCCAGTGATCGCAAGCTTTAAGTTCCAACATACTATATTTTTCGGCAGTCATCATCAGAGCTTTGATTATTATCCCAGGACTATTAGAGTTAAACCGGGCCCCACTATCTTGGCCTGACCGAGCCGCAGAGGAACAGTAGCCCACACTCAAAAAGACAGCACCAGCCCCAAGGGCAGTCCTTGGCAGTGCTACAGAGTCCCTAAGTATCTTGAAAATGGAAATAAGCAATAACTTGTGTATGGTAAAGCTGCTAAAGTCAAAAGATGCGTGCAACAGCCCTGACAAAGGGCAGGAAAGCTTAAGCCGAGGGTCAATTTCCCGCCACATGATCATTTTCTTCGTGGACTCATCGGGGAAAAAATCTCGATCACCAGAAAAAATTTTCTCGGATTTTAAATTACTCACTGGCCGATATTCGAGTAGCCTACCCTCCCAAAAGGCCTCCCTTGGGTCTAATCTCTTACGGCAACAAAGAAAACTCAGATCGGGGAAATTAAGATCCCTCATTAAAAATTCTCCGGCAGCCACACCGTCGCGGCCACCGTGCTGGGACAAAGGGACGGGACTGCTGGCACCCAATGGCCTTCCTCGAGCACCAGGGGTGCTAAGGGCCGCCCCCTCGGTGTAGGGGTCGGGGGGGTCGCGGATCACTACCCCCTAAAGAGCTAAAAAACATGCTCGGACTGCTCCCAGTGAACATTGTGTTGTCTGAAATAGGGACACTTTCCATCTGTGCCACTTTGGTGTCCGATCAACGCCCTGCTCACAGACCCTTGGGTGCGGGATGAACAGTCCAAACCACCACGAGTTTGTGCCACGCCTGGGCACTATGTCGAACTCCTCGCCGACGTACACCTCCCCACCATCGTCCAGACCAGACCCGCCATCGGGCCTGTATAAACCCCCATCGGGACCCCCTACAGAGCAAATAAAACATACTGGAACTGCTCCCAGAAAACATTACCGAGACTGAAAATGAGACACTCCGACCACCTCATCAGAACACCTTGAAAACCAACCAAGAAAACCACACCATGATCCGAACTCTTTCCCAATCTCTTGCCATTCTTCCAAGGCCCTCCCTTGGACATGAACCTGCAAAAAGGAGAAGAAATGAGTACTTACCAAACACCGGAGACAACCTCCAAAGTCATGTGCTTCGTTCCAACCCTGACGGTGGAGGCGACAAGGAAAATCACGGCCACCATGGGGTGGCCGCGGTTCACTACCCCCTATAGAGCTAACGAAACACCATGGATCTGCTACCAGTAAACATTGCTGTGACTAAAATTGGGACATAGCCGTCCTACCCCAACTTTCTAGAGAGAAGGGAGAGGATTTTCTCTCTCTAACCTCAATCCTAATGGCCCGGTACCTTTTGAGTTAGTACATTGTGACATATGGGGACCTTTCAAGATTCCTACTTATAATTCTCAATGATTCTTCTTAACTTTAGTTGATGATTTTACTAGGTCAACATGGATGTTTTTGCTCCAGCATAAGTCTGATGTTAGTCATATTATTCTTGATTTCATTAACATGACTAAGAGACAGTTTGGTTTTGATTTGAAGGTTTTTCGATCTGATAATGCTCCAGAACTCAAGTTTACAGCTTTATTTACATAGCTGGGTATTATACATCAATTTTCCTGTGTTGAAACACCTCAGCAAAATGCCATTGTTGAACGCAAGCATCAACATCTATTAGCTGTGGCTCGAGCCCTATATTTTAAGTCCAGAGTTCCAGCTCGTTTTTGGGGAGAGTGTTTGCTAACAGCCACCTAAATTATTAACAGGACTCCTTCTCCTCTCCTAGAAAATAAATCACCTTATGAGTTGTTACATTCAAAAAATCCCGATTATTCTCAATTTAAAGTTTTTGGATGCCTTGTCTTTGTTTCTACTCTTCAAGCTCATAGGGACAAGTTTTCAGAAAGAGCCTTACCTGGAATTTTCATTGGTTATTCTCCAGGGATGAAAGGATACAAAATTTATGTGTTACAGACTCGATCAATAATAACTTCTCGTGATGTTATTTTTCATGAAGAAAATTTTCCTTTCCATACTATTAATCCTGAGAATTCTGTCGTTGACCCTTTTCCTTTTGTTTCTTTGCCAAATGTTCTTCCAGATTAGCAAATTGGTGCACCAGCAACTGTTGATCATGATGTTGAGCATACAGTGGCACAACCTCCAGTGGTATCATAACCTTCAGTTGCACAACCTCCAGTTGCACCACAACCTCTAGTGGCACCACATCCTCCAGTTGCACCACAACCTTCAGTTGCACAACCTCCAGTGGCACCACATCCTCCAGTTGGACCGCACCCTCCAGTGGCTCTTCCAACTGCTCTGGAAGTGGTTCGTCGATCAAATAGACAAATTCAAAGACCTTCTTATCTTGAGAAGTATCACTGCAACAATATATCAACAGATTTCAGTTCGAATTCCACTGTTGCCTATCCCATTGAAGACTATCTATCCACCTCAAAGCTTTCATCGTCTTATGAGCATTTTATTGCAAATATTTCTTCAATTTATGAGCCTACTTTCTATCATCAAGCTGTTAAGATTCAAGCCTGGAGGACTGCCATAGATGAAGAATTAAAGGCAATGGAAAATCTTAAGACTTGGACAGTGGTTCCTCTTCCAGAAGGAAAGAAGGCTATTGATTCTAAATGGGTGTATCGTGTTAAATACAACGCTGATGGTACCCTTGACAGACGTAAAGCTTGTTTGGTTGCTAAGGGTTTCACCCAAGTGGAAGGAATTGACTATACAGACACCTTTTCCCCTGTGGCAAAAATGACATCGTTCAAGGTACTTCTTGCCCTTGCGGCATCTAAGAACTGGCACCTTTTGCAACTTGATGTCAACAATGCATTCTTAAATGGCTTTCTTGACGAAGAAGTATATATGAAGTTGCCACAAGGTTATCTTACTGAATCCTCTGATTCCAATTTGGTTTGCAAGTTGCACAAGTCGATTTATGGACTAAAACAGGCATCAAGGCAGTGGTTTAATGCTTTTTCTCAGGTTGTTCTCAAATATGGTTTTGAACAATCTCCTTCAGAACACTCCCTTTTTGTCTATGGTTCAGGAGAATACATGGTTGTTTTGCTCGTTTATGTCGATGACATAATATTAGCAGGACAAAATATGGAGCATTTAACAGTTGTTCAATCTTTTCTTCATCAACATTTCAAGCTTAAGGACTTGGGGACATTACGTTATTTCTTGGGTTTTGAGATAGCACGAAACTCCTCTGGAATATCGTTATCGCAACGCAAATACGCTTTAAATCTCCTGGAAGACACATGTTCACTTGCTAAGAAACCTGCTGATACTCCCATGATTGCTTCACAAAAATTAAGCCTTCATGATGGCGAACCTTTACCAGATCCTCAATTATATCGACGTTTGGTGGGTCGTCTTCTTTATCTTACACATACTCGACCAGACATTACATATTCAGTCCATCTACTTAGTCAGTTTATTTCTTCCCCTCAACATCCTCATCTCATGGCAGCCTATCACCTTTTGTCCTATATTAAAGGGACCCCAGCCCTTGGATTGTTTTTCTCCTCAGAATCAAATCTGCGACTGCATGGTTTTGTATATTCTGACTATAGTTCTTATCCTGACACAAGACGCTCTATATCGGGATATTGTATGTACATTCGTGACAACCTTGTATCCTGGAAGTCAAAGAAGCAACAAACAGTGAGTAGATCTTCTTGTGAAGCCGAATATCGAGCCATGGCTGCAGCAACATGTGAGCTCATTTGGCTTGCATCTATTTTATTATCGTTTCAAGTTTCAGTGCCAAATGCCTCTCTATATTGTGATAATCAGTCAGCTATTCACTTAGCATCTAATCAGGTTTTTCATGAACGCACTAAACACATTGAAGTCGATTGTCACTTCATCCGAGACAAAGTACGAGAGGGATTTCTCAAGCTTTTCCATGTTAGTTCTGCTAATCAACTTGCAGACATTTTCATCAAAGCCCTTCATGCTCCTGCTTTTCATGCCTTCATTGTCAAGATGGGTCTCGTTAATATTCATCAACTTCCATCTTGAGGGGGGGATATTAAGGTTACTAGTTTGTTAGATCAGTTAAAACTATTATTCAAGTTTGTTAGGATTATTTTACAGCTGTATTAGGGTTAGTTTATCTGCCCTACGTTGTTATATAAAGGACACCACCTTCCTTGTATTATCTATTCAGTTTTCTTTCTTTGATTCAATAACAAGAAAGTATTCTTTCATATTCCTTGATTCCATATTGTTACAAATGTATTTACACCGACACAAAAATAACCCCTCATCAGACTGATCAGCCTCCAACCCAAGGAAATATTGAACTTGCCCCAAATCTTTAATGGAGAACTTGTCATTAAGTTGGTGGATGAACCTGGCAATATGGGGTTCTAAGTTGCCAATCATCAGGATATCATTTACATATACATCAGTGTAAACAACAACATCATCAGAATGAAAAACAAATAAGGACTTATAGCATTAGAATTTCAAAAACCCAAATGATAAAGGAACTCCCTTAATTTGAGAAACCAATTTTGAGGAGCCTGCCGCAAGCTATAGAGAGCATTGGTCAATTTGCACACAAGCCGATAGCCATCAGAAGCCAACTGCTCGAACCCAGGTGGCTGAGCCATGTACACATCTTCATGAAGGTCGCCCTTTAAGAAGGTGTTGTTGACATCAAGTTGATGCACCTGCCATTTATGATGAACAGCCAGAGAAAACAGAATATTGACAGTGAAAAATCAAATAACATGACTGAAAGTTTCTACTTTATCATAACCAGCAGTTTGTGAATAACCTTTAGCCACTTGCCGGACTTTGTACCTATTTACGGAGCCATCAACATTTTTCTTGATCTTAAACAGCCATTTGCAGCCTACAATCTTTCTGCCTGAAGGAGCAGAGACTAAACTCCAGGTAGAGTTATCAAGAAGGACCCGATATTCAGCATGAACAGCCTCATGCTAGTAAGGGTGATTCAGGGCCTCAAAAATAGAAGTGGGTGTAACATGGCAAGTAGTGTGAAAGACTTTAGGTTTGAAAATACATGTCTTGCTTCTAGTGACCATAGAATGTCGATTGGCAGGAGCATATTCGAACTGAGAACTAGAATCAGAGGCAGAGACAGTATCACCAAACAAAGAATTTGAGGCCATAAACGGTTGGGCAGAATGAGCAGAATTAGCAAAAGAGCATAGAACATTGTGAGAAGGCACAAAATGGTCACCACTGAAAGTAGGATTTTGTATGGGAGTGTTCTTTCACGAGCAGAACTAGTGTTACAAACTGAAAAAGCTGAGGCTGTCGATGAGCAGCTGGGACAGGGAACATCAGCTGGTTCAACCTGCGGTGACTGGTGAGACTTCAGGCTCAGCTTGTTGTGCAACAACTGGTCCAGCGGAAGGCGCACCTACTGGAGTAGGTTGTGATACAGCAGCAGGCTGAACGGGTAGAGGAAAGTTGGAGGAACAAAAAAATTCCTGCTCATTAGATGTTTCGAAGCATGATTCTGCAAAGGGAAAATCATCTCATTAAATCGCACATGTCGCAAAAGGAATATACGACCTGACTCATCTAGGCACTGATAGCCATGATGTCTTGGTGAATAACCTAGAAAGATACAAGCCCGTGATCTGTACAATAACTTATGATTATTATACAAGCCCTTTATCAAAGCGATGCCAGCACCTGTCTGCCATATGACCCAACTTACCACAGATCTGGCACTGATGTCTGGATTGGCTGCAGTAACGGTTATTGGAGTCATTATATCGTTGAGACGCAGATCTAGACTCGTGTGAGAGGACTTGCTCAGTCTGGTTTGAAGGCGAACCACTTCCAGTGTGTTGAGTATAGTTAATACCAATAGGCACACATTGAGGATCCATAACCCTAGTCTCCGTATCATGAGATACAAGACAGCGGCCTTAAGAGAATACGACTCTCGACTGCCGGTAGGGGTGAGTGTTCGATCGAGTCGAGTCGAGTAAAAAAATTGAGTTATTCGAGTTGACGCGTCATATTTTACAACTTGAACTTAATTTGAATTTTTTTTCGATTCGAGTCGAGTTTATGAAATTCGAGTCGAGTTCGAGTTCCTATACAAATTTAATTGCAATTATTTATCATGTTATAGTATGATTTGATTCCAATTTAAACAACTTTCTCTAATCATATAAGATATGCATATATATATATATATCTTGGTATTATTTTTCACATGTATAAGTGAGATTTGTAATGTTATTTAATAAAAAATATCATCTAAACTTGTAAAATATATTTATAATATTATTTTTAAATAAGGAACTTCTAAGGATAAAGTATTGATGGGAGTATAAATGAGTCAATGAATTGATGTGAAGAAAAAAATTACAAAAAAATTTAGTTAAAGGACTAAATTGAAAAAATAATATATTTGTTAAAAATATGAATTGAAGTTATATAGATATTATATAGTGTTAGTGAATTATATGGTTTAATTTTTGGTCAAAACTAGACTTAAAACGAGAGAGAAATTGAAGAAATAGGAAATCATTCAAAGTTGAGGGCTAAATTGAAAAAATAGGAAATTTAATTTAAAAATATAAAATGAATCTAAATAGGTATTTTATAATGGTTTAGGAGCATGCGGTTCAAACTTGGTCAAAAATTGACTTAAAACAAAGGAGGGATTTAAGAAATGATGAAATCATACAAAGTTAAGGGGCCGAATTGAAAAAATATGAAATTTATTTTCAAAAATATAAATTGAATGTACATGAGTGTTCTAAGTTGGTTTAGGAATATGTGGTTCAAATTTGGTCAAAAATAAACTTAAAATGGAGGAGGAATTGAAGAAAAATGAAATCATGGACTAAATCGCAAAACTGTAAAATTTGATTTTTTGATTTTTCGAGTTGGGAAAATTTCAACTCGAACTCGAAATTTTTTCAAGTTACTCGATTTAACTCGAATAAATCGAACAAATCGACTCGAGTTTTGCTCACCCCTAGCTACCGATAATGACGGTAATGAACGGCTCATACTCAATAGAGAGATCATTCAAGATGGTGGCCACTTGTTCAACATTTGAGATCTTACTTTCACACACAGCAAGGAGATCATAGATCTCTTTAATCTGTGTAATGTATGCTTTCATCGTAAGCGATCCTTTCTTGAGCAACCGCAATCGGTAGTGGAGATGCATAACTTTGGTGGTTGATAATTGTGCATATAAATTGAGAACGTTGCTCCAGACGGCGACGGACGTTTAGGCACCGATAAGTTGAGGCAAGATTCTAGAACTTATCGTGGAAAGTAACCATGACGCCAACGAACTATCTTGTTTCTAGAATTAGACATACTACGGATTAGGAACTTTCTCTCCAGACTCGGTAACGGTGAACTTCGCAGGAACAGAGATAGAATCATCAAGAAAGTGTTCAAGGCCGTGACCACGAACTATGAGAAGCACTTGCTGCTTCCATAAGAGAAAGTTGTCATCGTCGAGACGGATGCTAATGTTTTTGTTAGCAAATGCTGGACTCGACTGGTTGTCAGAGATTTTTTTTTTGAAAAAGACTGGCCTCATTAAAAAACCCCTCTAAACCTAAAGGGGAAAAAGAGTGCCCGAAAAATATCATTAAGAAAAGGATGACAAGTCATCACGTACAACAGAGGAAATAATCTCAGGACAAATCAAGTCAAAATGGATAGGTGTAGTGGACCGAAGGGCCCAGGTAGTTAAATAATGAGCGACTGCATCGGCAGAGCGCTGTACATAAAAAACCCTAAAACTGGCTTTATAGAGGAGAAAAAGGTTTCTTGCAGGTGGGAGCAGATCTCCAAGGAGGGAGATATCGTCAGAAGTACGATTCACCTTGTTGATGATGATCGCCGCATCGGATTCAAAGAGAACATGGGCCCAGCCCTCATAATGAGCTAGATGAAGGCCAACCAGGACTGCATGGGCCTCAGTATGAGACGCGTCATGGCAGTTAAGCACAGACCGAGCCAAACCACCAAGGACAAAGCCATATTCATCTCTGACAATGACGACAATGGCGGCAGAGTAACTGAGGGGGTCAAAAACTCCATCGAAATTAATCTTGATAGCCCTTGGAGGGGGCGGTTGCTAGCCTAGAGAGGAGAGGGCAAAAGAAGTCGTTGCCGCGGAAGGACAGTCTGTAGGCGAAGAAGCGTTTCGAAAATCTTGGTGGAGGCAAAAGGCATTAGCGACCAACACCCAAATGGGCTGAAGATTTTTCTCATGGACCCAGTCATTTCTCCGTCACCACAGGTACCAAAGGATAATAAGAAAAAGCGTGAAGGAGTCTAGGGATAAAGAGGAGGCAACCTCTTCCAGCCAAGCCAGTGTAGAAGAAGCCCTACTGATGGCAAGGGAACGAGGGAAAATGCGAGAAAGGAGTGCATCCCTTGATCCCGGACAATCTCGCAACGCATAAAGGGTAGTCTCACACGTATGCGAGCAAATGGGGCAAAGATCAGGGAGAGCCCCGCAGCATGAAGATGGCTTTCGGTGGGTAAGACATCCCGCCTGCAACACCAGCCAAAAGTACGAACCTTAGGAATGGCAGGTCACTTAGAGATGAGCTTCCATACACGGGGGGCCTAATATAGAAGGAGGTCAGTCGATGTAGGAAGAGGTAGCCAGAACGTACCGTGTAAACCCCGAATCATGATCGCCCCATAGAAGGGTGTCAGGACAGTAAGCGGAGATGGGCACGTGGAGGACTGTATCCGCATCTTCCGGTAATAAAACATCACAAACAAGGTAGTCGTTCCAAGAAAGATGTCCCGAGACCATAAAGTCACGATAGCTAATCGACAACTCTTCATTATCCATATATTCATCCGAAAAGGTGATTGGAGAAGTTCTTCCCCACCGGTCCAGGTGCATACGGACTGAGCTATTAACGCCGAGGATCTAGAAGAAACCATCACGCAACTGGCCCAAAGCTTGGTAAATGCCCTTCCAAGCGAAGGACGCTCTCTTCGAGGAAGAAGCGTTTATAACATTCCCACCAGGGAAGTATTTAGCCCAAAAAATGCGAGAAATAAAGGAATTGGGTTCGGTGATGAACCTCCACAACTGCTTCCCAATGAGGGCTATATTGAAGAGGCGCATGTCACGGAACCCTAGGCCACCGGCAGTTTTCGGGGTACACATGTTGGCCCAAGAAACAAGAGGCCAACCCCTCTTATTATTCTGTCCCAACCACCAGTAGCTGTGCATCGAGCGGGCCATGTCATCCACAAGGTTTTGGGGTAAAAGATAACAAGACATTACGTATTGAGGGAGTGCTTGTGCAACAGACTTGAGAAAAACCTCCCAACCACTGAACGATAGCATATGTTTGGTCCATCTCATAACACGAGAACTAACTCGATCATGGACATAGCCCATAGCTTCCGTCCTATTGCGCCCAATGAGGAGGGGAATGCCGAGATAAACTCTAAGGGCGTCCACCTCAGGAACACCTAAGGTGTCATGAACAGCCGATTTGTAGTCGTGCGAAGTATGGGGGCTGAAGAAGATAGTAGATTTGTCAAATTTGAACTTCTAAGAGCTCATTACGGAGAAGAGGCAACATATGAGTGAAGGATATCCTTTAAAATTTAAACTTCTGAGAGCTCATTATGGAGAAAGATCAAATTATCGTTGGTATAAAGTAGGTGGTTCATCGAAGGCCCAAATTTACTGGCACGGAGCCCACAGAGTCGACCGAATTGTTGAGCGGCAGTCAAAGAGGCAGAGAGGCCTTGAGTGCAAAAGAGGAAAGGGGAGAGAGGGTCCCCTTGACGCAAGCCCCGTTGCGGGCGAAATGAAGGTGAAAGCTTCCCGTTGACGCGGGCCGAGAAAGTGACAGAGGAGACACAACGCATGATAATATCAACCCACGAGGTTGCAAAACCAAGCTTTAACATGACGACGCGTAGGAACGACCACTCATCACGGTTGAAGGCCTTTTTCATGTCGAGCTTGAGGGTCGCGCCTCTAGAAGCAGCGGATCGTGGTGCATTTAGCGAATGAACGATTTCATGAGCCACTAGGATATTGTCCGATTTCATGAGCCACTAGAATATTGTCAGAGATGGCAAAATCACCGTCACCAAAAACTTAGAAATAGCCATGGCGGACGGCATCAGTAGATGGAGAGGGACTAAAAAAAGAGACGAAACGGCAACGAAAGAAACGGATCGAACCAGAACTTGACCCTCTGATATCATATTGAATTGGAGACCTCAAGGGCTTAGAGAAGAGAAAGCCATGAAACGGCTACATAGAAGAAGATAGAAAGAGGGATGAAGGAATTAGGTTTTTACAATGCAGGCCAAAAACCACTCAAAATGAATTGAATTGGGCCATACCGAAATCTGGTTAATATAGCTCGGGGGCATAACTAATCTGCCAACTAGGATGGGGCAGTTAGTTAGACCTGCTGAGCAGTTACAACAGAAAAACTGATTTGTTTCTAGAGAAAGCTTTGACCCATGACATATCTTTTAATATGCAGCTGACTTTCACTGCTTCATATGCATTAAGAACAGATGTCAATTTGTAGCCCCTGTGGTTTTTCTCTATGGTTGACAGCTGATCTGCATGGGATAATCCATTTGTCTCTGAACAATTTGTCTTTTATTCTTTCAATTTTCTGTTTCTTAAATCTGTTCCTCTTTTTGTCTATTTTCTCACATAATTTGTTGATTTTGGGTTTTGGTGCAGCGAGATGATGGAACAATGGCAGGTGGACATGAAAACATTGTGCGATAAAACAGTGAGAATAATGCTGGGCTCATTGGGTTTAATTTAACCCATGAAGAAGATATGCAATGGTTCGAGCCCAATTTGGGTATGACCGAACCAAATGTGTGCTTCAATTGAACTCCTACCCGGTTTGCCTTGGGTCGCTGTTGAGCCGGTCGAGGGAGCAGTGGTGGTCAATGTTAGTTATTTGATGCACATCGTCTCTAATGGGAAGGTTCAAGTCCGTGTTGCATTGTGCAGTGGTGAATAAGACGTGCCACCGCATGTCAACGGCATTCTTTTATGGCTTGCCGTGGGATGCTGAGGTCTCACCAGTGAGAAAGTTGGTCGATTTTTATCATCCGTCATTGTATCAGTCAGTGACGTGAAAGGAGTATCTTGAAATAGAGTCGAAATATTGTAACAAGGTACTTGAGGCTGTTGGCCTTCGAAATTAAGATAAAAAAAAGGAATAAATGTGATATTATACCTGAATTATTACAATAAGATTCCAACATTGAAGGTTGCTTCTTCTTCAAACTTGTATGGTCCAATTACTAATAATATCTATCAAATAATTAGTTAGTATATTACAACAATATAAAAGATAATTAGAAAATAACATAAAATTTATTAATATATATATACAAATAAAAACTTAAAACATTAATTGAAAAATAAAAATAATATTTTTAAATATGATTCATAATTGGTGAAAGTATATCTAGGGCAGCATATTAGCCTAGTGGTTAGGCGTTAAACCTAGGCAGCAAAGGCTTATATAATGGAACCAAATCAACCAAACACAGACTAAAGCTTATTGGATGGATGCACATGTCAAGGATTAGTTCATCCTTTTCTTGTTTTACTGGAATTTTGACATTGTAAAAACAAACAAAAGGTAAAAAGATTTGTTAAAACTTAATACAAAAAGATTGCGGGACTTCAATTTCACAGAAAGAAAAGAAATGTAGAAAAAACTGAGCTATATATATTAAGCCTTTTCTGTAATATTTAGACATATTTGTTTCGATACCATATTCGACACTCAAGACCTATCCTAATTACCAAGTAACATAGGTTTTAAGCTGTTACCGATCATTGCTAACAAAAACAAGATGATCACCGTCTCTAATCACATCAATGTCGTCAATTTCAACTCCTTCTTTGCTCACCACTTTAGCAGAAGAGATCCTAAATTTCTGTGCTCCAATGTCAATCAACTCCTTGTAGCTCCCCGGAAGAAGAACGAGCTTTCCGTTTATTTTTCCGACTTCAGGGCAACTAATTACCACTCTAGTAGAAGTAATAATTGAGTTATTAAGACCCTTGGATGAGTTGGATCCATGACCTGAAAGCAGGAAATCTTTCTCTCCATGGTGTGCAGCTGACATTATCCCAAATAACGACTTGCGGAAGTTATTAGTCTGATGTTTATGACTGGTTTGGCTCCATGATTCCGGCCCTGCTGCTGCTGGACGGATGATTGGATCACTTGAAAACCTGATGAGGGATCGCGTCTCTGGTTTCTCTGGAACAGACTTGAGAGATTCATCGGTTTTCATCTCTTTAATTGATTTGAAGAATGCAATTATTTCTTCATGTCCTTGATGCTCGGCCAGATTCCTCGGTGTCCAGAGATGAAAATCAGGTTTATCAATGTCAGCGCCTTGCTCAACGAGGAACTTAACAATTTCGAGGTTGCCTTCACAGACTGCAGCATGGAGAGCTGTAGAACCAGTGTGGCTCAAGCACGTGACGTCACCACCACAATGAACGATTTTCTTGAGCAAGCTTAAGTTGTTTTTCTCGACGGCGGTGCAGGCATAGTGACCTACATCTCCAGCGTTGATGTTTGCCCCATTTTCATTTAGAAGTCTGGCTACTTTATGATGGGCACCTAGCATTGCCTCCCATAGCGGTACAATTCCTTCTGAATCTGCACAAATTACTTGGAATATGTTACTCGGTTTCAAAGATGCTAATCATATCCCCAAACCCGGTTTTCCGAGTGTGGGACACAAATACTTCAAGAAAAATCGAGTCTAGAGAATACCTTTACAGTTAGGATCTGCATCATGATGCAGCAAGAGAAGAACGCAGTTCTCGCTTCCTTTGGATGCAGCTATATGCTAATTTCACACAAAAAGTAAAGATTAGCATCGCTGGCCTAAGAACTTATGGTCTTTTGATCATATCAAATAAAAAATAATTTCACAAACCAGAGCTGTTCTTCCATTGTTGTCTGACTCATTAGGATTGAGCCCTCTTTCCAATAGACGATGCAACAACGTGTCATTTCCTCTTAGTGTGGCAAAGCAAAGATTGAGAGGTAGGTCTATTCTCCCTCGAGCTAGCATGTTCTCCGTCTCTGTCAAAATGCCTTCCATAATCGGGTCATTCATGTCTTTCAAATGCTGCACCAAAAGAGAATTCAGCATATGTCAATGCAAAACTCTTTCGATAGTTTTACACAGGCTGTCAAATGAGCAAGTCGATAGGGGTTCCGTGAGCTATATTAGTCGTTAGGTCATATCATAATGTACAACATATATATACCTGGAGGAGATTGTTCATGATTATTGTTCCGTCTCCAACATTGACCTGGATGATGTTAAGGAATGTAGTACGGTCTAGCCGGAGTAGTTGGCACAAGCGTTTCGTACGTACAGTAAAGAGCTGCGGTCTATGGCAGAGTACACCTATCTCACCGAAAATATCACCAGCTTTCGCCTCTCTGACAACCTGAAACAAGGGTGTTGTTCAATTCCATTAGCTCATGACTATCGATTGACAAGTCTAGTACTTGATTGATACAACGTACCTGTTCAACTCCGTTTTTGAAAACCAATAGATCCTGAGAAACAATACGAAACGTTAGGGATCATTACGAGAGTGTTGGAATTGAATCAGATATCATACAACAGTCAACAGCAAGCATCCAAGAAGATCCTAATGGTCATTGCACAATTAAAATAAAAGGTAATGGTTTTTTACCACGGCACCGGTGACAATGATGTAGAAATCCGTGGGCACTTCGTTCTGCAGGATGACATCTTCTTTCGGAGGAAAATATTCAGCTTTCATCTCTGACGCCTTAAGACATTTATGGACAAATAAGGGTTCCACGTAAGCTAAAGAAGAGAATTTAGGACAAAAGCATAGCATGTTTCTAGTGTGATTACCAGCGGAAAAAGGAAGTCCTTGGAAAGACCGTGAAACAAGTAGACATTTTCAATAACGGGGTAGAAAAGATAATTTGAAATGCTTGATCGGATAGCTTTAGGAAGGGAATTGAGCGTCTCTTGCTGCTGAAGCGCTTCCGAACCTGTCCTGTACTTCAGATAAAAATTCTCAAGCATCTGATCTACTAGGCGACGAGGCAATTGGTTCCGAACAGCAAAACTCGAAGCAGCTTGAAGGTGTTCCCTCTAAGAGTTAAAAACATGAAACAAGGAAAGATTAGCAAAGATAAATACCCTCCAAGTCCAACCCCAGGGTGGCTTGATAAACAAGAAAGTCACTCACAAATAGTCTAGTTCGGGTGCCTGAATGAGCAACCAAGTTTGTCATGTTTCCAAACAAATACGCAAACAATCCGAGATTGATGAGCATGTAGAAAATGTCAAATGCCATCTCCCCTGTATTCACGGGATGAATATCCCCATAGCCAACAGTAGTAAATGTTACGATAGCCCAGTAAACCGATGTCACGTATCGACTCAACAAACTCTGTTTTTCTTTGAAATCGGCTCCCAGAACCGCTCCAATCCATGTTTTTCCGGGATCATGAAATTTTGCAGCCATAAGATAAATGAAGCATCCGGCATTATGAACGACAAAAATCGTAACCTACAAAAAAACCATCTAGAGATTCATCAACGCTAGCATTACTAACAATAAATTTTCAGGTAAAGTTGTCCCATATGCTTCTCGTTGTACTCACACAAATAAGTTTCAAATATCGAACCCAAAAGTAGCTGTAGTTGGTGTCTTTCTCCAATCTGTTGAATGCAACAGCAAGTGATGTCAAATAAGAGGAGGCAATATACATATTTCAACAACTATCCAATCTGTAGTTCTTGTACCTGGTAAACATGGCACTAACTCTGCGGAGACGCCAAAGGCGAAGCATGTTGAATATGCCATACGAGCTTAATGGCTTAGGGAAGATCATCTGAGCAAGTTCGGATGGAATCGTGGATATAATGTCAAAAGCCAACCAGGATCTGCCATACTTCCAAGCAATCTTCTTCTGGTCATCGATAAATAAATAGGTAGCTTTATCAAGGTATGCAACAAAGAAGGTGAGGACAATATCCAGGGCAAAGAATCCATTCACAACGTTATCAGTAATAGAGAGTATTGGATGCGGTTTATGAAGAAAGCCGAATTCAAATGGCGAAACCCAAGCTGTATAGACGACCGGAATAACCAGAAAATTATCCCATACCCTGCAATAACAAATTTACTTGTATGAATTTCAGTCACCAATTACTCGTGCAGCGACGGAACCAAGATCAAACATTAACATTAGAAGTGGAAGTAGTAGAAGAGAAGCTTTGTTTTATTACCTGTAGCGACGATCATGAGGATAAACAATGAATCTCCTTGGCTTGAAGTTGACTCTACGGTTGCTCCGGTGGCCGAGGGAAGGAAGTGCAACATCGGATGAAATGTAATGGTTACTCTCTCGCTCCATCTCTTGTTCCTCAAACACCGACGACCCAAACATGCCTCTGTTTCTCACACCATCCATTCTCACCAGGTTCTTTTAGTTTCTACAGGCAAAGCAAGAGCTTAAGCTTTATAAGTGTAGGGGTTTCTCTCTGGTTTGGTTTTTAGTTTTTCACTTCATTTATGTCTCCTACATGTTAGAATCCTAGTAGTAGTTGACTCCTCTTTTGCCTATTTAATTGGTCTTAAAAAATCGGACTTATTTAATTTTTTAAATATTAACCTAGATAATTATATTGATTTTAAGTGTGTTTGAGAATTATATTATTTTTAATATAAAAATTTTAATAAAAATGTGTTAAATAAGATAAGTACATGGTTATTTATCCCTTAATGTTGAAAAGATTATGTTATTTTATCTAAAAATTATATTTGATGTAATTTATCTTTTTTTAAATAATTCAAATTATTATAGTTAATTTTTCATTCAATCTATCTAAAAATAATGCAAAATATTATGTTAATAAAGATTAAATTAGAAATTAATTCCTTTTTAAAAATAAAATTTACTTTTATCAAACAAAAGGATGTTATTTTGTACTTGATTTTTGCTAATTTATCAAATAAAATTTTAAAATAAATTCAAAACTTATAAAATTCAGTATTAAATATTAATATTTAATTTTTAAACAATAGATATTGATGACCGTAGCTAGTATCGCTTGTAATGTTGTGGCGAGTGTTATCTCGTAAGTTTATTTTTGTACAAGTTATCATATGTACTCTTTTCTCCTATTAGGATTAGGAGGGTTTTAACGAGGCCTATGTTAGTTTCTTCCTTATTTATAAAAAAAAGTATATCCACTTCATATATTTGTATAAAAGTCGGTTAATTTATTTTTATGTAAAAATTGATAATAAATTCAATATGTTTTAACAGAATCCTCGAATTAATTTAAAATTGAAATCAAATTAATCAAATTGTATCAATTAAGTTATTAACTTAGGTTTTGGATGTATTCTGCTCACCAATATAGACGGAGCGATGACCGAATGTCGGGAGGGGTCAAATTACTGAACTTTAATAATATAAGGGTTTATTAAGTATTTAAACTATAAGTTGGGCGACTAGATGTAATTTATCTAATATTTAAATTTATAAGAACTTAAATTGTCGTTAAACCAAAAAATTTGAAAGGAAAAATTAAAATTTTGGAGAATTTAATTAAAATATTTAAAAATTCTAATGTATAATATGAATTTCTAAAAATTTGAGGGATCAAATTAAATTTTCAAAAAACCAGAAGGGCTTTTTATGAATTTTCAAATTCTTGAGGGCCAAACCCCCTTGAACCCTTCTTTTACTCTTACTACTCGCCTGACCAACCGAACTATATAAAAACAATAAGGCTCAAAGGTTCTATTTCCCCTACACTATATGTATTGCATTTATGTATGATTGTTTTCCCTTTAATCTTTAAAATATTGATATTTATGTTTTGGTCCTTAAACTTATGAACTTTTTAATTAAGCATTTTAGAAGAGTCATTTTGGGTAAAATTTGGTATTTTGATTGTTCTGAGTATAATGAATTCGTTTGTTTGATTTATTACGAGTTTTGAAGCATGAAAATCGTAATGTTTACGAAATGACGACTTTAGCCGTATTTTCTTTTATTTGTCTCGGTGTTTGCAAAGCATGGTAAGACTGGAGCTCATCTAGTTTATGTTGTTTTAATTCGTTGTTTGCTAGTGCAGAAAAGATTTAAATTTATATGCGTTTTGACATCGTTTAGTGCTAGGATCACTTTGGTGATCAATGTGACATTTATTATTCATGTGTAATCGTCTAGGCCGGATAATGAGTGTTACAAGAAAATTTGATGTTTAAAACCCCCTATTAAAGAACGAATTCTTCGAAAGGAATTTATCATCGAAAACCACATTTATAGACTTTTCAACCACTAAAGTTCTTTTGTTAAATACACGATAAGCTTTAGATTTTAAAGAGTAACCTAGAAAAAAAGTTTCATCACTTTTTGCATCAAGCTTGCCTAAATTGTCTTTTTCATTGTTTAAAATAAAATATTTGCATCCAAAAGGATGATCATGAAAATAGCTAATGTTAGACTTTTTACTTTTGAAAAGCTCATAAGGTATTTTCTTTAAAATAGGCATAATTATTACTCGGTTGATAATATAACAATCCGTATTAGTGGCTTCCGCCCAAAAATACTTAGGCAAATTATTTTTACAAAGCATGGTTCTAGCCATTTCTTCTAAAGTTCTATTTTTTCTCTCAACAACCCCATTTTGTTGAGGTGTACGATGAGCCGAAAAATTATGGCTAATCCCCTTAGAGTTACAAAACTCTTCAAAACTTAGATTTTGAAATTCGGTTCCATGGTCACTCTTAACATGAGAAATAGAGTAACCAACATCGTTTTGATTAACTTTTGAAAATGTGATGAATATTTCTAAAGCCTCATCCTTTTTACTTAAAAATAGAACTCAAATAAATCTAGAGTAATCATCAACTAAAACAAATGCATATTGTTTTCCACCCAAACTCATAGTTCTAATAGGGCCAAAAAGATCTATATAGATCAATTGTAAAACTCTACTAGTAGAAACATCATTAATATGTTTAAAAGAAACTCTTTTGTGTTTGCCTTTTGCACATGCATCACAAATTTTTTCAAGAGAAAACTTGATTTTTGACAAACCTCTTACTAGATCATTTGAAATCAATTTTTCTAAAACACTCATGTTTGTATGACCTAATTTTCTATGCCACAACCAAGAATCATGCTCATCTTTTGCAACAAAACATGCATTAGAAATATGAATGTCATCTAGTTGCACCATGTAAATGTTTCTTATTCTATGGCCAAAAAGTACAATTTTATTGGAACCAATGTCAATAATTTTACAATCATTTAAACCAAAAGATTATACTTAAGACAGTTGGCATAAAGAACATTATCAATAAGAATAGAAGAGTGATTACCAATAGAACCAATTCCTTCAATGCGGCCTTTGGAGTTGTCACCGAAAGTCACTACTACTCCTCTACCTTTTGGTTTTAGCTCCAAGAATCGACTCTTGTCTCCGGTCATGTGTCTTGAGCATCCACTATCAAGGTACCACGAATTTGCACTTGAAGCTTTGGCCTTGTACCAACGCTTCCCCTACAAACATAGAATCAAGTCTTGATTTTTGGTACCCAAATTATTTTGGGTCCATGAGTATTAGCTCCCAAAATCTTGGTTCTCTTGGGAATCCAAGAAGCAATAGCATCAATGTTGTTAGAAGTAACTAGATCCTTAGGAACCTAAACACTTTTAACCTTTTTACCATTAGAGGGCCTTTACAAGCCTCTATGTTTGTAGCCATCAAAGTTTTTTCTCACATGGTTGAGTTTTGAATGATTTCCTTTTTCAAAATGAGATGTCTCAACCTTGTTCAAAGAAGCTTTGAGATCACCCACTTCCTTTTGGTGATCATCATGGAATTTAGAATGTAGGTTATGGAAGTCTTGATTTTTCTTTTCAAAATCATTTTGTTTTGCTTGCAAATCCATAACCTTCCTTTCAAGTTCCAAGTTGGTTTTGGATAAGGAATCATTTTGATTTTTCAAATCAGAAATTGTTTTCTTGTTTTTCGAAATAGATTTTTTATACTTCACCACCAACTCATCATATACCTCTTGTAACTCATCATAAGCTTCTTGAAGCTCATCAATAATAAAATCAAAGTTAGATGAGTTTGAGGTTGCCTCTTCTTCTTTAATTAGGGGCAATCGAATTTGATGTGTCTCAGCTTCTTGCACTCATAGTATACGATTTGATCCTTCTCTTCCTCATTTTACTTGTTCTTGAAACCCTCTATCCGTTGGAACTTTCTTTACCGATTAGATTTCATGAACTGTATGAATCTCTTGGCTAGCATAGCTAATTCTTCATATTCTTCTTCACTTGAATCACTCTTCTCTTGTGAAGCTTTGAGAGTAATTCTCATTTGTTCTTCTTCTCTACATTATTCTTCTCTTCTTCTTTTTTCTCTTATTTTCTTTCTTTCTTCATAATTTTGTGAATGAGAAGAGACCCTATAAGAGCATCAAGCTTCAAGGTCTTGATATCTTTTACTTTGATGATAGCGGTCTTCTTTGAGTCTTATGACTCGAGAAGAGAGTAGATGAGCTTTCGAACAAGCTTGTCTTCCGAAATTACTTCTTTAAGGCCTTTAAGCTCGTTGACAATGACGGAGAATCTATTTAACATCTTGGTGATATTTTTATCCGGTTATATCTTGAAGTTCTCATAGCTCAAGTTGAGGAGTCCAATCTTGGTCTCTTTTATTTCATTTGTTCCCTCGTATGTAACTTCAAGGTTATTCCTTATCTCCTTTACACTTATGCAAGAAGATATCTTGGCGTACTCGTCTGGTCCAAGACCACAAAAGAGTATATGCACAACTTTGTCGTTGATTTGCATCTTTCTTCGATTTTTATCGGTATACTCTTGCCTTGTTTTGGGGACACCCTGTCATCTTCTTCCTTTATCAGAATGGTCAGTCCATCTTCCACTATATCCTATAAGAGGTATTAATTGGATTTGATGAAGAGCCTTATTCTATTCTTCCAATAAGGATAGTTATCACCATTGAAATAAGGCGGTTTAGTGATGGATTAAGACTCGTAGAGGTTGTTGCCGAAAGTAGAGGTAATGGCTCGATGCGTTGATTGATTGAACACCTTAGGATCGACTCAAGAGGGTCTTCCAATGAGTATAGCTCTGATACCAATTGTTAGGATAATCAATCAATGCAAGTTGGCCAAGAGGGGGTGAATTGGCAATTTTAAAATTTGGTGGAAATAATTGGAAAGATAAAAAAATTAAGACACAAGAATTTATAGTGGTTCAACCTTCTCAACAAGGTTTACATCTATTCACACTAATGATTTCTTAAATCCACTATATTTGTTTTCCTTTTGAGGCTAAAAGATATAACCTTACAACTCTCTTAGCCCAAAGTCTTAAGAACCCTTACAAAGAGAATACAAGTAAAGCAAACTAAAAATCCTCACAAATGCTACGTGTTTGCACAATTCTAGGCTCACTCAAATCCTAACACTTAAATAAAATTGATACAATTAAACCACTCATGTGGGTTTACATGTTTTGACTCTAAAAGCTCAAAGATTGTTGGATGTGTGCTTGAATGTTTTAGGCTTGATGAAAATGATGTTGTTGAAGCTTTAGAGACTTGATTTTATACCCCTCATGATTTCTAGCCGTTTGGGTAGCTAAGATATTGATTATAGCCGTTGGCCTGTATTTTTCTCGCAATAAATGTAGTTTATTGGCCAGTGATATCGGTACCTGCCATAAGAAGAAAGAGTCGTTGTAACAAAAGGGTATCGATACAGAGTGTTCATTTTAAAAGGCGTACCGATATGGTCTGTATCGTATCGGTACCAGTTTTTCTTACTGGATTCTGATAAGTTTTGCACAAAAATCATATCGATACGCCTGTATAGGTATCGGTACGCGTTAACTGATTTTCAAACTTATGATTCCAATAAAACTGACAAGGCAACGATAAAAAATTAAATGAAAAGATTTGGAAAATCTTTAACCCCCTTACCGGTATGCATAAAGCCGTACCTATACTCGTATGCAATTTTGGTTACAGGTTTAACAAGGCATACCGATACGGCTACACGCGTATCGGTACCCTATAGCCATCACGAATAAAATAGTTTTCAGTAGCTACAATTCGTACCACTACGATCTTAGGCGTATCGGTACTCATGTACCAAATTGGCTATTTTTAGTACCAAAATACTTAGAAAATATTTGGGGTTTAAAATTTTGACTTAGAAATTATTTTAAGTTCGAATCCTTGTGAATTTAGTGAGTAAAACAAGTATTTAAAAATTTATCTTTTTTTACAAATTAATCATTGTTATATCAAAATCAAATAAAGGTTTATCAATATACCAACCTTATCAGCTAACATGCTAATCCTACTCAACACTCCCCTCAAGTTGGTGGGTGAAAAACATCCTTCACTCCCAACTTGTTCATCAAATATTCATGTTGACTTGCCCCAAGACCTTTGGTTAGAATGTCAGCCTGCTGGTCCTTTGTAGAGACATGTTGTGTTTTAATAACTCCTTTTTGAATTTTTTCACGAACAAAATGACAATCTATTTTTATGTGTTTAGTTCTTTCATGAAAACAGGATTGGCGGCAATTTGTAATGCAGCTTGACTATCACTGTATAACATCGTAGGTCCTTGGTTTTCGCCAAGTTCACTCAGCAAACCTCTTAGCCAAACGATTTCAGCAACTACAGATGCCATTCCTCTATACTCAGCTTCAACTGAGGATCTAGAAACAGTATTTTGTTTCTTTTATTTCCAACATATCAGAGTTCTCCTAACTTGACACAGTATCCAGTAACTAATTTTCTTGTCATAGGGCATGCTGCCCAATCAGCATCACAGTAGGCTTTTAGTTGAGAGTCTCCTTTTGCTGAAAGAAGAATTCCTTGGCCTGGATTCTTTCTAACATACCTTACTACTCGTAAAGTTGCTTCATAATGCACCTTTGTAGGAGTTTGCATGAACTGACTTAGGTGTTGGGTTGCAAAAGCAATATCTGGTCTCGTGTTGGTTAAGTAAAGCAACCTCCCAATCAACCGTTGATACATTGTTACATCTTCTAAAAGCTCTTCTCCTCCCGACCTATTTCTAGTTTTTTTCATCAAGTTTAGCTCAAGGGCACACTTCCTTTGATTAAGTATAATTTGATCACAAAGGTGTTGAAGCAATTCTGGCACCTCCCATCCCCGAATCAGCAATTAGCTCAAGGGCACACTTCCTTTGATTAAGTATAATTTTTTATTTTGATCTAAGGACTTCAATTCCTAGAAAGTATTTGAGTTGTCTTAGATCCTTAATCTTAAAATTTTAATGAAGAGTATTTTTCAATTCCTTCATCATTTCCTCATTGTTTCTAGTGATTAACAGATCATCAACATATACTCGTAGGATGACCACCTTTTCTCCTTTTTTGTGTGAACATTGAGTAATCATGAAGACTTTGCACATATCCATTCGAAACAAGAGCTTCAGTGAGCTCTAGGTTCCATTGTCGAGATGCTTGCTTCAGCCCATATAGTGATTTGCGCAACCTACATACACGAGTCTCCCCCTGGTTGAAAAAACCCTCAGGAGGCATATGTAAACCTCTTCATACAAATCACCTTGCAAAAATGCATTAAACACATCCATTTGATATAATGGCCAATTATGTATAGCAGCTAGTGCAACAACTGTTCGAACAGTTACTTGTTTGGTGACGGGAAAAAGTGTCTTGGTAATCAATTCCCTCTCGTTGATTATATCCTTTTGCAACTAATCTTTATTTATACCTGTCAATAGATCAATCAGCATTGTACTTTATTTTGTAGACCCACTTGCACCTAATAGGTTTATTACCAGGTGGCAAGAAAACTAGTTCCCAGGTACCATTTGCTTCTAGTGCTTGTACTTCTTGTTTCATAGCCTGCACCCATTTATCATCTACCGTTGCTTCCTTGAATGTTTGGGCTCAGAAGTTGATGGAAACAGAAACAACAAAAGAATGAGTGTGAGTAGATAAATGTGAAAAACTGAATTTGCAATAGAATTTTGGTTTTTTTGAGGCTTTGTACATACAAAGTCATTTAACCAAGTAGGTTTTTTAGTGACACGAGTAGACTTTCTTGATGAAACAGATGACAGTGAAACATTTGAAGTAATGAAATTATCAGGCAAAGGAATATATAAGTATAACAACAGATATATCAGTCAAGTGTTGAGGTGAAATAGCGGATGCATGATTTGAAGAGGGAACATTAGTAGGAGCAGCATTATGAACTTCAGAATTAATGATAGCTAAAGGAACATTCACAAGAGCAGTAGGAGGATTATATTCAATGTCCAAAATCAAGATTACTGCATTGAGAAGGTAGAAATAAAGAAGAATTTTTAACAGGAAAAGCAAATGGAAAAATCTTTTCATAAAAGAAGGATTTAGTTTCAAGGTTAAAAAGAATGTATCCTTTTTGAACTAAAGAGTATCCCATAAAAACTGAAGGAATTACTTTTGCTGAAAATTTATTAGAATAGTTGATAACAGTAGCATATGTTAAACAACCAAAGACATGCTAATGCTTTAAAGATGGTGATTTTTCATTCAGAACTTCAAAAGGTGACTTTCAGTTCAAAACAACACTAGGTAAACAGTTTATAATATAACATGCAGCATTTATACACTCTCCCAAAATTTAGTAGGAACATGTGATTGAAACTTGAGAGCTGTTGCAATTTCTAACAGATGACGATGTTTACGCTCATTAACATCATTTTGTTGTGGTGTGTAAACACAAGAACTTTGGTGTTCAATGCCATTATCAGTGAAGAAATCAGTACCTTCATTAATAAAAAATTTAGTGCCATTATCACTTCTGATTTTTTAATGGTGACAGAGAAATGAGTTTGTATGTAAATAATAAATTGTTTTAAGGCAACTAAGGCATCACTCTTTAATTTCATTAACCTAATCCATGTCATACGAGTATGATCATTCACAATAGTCAAAAAATAACATGATGTCCATAAAGAGTGCTAATACGATATGGTCCCCATAAATCTATATGTATAAGAGAAAAAGGTGCATTAGTACGTGTAACACTAGTTGGAAATGGCAATCAGTTTAGAAAGAGGGCAAATGCCACAATCTTTTATTTCAACCCCATTAAAATAATATGCAGCAGCAGCATTCAAAGGCACAGAGCATATAAAATGGAGCAATCACCACATTAAAAGAATATGCAGCAGCACTACTACTCAATAATTCAACCATTTCCATTAAAAAAAAACATTTCCATTTGCTTTGAAATTAAGCTTGAGCTGGCAGACCTACGAATTCATAAACAAAATACCATCTCTATTTTTCGAGAAATTATATAATGTGTATATGTAATCACTCATTTTTATCCGGTTTGTGAATATTGTTAATATAATAATTAAAGGGTATTATTATTGCATGTAGGTGCGTTATACTATGTGTTTATGTACGTGTGATTAATATATGCGTAAAATATATGTGTGATAGGTGTGAGTGCACGTATATTATACATGTTATGTATGTGTTATTAAGGTTTGATAATATTTATTAGAGATATTAATATGTTATATGTGTGTTTTATATTGCATGAATGTTTGTATTAATATATTATGTGTATGCACGTATTAAGGTATGTGTAAGTATTATATGTGTGTAATTTATGTATATAATGCGTGAATGTGCATGTACAAATATAAACATGTATGTTATTTATTAGTTATATTATTAACATTGCATGTATTATAAGGTATGTATATTATGTATGATCGTTCTAACGTATTTGCATGTATGTGCATGTATTAAATTATAAGTTTAATTATTATTATTATTATTATTATTATTAGGTTATATAAATATGAAAGCAGGTTATAAATAAAACCCATGTTATTAGAGTCCAGTCCATTTACATATATAAAAAAGGGTCTAAATTATAGTTTACAAGGCCCATTTTGGCCTGACCCAATATTGTAAAAACCCTAAAAAACCAAGTCTGATAACCCTTCTTTTCTTTGCAGTCGTCACCTTCCCAACCGTTGGATTAAGATTTGATCCAACGGTCCAGATGACACCAAGATGATCCAGCTGGCGCGCGTGTAATTCACCCCCGGGACTGCTCGTCTCCCACTCACGCGTGCGTTGCACGCGCGAGACCTTTCATTCTCCCTCTGCCACGTGTCGAGATCAGATGCAGCTTTGCTCATTCCAAGGCCAGATCTAGGCCGTTCATTCCCCATGCAAACACAACCGCTGGATCAGATCTGATCCAACGGCCGTGAGTGAATCTGGCCGAAGACAATGCTACCATACTCTCTCCACGCCGGCACCACTCCGCCGTACCACCAGCTCAACCACCGCGCTTAGAGAACGTGCAAGATACCAAAACAATGGATTGTCAGTACCGAAATAAAATCAAATGTATTTTTCATGTCTTATTTTCTACCAAAAACTGAGATCAGAACAAGGATATATGTAACCCAACAAAAGTGTAATATCGGGGGGGTTCAGAAATACAAAAAGATAAAAAGGAAAAAACAGAGAGTTTCGTGGTAATCCTATCTTTTCCTCTTCTTCTTCTTTCATGCATGCATGCTAATAAAAAAATATGAAGTAAAAAAAACAACAAGATAACAGAGAGAGGGGGTTTTACCAGAGTTTTGGCCTCTCTTCCTGACCGGCGAGGAACCATGGTAGGGAGCCGGTTTGTTTTTTGGTATCATTTCGAAATATCAGGGTTCTTTCTGGTTTTGAAAAAGGGGTGTTGAATTTTAAAGGTGATCTCTTTTCGAGTTTTGGGTGGCAGTGAAGTAAAGGTTGAGGAAGGTTAGAGGCGGCCGGTTGGCCAAGCCTCGCTTGAAACCTGCCGAGTACGGCGGCCGAGAGTGAGTCTCATAGGTTTTAGGGTTTCGATTTGAGGGAAGGTTAAAATAGAGAGTTTTTTATCTAACCAAATTGTAAATGGCCAAAGGTCTTCATCTGATCTAAATGGGTCTCCTTATGGAGTTTTATTTTTTTAGAAATGGTAAAATCACCTACTAAGGGGCACCGCATTTCTGGATTTTTCAAACCAAGCTCGCCCCCTGGTATAATTACATTTCTGGCCCATTTCCTTTTTTAAAATCTTTTAATCCAATCCTCAAATTGAACGGCTTTAATGTTTTAATGGTGAAATTACACTAAAAGACATCCCGCGTTTTCAATGTTTTTAAATTTGTCTTGCCGCATGGGTAATTTGCTCTATAAGTCCTTCAGAGTTCTTGCTGTTGTGAAATTCCGCCCTTTAAATCATGATTTTATTGCTTACATTTGTGGCTTTATCATTTCATTTTATTTCGTTACAGTCGTTTACGTTATCTTTGAATTATTTATGTCTCTTACTCTTTTTTTATTTTATGTTTCTAGCGTGTTTGCACTTTATTGGGTTTCTTTATGTTCTTTATTTATGTTTTTATTAGGTATATTTATGTTTTATAATGTATTTTTGTGATTATTCCTTCGTACTCTAATTTAGTGTTCGTATACATGTCTATTTTATATGTTTAGCTTAATTTGTGTATCACCTACATATGATAACATGCTCTTTGTTTGTTTTGGTATCGTACTTCTTTTGTGTTTTGATTCTTTCGTTCATCATATATTGTTGTAGTTTCTTTGCATGTAGCATGTTTTCAATATCCCTTTTAGGTTGACGTATTATGTGCATTCATTCATGTTTTATGATATGTGTTTCTTCGTGCTAATGTATCATTTGGTTCATTTGTTCATGTTACATATTCGTGTTTTGATTAAGTGATCATGTTTAGTTTAGTTGTTTATCTTGATTATATGTATGATAATATGTTTTGTTTTTGTCTATTATTCTAGGATACATACTAAAAATGAGTGATTTTTTATATATATTAATATCGTGACGTGTTTTTGGCATACGTATGTAATTCGTGTCACGTGATAAAGTTTTAGTGTAATGTGGCGATAATGTGGTTCTGTCATTTTAGTATTATGTATTATATCATGCCATGCATATTGCATTTGTGTTTTTAGGTGCCTAAGGGTATTATATTTAGTTAATTTAACCTTGAAGCATATCTCTTACCATGTTTAGGTGTATATGTTTTATTTACGTTTTGTCTAGATCCTTATATGTGTCGTTTATATTTATGCTCATGCATTTAATATTATGATATTCATTTTTTATGTTTTAGTATCATGTCGTGTATGTGTTTAAGTATGGTAGGATTAATTAATTTAGTTTTTAAAGAATGTTTTGTCTTGTTCATGTCTTTATTTTGTCTCTTTATTATGATGTGTCGTCTTTGTTCATTTATTTTATTATTTTCTTGTTTAATTTTGTAGTATTTCCCCTTTTATGTTTTTTACATACCATCTCCATGTGAATGTTTTATATATATTTATTTATTTAATTAATTAGCTCTAGGTTGCATAATGGAATATAAATTGTCAATGCGGTGTCTTTTTATCCGAGCATAAACGGGGCCAGTATCAGGCGTAGTGATAGTGGTTGGGCGTTTACTCTCGGATAACAGAGCCTTTAAAATCTGCTCGCACTTATAACCAAATCTTAACTTAATCGTCATTTTAACCCGGAAAGTCTAATATTAATAAAGCGGTAATTATTAAAGTACCAAATTTTGGGCGGTGTTGGGGTGCTAATCCTTCCCCATCCGTAACCGACTCCCGAACCCCAACAGCTTTTAAATCTCTGGTTTTATGGTGTCCGGCCTACCTAAGTGGCCGGTGGCGACTTTAATTTATAAATAAAACGCGGTTTTTTAAAACCCCACAGAAGATATTATTTTCAAAACAAAACAATAAACAAAAGATAAAATCGGTTTTTTTAGCGATGAGGGGACATCGCTACAGTATGCCTTATCACATTAACAATAATCACAACCAATAAAAACTATCTATTTTATCATTTTTATGTCATCAGTTCGTGTATATAATAACTTCAAAAGACTATTTTTTAAATGACATAAAAATAGTGAATATTCATTGGTTAAAAAATAGTGAAGGGTGCAATTTTATTAGTAGAGACTATGTGTGATGCTGTTGCAACCTTATAATATAATTTTAGCTTAAACAAAAAAATAACCCTCAAATTATGTTTTTTTTTGCTTTTAGCCCTTAAACTATGATTTGGGAAAAATAGGCCCTTAAATTATCATTTTGATCACTTTAAGTCCCTAAACTATTTTTTGGTCAAAATAAGTACCTAAACTATGTCATTTTTCTTCTTTTAGTACCCAAAATTATCAATTGGTCAAAAAATCTTTGTGATGTGTCAACATCTTATTAGTCGAAATAATTTTCTTTTGACTTAAATAACTATCGGACTTAAAATGACTAGAAATGATAGTTTAGGGGCTTATTTTGATATATAATATTTTAAAATTTAAAAAGAACATAAATTTTTATATATGTTAGAAAAGCCTATAAAATGATATTTTTGTAACCATGGACTTAAATTGACCAAAAATGATAGTTTAATGGCTTATTTTGCCCAAATTATAGTTTAGGGACTTAAAGTGACCAAAAATGATAGTTTAAGGGCCTATTTTGCCCAAATTATAGTTTAAGGGCTAAAAGCAAAAAAAACATAGTTTGATGGCTGCTTTTTTGTTTAAGCCTATAATTTTCTCTATTTGTCTGTTATGTGGACCCCAAGTGCAGAAAAAAGGATCGGACGGTCCAGATGCTATAGAGGATTGATGTGGGAGTAATCTAATCTAACGGCACAGAGATTCGCGTCGATTTAAAGCGCCGAGACCCTGAAAAGCCCTCTTATAAAACCCTCGCTATGCCCGTCTCCCCGAATTCACTGCCTTTCCTTCCCCATTTCTCCCTGCTCTCCTCCGACGCTAGATTTCGATTCTTCCAGTTTCGTATTCGATGGTGAATCCCTCGTCCCCTTCTCTTTGATATTTTATTTTGGTTTTTTACGTTGTTTTTAAATCTGATTTGCAATCCATGATTTTCATATTTTTGTTTGATATTTATTCTCTTGTTCCTTTGTGTGCAGGCTTTGCCGAACCAGCAGACTGTTGATTATCCGAGCTTCAAGCTCGTCATCGTCGGCGATGGAGGCACTGGTAATTCCTTTTTCTCCAGACTCTAAGATTGATTTCCAACTACTTTTATACGATTAGATTCGATTGTTCTTTCGTTTTCAAAGTTCCGCTTGTGTTTAATCAGTTTGATTTATCTTTTGTTTTATTTATTAAGTTGATTTATTCAAATGGTTAAAATCTAGGAAGCGTGAATACCATCACGATATTTCGGTATGAACATGGCATCTAGATATGAGAATTGTTATAAGAATAAGATTTTTTGTACTGTAGTGTTTTTTTAATTAAATCTATCAACATACAATTAAGATTTCAAAATTAATTGTTTAAAAACTTTACACAATTGTTTATAAAATGATTGAGGCAACATCGAGGAGAAAAAGATAAACTTTCTAATAGAAGTGTCTGCTTTTATGTTATATCAATCTGATGTTTAAATGTACAGTTTTGTGTTATGGGGAAGTATTGATTTCACTTTTTCATTTGTGAGGTTTGTGATTCATTGGCAAGAAAGGCTTTCTATGTTTACTCTTGCACTATAACAAATATTTACACTGAATTTTTATGGTTTTACCTTTGGATTTATGTTTCAGTCATGAAAACTGAGTGACTTACTGCTTAAGAAGACACATTGTTTGAACTTACTTGATTGTGTTTTGATGGATTGCAGGAAAGACCACATTTGTGAAGAGACATCTGACTGGAGAGTTTGAAAAGAAATATGAACGTATGTGATGACAAACTTTTGAGAATAGTTTTTTGTTTGGTTAGCTTGTTTGAGGTTTTAACTTGCTTTTCATTTTCATTGTGCAGCAACAATTGGTGTGGAGGTTCACCCTTTGGACTTCTTCACTAACTGTGGAAAAATCCGATTTTACTGCTGGGATACTGCTGGGCAAGAAAAATTCGGTGGTCTCCGAGACGGTTACTAGTAAGTATTTTATTATGGGGTTTCCATTGAGGTTGATCTAATTGATAATCTGTCAGTTATTAATCATGGTATCATGTTTGTTCTCTTACTTATTATCTATATTTGTTAGTGAGAACTTCCAGTAAATATCTATAAGCACTGTCATATATAAACATGGCAAAGAAATTCCTTTCAGCTAAGGCTCAAAGATTCTGTTTTCCTTATGTGCACTGATCAGCTTACACCATTTTGTTTCCGTGGCTCTCTATTGATTAACCAAAATTTTTTATGTCCGCATTCTTTGTCACTTTGTTGTTATTGCTATTATTGTTTCTTTATTAACTGTTTTTATTTTGTTGTGTTTTGCAGCATTCATGGGCAATGTGCTATAATTATGTTTGATGTTACTGCCCGCTTAACTTACAAGAATGTTCCTACGTGGCACCGTGATCTCTGCAGGCATGTTGAAGTTTTCAAACTTGATCATATATGGCTTCCTTTTTGGCTGTGCAACAGCTTATAGAACTTTGTTGTCTAAAATGCCAGGGTGTGCGAGAATATTCCTATTGTTCTATGTGGTAACAAGGTTGATGTGAAGAACAGGCAAGTCAAGGCGAAGCAGGTTACATTCCATAGGAAGAAGAATCTGCAATACTATGAAATTTCGGCCAAGAGCAACTACAATTTTGAGAAGCCTTTCTTGTACCTTGCCAGGAAGCTTGCAGGGTAACTGAGCTTTCCTTCTCTTGCACACAGAAAACGTTTTTACGTTGCAATGCGTTGATTGATTCCTAATTGTTATATTTTTTGATGCCTGGGTGATTTTAGTGATCCTAATCTTCACTTTGTGGAGTCCCCTGCTCTTGCTCCTCCGGAAGTACACATTGACTTGGCTGCCCAGCAACAGTAAGTATTTCTTGCCAAAACTTATTTTGCATTCATCATTTTATAGTGTAGTGAGATATTTTATTTGAACTCGAAAGTTAGTGTCTTTTCTTGTATTTTAATCGGTTTGCTTTTGACAATTGTGGCAGACATGAAGCTGAGCTTGCGGCAGCAGCCAGCCAGCCTCTTCCAGATGATGATGATGATGCATTCGAGTAATGAAGAGGTGGGGCTTGTTCACTGGCACTGCCTGATTATGTTTGGGGTTTAAATATTTTCATCTTTTGTCATTAAAATTTTCAAAACAAAAACATATATGGGCAGAGTTTAGTGTTTGTCAGGTATTGAGTACAGCTACCATAGACTCTAGTCTTTTTATCCTCTTTTTGGTTATTGATTGTGTTTCGGGTGGATTTTGCTTCTTCAAGTAAAATTCCATTCCTTTTATATTCCATACTCCTATGCTTTGAATCTGATCCAACAACCACTGTACTCAACATCTTGATACGATCATAATTCATTCAAATTAACCCTAAAGGCCTAAAGGACTCAACATGTTGGATATTTGGGCTGGTCGATGTATGATTTCCAGTAAGATTTCACATGCGAATTCAGTGCAATTAAAAAATAAAATGCTATGACAATATGTAGGAGTGATTTTAAACATACATGTCCCCAAGTTTTGGTCCCCTCAAAGTGACAATAAAGAGAGACTTGTCCCTATTAGGTGTCGGATCGGAGAACACCAAGGCGACCCACTGGGGCAAAAAATGTGGCACTGAAATAAACAAGGACTATTGAATGCCCAGCGAGCATCCACATGGTTCCAACCAAGAAGTGGGGGCAAATGAAAGCTGGTCTTGGGCATTGCCAGCACCTTTACACAAGGTAGGGCTGGGGCCTAATTTTCAAGGGCTGATCAGTCAGTCCCCTTGAGCTGGGACCCGAATGCAGAGGCCTTTGGTTGGCGATTACTGTCGGTGGGTGGTCGGGGGCCTTTGGGACTGTGAGCTCTTTTCAAAAGTCGGCTTCCGTTGATCTTGTCCTCAAGATTGGCTTCCATTTGTCTTGCTTTCCCTTTAGATTTGACTATTTTTTCATCATAATAACTTGCCGTCTTATTTCAATGGATTTTGCTTCTCTTTTTTATCGAATCTGTCATTTAGCTACCACGCCTTTAGCCCTTAGCTAAGAAATCATCCCTCTATCTCTTTTATAAACCGTGAATGTGCCTATTATTAATTACATCAATTCAGTGATAGTTAGGGACGGAGTCAAGATTTAAGAGCAAAATATAACCGTTTAAAAACGAAGTAAATTCAATGATTTCGCTGCTGCCTGTGGTGGCTTAATTTGCAATGAGGAGGGGAATTGGCTGATTGGGTTTTCTAGGAGTCTTGGGTGTTTTCCCGTCCTTTTTGTTGAACTGTGGGGTGTTCATGATGCCCTAAAATACGCCTGGAGTATGGGCTATCGGCGTCTAATCTTAGAAACTGATAGTGCCGATGTTGTAGATGTGTTCAACAAATAACAAGATACTCTCAGGGTAATATACTCGTCTCGGAAATTCGTCGTATGCTTAAACTCGATTGTGAAGTAAGAATTTGCAAGATCAGCCGTGATAGATAGAGCTGCAAATGCATTAGCCGGAACGAGCCGAGCCGAGCCGAGCCGAGCCTTGCCTACGGGAGAAACAATCTTCACTGCTACACCAAGAGTTGTCCTTGCGATAATTCAAGAGGGATTTAAGTTCTCCTCCTTTCTGTATAAAAAAAATAAAGGCAATTTTTTTCTGAGGGGATAATTGTCACTCCCCACCCCCATGTAGTTCGGTCTCTAGAAACTATACTAATACATAAATAAAATAGTTAATTCGGTCTCTAGAAACTATACTAATACATAAATAAAATAGTTAATTGCACCTTACGTTCCTAAATTATGTCACTCATTCTAAATTAGTCTCTAAACTTTTAAACATTCCAATTTCATCCTCAAACTATGAGTTTCATTCTAGATTGGTCCCCAAACTTTTGAGCATTACAGTTTCATCCTCAAACTAAATCTCTCATTCTAAATTGGTCCTCAGACTTTTTGAACATTCTAATTTATCCCCCAAATTATCACTATATGCTAATCATATCTTATTTTAATAAAACCGTTAAAAAATTGTTAATTGTCAAGAAAAACTAATGTGTATTATGTAACAATATGATGTGGTATAAACTGTAATTTAAAGATGAAATTGGAATATTCAAAAAGTTTGGGGACCAATTTAGAAAGGAGTCATGTTTAGGGATGAAAATGGAACATTCAAAAGTTTGGGGATTAATTTAGAATGAGAGCTATAGTTTGGGGATGAAATTGGAATATTTAAAAGTTTAAGGACCAATTTAGAATGAGGGTAATAATTTAGGGACATATGATGCAATTAACTCTAAATAAAATAAAATACAAATTTTAATTGATTCATAAAAAAACTTCAAAAATATTAACTCCATTATTATAAATTTATATGCATCAAACAATGCAATAATTACACATTTTTATTCAACTAATGTTTTAAAATGTTAACCGATGGCATTAAATTTCTAGCACAGGTATATATATAAACTAGTGCATGAATTAGATTTTTTACTAGTAAGAAATAGACTTGACATAGAGTAGATATAGCTGCATGTTGATGAATGCATATATAAAATTCAATGTTTTCACCACCCGACAAACATGGTTTGTTTGTTCATACATTGTAGAGAGAAGATAATATACAAAAGTTGAAGAGCCTATACCACTTATTACAGATTGTGACCCTTCATCCCATAACCCCATCATCTTTATTATGTGAGATTACCTAACACTAAAGGTTAAATTGACACCAATATAATTGACTATGTATTACCAATGAGATTCCTCGAATTTGAAATATACTAAGACCTCGTTCTTTATTGCTTGTGAAAAGTGCTTTTAAAATCAAAAATGCTTTTGGAGTTAAAAACAATGCAAAACAAATAGCTTTTTAGGTCAAAAGTGTTTTTCAATTTGGTTTGAAAAGTTTCAAAAGCTCAAATTTAATATTTTTTCAAAAGCACTTTTGAGTATAATTATTCATTTGTCATAGTTCATTAATAAATCCTTTTATATTTTTAAAAATAATATTTAAAATAAATATTTTATCTACTTAAAAAATTTTTTGACAATAACACCAAATACTCTTGTTCTAAACCAAACAATGCATAAATATTTTTCGATATCACTTCACAAAAGCATATTTCTATCACAATTTTCAAAAAACAATGTCAAGAGACTTCAATTTTCAAAAAATAGTCAAGGAAAGAAAGATTATTTTTGAAATAATTTTATAACTTTCTTATAATTCTAAAGTTGACTATAACTTTTTATTAAAAAAATTAAATATTTTAAAAATATTTTTTATAATTTACCGCACGTTAAGTCTTAACATTGTACAATATTTAGTGAGGCATAAAGTTCAACCGGAAAATCTGGGTTAGTGAGGTAGTAAAGTAAAGACTTCAATTGTGTTGCACCATGTTACCAGAACGAATTATCATGCCACGATTGTGTGAAAAAAATATTCAACTCATGTTGTACAGTAAATGATTTTAATTCTTTAAATTAACAAGTAATCTAACAAGTTGTTCCAGTGAAAAAGCTGTTGATGTTCATCTTATGAAACTCTGATTCAATAGCAATGTCTGAAAGATGTATACATTGTCAGAGGGTTAAGAATATTTATAAACAAATATTAACTTTTAATTATCTTTAGACTATTCAACTCAAGTGCGATCTATTTGGTTGATTCTGAACATCAACATAATTAAATAAATATTAATTATAGAAGTGACAATAAATCTAACCCTGAATAAGGAAAAATATACTACAAAAGCATAAAAAGTTTTCACCATTTTTCATAAGAAAGACTTATAAAAGAAAATAACGAAAAAAATTCAAATATACAAAAACAAAAAATTAAAGAGATGAAGAAAAAATATAAAGGATAACACGAACAAAATTACAAAAAACATGAATGACAATCACTTAGTTAAAAAATAAATCTAAAGAGAGAAAGATAAAATTTTTCTTGACAATAAAACTTTAATATTTTATCTACTTTGCAAATGATTTAGGCCTTGTTTTTTATTGCTTTTCAAATTAATTTTTGTCTCCAAAAGCTGATTTGAGACCAAAAGCAATAAAAAAATGTAGTTTTTTAGGTCAAAACTGATTTTCAACTTAGTTTGAAAAATATTTTTCAAAAGTTGAAATTTTTAGCTTTTTCCAAAAGTACTTTTAAGTAAAATTACTCATATATTATCGTTTATATCACTAATTCTTTATATTTTCAAAAAGAATGTTTAAAATAAATATTTTATCTACTTAAAATCACTTTTCGACAACAATACAAAATATTCATATTTAAATCAAACAATCCAAAAACGTTTTTTAAAATCACTTTTCAAAATTACTTTTCCGCCGCATTTTCTAAAAACAATGCCGAACTAACCCTTAGACTTATCATGAATTTACGATAGTTTATTTACACATATAGCGAAAGATGAGAAGCAAAAGAAATCCCGCCTCTAATTATTATAGGGTAATTATTTCATACACAAATTTTATAGAAATTTTTTTCTACAAGCACTTTAGTTTTAGAATTTATAGATTTCATTTAGAGTTTAGGGATTTTAGTGGATGAGTTTTGAATATAGGGTGTGTGGTTAGAATTTAGGGTTAAAATTTAAGGTTTATAGGTTAAAACTTAAATCTCTAATCATATTACCCTAAAAACTAAACACTAACCTCTAAACCCTAAATTTTAACCATAAACCCTAAATTCTAACCCTACACTTAAACATCTTAAACCTTAAACCCTAAATTAGGTCCTTAAACCTTAAAATTAAGGCGCTTGTAGAAAATTTTTCGCTTCTACTACCTGAGATATTTTCTCATTATCATATACACACAAAAAAAACAAGAATGCACGCGAATTTATTTACACAGCTCAGATTGATATGTAATTTTCAATCTAACTACACATGTTAGTTGTGGGTGTTTTCTCATACAATATATTTTAAAGGCTTAAACAAAAAAAAAACAGTCCCCAAACTATATTTTTTTCTGTTTTTAGCCCTTAAACTATGATTTGGGCAAAATAGACCATTAAACTATCATTTTTGGTCACTTTAAGTCCCTAAACTATTTTTTGGTCAAAATAAGTACCTAAACTATGTCATTTTTTTTCTTTTAGTCCCCAAAACTATCAATTGGTCAAAAAATCTTTGTGCTGTGTTAACATCTTATTAGTCGAAATAATTTTCTTTTGACTTAAATAACTATCGGAATTAAAATGTCCAGAAAATGATAGTTTAGGGGCTTATTTTGATATATGATATTTTAAAATTTAAAAAGAACATAAATATTTATGGCTTAAGGGTTCACTAAGCCCTTAAACTTTTGCAAAAAAATCAAATAAGCCCCTAAACTTTTTTTGCACCTAATTAAGCCCTCAAACTCAAGAAAAAAAATCAATTTGGCCCTTTGACCAACGTTGACCTTTAAATTTAACGGTTTTCTTGAATTTTTTTGCCACATGTCGTAATAGGATAATGCCACTTGCCATTTCTAGGAATTTTTAAATTTTATTTTTTAAAAATATATAAAATCAGAAAAATTCTAAAAAAATTTAAAAATCTGGAAAATTCTAAAAATTATTTTAAAAATATATAAAAATATTTTTAATTTCAAAATGTATTAAAAATAATAAATAATAATTTTTCAAATGATTAAAATATTTTTAAAATATTAAATATTATTATAAAATTATAAAATTAAATTGAAAAAAAATATAAAACAATAAAAGTTATTTTGATTTTTTAAATATAAAACAATAAATTTATTTTAAAAAATATAAAAATTGAAGTTATTTTAAAACCCAAAATAAATTTTATTGTTTTATATTTTTTTCAACTTATTTTTTATAATTGTATAATAATATTTAATATTTTTTAATTTTTAAAATATTTTAATCTTTTGAAAAAATATTTATTATTTTTAAAAAATTAAAAAATAAAAATATTTTTATATTTTTAAAATGATTTTTAGAATTTTTCAATTTTTTTTAAATTTTTATTTTTTTCTAATTTTTATATATGTTTTAAAAAATAAAATTTAAAATTTTGTAGAAATGACAAGTGACATTACCCTATTGCAACACGTGTCAATTTAAAAGAAACGGTTAAAGTTAACGGTCAACGTTGGTCAAAGGGCCAATTTGATTTTTTTTTTTAGTTTGAGGGCTTAATTGAGTGCAAAAAAAAATTATGGGCTTAATTGATTTTTTACAAAAGTTTATGGGCTTATCAAACCCTTAAGCCAATATTTATATATGTTAGAAAAGCCTATAAAATAATATTTTTGTAACTATTGACTTAAAGTGACCAAAAATGATAGTTTAAGGGCCTATTTTACTCAAATCATAGTTTAAGGGCCAAAAACAAAAAAAATGCATAGTTTGAGAGCTGTTTTTTTTTTTTTGTTTAAGCCTTTTAAAAATTATTCTCCTAATTAATCTCAATGATTACTTAACACTCGTAAATACAACTAATAAAATTTAAAATTGCACACTCACAGTTACACTGTTGCTCGCTAAATTAATATGTGCTTCAACAATAAAACTCTCTAAAATAATACAATAAAAATTCAGCCAAAACTAAACACTAGCAACCTTTAAATAAACATCGAGCATTCTTGATAGGGCTTGAATTGCAAGTCTTTCTTAATTATTTTAAATTTGTCTCATAAAGTGGTTGTTCAAATATTCTTTGTCGAACAAGAAACTTTTCATAAAGTCTTTACTTACCGAACAATTAAATTTCACAAGGTAAACTTTTTTTTAAAACAATCACACAAGGTAAACTTAACTTTGACAAACAATGTTTCTTGAGAAATAAGGTCATCTATCATCAATGCATATCTCCAAGAAGAATCATATTATATCTTTGTTTAAACAGAAACTAGAAAAATTCGACCTGACTTAACTAATTCATAAACTCAAATATTACAATTAAATTTAAACAGAAATTAGAAAAACTCGACCCGACTTGACTTAAATTTCATAAATTTAACTCAACTTAAAAAAAAATTCAAATAAAATTTAAATAATTAAATATTACTCTTCGACTTGACTAACTTAAAATTTTTAATTTAACTTGACTCTGTCGAATATTCACCCTAATAATTAGATGTTGAGGTAAAGCTAAACACATTGATTTGAGTAGTTCAGACCTGGATTAGTTAAAGGGCTCGGAATTCATGGAGAATTATAAGCCCTGGGACTTCAACACCCACAAACGTAAGAAGTAATCTGTTAGTACTTACAAATACTTACCACCACGTGTAAAAGCCACACAGCTCACGATGGAAGAACAAGGTTGCGAACGGACTCACACGGAGGATGCCCAACGATCACACGTGGTCATCCATGATTTGGCTAGAACCTTCCATGACAAATGGCGAACGGGAAAGTTTGCAAACAACACTAACCCAGCGATCATGTAACAATGTACGAGATCGCTGGGCATAACAATATGAACCTACGACATCACATTATAGCCAGTCCAATCAACGTGCCACGACTACCTGGCCGTGACACCGTTCCCGCGGTATAAAGGGGACATGCAGCGAGAGAAATAGGGGCAAAGACACTATCGATCACTAGAGAAGGTCAACAGACACCCTCTCACTAAGAACCGTCACTCGAACCACCGTAGAACCGCCGTCTCCGACCCTTATTAACTTTGACCATCAACATAATCCTAAGAAAACACTGAAAATAATCCAAGAGTAACATTAAATAAAAGTTAAAGAAAACAAAATTATTTTAATAAAAAATCGTAATTTTCAGTTTTCTGAGAAATAAAATGGGGGTAAACTATCACCAATGTTATTTTTATTTGTTTTTTTATTGGAGGATATTAATTTAATCAAGAGAATGACATATTAGTCGCCCAATGAGTGTGCGGTTAGATTTCCTTGATCTGGTTAAGAATAGTTAAGGATTTAACGATCAAAATGTAATAATTCGATAACGTAAGTGATCAAAACATAATGATTTTAAAGATTAACGATTAAAATAGAATAAAATAAAATAAAATTACCTTTTGGTAGTTTACCCAATACAATTTCACAACATTCCACTTACCAAATGCAAAGAATATTTGTTAATTTTGATGATATGAAAAGTTTTATTTTTCCTAAGAAATTTCAACTTTTCTTGAAGAAACGTCTCTGTAGTTTTAACGTAAGGTGCCTTTACCCGGGCTCACTATCTATCTTTTTAAAATAATAGTAGTTACTTTTATTAAAAAATTATAAAAAAATTATAAAAAGTCTACAAAGTAATAATAGTGTTTAAACTAATCACTTAAAAATAAAATATGATCAAATTCGAAAAGGGTTAAAAAAATCAATCAAACATTTTATACGAATGATAGATACAAATAAATAATATCGTCGGCGATAAAGGATAAACATCATCAACACGAATATAAAAATACATAAAACAATGATGATCATTGATACTACAACTCAATCATGATCCAACTTTGATGATTACGAACGGCTATCAATATTTAGTCCGAGGGTCTAAAGCAGTAATAAATTAGCAAGATAGAATAATGAACGCCATATGGAGAGGCGATGTTAAATGCAATTCTAAGAAAAATAAAAAAAATCACAAGAGGAAAAAAATGTCACAAGAACAGACAAAAAATATCAAATTTTTACAAAAAGAGAAAACTAACTAAACAGAATAAAATAACATAAAGTATATTAAGAGAAAGAGAAAGAGAAGAGAAAAAAGAAAAGAAAAAATCGAAGAACAACGACCAACACAAAGTTGATACTGCCCTCGGTTTTCGGTTATTGAAAAATTATATGAAAACTATAAAAAGATCAATGTAAGAAAGAATAAGGAGGAGATTGACTAGAGTTTCATTGATATATAAATATTATTTTTACATAGTCTAAAAGTGATTATAAGGTAATATTTGTTTATACATATTTTTAATCATTTGACAAGATACACACATCTAGCAGACAAAGCGATTAAACTCATATCTCTTAGGCTAAACATTATCCGCTTTTTCACTGGACTAATTGTTATATATATATATATATTTGTATATATATGATTTGAGTTTTTGATATAAATTTCTATAACATCATTATATGTTGTCAAATCTATTAAAGTTTATTGGATTAAAATGTTTAAATAAAGGAAAAGCAGAAAATGAAACGAGCAAGGTTTGAAAGGTGAGTCTGTCTAATCTAAACATAAACTTAAGCCTCTTACCTTTTTGTTTTTTTGTGTGTTAAAAAAAGCATTGTAACGGTTGAATTCTGTCATAAATTTTGTAGGGCCTAGGAAGGGGCACATGGCCCCCAACATGTCTTGGGTGTTTTAGGACAAGATTAGGAAAGGAGGCTTTGAGTGGGTACCGCAATGTTGGGTCAAGTAAAGCATATTTCCCCACATCAAACCACAATCAGAAATCCTAAAATAGACAACTTTGTTTCCCATGTGCACCCATTTAAGAGTTACATTCCAAAACCAAAACTAACACCTTTCTCCCCTCCTCCTTCCCTTTTTCTTGTATATATATATATATATAGTTATTTTCTTATTTTTACATCCATTTATAATATATAAAATTTAATTAGTTTTATATTTTTTTTAAACAGTTAGATACGGATAAATAAATAGCTAAGATTATTTTCTTATTTTCTATGATAATCTTCTTATTTTTTATTATTATTCTCAGCCATCCATTTACCTTCATCTAACAATCTAAATAGAACTTTCAAGTTTACCTCTCACACACACTTTCAAGTCATCTATTAAAATAATTGTGTAAATCAACTGAAGTAAAATTTGAAGTTATCTTCCTCATGTTATGTCATTTTCTTTTATACGTCGAACTTTTATGTAAATTATTAGGGTTGGCTTGCCTTTTGTATTATATACCTAAATTATTTAACAAGTTTTTTTATTATAACTTTTTGCACAAAAGAATTTTAATTCATGAATTAGAAGACATTTGCAGAAGTTGGAATATAAACTTTAAATCAATTAGATAAATCACCTCTTCTAAGTTAAACTTGGACACCAAGTTCATGTATCTTTGATACTGTATGCAATATAAAGGAAGACCTTTTTCATACGTCACAACCACATACATGCATGCATACATACAATGTTAGATTTTTTCTAAAAAAGAACAAATGAACATTACTCCTCCGTTCATACACATTATTTTTCTAAAATACATCAATTTAAATATTAGAATATGTGCACGTATCATTGAGTTTAATGTTCATGTGCTCCATTCATGATTAATTCTCATATTGTTTAATTACTAATATCGTAAGGTAAACAATAACTAATGTTTAATAACACTAATCAAAATGGTATATATAACATCAACGTCAGTTGGTCTAAGTGATAAGCAGCTTGGTAACGCTTATGCAACTCTCGAGTTTGAGACGTTGTGTATGCAAAAAAATTCTACTGGGAGACTCACCCACCAAAACCAGGCGTACGACGTGAGTTAGTTTGGATTAGTCAGGATGAAGCCCTGAAATCCGAAAGGGCAACAAAAAAATTGTATATGTAAAGTTGTAATTAATACATTATTTTTTTACTTAATTTAGTAAAAGTAATGTACAAAAAATATAATTAGGTTGTAAAATATTACAATTAAATGATTCTTGAAAACCACAAATAAGCACCCATAAATCCAACCATTATTCTAACACCAATGGAAATGAATTTAAGAACAAGTTGGATGATTAATGAGTGAGTTAGCTCATTAATTTGACACAATAGTTTGCCAATGAATATAAAATATATTCAATTATTCACAATTAATTATAGTGCATGTGGGCCCCGTTTCTTTTCTTTGTTCAATTTCGCTTTCTGACTTGATAACAACTCAACTCCCAATTTGCTGAACAACTCTTTTGTTTTCTCCCCATAGAAAGGTTATCTAAACATAAATGAAGATTTTATTCACATAGAAAGGTTTTGAGAATTATGTCACATATTATCAAATTGGAATATTTGATCTAAAAATTTATAAAATTGAATATGTTTGGAGATTCACTATTTGGCCTAGTGGCTAAGGATGCTAATATTGTCACATCTTCATTTATGTCACATATTGTCCCAAGTTTGAATCACCATGATCGAATCAATTCTTTTTTAAATCAAGTCCGGATAATTTAGGAACACAAGTTATAGTTCAGAGCAAAAAAATACGTCCTTTTTTATGTCTCTATTTATGTCTCAATACTAAAAAGTTAAACCCTATACCCTAATCCTAAACCCTAAAAATTAAACATTACACCATAAATCTTAAACTCTAAATCTCAATATTAGACCCTAAAATGAATTTCTTAATGTTGGGGCATACATAGAGGCACTAAAAGGGGCAAAAGATTTCTATTTTATCGTTCATACTTACTTTGGAACAAAAATTATCTGCCATTTTTGGTGCCTCTATATATGCCCAAAGTTAAAAAATTAAATTCTAAGCTCTAACTCTAATTTTTAAATCTTAAATTTTAAACCTTAAACTCTTAAAAGTTAAACCATGTATCTTAACCCTAAATCTTAACTATAAACACTAAACCTGGTATTTTTAATTTTAGAATATATATATATATATACAAGGACACAAAAAAGCAAAGCATTTCCATTGGGGAGAAAAGGTTACCATATATCTACCATATACTAAATAATGCATTAATGGGAAAAGAGTGTTGCTTTTTATTAAGTGCTCATATACTCAATAAACGGTTCACATGCACAGAAGTACTTACCGTTTACTTGTATATAAATATATCCTCTAATATTATTCCTTATCTCTAACTACCTCCCATTTTTGCTAAACAATTCACAATGAACATGTGAGGGGATTTTGATATGGAACACCAACCTTAATTCAATCTTTAATTGAGTGCCACACTTAATTTAAAATAAAACGGTATCAAAAGTTTGAATCATAATATCCGCAACTCTTTCGATAAAAAACAAACTCCAACTTTAAAAGTATTTATGAGCCGGGTTTTAACCCGGAATTTTTTTCCTTTCCCAAACCTAGATTAATCCAGCTTGGAAAACAACATAAACGATAATTTGGTTAAATCAAGCTTACTTAAAGTGTCAAAAACCTTATATGTACGTGTTATAAACTGTTCGACTCATAAACAAATCTACCTGTAATAGATAACCCTAATATTTTCAACAATTTCCATACAGCTTGGCATCGTTCGTCACAAGTAATTGACTGATAAACAACCAAACAAAAAACAAGCAGTCGGAAGCAAAGGACTTTTCCCAACAAACCATGCTGAAAAACCTTCAAACTTTTGCCCACGAGAGACAGGAAGATGTCGTTGTGCTTTGTTCCTCCTTGTTTCATGCCTCTATTTCTGTTTTTTTTTTCTTTTCCTTTATAATAAAAGAGACCAAAACTTAAATTTAATGAACCACGAATCTGTTAGATGTTATCTTATGAAATATAGTTGTATAAATCAATTGATTCAAATTTTATTTTTTAATATATCGTTACACGAGATAATAGACTTCAAACGTGTTACATGTCATCTTATAACAATAATTGCATGAATTATTTTAATTAAATTTTGAGTTTAGGGTTATAAATTTTTTGTTCTTTATAATAATAACTAATGAAAAATTAAATGGAAGTTGAATATTTTGGCTTTCAACAACATGTGAAATGCTTTAATACTTTGGGTCTTCCTTGTACGATATGAAATAATTAGTTTTCTTCTTAATTCTTATGGTTTCCTCCTCTTCTTCTTTTTATAAGTGAAGTCACATATTGTCATTAATTAGAAAAGTTACTTTATATATTTTTTAATTAATCAGAAAAATAATAAAGTCAAGAATTTACTTGGGCAACCACGGTCTGCTGATTTAAAGAGGAAAAAAAAGCACACCAAAAGTTTAATAAATATCCATAAAATTGATATTTTTACTTTAGACTCTCGAATTAGATTTGGATATGCAATATAAGTTCGTAGATAGTTTTCTTATGATGCTCGAATCTAATTTGCGGTTGTTGGTAGTCTTTCAGTAGTTTGATCCCCTTTTGTGGTTTGTCTACCGATGCAGTCAGATTTGTTCGTATCTATATTTTGTTCGAGTCTTTTGGTTGGATTTTTCTCATTTTCCTTGCATGGTCCTTACATGATCTCAAGTGACTAACTTCTTGTGTCAATGGTTATAGAAAAATGTTCAAATTATATGTTTAGTTTACGATTATGGTTATAAACTCACACCATAAATTTAAAGTTTTTAATAAACCTAGAGAATTCTATAAAAATAAAATAAAATTGATATTCTATTGTTTTAATATATTCTTTCGTGATACTCTTAATGATATTTGTCTTTGAGATATTATGCATGATACTGCCATCGATTTATTCTCTTCGATTTTAGTGATTTTATTCATAAGTATAAAAATCTAATTAAACTAAAAAAACTCTCAGTGTATTATTATCCACTAGTTTGTGCATGTTGATATTTATGGCTAGATTAATAATCTATTAATAAATTAATAATATTTTAATTTGATATAATGTCGATAGAAAATTTTAATTCCATAAATGAGAATATCTGTTTTTAATGGAAATTAAGGACACTGGACAGTTTTTTAATTTCGTTCGTGGAATTTAAAAAAATTTACTTCCGGTGTGTACTAATCGAGAAATTATATCATGGGTCATTCTCACCACGTCATTTATGGGATCAATTAATAAAAATTATTCATCTTATTATTTTTTCCATGTCATACTTTTACCATGTGAATCTTCACTTGGTAAAAATTGTTTTTAAAATTGATTTACAGTAAATGAGTGAATATTCACTCGGTAAAATATATGACATGGAAAAAAAATAATGAAATGAGTAATTTTTATTTGTTGGTCCCATTGATGACGTAGCGAGAATGACCCATGATATAATTTCTCGTACTAATCAATTTATCAAATTTTAAGTAAAGATAGACTAATTATTTTATGATAAAGTACATGTCTATTTTATGGTTTATGTTCGAAATTTGTGACTCTTTTCAAACAATATTATTTCCAAGATTCGAACTCAATTTTTTTTGAGAGAGCAATGTATAAAAAAATAACCATAAGAATTTATATGTGAGACAAACTAATTATTAATTGGGAAAGGTAAACTAATTATTAATACACTATAAACCTGATTATGATAAAACAAAATACATGAAATGATTATAAGATTTAAATAAAAAATAATAATAAGAAGAAATTATATTTGATGTTCTAACAATGTATGGATACATAGTTAATAATTCAATGATAACATGTTATAAAATTTAGTTAATTTTTTAATAATATGTTAATGTTTAATTAAATAATTCATAAGAAAATTTATTGAGTGGTCTCAATGGAAAAAAGAGTATTGCTATCTTTAGAAGATCCGAGTTTGAGTAGCTTGTTTACATGATGTTGGTGCATTTTCAAATGGCTAAAAGAAAATAATAGATATTATCATGCAATAACACTAGAATATTAAAAATAAGCCTTAAATGAAAAATATGTGCCCAAAGTATGCTTTTTTTGAACTTTAGGTGCCTAAAGTATTTTTTTTGTAAAAATAGGTGCCCAGAGTTTCAAAAGTTATAATTTTAGGTGCATGACCGTTAATGGGTGTTAAATTTTTTTACCAATTAATTCTTGACACATGGCATATTTAATTTATTTTTTAAAGAAAAATACCCAAAATTTTCTATTTTTCAAAAAACCCCAAAATTTTGAAAATTTTACAAAACAGACCCCAAATCCCTAAAATTAGCCAAACCCCCAAATCGTCGCCGCTTCTGCCGCTTCTGCCGCCCCTGAGCACACCGTTTGGTCGTCGAAACAAGATAGTCATTTCCCCTAATACAACGTCACTGGAAATGACGAACGACGTGCCAGTCGAACATTAATTTCGCGTTCGACACTCGGCTGCAAGCCGTTTGCCGTTTTCGACGATGCTGTGTTGGGGGGAATGACTGCCTTGGTCCAGGGACCAAACTGGTGTGCTCAGGGACGGCGATCGGCGGCAGACAGCGGCGATTTGGGGGTTTGGGTAATTTTAGGGATTTGGGGGCTGTTTCGTAAAAAAATTGTAAACTTTTGAAATTTTTTTGAAAAACTGAATGTTTTTTTAAAATTTTTAATTTTGAAAAAATTAATATGCCACATGTCAAACATTGATTGGTTAAAAAAATTTAACACCCATTAACGGTCAGACACCTAAAATTATAACTTTTGAAACTTTATGCACCTATTTTTATAAAAAAAAATACTTTAAACACCTAAAGTTAAAAAAAGCATACTTTATGCACCTATTTTTCATTTAAGCCTAAAAATAATACTAATTCACAATGGAAAATAAAAGACAAGGGGTAACATTTGTCTCAAAAGTAGATGTTATATAATTGGGAAATTAAAAACAAAAACCTCACGTTGATCCTTATATGATTCCAATGGCGGCCCCTACGCCGTTGGCCTTGGCTTGCTTATTATAATTCCACTCATGTTTTCCTTCCTTTTTCTCTCTCTATCAGTAATAAAAGGCCAACTCATGTTCAGCAAATAAAACTATACATATAATAAAGCCAAGGAGAGGAGGTCCAGAGGAGAAACCCATGGAGGCGGTGCTGTTGCAGTGGCTGAAGCCGGTATTCGTCTCCGTCGTGGCGGTGGTTCTGGTGTTAAAACTGTGGGTGTTGCTGTGGTGGCGACCGAGGAAAATCGAACATCATTTCTTAAGGCAAGGGATCAAGGGTCCCCCTTACCATTTCTTCATCGGGAATGTTAAGGAACTTGTGGGGATGATGTTGACGGCTTCTTCCACTCCCATGCCTAATTTCTCGCACAATATTCTCCCCAGAGTTCTATCTTTTTACCACCATTGGAAGAAAATCTACGGTACTTTTTTTTCTGATGTTTGAAGTTCGGAGTTTTTGGACTCTTCTTCTCTTTTTCCTTATTTTCCTGCGTCCTTTGCTCCTTACATATACACGTACATGTAAAAGTAAAACTGCATTGTTTTTGCACTTGTCCGTCACCTTGGTTAGGGAGAAATATGTTTTACTTTTTTCTTACAATTCACACACGGTAAGAACTAATTACTGTCGCAGATATATTATAAATTCATCACCTTTTAACTGGTTTTTTTGTTATTGTATTATGTATTTGCAGGTGCAACATTTATTGTGTGGTTCGGTCCCACGGTTCGGCTGACGGTGTCGGACCCTGCTCTCATAAGGGAGATCTTCATCTCCAAATCGGAATTCTATGAAAAAAACGACGCCCACCCTCTGATTAAACAGCTCGAAGGTGATGGCCTCCTCAGTCTCAAAGGTCAAAAATGGGCTCATCATCGCAGGATCATTACCCCCACTTTCCACATGGAAAATCTCAAAGTAAGCTCCATTATTTCCTTCAATTATCATCATTATTCAATTTCTAACTTATTTTCTGCTCTCTTTTTTCCATTGTAGTTACTTGTGCCGGTGATGGCACAAAGAGTGACTGAGATGCTAGACCAATGGTCCACGATGCTGACCGACTCCAACTCCGGCGACATCGAAATCGATGTTTGCGAATGGTTCCAAACACTCACCGAAGATGTAATTACACGTACTGCGTTCGGGATCAGTTACGAAGACGGAAAGGCCATTTTTCGTTTACAATCTCAAGAAATGGTGCTTGCCGCCGAGACATTTCAGAAGGTTTTCATCCCCGGGTATAGGTAAACATCGATGATGTTCGGTTGCATATATTGAGATTCGAACTTTGAGTTTATTAAGAAAAATCAACTCTTTCTAATCTTTAAATTTCAGGTTTTTGCCGACGAAGCGGAATATAAGGTGTTGGAATTTGGATAAAGAGATAAAGAGGTCGTTGATGAAACTGATCGAACGTCGGAGAATGAAATCGGGGGAAGAACAGGGGCCGAAAGATTTGCTCGGATCGTTGATCGAAGCCTCGCATTCAAGTCCGAATATGACCGTCCAGGACATAATTGAGGAGTGCAAGAGTTTTTTCTTTGCAGGCAAACAGACCACATCCAATCTGTTGACGTGGACGACTGTTTTGCTGGCAATGCACCCAGAGTGGCAGGTGCAAGCACGTGATGAGGTGTTAAGGGTGTGTGGATCACGTGACTTACCCACCAAAGATGATCTTGTCAAGCTTAAGACGGTAAAGCCCCTCTCTGAATTAAAGAAAAATTTCATGTCCTTGTCTCTTTTCTCTTTCTTCTTTTCCTTGTATGTCTATAAACTGTCCTAACTTTTTTTCTTCTCTTATAATTATGATTTTATCTTTTAAAAATAGGTCAAAATATGTCGTTAGTCCCTCTATTTTGGAAAATTTTGAATTTAACCCTTCTATTATAAGTTAAAATTTAATTTAATCCTTCATTGACACCGTTAGTATCTTCCTTCAAAATTTGCTCGTTGCTAGGCTACTTATTGAGTTCATAATGTTTTGATGCTCAATTTTGATGGGAAGTAAGAATGGTGAGCTATGATTTTAAACTGATAAAGTACGATGATTAATATTTAATTTTTCGAATAGAAAGATTAAATCTCAAATTGTATTTAAGTACAAAGGGTGACAACATATTCTAACTAATTTTTATTTTATGGTGTGCAGTTGTCTATGATATTAAACGAATCACTTCGTTTATATCCACCAACAATAGCCACAATCAGACGGGCGAAATCAGATGTTGAGCTTGGGGGTTACAAGATCCCCCGTGGGACGGAGCTATTGATACCGATCTTGGCCGTTCATCATGATCAAGCCATATGGGGCAGCGATGCCAATGAGTTCAACCCGGGTCGATTCTCCGAAGGCGTTGCATGTGCGGCAAAACATATGGTCGGGTTCATCCCATTCGGTCTTGGGGTTCGGACTTGTATCGGCCAAAACTTGGCCATTTTGCAAGCCAAGTTAGCACTTTCGATCATATTTCAACGGTTCACCTTTCGGTTGGCCCCGACCTATCAACACGCGCCTACGGTTCTTATGCTGCTTTACCCACAATATGGAGCCCCGATCATCTTTCAACCTCGATGACGAAGGATCCTAAATTAATCCCACCTCTTAAGCTATGTGACTTGAAGTTAAAGTTTTGCTCGAAGTACAAAGTAAATTGGAATAGTGGAAAATTATATGATGAAAAAGTGGAAAGATAGAAATTTTTTTCCTTTTCATTGGCGTTTGTATAATGTACAAGAGGAAGAAGATCGAACATGCTTAAACACTTAATATCCTTTGATTTATGGGTGAAGAGAGGTATGTGTAATTTAGGCATTGTACATTGAATGTTAAAAAAAAACTTACATCTTTTTTTTTACATTTTTATGTTTTCATTTCAAATTGAAATGATTTCTTTTTATACATGAAGATGAAAGATGATCATCCTCTAATTTTTTTTCCCTACCAATCATACTAAAAAAAAATACTATTCTGATTTTAGGTGCAACGAAACAAAGTCTAAATGTCCAATAAAAATATATCTCACATGAGTATATTCATCGTTTAATTTTTTTGTACATATATTTAAAAAACCATATTCTTATACCTATATGCGAACAATTATTGAACATAAATTAAAAAAATCAGGTAACATGGCATATCAATACCTATCTCTAGCGTACTTGTCCATGTACCCCATCCAAAATCCCATGGTCATGATTTTTTTTAATCAAAATATGGTTGATATAAAACTTCTGATACCTATCTCTCATGTGTATTTATATGCATATTTTGTAACACAATTTTGTAATATTGCATTGCAATTCATGAAATTGTTTGTGTTGAAAATCAGCTATTGTTTATGGAAATTGCTACTACCATGTGTTTTTGTTACTAAAACATTCAATTTTGAAAGTATTTTTTATTTTTTTCAGCAATGTTCAACAATGAAAGCAAAATAAAATTTCTGATTATCAATTTGGATCAAATTATTGGAAGAGTATAAAATCCAAATGTGTATTTTTTAAAAATAGTCTAAAAATGATTATAAGGTAGTATATGCAAATGTGTAATTCTACCTAGGAGAAGGAAGGGGGATTGCTCCTATTTAGACTAGAACTTAGGACTTAGGGGAAGAGATTGATGTCAACTGTAATCTTTAACCACTTGCTTCAAGTTGTGTTGACTGCAAATGTGTATTTCTAATTGCATTATAGATAGATATATGACAATACTATAAGGGTTAATACAATTAATACAATAACTTAATTAGTAATGCAGTTGCTTTCAAAGTATATTCCTTAGAATTTAAGCATCCACATTAACTTAATTTTGATTTCTACATTTATTTAAGTAGCACTCCATTAGAACCCAACAAGTGTTCCAGTGGAAAAGCAGATGATCTTCATCTTAGGAGATATGGGTTCAATCATAATGTCTGCAAGGTGTGTATATTTTCAAAGGGTTAAGAATATCTATGAACAGATACTACCTTGTAATCACCTTTAGACTATTAAAAAAAAGCACTGTCACCTTCTTTAAGGTTATTAATATCAAAGTTAACCATAACTCACTGCCTTCTAGAGGTGTTTATGGTAGGTTAATCGTACCGTTTAACATAAACGATTGGTTAACCGTTAAAGAAATGATTAACCGTTAATTTTTTAAATGGTTAACCGTTAAGAAACGGTTTGGTTACATGTTAACCTATAACCTATTACAATTTTCTTTTCAAATGTTTATTATTTCTTTTTTAAATAATGAATCTATCTCTCCGATAAATATTATATTAAAATTTTCAAAAAAAAAAACTTAAATAGATAGATTTTAAACACAAACTCCATACTTTGTTAAAAAAGTACATATAGGTTAACCAATAACCATTTTTTTAGCGATTCTGTTAGCTAAAACCGTTTAACTTTTAATGGTTAGGTTAATTAACCTATAAAATAAATAGTTATACCGGTTAACGGTTACGGTTTATTTTGCACACCCCTACTGGCTTCATCACTATAGGTGTGTAATATTATTTTATTTTATTTACTCGGACCTGATCTGAATTAGTTTGAACGTTTATTTCAATATTTAAATTTATATTAATTTTTCAAAAAATATCATAGTTCTGGGTATAGATATTGTGAATTTTGGCACTAAAAGTTTAATTTAAAGATCTTGAAAGGGAAAACGATATAGTTCGAAACCCAAACGTTCTTTTTTATTTTTAAGAGAGAGAGATTTGATGGGAAATGGTAAAGATGATGGGTTCCCCAACCCCAATGGCTCGAAGGGCCAACAAAGATGAAGTTTCGTAGCTATTTTCATATTGTTAATTGTGCCACTACAAAGATTAAGAAGCAAAGGACAAACTGAAGCACCCAAGGAAGGCATGAAATGTTGGTTTTAAGCAAAGGTGAGTGGGATCCAGCATGCAAATGCATTTCTCTATAAATCACATGTAGTTTAATATTTTTACTCCTATCGACAAGGTCCAATAAGATGGGATATTATACTCCTTAAGCAATGTTTGAGATTCGAATTCTGACGTTGTGAATTGAGCAAATTAAATTTGGAGGGTCACCTCCAGTCAGAAATTTGAAATATTATGAATGAAACAAATTGGATTGAAATGGTCATCCCCATAACAAACTTCTATAATACCCTATCCGAATTAGTTAATCAAGGAGTGAGATACATGTAGTTAAAAAAATAGATATATTTCTCCTTTTTACGGGGTTTAGAGGCTTGTGTTGTACTTTATAGTGAGAAACTAGATATAACTGAGCATGAGGAGATCCCAGAAAATTAAATAGAATAACAAAGGAGCTGTAATTAAAGATTTATTGCTCCCAAAGATGCATGTGGATTGGGTAGATTTCAATGAGACATGCCCTTCCAAGAAATTTCATATATATATATATATTATTGTAAATAACAAATTTTATGCAAATATATAAATACATGAACAAATTATTAATATATAAATTATGTAATTTATAATAATTTAAATATATAAAAAAATCATTTTAATACATGAACAATTTATTAATATATAAAAATTATGTAATTTATAATAATTTAAATATATAAAAAATTATTTAAAGTCCTTCCTTGATAATAAAATTTTATGGATTTTGATATTTATTATGTTCGTTTTATGGTCAATACTTAAAATCCGTGACTATTATTTTTAATAATATTATCTCAAAGATTATGACTTAAAATTTTCCATTAGAAGTACAATATATTTGACCACTATATCTAACACTTTTTGATTATGGTTTATAACTTTAACAAACCTTGAAATTACTTTTAAAATTTGCTTCAACAAACTATCAAATTACCTAAAGATTCTTCTAAAAAAACTTTAACGACTTTAGTTAACATTTGGTCGACTCAATTTAATAAGCTCTAAATTATTTTTAATGAATAGTCATGTGTCATCATCAAAGGATTACTCAATAATAACATATTTTGTTTTGTTTTTTATATTGTATTTTAATTAATTAATTTATTTAGTCTTGGTCTGAAGCAAGCTGAGTAAGCTTTAGTTCATTAGCCAAGTATTTTTTTTATCGTTATATATTATAATTAAATGGGTAAATTTTGTATATTTATCACATGTCATTATCCTTTTCTCGAAAGATATGTTTGATAGCATGTGCTGCACCACGTTTATATATCTCAAGACCTTCATTTTTTTCGATGTGAGATTATTGTTCTCGCCTCTTCCCAGGCGTGAGATTCTCCTCCACTCAATCTCGTGACTTACCGCACTCGTGATGGGCTATTGTCATTGTTGTTCACCCTACCTACCCCATTCATGGGCGTTTGGTGTAAAATCGAGCAGTCAAATGGTCACTCTCATACTATTTATCACGGGACCATTACCCTATTCTTAAAAGACATATCTGATATGATGTGCAGCGCCACCGCTTATATATCTTAAGACCTTCTTTCTCTTTTTCGATATGAATTATTATCTCCGCCTCTTCTCTTTCGTGATAATATGTTAACCTTTGATTGAGATATAAGGACATCGGTAGAACGGGCTATAGAAATACCCCAATCACATAAAAAAATATAAATGTTATTTAATGTGCTCCTTTCCCCGTGATTTAATTAAACTCAAATTCTAATTCTATTTAACTAACAATAATCCCTCTACTAAGCCTACTCTTTAATTTTTAATCCTTGTTTAATTCTTCATTTGTGCTGTTTGTTAAGCATTGTCTCCCCCAACCTTACGATAAGTCAAATTCTAACTTTAGTTGTTTGCTAAGTATATGTCTCCCCATCCTTGCTATTAGACAAATTCGGCATTCTTTTCTTTAACTTTTATAATACATTTCCATTTGTTAATTAATTATTATCTTTTTCATTCATTTTTATAATGTTTGTCAGTTTTTTAATATTATTTTTGCATATGTTAGTGTTGTTTTTGCTTGATAATTGTTGCAACAATTAAAATTAAAGAAATGATTAAAATTAAAACTATGAACAAGAAAATATCATTTATTTGTTTATGTAGTTCAAATCCAACCATATGTTTTGTATCAAAGGAAAGAGATATCATTTACAAAAACAAGTCGAATACAAAAGCATCGGGACAGAAACTCGAGTTAAAGACGGCCAAAAGGCCGATACAATCGATGACAAACGAAGCCCCAAAACAAACCCTACTAAGAGAGGGTGAGGACAACCAAAATAGGGAGAAAGAACAAACGGCCACCACAAGCACTTTCGGAGCCATGAAAGTTTGATCCGGGAGAGCTCCTTGATCGGAGATGACTCCGTAAAACCTAAATTTCACAATCTGCATCACCGTGGGACTATCAATAGAAATCGCAGGGACAACAATAAGGCGAGGCAGCAAGCCTCGAAAACACGACATACACAACCATCGAGCAACAACAGGGGGAAACACTCCACAGTAAGACGCTTCTTGACTCCAAAAACCGCATCAAAGCACAAGAAGCTTTGGATAATCCAACAACAAAAGCAAAGTGGTGGAAAGGGGGCTTGGCAGGAGGCCGAAAAATAAAGGAGAGCCTAAGTGGTGAAGGGGAAGAAGTTCGAAAATAGCTCCGATGGAGGGGCCAAACGGACACCCATTTACCCTCAGCACCCCCAAGACCTCAACCATCAGAAAGGAAAACTTACAGCATGTGCCTCCATGACTCTGATGGAAGGACCGTGAAACGCCGGAAGGGATGGCAACCAACGAACATTTGACGGGAACCACATACGACAACCATGGCTGGGAAAGGATCGAAAAACCCCTCCAAAGACAAAAAGGTCAAGGGAAGGAGGTTATCGAGGAGCTACCGGCCCTCGAGGACACTGGACCCATCCGATGGAGGGCTCCTCGAAGGAGCAGGAGGGTGAGCGGCAACTTAAATTTGGGTTTCAAACTGTTGAGAGCTTTTTAGGGTTTCGCAAAGAAAAGGATAAATCCAATCATACGTTTGCAGAGTTTTACTAATAGAGTAATCCATTATGGAATTAACACTATAACAAATGCTTTAACCCTAAACTTCACTCTAAGATAGTTACAACCACTCTCGCCTACACTTACAAACATGGGCGAAGCCAAATTTGGGATGTCTGTTAAAACTCCAAAATATTTTAAATTTTTTTCTAAATAATTTGTATATAAAAATTTAATATATATGGTTAGGATTCACTTACACAGTGATAATCTTCATATATTCTACAGTTAATCTCATCCATCCGTTTCATTCATCCAACGATTCAAAAAACGTGTAAAACTTAAAATGTTTTACACTGTGTAACTGGATTCTATCCCTACTAAAAGCTTAGTTCAAAGAAAATAACATCCCTTAAATAAAATTTTGACCCGTCACTGATTACAAAGACATTTTTCTCCTACTAAGCATTTCCCTGCTAAAAGCTTAGTTCTAAAACAGACAAAACAGCTTAACAATGCTCAAAGAACAAACTAAAAGTTCTTAGAATGAACAAATGTTGTACAAAAGCATTAAGGTTTTGCTTGGTAAAGAGAAAAGAAAATTAGAAGGATGAAAATTTGAAGTGATGAAAAAAAATGAAAGGATGAAAAATACATTTTTTTTCTATCAGTGTGTTTGGTTGAAAGGATAAAAAATTAGAAGGAAGATAAATTTCTTTCCTCTCTATTGCTTGGTACAAAAGAAAAGTGAGATGAAAGAAAATTAAGCTTTGGAAACTATAATTTATTCTTTATTTTATGATTTAGTCCAATATTTTTAATCAATCTATTCCTTAAATTTTTTATTTAATCTAAAATTGACCCCTATTTGTTTCTAATTTTTACAATTTAATCTAATATTTTTAATATAGTTTTATTTTCATTCAATTTAATCCATAAATTTTTTCTTTAATTCAAATTTGGCCCATATGTATTTCTATTTTTTTTTATAATCGAGTCTAATATTTTTAATACATTTTATTTTTGTCAAGTTTAGTTCACAATTTTTTATTTAATCATAAATTGACATCTATTTATTTCTAATTTTTTATAATTTAGTCTAATATTTTTATAATTTAATCATGCGAGTTTGACTGTCAATGTAACACCTAATACCTGGTCCAGACGAATCCAGCCCGAATATCAAATGCTACAAATGGCCCATTTGTGGCCTAAAACAAATTAAAAAAAATAAGCATATTCAATTACCTAAAAGTAAATAAACAACATGAAAATAAAACGGAAACAATTAACTAAAGTCACCCAAGAAATTAAACCTTTAAAAACTTTAGAAAAAGAAATGATTTAACAAAAAAAGCATTTTGGTCATTTTACAAAATTTAAAGTCAAAAAACATTCAAAACTTAAATACAAGTTTAATATAAGTACCTATGTTTTACTAAAAAAAGTTCAAATCCAAGTATATTTAACTGAATCAAGGTTTAGGGACTAAAATATAAATAATTAATAAGTTAAATTTTAAGTTAAAAACTTAATTTCAGATCCATTTTAGAATCATTAGTTGCAATGAGACTTAATGGCAAATTCATTTTGAAATCGGATTTCAAATAGAGTGTTAATTGAAAAAAATAAGTAGTTTATGAGCCATTATGAAAACATTCATAAAATACAGGGACTAATTTTAAAAACTTGTAATTAAGCCTTTCTTTTATGAAAATAATATCATCATTGACATATATACCAAGTTTCAAGTTAATCCGAGCTAAAACGAGTCCTTGATTGCAATTATAAAATTAGTGACTGAAACATAAAGTTTGCACTTATAAGATATTGGACTAAATTATAAAATAAATGGTTTATATTAAATAAAAATTTTAGGGACTAAATTGAAAAATATTATTATATTAAAAATATTGAATTTAATAATAAAATTAGAAACACATAAGGGTAAATTTTATATTAAATAAACTTTTTAGGGACTAAACTGAACAAAAATAAAATCATAATAAAAATCCTAGATGAAATTATTAGAATTAAAAATAAATATAGTGAAAATAAAATTAGAATTTTTTAAATATAATATAATAATTTTATTATTAAACTATGATAGCTTCCATTTCTCTTTCCTATTTTTCACCCAATTTTAAAAAGAAAACTATTTGTATAGGAGCAAAAAAAACCACATCCCCTCATATTTTATTTTCTTCCGGTTTTTCACTCTATCAAGCAACCTTTGAATTTATTTTCTTTCCAATTCTCTCTTCCTTTTTTCCTACTTTCACTTTTTCACCCCACCAAACAATGCCTAATGCTTGATGTTCAACACCATCACTCAAGTTTCACTTAAATAGTCAAATGTAGATCTTCTGAATAGGTTGACATGATTGGGATAAAATATTGTAAGTATCTCCATGTCCAATCTTTATCATATAAAATATGATAATCTCATAATATATCTATGTAAGAGTTGAAGATTTTAATTTATCCCCAAATTAAAGTTGGTCGAAAAGTCTGTAAAATAAAAAAGTGAATCTCCAACATATCCTCTTTTTTAATTACCTTTCTAGAATGGATTCATCAACAATAAATCGTGAATCATAATCACTTATTAAATTGCTCAATTTGTTACATAAGACTCAATAATTAATTACATGAAATTTGAACAAATATGTCAGCCAAATTCAAACAAGTTTCTCTGCAACACATGTGATAATAATTGCAAAGATATTTGCAACAGGCAATACAACGATAGAATGTGTTTGAACCAATAATCTATCTTCTTAATCACTCCGGTTATCTCTCTCCCTCTCTGGTTATTTGATTTTATTTTTATTTTCAAGCCAATTTAATCATTTATATACGAAGCCAATAATTATTTTTAGTCTTTTTGAAAACACACATCCAAACTACAGTATAACATCAGACCCGTAAGTTTTTACCTCCATCCTTGAAAAAATTGATAATATAAAAACTAGACCAGACTCATGAGGGGAACTCCATGAGCTCCAACTCAGGATCCCACATCCAGCTTAGGCCCCCACAATTCACAATCAATATTAACTTATGCTTTTATAGTTTATACAAGGTATTTCCTTAATAAAATAATTAAAATATTGTGTTTAAAAAGTTTAATCATATTTTATGATTTATCATTGAAATATTAAATTAATTGTTCAGAATAATGTGATAATTTTGTTCTATAAAAGCTCATTCTCTAATTTTCGCTCAGGACTATAAATTGTCCGAAATGATTATGATAAAGAGACATATATATGTGGTTGCACAGAGATAATTATATATTGAATGCATGTTTTGGTTTCCATTTCTTATTACAATTAAAGCTATACTAACCACCACCCTAGTAATAAATAAACTTATAGATCATCCCTAACTAATAGTTAATTTGTAGTGGCAAGAGAATTTGTTAATAATGAAAACCTGCCTTCGTTTAGTTCCAATTTGTCTCCATTTTTGTTAATGCCAATGTGATTGAGCTGACTTGTAATTAATGCAAGCTTGTCTGCCTTCTCTTAGACCAATAGCAAACGCCTCTGCCTTCCCATCTCGGTTTAATTAATTATTTATATGTTATATTTTCATTTATCTGTATTCCCCCATCACCTCTTATATTTTATAGAAGAGATTGCGATCCATATCTTAGTCATATATGAATATCTTATGGTATATTCTCCATTTATATGCTTCCTTAACATTTTATAAGTTCGCTTTCTAATAAAAAATATGAGATAACAGGTATTTTCCCGTTGTGATCCCCATACTAATTATATATTTGTATTCTAAATTATAATAATATGGAAAAGGCTGCAAGCCTCCAATCCCCCATCTAGAGGCTGCTAAAGCCATCTTATATTTCAATACAATAAATGTTTAATTATAGAATTAGAATTAAATCTTAGAGGATGAATATCGTGGTACAAGTGAGATGATGGTAGTCGTCAGTATTTTGGGGCCTTTGACTCGAGCGGAGAACCGCAATCAATTGTGGTTATGAAGAATATTATTGAGGGAATAACTTATGGTCTTTTTAATTAGATTTTATTTTAGGAGATGATAATTTTCCTTTAGTGGAGGCCTAACAAAGGTGTCGGTTAATAAAGTTAACTGGTGGACCAAATAAATTTGATGGTCATCTTATCGCGATAATATAGTTCTTCATGCAGAATGTAACATATTAAACATACAGTAATAGAGACTTCATACTTTTCATGATACAAAACGATATACAGTTGAGGCGGAAATTTAATACAGGTTATTCAGAATAGTAACAGTACAGACATAGAAACTATTGTATAATACAGGTTATTCACAAAATAGTTTAGCACAAGCGAGATTCACGAATCTTAAAGTTTAACACCAAACACCTATACGGATTAATTAAAAGACTTAAAATTATCCGTGTCAGACGAATCGTTGCATTACATCCTCATATATCCCTTTAGAGAAGACATGCTACCATACAGTGTCACAGGTTCCATAAAGAAGAACTGGTAACTTGTAATGTCATAGGACTCCTGGAGAAGAATTGTTCAGCATAATGTCGTAGATCCCTCTGTTTGAACACTTATGTCATATATTTTTAGAAAAAAATAATATTTTCTTATACATTTTTAATACTATTCAATGGTTTTTAAAATAAATCTGTAATATTTCAGATATTAAAAAATATTATTTTTTATAATTTAAATATTATTTTTATTATTTAAAAAAAGATATTTTTAAAATAATTTAATAATTTTCATATTTGTATAATATACATTATAAAATTGTTATGATTTTCAAATATTTTTTAAAATAAAAATTAAGAAATCCTAAAATACCACATGGCATCACCCTTTCCAACATATGTCAAAAAGTTTAAAACATCCTCATTTGACTATTAATATCTTAATAAAAAAACAAAACGTTATTTGAATGGTCAAATTCATTTTTTTAATTTAAAAATTTAATTGAGCGAAAAAAATTAAGGATTGAATTGAGTTTTTGAAAAGGTAAGACTTTTTAAATTAAAGTTAATAATATTAAATTCTGTTGAATTAATTTATAATTAATATTTATTTATACTACTTTATAATTATCTTTAGACTATTCACAAAAATAATTAATATTTATTTATTTTAGGTACAAATGAGAATTGATAATAATCGAAATCGATGTAGTAAATAGTTGTGAAAAGATGGGTATACTTAAATATCTACAGACTACATGGCAGAAGCAATGTTATATGATGATCACATTTATGATTTTGGACCAAATTAAATGCCCCAAAACTCTTTAAAAAAAAAATAAGAATCGAGGAAGTGACAAATTGTCATTTGTCACAATTATTTTGGCGTTCCTTCTCACCATTTGCTCATTTCCATATCATGAAAGTAGCATCTGATTACATTGTTAGAACACCACAAACGCAAATTTACCTATTTTTCACGAGAATTGAATTTTTTTACCCAAAAGACCCGTCGAGAGTATTTTATCTGGGGGTCGCAATCAGGTGGGAAACAATAAAAAATTATGATGATTCGAATTGAAAGATGAAAAATAATCAAAATTTTCATCATTGGGGTAAGAATAAGAAAAAATTTCCCCAAAGCTCAAATAAGGATGGAGACGGTGATTGATATATCGGTACTGTGAGGATCCCCAACCGTACTCATATAAATCCCCATGGAGTTTTCAAAAAATATCCACAGGTATCCCTGAAACAAAGAAATTCTATTCATTGTTTTACTTAGCAAGGAGATACTATCATTTTTATTCGATTTAAATTGATGTCTTGTATTTTACTAATCAATTCAAGGCACTCGATAATGTTTAATTGGCCAACATACAAGTTTAACTTTTTTTTTGCAAAGTTTAAACTGGAAAATGATTCTACAAATTCAAATTGTTTAGAGCAGTTTATTTATTTATTTTTTGAAAGATAATAAGTGATTTTATTGGAATATAAAGTGACGGGACATTGGCGTGAGCCTCATTAAAAAATCTCCCTAATCTTAAATGAAAGAAAAAGAGTGTTACGTGCCAACGTTAAAACGATTCACACAAACCAGCCACAGCTCCTCATACTTTCATGCAACACAAGCTACACCACATGAAGTGAACCATAGCCCAACACAGTGACATACCACTGAGACTGTACTTTTCGCCATATCAAAACCAACGAGAAACACTCACTGGATGTGAAATCCCTTACACAAGCAACGTGATGACCGTGCAGCATATGGCTCCATAATCTCATTAGAACTATGACTCCACCAGGATGACCAAGGGCAATGCAAAAAGTCTAATTAAATAGGATATACCTGTAGCAAAGTATACCGCCGATTGATGCCCTTCTTAGCCATGTTGTCAGCAACTTCATTTTGATCCCTAGAAATTAATCGAACACTCCTTTTAAAATCTGCACAGAGACAATGACAAGAAGACACAAGATTTTTAATATGAGGAGGTGCAATCTGAGGCTTCTGAATCCAGCAAACCGCATTGCTGCAATCACTTTCTATGATGAGTTCGTGTGACCGGTTCTATTTTGAATTTCTAAACAGCAGACATGCATCCCTAATTGTCAACACCTCACCAGTTGAAACATCCTTGTGTATCGATAACTTAAAATGAAAAATGTTTTTAGAATTAAACAAATTTGTAAAAATATTTTAAAAGTTAATCAACTTGAAAAATATGTTTGAAAGATTTTCAAAGGGTTTTTGACTTGCTTAAATGCTTTCAAAATAACCCAAAAGTCAAAAACATGCCTTATGTACCAATACCAGTGTTACCTAATTCGCGGTTCGCTTTGATTCGCGGAACGGGTACGGGATCGCAATTCATTAATTTTACTTTTTGCTGTTCGTTGGGGGTAGTCTTCTTTAAAACGTAGTTTGGGATCATAATTTGTGATGATATTTTATTTGGTTCGTTGATAAATTTTTAATAATTTATTTATGTTTTTTTTCCAAAGCAACTATTATTATTCAAATAACTTTCAAATGGCACAACACATTTAATATGAATCTTTTTAGAGTATTTTTTAACATTTATAAACTTTTATTAATATGAATCTTTGGAAGTGAAGTGAGACTTTATTTAGAAATTTTTATAATTCTATTATGATTATTTAAAAATTAAAATATAAACTATACACAAATAAATATATTAAATAAGAATATATATGATATACTATATTACATAAATATAGAGGCTAAATGGATGCCATGGACTAAAGTGCAAACATGATGAAATTAACAAACTAAATCTAAATAAAGTATAAATAATTAGGGACTAAATTACATGAACTCAAAGCTTGCAAACTAAATTAAAAACGCTTAAGGACGAAATTAAAATTAAAAATAAATAAATAAAGGTAGAAATTAAATTAAGGACATAATTGAAACAAATATAAAAGTAAAAGCACAAATTATAAATAAAAATGTAAAAAAGGATAAAATTGTATGAAATAAAAATATAAATGACTTGGATTATAATTACCCCATTTTTATTAAAAATATGTGGATATTAAGACCCTTTTCCTTATTATCTTCGTCGTTAAAAACAATTTTTTTAACCTAAAGGCTAAAACTCTCATTTTCCTGCGTCGACTTTAATTCGCCGTTGCTCCAGTCACTACCCGTTGTCGGTTTAGGCACCAGTCAACTTCCCTCGGCATTTTCTTTCATTCTATGGGAATGGATTTTTTAAAAGAAGGTCTCCAAAGCCTCAAAATCGATCTTGAACTTTTTGACTTCTCACCTTCTAATCTACACTCTTCACCGTTGGATCAACTTGATTTTAAAGTATGTGGTTCTCCTAATCAAAAAGGGGATACCACTGAGTCAACCCAAAAGTAACTTTTTAGGTACATCAATTTGTTCGTTCCAATTCGCGTTCCTAAACGAATTGGAACGAAAACGAACTGCGAATTGGAACGCTTGAATTGGAACAAGATTCATAGGGTGCTGGGCGAATTAGGTAACACGACCGATACACCTGTTAGTGTATTGATACCCAGTGAGCCGTACCGGTACCCGTACAGGTACACCCCTTTGTTTTCCCAAAACTTCATTTTCCAGTAGCAAAATAGGAATTCGATACGACCTCAGTCATACCGGTACACTATGGGGTGTACCGATACACCTGCATAGTATCGATACCCAGTGCAATTTTTCCCCAATGGCTCTTTCTATTTCAGGATGCGTACCGATACCTGTCCATGTATACCGATACCGATGAGCCCAAAAGTGCATTTAATGCTGGAAATAAAGTCCCAATGACTCTAATCAACCCCAACGGCTAGTAACGGTCAAGAACTGATTAGAGGATTTAAAAGACATCTTCAAACAGTCATGGAACAACAAGAAACATCATTGCCAACATTCATGTATAAAGAAAGTGTTTTTGAAATTTAATTGTCAAATTTCTTTGTAAAACACACTTGTGAGCTTAATTGTTATATTTGCTCAAGTGTTAGGATTTGGGTGAGTGCTTAAATTGCAAACATATTTGCCTAGAGAGTTTTTACTTGTTTGCCAATTGTTTTCTCTTTGTAAGAGAGTGTTTTCAAGACTTTAGGGTATAAGTATTGGTTGTAAGGGTTATCTCTTTGAGTTCGAAAAAAGGAAAGACAAATTAGTAAATTTGTGAAAAATCCTTAGTGTAGATAGCTAAGGTAGTGGAGGTAGACTTGGTTTAGAAGTCGAACCACTATAAATCTTTGTCCTAAATTTTATTGCTTAGCTTTTCATCCACCAAAACAAAAATCCAATTCACCCCATGTTGGTACATTCGATTGATCATTCGAGCCTCCCAATAGATTCTAATTTGCAATAATTCAATAAATTTGGTATAATAACAATTCTAGCCCCTAAACTTAATCGGAAGTATCTAAATTATTGTGTCGGTTGCAACTTCAAATGTTATCCTTTCCAAATATTTTCTTATGATTTTAGATAATATTTTAGATTTTAATATAAAATACTATACAATCTAACCTCAAATGTTATACATTTTAATAATATTTTTTATTTGATCAAAAATACAAATAATTTTTTTAAAATATTACTCACGCCAACTTAAAGTATCACATATTTTGATAACATTTCCGATTAAATTTACAGGCGGTTCTTTAGATTCGTCCGTATATTGATATAAAAAAAGTAATGCACAATCAAACTATATTGCTATCAATTAATTAAGTTATAATCAGGTATCAGCTTTTGATTGATAGTTCACAGTCACGCTGTCTCTATTAAAGTTGCTGTACGTACTAGTGAGCAAGGAATGACACCTCCGAAATTTGCTGCCCATTTCTGTAACATACACACCTGTACCACTATCATTAATTAAAAAATAATATAAATCGATTTGATACAATATTATACTCAGATTTGTTACTTGATTTGATTACATTGGTTGATTTCTTAATATTAAAAAAAATCACCTCTACCGACAACAAGTTGATTTAATGGAATGAGATATTAGATTCCTTAAATATTATCAGAGATATAAAATTTGGTGTTGTAAATGAAGAAAACAGAGTTGAGAGTATCGCCCTATATTGGACTTTTACAAAATCTGATACGAATTAGCCGACTAATGAGTCGGATATGGTGGTAAACTAAAAAATAAATAAATTAAGCACTCTAATATCAATCAATTCAAACAATTGAAATATTTTTGGTACTACAATTATTTTCATTGAAACAATTTGAGTTTGTTGATAAACAAATTAAAAACTTACACAATTAACAGAAAGGGTTATAGTAATGGTTAATCCATCCCGACGTATTCAAATAATGAAATTATTACAAAAATCATTAATAAATTACGAGAATAAGTAGATATAGTTTAACTAGTACATAATTGTAATGACCCGTTTACAACCAAAGCCCAAGAAACAAACCCAATACCAATTACCCTAAACCGACCCAAACAAATTGGCCCAAACCTTAAATTCAACCCAAAACAAAAAACCCACCTGACCTAACCCTAAATTAAACTACTACCGCCGCCACAACCACTGTCACCGCCGCTGCCAAAGCCGCCGGCCACCGTTCGAACCCTAATCCACCATCCCTAAAAATAAACCCAAAATTAAACCAACCCTCAAACTAACCCCAAACTGAACCAAACCAAATCAACATAAACCCTAGAAATAAAATAACCTACCTTAAACTGACTCATGCCCCTAAATCTCACCAACTCAGCCGACAATTCCCCAAAAATCCGGATTCCCCATCAAAGCAGATCTGCATCAAATTAAAGAATAGGAGTGGTTAATATTGTATATTGTAAAATGGGTGTTATAAACCCATGAAATCAGATCTGAAAAATGGGGGGTTTCAGTTTGAAATTTTTTTCGAGAATAATAAAAATTTTAGAGGTAAAACATCAAAGATCTGTTCGAACTCTATTTTATTTTGAAATCAAAGTTTTTTGTTTTTATTTTCGATTCGAAATAAAAAAAGGGTTTCGAAAGATTTACCAGTCGATCCAAAGTTGCTGCCATCTTTCCCTCTTTGTCGTGAGGCGTTAATGCCGATGATTGACCTTCATCGGCGCCATCGCGAGCGGGGAAGGTGAGCGGCGCCGCTCGCTAGGTTAAAATGGAATGAGAGAACCAGAGAATCTTAGGGTTTTTTTAGTTATAATATGTTTCAAAACAAAAAAATCTTTTAATTTGTTTTAAACCGATGCAAACAAAACGACACTGTTTTGGTGTCTGACCCGCGCGATGACCCGTAACCCAGGAACGATCCGCGCAATTTTAATGGTCAAATTACCATGTTGGTCCCTGCTTTCTTTCCCCGTATTCACTTCTGACCGGGGTATAATCACGCTTTTGGTCCATGTAATTTGTTTTCCTTTTTTCCTCGTCCTTTTTTCGTGTTTTTTAGCTTTTAATTCCCATTTCATTTTAATTCGGTCACTATATTTTGTTATTTATTTTTAGCATATTATTTTCGTTATTTTGTGTTTATTTCTTTAAGTTCCAACATTGTAGCATTTTAGTCCCTTAATTTTTGGCATTTAATTTAATTTAATTTTAATGCGTTTAGTCCTTAATATTTAATTTCATATGGTTTTGTACGTATTAATTTAGCTCATGCCATGTAATTTAATATTTGTGCATTTTGGTCCTTAATTTGTTATTTCTATGTTGTTTTATGTATATTAGTATAAATCCATGCATTATTATTATTATTATTGTTATTATTATCATATTTTTATGTGTTAGATTAATATTCATGTTTGTATGTTTTAGAGTAGTATTTTATTTATGTTGAGTTTGTTTTTTTTATGTGTTAGATTAGTATTTTATGAGTATTTATTTTTATCGCATTGTATGTTTGCCATGTTTTAAGTTACATTTGGAATATAAATTGTCAATGTGATGCCCTTTTATCCGAGCGTAAACGGGGCCAGTATCAGGCGTAGTGATGGTGGTTGGGCGTTTACTCTCGGATAACGGGGCCTTTAAAATCTACTCGCACTTATAATCAAATTTTAATTTAATTGTCACTTTAATCCGAAAAGTTTAATATTAATAAAATGGTAATTATTAAAGTATCAATTTTGGGCAGTGTGGGGGTGCTAATCATTTCCAATCCGTAACCGACTCCCGAACCTGACATTTTTAAAATCTCTAGTTTTTATGGTGTTAGCCTACCCTAGTGGTGGTGACAACTCCATTTTAAATAAAAATATGATTTTTAAAAAAACAACGAAAAATATTTTTTAAATACCCAAAAAATACCCAAACACTTTAAAACCTCGTTTTTTTTTTTTTAACATTTAGTGAAAAATGGATCATTACACATGGCGAATCTATATGGGGATTTTTTTTTGTTTTCAAAAAAATAAAAGAGAGTCAAGATTTTTAAATAATTACCGTTTTACTAATATCAGAAGTTTCAGATTAAAGTGACTATTAAATTAACATTTGGTTATAATTGCGTTTATTTTAACGCGTTTAAAATTTGGCATATAAACCCGTCTTTTTAAATGGGGGAAACGCTAATGATTTCGTGAGGATATCGTTCCTCCGTATGGGCCTAGCAAGTACCTTCAGGGCTCGAGTGCCTTATGCTTTCGTGAGGATATCGTTCCTTCGTATGGGTATAAGCGAATGGGTCCCCTTGAGTTGAATCCGGTTGAAATAAGCCTATAATGGGTGATGACCGGGGCGGCCTTGCTACTCTTAGTAGGGGATAACAAGGACAATTCGGGTACCTCTTAGCACCAAAATTGCATGTAGAGAAAATAGAAAGCCCACCATTTTAGAGCAATGCGGATAACTTAGGTGTTTTAGTTGGGATAAATAGGATTGCTCTATTTGTTGCCTTATCTACTTCGTTTTTTACTTATGTATGTATTGAGTTTATTTGGTACTAACTCATTTCTTTTTTGTTTTATTTTTACTTTACACATACTTTTGTTGCATTAGCATTACATGACATTATATCTATTCATTTTGGCATTCACTGCATCACATATCATGATATCTTGATTTTTGCATTGGTGCATTTGCATATATGACATATACGTTGTTTCTTACAGGCATTCATTTTGAGACTGATATTCGGAATGCCCTGTGACAGCAATACTGGAAAAGATGAAAGATCAATCGATTCAACACCCATATAGAACAAGAAGTAAGACAAAGATGGCAAACGAAGATAGACTGGATAGGATAAAGCAGAACCAAAAGACTTTACAGGCAGATTTAACCCAAAAATTGGAGGACCAGTTAGCCAAAGCCCAGCAAGAGATAAGAGATCAGTTCGCAAGATCTCAGCAGGACATACTGGTGAAATTAGCGCAAATGCTAGGATGCAAATTTCTTTAACAAGGAGAAGCCCTCTGCTATCATCCATGAGGCAGGTCCCAGGGAAAAAAATGAAGATCTTACATATCCTCCAGGGTTCACCCCTACTCAAGATAAAAATCAAACCAACCCTCGAGTGGTAATTTCTATGGAAAAATCTCAACCACATCATGCAACGCCCTTGATCCCTATAAAACTACCCTCGTGATCGAAGTTAAGCTAGGGACAATCAGGCTAAAAAATTTTCTCTCCGAGATAGACTAGTTGATTGAATCAACAAATCAAGAAATGAGCCATCGGAAGAGATCGAGGAGTGCTGCAAATGACTCGAGGAAAAGATGCAAGCTATGAAGGTAGATGATATCTTCAATGGATTTGAAGCTAGTGAACTCAGCCTTGTTCCATATTTGGTGTTACCCCTGAAATTTAAGATCCAGAGTTTAAAAAGTATGATGGGACAAGTTGTCCCCGCGCTCATCTTACTATGTTCTGCCAGAGAATGACCGGGTTCGGTAGAGATAACAAGCTTTTGATCTACTATTTTCAAGATAGTCTGTTCGGATCTACCACTAGATGGTATAATTAATTGAGCCGACATCAGATTAAGTCATAGAAGAACTTGGCCAAAGCTTTCCTAGTGCAGTATCGACATGTTAGTGACATGGTCCCAGACCGTTGGACCCTACAACACATGAAACAAAAATCAAATGAAAGCTTCAGACAATATGCCCAACGTTGGAGAGATGTGGCGGCTCAAGTTCAACCCCCGCTTAGTGAAAGAAAGACGGTGGTCACATTTGTCCAAACTTTGAAGGGTCCGATCTTAGGTCGCTTGATAGGCAACACGACTACCAACTTTGTCGACCTCGTGTTATCCGGTGAGCTCATTGAGAATACTGTCAAGACTGGCAAAATTGATGATGGAGGTAGTTCTCCCCACAAAAGGCCCTACCATGCAAAGAAGGATCATAAAGTAAACTCTTCGGGAGTTTATAATGCCAATTATTCTAAGCCTATCACAGTTGTGCAACCTAAGACCGTACCAAGTGCTCACGGTTCCTCAAGCCAGGTTTCTGGTCAAAAGAATAATACTGAAAACATAGAATTTACTCTGTTACCAGTTTCTTATAGAGAATTGTACAAACAGTTGTACGACATCCATATGGTTGCACATTTTTACCGAGATCTGGTACAACCTCCATTCCCAAAATAGTATGATGCAAATGTAAAATGCGATTATCACGCGAGACAAGTTGGCCACACAATTGAGAACTGCTTTGGTTTCAAAAAGTTGGTGGAAAAATTCATTAAGCTTGGGTGATAAGCTTTGATGACTCAGCAAGAACGGCTACAAGCAAAGACTATTTGCCGAAGCACGAAGATGCCAAATAGGGATGTGTCGAAGGTTTTTTAAACTAGACCATGTCTATCCAGCTTAAATATTGCATTGTCTTGACCATATTAGGTCCCCATGTAGTTTTTATCACTTTCGAGTTTTTTTGTCACCATTCTCAGAAGTACGATACTTTTTTTGTAAACTATAAGTTGCAATGCAAATATTTTGTTCATATATGAGCCTTGAACATCCAAAATGCAAAAATAACATCACCATAAAGTTTCAAAAGTAGTTTCAGACGATGGCATAGAATGAGTAAAATTTTGGGGCATCCACCCAGATAAAGAGCTAGGTGATCGAACCCAAGATAAGGTTGAGGCACCGCTACATGCAAAAGGCTGAGATCTTGACAAGACCAGTGAGGAGTCAGAGACATCCCATTGAGGGCCAAAAATCATGTCACATTCATGCATTCATTGCATTTATCTTACATTGAGTCATTTTTGCATACGTCATACATTTAGATTAAATGTATACACCAAAGTTACCATGCATTTAGGATAGACACATGCATTTAGGCATAAAATTCATGCAGGTTCGAAGAAGAGACCGAACATCCTCAACATGGAGGCAATCACGACGACCAACCTTAGTCTTGGAGGAGGTCAAACATAAAGAAGATGCTAAAACATATAAATAAAAGGTATCAACGACAAACTTTTTAAACAATTACCGATAGGTATTTTCTCCTTTGTAGGATTTGATTCCTCCGACGATGGTGTGACGGACACCAACCTTTTCCAGATCCTTACTCCTGCCAACAGAGACAACTATTTCCAGATTCCACCCTCTATTGATAGAAAAGCAGAGTAAATTTCTCCAGACATTGTCTCGCTGTCAGTGGCACAACAATTCAACATCTTGCAAATCATGCCTTCGTCAGTGGTGGTAGACCAACTTAATGTAGATCTTGTCTCCGTCGGTGGTGATGTGATCAAATTTTTCATCCGAATCCTATCTCTCTTTCCGTGGTGTAATGGATCTCATTTTGCTGATCTAGTCTCTCCGTCAGTAGTGTAGCAGATCAAATCCTTTCCAGGTCTTGTCTCTTCGTCAATGTTGTAGCTAGACCAAAATTTTACTCATAATTTATTTTTTATTATAGTTGTAGCAAAAAAAAGGGAAAAAAGAGGAAAAATCAAAGAACCAAAAAAAGAAAACAAAAAAAAGAAGAGTCAAAATAAAAAAAAATCAAAAAAAAGAAAAAATCAAAAAAAAATCGAGAACAAAAAAAACAAAAACAAAAAAACAAAACAAAAAGAAAAAGAAAAAATTTCAAGTGTTATCTGATCATGTCCCTCCGTTGATTGTGTGGTCGTGTTCAAACTAATGTCATCCTATTTTGCTTCTCCGTTGATGGTTTAGTGGAGTCCAAATGCTGAAATTCGATCTTATCTTTCTGTTGATGGTGTAGATAGATCCAACAAATATAACTTTTGGTTATGCCTCTTCGTCGGTGATGTAGCTGAACCAAATTTGCCAAATTCCGATCTTGTCTCTTCGTCAAAATTGTAGCTGGATCAAGTCTTCAAACATTGCCTCTTCATCTGTGTTGTAGCATGGCCAAATATAACTTTCGGTTCTGCCTCTTCGTCGGTGTTGTAGTTGAACCAAATTTGTCAAATTTCGATCATGCCTCTTCGTCAGAGTCGTAGCTTGATCACATAAAAAAAGACTCTGATCCTGCCTTTTTGTCAGAGTCGTAGCTGGATCAAATCTTCAGACCTTGCCTCTTCGTCGGTGTTGTAGCTTGGTCAAATTTAACTTTCGGTTCTGCCTCTTTGTCGGTGTTGTAGTTGAACCTAATTCACTAACTTGCAGTCTTGCCTCTTCATTGGTGTTGTAGCTATACCAAATTTCACTAACTCTTGATATTGCCTCTTCGTCGGTGTCGTAGCTGGATCAACATTACTAACTTCAGACCATGCCTCTTCGTTGGTGTTGTAGCTTGTTCAAAATTTGCTAACTTTCAAGTTTTATCAGTGCTGTATAAAAAAAAGCAAAAAAATGAAAAATGAAAAAAATGAAAAAAAAAACAAAAAAAGAGAGAGAAAAGCAAAAAAAAAAAGCAAACCAAGTTTCAATATTTTGATCCTGCCTTTTCGTCAGTGTTGCACTGGATTAAAGTTATTTTGGCAAGTCCGACAGAAATGTTGACACAACGTGCTTAAACACGGCAAAGTTTAAGATAATGGATAATTCAAATGTCCATCGAAATTCATTTTTACGAATGGCCAAAGGAAAATAAATCATTTGGAAAAATCTAATTTCATGATTGGTATAAACTGATTGTACCAGGGTAATGGTACAACTAGCTCGGAGCAAACGACTACCGGTAAAGGTAACTCAAAGCCGTTGATCATTGTGCATTTGGGAAAAATACAAAAAAATGTAAAAAAACAAGTCTATGAGCTACGCTATAGATATTTTTTGAATCAAATATTCAAATCTTCATGCTCCGATCCTGCCTCTTCGTCAGTGTTGCAGCTGGATCAAAGTTTGTAGACCTTGCCTCTTCGTTAGTTTTGTAGCTGGGTCAAACTTTACTGGTTTATGGTCCTGCCTCTTTGTCGGTGTTGTAGCTAGATCAGACATAAGAACTTTTGTCCATCGATCCTGCCTACTCGTCAGTGTTGCAGCTGGATCAAATTTTGCAGACCCTGTCTCTTCGTCGGTATTGCAGCTGGGTCCAATGTTCTTTAGGAATCACATTGTCGTCAATAATGTAGTGAGTCACACTTATTTTGCTTCCCCAATAGACAACCCCCTATTTTGAAGATTTTGTTTCCCTGATAGTGACAAAGTGTATCAATCAAGAAAAGAAAGAAGACATACGTTGAAGAGAAAGAAGATCTACTGAAGAAAGAAGACATACGTCAACAAGAAGAAGCTCAGCCGGACCAGACAAAACGGGTCATTTTTAGTCTTTGCTTCATTGCCGTTATATAATAACAAGCAAATCGGGGAAACTGTAATGATCCGTTTACAACCAAAGCCCAAGAAACAAACCCAATACCATTTACCCTAAACTGACCCAAACATATTGTCCCAAACCCTAAATTCAACCCAAAAACAAAAAAAACCCTAATAACCTAACCCTAAATCAAACTACCACCGCCGCCACAACCACTACCACCGCCACTACCAACCGCCGCATGCCACCGTTCGAACCCTAATCCACAATCCCTAAAAATAAACCCAAAATTAAACCAACCCTTAAAATAATGCAAAACTGAACCAAACCAAATCAATATAAACCCTAAAAATAAAATAACCTACCCTAAACTGACCCATGCCCCTAAATCTCACCAACTCGGTCGGCAATTCCCCAAAAATTCATATTCCCCATTAAAGGCAGATCTGCATCAGATTAAAGAATAGTAGTGGTTAATATTGTATATTGTAAAATGGGTGTTATAAACCCATGAATTAGAGGCAATTGCTCTATCTTTGTTTGAGCTTTCGAAAGTCGATAGAGAAAAATAAATATGTCAGCTCTCTAGATGAAATCATAAAATAAATAAGGGTAAATTACCCAAGGTCACTTTCGTTTTTGATCATTGTTTTTTTACCATCAATTTTAAACAAATTATATTTTAATCACTTATGTTATTGATTTATTACATTCTAATCATCAGTTTCAAGCATCCTGGACGAACTCAGGGTCGAAATACTAAGTTGTCCATAATCTCATTCCCTTTGCTAATCAAGATTTGTAACCAATATTTTGTGCAAATTTCAACACTAATGAGTAGGCTTTTGCAATGCCCTTGATTCAGAAAAAAAAAAGCCAAAACAACACGAATTTGAAACCAGATGGTGTTGAAAGGTAATATGAGCAATACTCGACTCGATTCAAAAAGAATTGATTCTTTTAATTTTAAATTATTCGAGTCGAGTTATTTAAATCGACTCAAATTAATGAGTTAGTTTTTGAGTTCGAGTGGAGTTTGAATTTTGCCAACTAAAAATAAATAAATTTTATTGTTTTACAATTTAGTCCATGATTCTCTTGTTTCTTCAATTCATCCTTCATTTTAAGTCCATTTTTGATCAAATTTGAACCACATGCTCCTATATCATTTTATAATACTTGCATTGCTTCAATTTTTATTTTTTAAAACAAATTTTCCCCTTTTTGTACTTTAGTCTCTCAAATTTGTATAATTTCATCATTTCTTCAATTTTCATTCATTTTAAGTCCATTTTTTTACCAAATTTGAACCACATGCTCCACTATAACTATATAATATCTATGTAACTTCAATATCTTTTTAACAACAATTTTATTCTTTTTGAAATTTAGTCCATCAACTTTGCATTTTATTCAATTTGATCTCCAACTGTATTTTTATGTAAATTCTTTCTTCTCATCAATTTCTTGACTCTTTATACTCTCATCATTTTTTTTCTCAAAAATTTATTCTTCAAAAATAACATTATAAATATATTTTATAATCTTAGAAGATATTTGATCTATTAAATATATTTGATTTACTTATAATAAATATTATTTTAGTCATAATTAACATTAAGTCCCTGAGATTAACAAGTTCTCTTCTTCTCCTTATAAAAATAAGGTTTTTACCGGTTCAACATTTCTTTAATTCATACATGTTTCACTCAGTTAAGCAATCACAAATTTTTTTCGCACAAATTTCAATTAGATCATTTTCGATTATAAGTCAACTGAAAACCCATTTAAAAAGTTTCATTTATCGTTAAATACGATATTTGGTTCAAGTATTGAGGATGGAAAAATAATAATGACAAAAATCCGGTTTTCATTTGAAGATTCGATCAAATTTGAATTAGATTTTAGTCGAGGTCCAATGTAAGAATCATATATCGAGATCTCAGAGAACATAAAAATATTAAGATTCAGTTGGTTTTAGAAAATATTTTTTATTTTTATTTTAGCTTAACCTTCAAATAAATGCTTAAACTATACTTTTTTCTAGATATGTGCCTAAACTTTGTTTTGGGCTGATTAGGTGTCTAACGTTTTCTTCCGTGATTCAAATAGGCACCTCACCGTGACAGACATTAATTTTCTGACGTTATCCAATGAAAATCGTACATCTGGCAGTATTAAACATTTTCTAATTTTTTAAAAAATAAATCAAAAATTTTAAAATATCCTAAAATTTTCAAACAATCCCAATAGTCCCCAAATCCCTAAACACTCAAATTCGGCCACTCCCACCAGCGTTGGGTCACGTTTCCGGCGTCGAAATGAAGCGCACTCCCCTAGCCGAATGACCCACACATAGTTCATTGTCTGTTATGCTTTCGTTTGTCGTGAATCATTCGAATGAACCGTTCGACGATTTTGGCATTTCGCACGGCGTTAGTCGATTTTCAGCGACGAGGTGGTAGGGGTAAATGGTCATGATGGTTAGGCGACGGATGTGATGGGCAGCAGTGTGACAATCGGCAACAAAATTAGGTCAAATCGAGATTTGGATTTTGGGTGTTATGGATTTCAAATTTTGGGGCTATTGTGTGAAATTTTGGGTTATTTTGTTTTATTTATTTTTATTCATTTTTAAATATAATTTTGAAAATTTAAGAAGATGACACGTGTCAGATAATAGAAGTTAACGATGCAAATTAACAGACAATAACGGCGAGGTACCTATTTGAGTAACGTTGAATACATTAGCACCTCTTTGGCACAAAACAAAGTTTAGGCACCTAACTGGGGGAAAAGTATAGTTTGAGCACTTATTTTACTGTTAAGCATTTTGTTTTCTATTTTCATTTGCAAAAAGATAGTTTTCATTTTCAGTTTTCTAAAATTAGAAAACATGCTTGTTTAAGAGGGTTGAAGATTGTTTTCAAAATTAAAAATAGTGAAAATATATTTAGTATCTGACTTTTAAAAATAGAAATGACAAAATAATTATTAAATAATTAAAATAAAATATAGTTAGAAAATATTATTATTATAATCATAAATAAAATATAAATAAATAAACTAAAGTTTTAAAAATGATATTAGAAGGATTCAAAGCCTAGTTAAAAAGAAGTTAAAATTAAAAGAATTGTTTTTATATTTCTCCACCTTCCTGAAACATTTTCAATGAAAACATCTTTTTTATGTTTTTAAATTTTCACTTGCTTTTGTTTTCAATTTCCAAAAAATATTTTCTATTTTACAACCAAACACGTTTTCTTCATCGTTTTTCTTTTAAAAAAAAACGAACTTTATTCTCTAGAACCAAATAGACCCTAAGATTTGTTTAGTTTTTAAAAAATAATTTCAAGAACACTTCCCTCTACTTTCATTTTCTCTGAGGAAGTTATTTTCAAAAAAAAAATCCTTGAGTTCCTCTTTTTGTTGAAGTCTTTTTCAGTGACGGTCTTCATGTCGTCGACTGATTTTTAATTTTTAAAGTAATTGTATATAAATAAGATTCTTCTCATTTGATGAAGAATCGTTTGTTCTTTTTTAGTTTTGTTGTTTTCTTCTTTGTTTTGTTTTGCCAGAGTCATTCTATTTTTGTTTTTTTGATTTTTTTTCGTCTGCTTGTATGGTAGTTTCTTTGTCTGCATTTTTGCAGGTTTGTTTGTCTTTGTGACAGTATTGTTTGCTATTCTGACAACTTAGCGTTCAGATAACAAGAATTATCGAGCGTTTTTAGTCACAAGACGATCGACAGTTTGGTTTTTTATTCCTTTATGATAGTTTGTCGATGTGTCAAGAACTCGCAGCGGAAGAATGTTTGATTCATGAAATTTTCTGGTCAAAGTTTATCGTTGTTGGATTTCATTTAGAAGACTGCGCAAGTTTTTCTGCAAAGTAATGGGTTTTGCTCCTCATGCCTTTCACACCCTTTGAAGCTTATTATATTTATTTTTCACATTGAATTATCAATGGTTGTGGTGTGATCATTTTGTAATATTTTTCACTTTGAATATAATCCAGTATATTTTTCTTATTCATAATAATAATAATAGTTTATTTTTTATTTAAAAATATTTAATTTCAATTTTCAAATTGAAAAACATGTTTGATTAATAGAAAGGCTTAAATGAAGAATAGGTGCCCAAAGTATGCCTTTTTTGAACTTTATGTGCCTAAAATATTTTTTTTTTTTAAAAATAGGTGCCCAAAGTTTCAAAAGTTATAATTTTAGGTGCCTGGCCATTAATGGGTGTTAAAATTTTTTTAACCAATCAATGCTTGACATGTGGAATATTTATTTTTTTTCAAAATTAAAAATTTTAAAAAAACTTTTAGTTTTTCAAAAAATCCTGAAATTTTACAATTTTTATAAAATAGTCCCAAAATCCCTAAAATTACCCAAACTCAAACCCCCAATTCGCCGCTGCTTCCATCGTCCCTGAACACACCGGTTTGGTCGCCAGACCAAGGCAGTCATTTTCCAACACGGCGTCGCCAGAAACAGCAAACAACATGCAGCCGAACGTCAAACTTCGAACGCAAAATCAACGTTCGGCTGACACGCTGTTCGCCATTTCCGGCGATGTCGTGTTGGGGGGAATAACCGCCTTGTTTTGGCGACCAAACTGGTGTGTTCAGGGGCGGCAATCGGCTGCTAAAGTGGCGTCGATTTGGGGGTTTGATTTTGAGTAATTTTAGGGATTTTGGGACTATTTTGTAAAATTTTTAAATTTTCGGGATTTTTTGTAAAAAAGAAAATTTTGGGTATTTTTCTTTTAAAAAATAAAAAAATAAATTAAATATGTCACGTGTCAAGCATTGATTGGTTAAAAAAAATTTAACACCCATTAATGGTCATGCACCTAAAATTATAACTTTTGAAACTTTGGACACCTATTTTTACAAAAACATACTTTACGCACCTAAATTTCAAAAAAAGACATATTTTGAGCACCGATTTTTCATTTAGGCCTAATAGAAATGAAAGCTTGTTTACAAAAATAAAAATTGCCAGAGTCATTCTATATATGTTTTTCTGATTTTTTTCGTCTGCTTGTATTACAGTTTGTTTGTCTGTATTTTTGCAGGTTTGTCTGTATTTTTGATAGTATTGTTTGCTATTATGGCAATTTAGCATTCAGATAACAAGAATTATCGAGCGTTTCTAGTCACAAAACGATCGACGGTCTAGTATTTTTTTATTCCTTTATGGTAGTTTGTCGATGTTCCAAGAACTCGCAGCGGAAAAATGCTTGATTCATAGAGATTTCTGGTCAAAGTTTATCGTTGTTGGATTTCATTTAAAAAATTGTGCAAGTTTTTATGCAAAGTGATGGGTTTTGCTTCTCATATCTTTCACACCCTTTGAAGTTTATTATATTTATTTTTCACATTGAATTTTCAATAGTTGTGGTGTGATCATTTTGCAATCTTTTTCACTTTAAATACAATCCAATATACTTTTCTTGTTCAAAATAAAAATAATAATAATAGTTTATTTTTTATTTCTATTTTCATTTTCAAAAAAATTAATTTCAATTTTCAAATTGAAAAACATGTTTGATTAACAGAAATGAAAGCTTGTTTACAAAAATAAAAATAATGAAAATATATTTGGTACCTAGTTTTTCACAATAGAAATGAACAAATAATTATTAATAATTAAATTAAAATATTATTATTAGAAAATTATTATAATACTAATAAATATGATTAAATAAACTAAAGTATTTAAATTGCCTAACCCAAATTAAATAAAGTTAAAATTAAAAAATAATGTTTTTATTTTTTCTAATTTTCTAAAATACCTCTACTAAAAATAGTGAAAACATTTATTTTATGTTTTCAAAATATCACATTTTTATTTTGCATAGCCTTTGTTTGGTTATTATAATTTTGAACCAAAATTAAAGAATTTAATCACTTTTAGAGGTTTGACCAGCCAAATCCGCTAATTTGAATGTTAAGTAAACAAAAAATTATATAGCGAATTGAGATGAATCTTCTTAAATTAAAAATGTTCATCTTTGGATTAAAGATTTTATTATTATTTTTTGAATAATTCCTACATAGGGAAAGGGGAGATTTGCTCCTATCGCATCTAGAACCCACAACCTAAGGAGAGGGGAGGTGTCAACTGATAACTTTTACTACTTGCTCTAGAGGTTGTTGACACATTTATATTGTATTTACATAATTCACATATGCTTTTAGGGTAAAACATATTCTCATATATAATTTAAATAATTGCTTTTCCTTCAAATAAATGAGATTAATACACATGCTTCAAATATCACTTAAATTTAATAATGAACCAAATTATATTAAAAGAGAATTATATAAAAATAATTAATATATAGATCCTTTAAATATGACTAATAATATTATTTTAAAAAATATTTTTATAATCTAATTAATATTAATAGATTTTAAATATTGATAAATAATAAACTACCTAAATACTTTTATACAATAAGTTAATACAATTAACTAATCAAATCAACTAATGTAATTCAATATCAGTTATCCTCTAAATATCAAATATAACCATGAATTATTTCCTAATTTTACAATTGAACACATTTCTTAAATTTTTTATTTTCTAGGAGGTTTAGGGTTTAAAAGTTCGTTTTGCTCCTGATTTAGGATTTTGATTAAGGCGGCTAGGGCTTTGCTTTGGCCTTCCACCCTCTATATATATATAGTTTTATACTGCCTTCTTTTCCAAGTTTTTATTTTGCATTATAATACTTCAAAAGCTCTAAGCCTCTAACAAGTTCCTCCGCTTCCTCTAATCAATTCCCATTCTTCAACTTTCAAATCTCTTAAATTTTCTCTTTAAACTCCTTTGATCAAAATTCTCATCTGGGTATTTTTTATTCTTTTCTCAACATTCAGCATTCATCATCTCCATTCTCAACTTATTCATTTTCTCGAGAAAAAAAGTACTGGTAAGTATTTTGATTGTTTTTTTTCTATCAAATACCCATATCTGATTTTTATTGCTTTCTGTTTATATTCCGATTTGTTTTCATTCTCATTTAATTCAATCTAGTTTTATTTGCCCATCTTTCTTTTATATAGAATTATCGGTTTCTTTGATTGTTATCTGATTGAGTTTTTGTTGTTCTGCATCTTTGTTAGGTTTCAATCCTATACCATTGATCCAATACTGATTTTGGGTAGATTAATCGAAAGTTTAAAGTCTTGGGGCAGTGTTGAATTCGATTTTAAGCCTTTATCAATCTTCATTATGAGTTACCCTGAATCCTCTTTGTTTATGAGATTGCCCCAATCAACTTATGCTGACACTGAAGCCATTGGAATTTGCCCTGAATTTGACCTACATTCAGAGGACGAACAACAACAACCTCCTTTCAAAAGACCTAGACTTTCTGAAGATGATCAATCTAGTGTTGTGCAATGCTTGCCTGCAAATCCCAGGGTGCCTTTGAATCCTCCTGTTAATAAGGGAACGAATAATATCTTCTTTAAAACCCGAATGTGTGCGAAATTTAGATTGGGAACTTGTAGGAATGGTGAAGGTTGCAACTTTGCTCATGGCATTGAGGATCTTCGCCAGCCTCCTCCTAATTGGCAAGAACTTGTTGGTGGTGGTGGTGGACGCGATGAAGAACAACGTCCACCGGGGAATTGGGACAATGATCAGAAGATAATCCATCGGATGAAGCTTTGTAAGAAGTTTTCTAACGGGGAGGATTGTCCGTATGGGGACAGATGTAATTTCCTTCATGAAGCTCCATCGAAGTTCAGGGATGACATGGGGAGGTTTAGGGAGAGCTCGGTTATTAGCATTGGCACAACTAGTCCACCTGCTGCTCATGGAACTCCATCTGATCAATTAGGGGCCAGTAGGCCTGGAAACAGCACTGGCTCGGATTCTTTACGAGGAAATACGAAGCCTGTGTATCCGGTTTATTGGAAAACAAAGTTATGCACAAAGTGGGAAATAACCGGTCATTGCCCCTTTGGCGAGAAATGCCACTTTGCTCACGGACAGTCAGGTATGTATCATGTTAAATTCTTGTTCTAGTTTGCACAAAGTGTTTGATAATGTTGAGATGAAGTTTTGATGCATATATTTTTCAAGTGTTTGATTGATGCATTATTAGTCATGAAAACTAATGAGGAACATATCCTCTAACTCGATGGCAAATCTGTATCTAATTCATTGCCTGTTCTTGTTACCAGAGTTGAAGCCGGTAGCTGTTCGTCCCGATGGTGACTTCGGGAATGCGAGTCCAGGTTTGACAAGAATTGGTTCCATTTCAACAAAAATGCACAACCTTCCTGCAAATGATCCACCTAAAGTGACAGTCAATGCCCCCCCTTCATCAAATGAGGAAACACAGGCTAAGAAATGCTTGCTTAAATGGAAAGGAGCAAGGAAAATCAACAGGATTTATGGGGATTGGCTTGATGATACGCCATTGGTGCGCAAATTGCCCAGTCAAGTGGAGAGTTAAGTGTTTTGAACTTCAAATTCGAGTTTTGGCCTGCCATTGATTCATTTGAAAGAATTCTTCTCAACTGTTTTTCTTCTTTGTTTTAGAAAATAAAGTATCCCCCCCCCTTTTATATGATTGTATCTCAGTTATCTGCCATGGTTGTTTTGGCCTGGTAAAATTGAGTTTCCTCAAATTGTCTCATCATTCTTCCTCCCCCTTGTAAATGTGAGCCTCAAAATCAAAGCAACAGTTGAGTTTCCAATCAATTTTGTAAATACTTCTTTAGGACTTATCTATATGGTACATATCATCAATCATAAGATTTTTCGGTAGTGTCAAGGTTCTTAATTTCAGAGATAAGTAAAGATGGTTGATGCATGGAAATTTATTTTAGGGTAATCTTCACCCGTTGTCCTTTTTATTTGGGGTTTGTTCTATTTTGGTCACCCGAATTCAAAAAATATTATTTTTGCCACTTACGTTTTGAATTGTGTTTGTTTTGGTCCCTGGACCGTTAACCTCCATTAATAAAAAAAATTAACTTCTAATTTAACCTCTAAACTTTCAAAACTTTATTTTTTCCCATCTTCCCCAAAAATACTATCAAGATTTACGCCGACATTGGATAATATAAAGGAAAAATCAGTTCTTGATTTAAAAATAGAACAAACCCCAAACAGACACGATTTAAAAAAGACCATTTTGCTCCGTTTCGAAACATCAGGTTAGGGTCAGATTTAAAAGAGTGAAGCAAACCAGCACTACCTGCTATTCATTTACGAAGTCCCACTGGTATTAATGCTTAAAGATGGAGATGCACAAGCTATTCATAATTATTTTAGCCACTTGCAACTGATTGATCCGAACTTCTTTTATGTGTTGGATCTCAACTAGAAAGGATGTTTGAGGAATTTATTCTGGACCAATGCAAGGTCTAGAGTTGCGTATGGTTACTTTAGTGATGTAGTTGCAATCGACACTACCTGCTTGACGGACAAAAACGAAGTCCCACTGGTATCGTTTGTTGGAGTGAATCATCATGGACAGTCTGTGCTGTTGGGTTGTGGTTTGCTTGCAGGTGATACTAGCGAATCATATACCTGGTTGTTTAGGGCGTGGCTTACATGCATGTTAGGACGTCCTCCGCAGGTCATCATCACCGATCAGTGTAAAACCCTGCAAACTGCTATTGCTGATGTTTTTCCGAGGGCTTCTCATTGTCTATGTTTGCCAAGGATAATGCAAAAGGTTCCGGAGAAACTTGGTGAACTGTATGAATATGAATCAATTAGAATGGCCTTACATAATGCAGTTTACTACTCTCTAAGGCCCGAGAAATTCAAAGCCACTTGGGAAGATATGATCCCCCATTAAGGAATCAGGGATCATATTTGGCTTCCAATGTTATATGAAGATCGAAGACATTGGGTTCCTGTTTATTTGAAGGAGATATTTCTTGCAGGAATGCTTCCAACCCGGCCAGATGAGGTTGTGGAGTCATTTTTCGGTGGCTACCTCGATAGACATACTCCTTTGAAGGAATTTTTGGACAAATATGATCAAGCCCTACAGGCAAATCATCAGCAGGAAGTTTTGGCTGATATGGAATCAAGAAATTCTGGTTTTATGCTAAATCAAGATGTTATTTCGAGTTGCAGCTCGCAAAACTGTACACGAACAATATCTTAAGGAAGTTTGAACGAGAGGTTGAGGGAATGTACTCATGTTTTAGCACGAGACCCCCCCTATTCTGTGAAATATGTGATTTTTCCTGGGTGACGCCATTGCTTGTCGACGCCATTGCTTTTGCAGATTCTCTTCACTCTAGTATTTTTGGGGAAGATGATAAAAAATAAAGTTTTGAAAGCTTGGGGGTTAAATTAGAAATTAAATTTTTTTTATTAACGGAGGTTAACAGTCCATGGACCAAAACAGACACGATTCAAAACATAAGTGGCAATAATGATCTTTTTTTAATTCGGGTGACTAAAATAAAACAAACCCCAAATAAAAGGACCACGGGTGAAGATTACCTTTTATTTTATTATTTATAATATTATTAATAAATTATAATTAAAAGGGTAAACTACACTATAGGTCACTTAATTACATGTCTGATAACAAACATTTCATTTTTCTTTTAAAAGTTACAAACAAGTCACTTAATTAAAATATTATTATAAATATATCATTGGTCGTAAAATATTATATTAGAGTAGTGATGCAACTTGTACAGCTCTATAAGCTGTTGGCTTCTTTGTAAAGATGCTTCCTCCACACTAACCTCCAAAGGTTACACTCTCCTGCTCATATATACTCCAACTTTCAAATTTGAGCATGAACATTTATGTCAAACAGTGAAAAAATCAAAATTTTCCCCTTCGGACACACTATAATTGTTAAATAAAGACGAAGCTTCATAATCATTAATCATCCTATCATGATCTCTAATTAAAAACAAAAGGTAGAGATGACTTTGGTGTTCAATGCCACCGACGACGGACATCCACGGTAGACGGCGATGGTGGTAAGAGGTGACGGACAGTGCGGAATTTTATCCAGATTTTAGGATCAAGTTTAGGGTTAACGGTAGATCAAAATATAGTAAACTGATAACATAAGTGACTGTAACGTAAATGTTTCAAAATTAGTGATCAAAATCAAACAAATCAAAAACAAAAGAGACTTACAGTGTTGTTTACCCATTATCTTATTAAACTCTGCCTTGTTTCGATAAGAAAAAAGTTCTGCCTGGAACAAATAATTGAATAATCGGAGTATTAACCGAAGAGAACCCATCATTTCTGTTCCAGTCACCACCATGGCCATTAACCTCAATCCCCATGTATTCGCAGGCAACCCTATAAGATCCAAAACCCCTAAACCCCACGACCCACTTTCGCTTTCTGCAGCTTTTGAATCTCTCAAACTCCATCTCCACCAAAACCCTGAAAACCACACTCCTGCAAAGTTTCCTCTTTCCAAGGTCCTGCTTTTCAAAAAGGGCAGTCCTTTGGTTTCATCTTCTGTTAGAGGGGATGGTGCTGTGCCCAGTTGGCATCTGGGGTGGATCAGTTTGGCTGATTGTAAAGGTCTCTTGGGGAAGTACGGGGTCCAGTTGACCGAAACGTCTTTTGTTTATTTGGGTTCAGGAGCCGAGGAAGATGTTGTTTATTGGGCTATTGATGTTTCTGTGGATGGTGAGTTGGTTCCTGAACTCAGTAGCAGACAGCTCTGCTTTGTCGAACTCAGGGCACTGATGATGGCTGCTGATTGGTCTGATTCTTGTGTTATCGGTGAATTGGCTATTGCTGGTCATGTAAGTGGGGGAAAAAGTGGTGATTTTCGATTGATAACTCTATCATATTTATAAATTTTAGTGCTTTCTTGCCTTTGAAGTTTCACATTGTTAAAAACTTGATTTTTTTTAAGTTTTGTGTCACTAGTTGCAATATTATTGCATTTCATCAGGCAAGGACATTGCTTGAATGGCATAAACTTTCTCGATTTTGTGGTCATTGCGGAGATAAAACAGTCCCCAAGGAAGCCGGGAGAATGAAACAATGCTCCAATGAGTTATGCAAAAAGAGTATTTATCCTCGCCTTGATCCGGTAAAGTATTCCTGTTATCTGCGGAAACTGATGTTTGAACTTTGAAATTTTAGCCAATGGATTTGTAGGGTGTCTCCTGGATTTTTTAACTAATGTTTCTTGATTGATAGAGAAAATGATCGTGCGCTTTTAGGTAGACAGCCCCAATTCCCACCTCGAATGTGGAGTTGCTTAGCCGGATTCATAGAGGTAACTGTCTCCGGCAACTTCAAGCTTCTTATCAAGTTTTAGCTGTAATGTGTAAGATTAGACAAAATCATGAGAAAGGAAGCAATTTAGCCTTAATTCTCAACATCAGGGTTGAAGGAAAAGAAAGAAAAATATGCTTATTTCTGCAATTATATTCCTGATATCTTCTGCCGTCCTTAGCCAGGGGAAAGCTTAGAAGAAGCAGTGAGGCGAGAAGCATATGAAGAGACTGGTATTGAAGTTGGAGAAGTTGTCTATCATAGGTCTCAGCCATGGCCTGGTATCATTTTCCAAGATTGTTTAGTAGCATAATAACATTTCTTCTTCTTTTGTTGTTGTCATGTGGTATATTTATTACTTTTAGCTAGGAACGTGGATATAATATACCGTGTGTAGGCTGATGGTAGTGTCGACTGCCGCCTCCAATTGTGTGGCCAGACATTACTTTTCTGTTTAAACATTGTGCTACTGTAGGATTAAATGCTTGTTCTCACTGCTCCCATCTTTTCACTTTTTCCCTTCCGTTTTTCTAACGTTCTAACATTCATTTAGTCGACTTGGTTCTTGTCCATCATTTGGAAGGTAGAAACAGAAAATCTGGTCTGAGTACAGTTATTGAAAATTCTCTATTTTGTATTTTCTATCATGTAGATTTTTTTAAAATTTTTACTGTTTAAGAGTCTAAGACCTTGTAATATTTTCACTTTTTTGTTTCTCGAAACAGGTTTATAGCCTGCGCAATGTTTATGCATCAATTCGCTCCCAGCTCGTATATGCATATTTATACTTGTTACTTTATAAAATTATTTATTTGATCTGTTTTCAGTTGGATCAAGTAGCCTACCATGGCAGTTGATGGTCGGGTTCTTTGCATATGCAAAATCTCTAGATATAAATGTCGATAAGGAAGAACTAGAAGGTACTTGGACATGCTGAAATGTAATTCCATTTTCAATTTTGGTTTCCTTGTTACTTTATTCTTTGAGAAGAGAGTTTTTAGTCCTTTTTCTTCACTCTTGGAAATTTAGCACTCATCACATTTATGATGTGTATTTGAATACTCGAAGCCGCGGCAGCGTTCTCTGCCTTGAGGATGCTGGAGCAAAGCTGTTTTCCATTTTTTTGCACTTGTAGTTGTTTGAGCGGGTTTAAAATTGTAATAATGGTGAACTTTATGTTCATCTAGATGCTCGGTGGCACAGTAGAGAAGATGTGAGGAAGGCAATGGCATTTGCTGAATACAAGAAGGCGCAAAGAGCAGCAGCGGCTAGAGTAGATCAGATATGCAAAGGAGTGAAAAAGCGACAGCGACCGAGACAGAGTCTATCAGCAGATAATATTGCAAAAAGTGGGGAACTCGCTCCCATGGTTGTTCCAGGGCCATTTGCAATTGCTCATCATCTCATCTCAGCCTGGGCTAATCAAGATCCACCAACTGGTGTCGAAGCTCAAGTGAAACCACGTGGTGGTTTCGTTTCAAAACTATAGAAGTCTTATTCTCTTCCAAAGGCTGCAGAAGATACCCTGTGCTTGTTTCAATGCATTCATCAAAGGCTAGTTTGTCCTTCTATCCTTTCCAATAAGAATCACTTGGAAATTCTGTCACTTGTATTAGAAAGCAGTTTTGGAAATTCCATCTGTAAAGTATGACCATTTTCATTTGTGTAATTAATTTTCGGATTCAATGCTTAATATACATCATTTTGTCTTGCACTATCTAAGCATTCAAATCTCATTCACATTTCTTCAGTTTATTACCATTCAAATCTCAGGCCTCAACTGAGTATATGTTTAGATTTCCAAGTAAAACTTAAAGTTTAAGCCCTTTTTTCCCAGAAAACTGAACCTAGTGTTTTGTCCAATATATTTATGCATCCGGCAGGTTCAAGGTTAAATTTCCAGTATCTGCAATTCTTTTCTTTATTCCCAGATTGGATTACAGTAATCCAACAAGTAGAATTCCCTGGCAATGCATTCACCAACATGAAAAAATGGCAGTGAGCAGCCCTCAGATATATCATCATGCCATGTGTTTGAGATATAGCGCTGTATAACTAAGCAGCAAGCTCCAGATTGTTCAAAAAAACACTCTTTTATGCCTCAGATTGTTGATAACAGGTAAACAAATGAGTTGAGCATCGGAAGATGAGGCAGCTGCCTAAGACCAGATCGCTGCAGACGGAAAAATGGAATGCATTCATCCCCATTTCTCGTAACCATGTAAGTTTTTTTTTTTCCAGGAAAATAAGGGTGCACAAAACTTAAGTCCCTCCAATGATACCAACAGAATTTGCTTGACTAAGTGGGAAATTCTGAGCTCTGAGTCTAGCATTTAAATACTGTTGAGCATGATGAAAATGCAAATAAAAAGATCACTGTTGAGTTTTTGACAGCAAATAAACGATCATGGCTGTATTAGAAATTTGCAGGAGCTTGGTTTATATCGTCACCTATGAAAATGAATGAAAAATCATACAAAGATGGACAAAAAGTGAATCTTTATAGTTGTTAGCCTCTCACACTCCCAACTCCAAATTCTGGTTAAGTGCTCAGTTCTCAATTTCTTTACAAAATTTGCTTCTTCTCTAGTTGTGGCTGTAGGGCTGAATTCAACTAAGGTTTTTTTGACATGGTTATGTATTCTTAAATGCATTACTAGCCAACAAGTGGCTGTAGTTTAGTGGTGAGAATTCCACGTTGTGGCCGTGGAGACCTGGGCTCGAATCCCAGCAGCCACAGTTTTTTTTCTTCTTTTTTTAAGTTTTGAGGGTATTTATTTCACTTGAATTCCCATTTTTTCAATTGCATTTCTCTCATGGTTCCATCTCCATTTGTTTTCGTTAATTAAAACTGCTTTTAATTTTGCTAATTCATCGTGTTTAAATATTCGTTTGCTTTCCTATTCCAAAAAAAATATTCATTTGATTTTTTAATTTAGATCTTTATAGGTTACGATTTTATATGTAATTCAACCATGGTTTGAAAATACAAATAATTAAATAAAAACTTAAAACACAATTTCATCGATCACTTCTTCATGAAAAAAATTATTATCGTAAGAATTGACGATGATTTTTTTATTAATTTTAAAATAAATATAAACGATATTTAACATTATTAAACTAGAAAATCACCTTCATATTTATTATTTTAAAGTTTGAATAAAGCATAACTTTAGAATTAGAATCAATTAAAATCTATTAAATATTTTTTATCAATTTCGTTTAAAAATAATATATTGAAGAGTTAATTGCACCACACGTTCCCAAAATATGACCATCAATTTAAATTGATTCTTAAACTTTTGAATGTTTTAAATTTGTACCCAAACTATGATTCATTTTAAATTGGTGTCCAAACTTTTAAACATTTTAATTACATCTCGAATTATCAGTATATGCTAATTATATCACATGTTAATAAAATCGTTATAAAAATGTAAATTGTCATGTAAACATTGATGTATATTATGTAATAATATGATGTGGTATAAATAATAATTTGATGCTGAAAGTTAAATGTTTAAAAGTTTAGGACCAATTTAGAATAAGATCATAATTTGAAGATGAAATTAAAATATTTAAAAACCAATTTAGAATGGAAATATGGTTTGGGAATAAAATTAAGATATTTTAAAATTTATAAACTAATTTAAAATATAAATGATAATATTGTTCAAAAAAATTACTGCCTAAAATACAACTAAAAATAAAAAAAAATCTTATTTTAATTGAAAATTGCTTTTTAATAAAACAAGAAACGAATCACTTATTGACTTGAACCTTTCATCTCCTTTTATGTACTTCAAAGAGATACCCTTCTTGTCACCTACAAAACGTCTTCTTTTAGTAATTAAAACGACACATATTTTACTCCCCAAGCTTCTTTTTTCTTATTAATTACTTATTACTTGTGCATTTTTTGGGCAGTTCACTTTTTTTTTTGGTTTTCTTTGAAATTGACGATTAGAATTAGAGGAAGGTTTAAACGTCAAATAGATGCTCAAATTATATTTTTTCCAATTAGGTGTTTAAATTATTTTTATGGTCAAATAGATGTCTAACGTTTCATTATGTGGCCCATTTAAGGTTTGGCCGTAATAAACGTTAATTTTTTTGTTTTCCAATCAAAATTCAACATGTGGCACTTATTTTCTTTTTCTGAAATTAAACCCAAAATTAAAAAAATAAAATATAATAAAATAAGATTAACCCTTGTTTATTACCCAGAGTTAAATCCTTTTAATCCATATTCATTTTCTTCTAGCTCTTCTTTATCAAAATCACCTTTTTATTTTCAATTAGAGAGAAACCCTAATCTAATAACGACCATTAAACACAAAATATACTATCTGAAATAAATAGACGATCGAAATAGTTACTTTCATTTGAAAATCCGATTATTTTGATAGTAAAATTAATTTTCTCAAGTAATCGAAGAAGAAACGTCGAAAAATAAAAAGATCAGTTAAGAGTTGAGTGCGAAAGAAATATTAAAAAAAAGTAAGTTATTGTTGTTGTTAGTTGCAGTAAGATTATGTTCTAAGTTGATGCCTTTTTGAATTTAATACTAATTTTGAATATATTCTTTTGATTTGGACAGGTTGTCTTCTTCTAACCCAACCCCAAGACATAAAGTTTGTCGCAGCTTGGTGTTGTAGATTCTAAGTTTGACCAAATACAATAAAAGTAAACTTATTTTTATCTTTGTTATAAATTCCTTCTTGAAAAGTAGTGAAATTGTTGATTAAATAATTAAAAATTGTGATAACATGTATTATGTTTGGTAAGTACATATCTGTGTATACCGCTTGGTAAGTACATAACTGTGTATTAAAACTTATTTTTGCAATAACTAAATCATATACTAATGTTTCATGCTTACTATGTATTGAAGGTAAGTACATATCTGTGTATACTGCTTGATAAATACATACCGGTGTATATTGTTTGGTGAATGTGTATGTTTGCTTGCTGCATGCTGAGTACATAACTGTGTCCATAACTGTAGTATATATGTTGCTTTGCTGAGTCCATAACTGCGTTATGTATGTTGTTTTGATGAGTACATAACAGTGTCATGTATGTTGCTTTGATGAGTACAAAACTATTAATAATTAGTTATTTTATTGTGTATGTTTGAACATTTTTTTGTAAGTGTGTATTAATAACTGGTTACTTTACTGTGTATGTATGTCTCAAACAATTGATTAAATAATTAGTTAATTATTTATCTAATAATTGACCTTGATGACATGGTCTGTTAATTGTACTTATTATCATTATTTTATTTGATGGTTCACATTAAAAACATGAATGCAAGTTCCGAAAATGATGACAATGGGTCTAATGAGCCTGGTGGCATAGATTCAAGTGCTGAAAGTAGGCCTGAAAATGTTAATTTGGGTTGGAGCGATAACATGGTAGATAAAAATATTTATAAGACTCAAAAGGATAGTGGTGAGTCTGACTGGGTAGGTGGAGAGTATTTATCCGACGATGATGATGAGTTACAAGTAATTGGAGCACATTTTAAAGTTGACAAAAAGAAGATAAAAAAACAAAATTGTGCAAACAACAGACTTGGAACAACCCCTTATTTTGGGTTCACTTGTAACAAATGAGAATGAAGATAAGAATGAAGCAGCTGAGAATGAAGTAAATAGGAATGAAGAAGCTGAAAATAAAGTGAATGAGAATGAGACAAATGAAAATGGAGAAAATGAAGCAAGTTTAATAGATTTATACAATGATAAAAAATTGATTACCTTGATTTAAATTTGTAAAGTATTTTTCAAAAAGATTAGTAAAGTATTTTTTATTCTTTTACATTTGAACCCAGATTTAAATTTGGTATGATTTTTGAAAATCAAAATTAATTTAAGGATGCATTATATGATTATATTGTAGCTCACAGATTAGATTTCAAGTTTGTATGTAATAGAAAAGAGAAAGTTAGGGTAGTCTGTAAAGGAAAAGGGTGTTCATTTGTAATCCATGCATCTTTAGACAAATCTGATAGTTGCATTAAAGTTAAAACTTTAGTGACTGAGCACCAATGTTCTGTAACCTTTCAGAACAAATTATAAGTTGGTAGGAAAACATTTTATTAGCAAGTTTAAGATTGTTCCTAAATTGAGATTGGTGGATATGATGAGGCTTGATATAGAGGAGTAAAATGCAGAGTTGAACAAACAGTGTTGTAGTAGAGCCAAGAAGTGGGCTGAGAAAAAGAGAAGGGTAATATTATACATGAATTTAACAGATTGTATGATTATATTTTGGCTTTAAAGACCGTTGATCCAAATAATAACTTTGATTTAGTGGTAGAGAGACCTACTAGTGTTGACATACCTAAATTTAGTAAACTATATGTATGCTTTAGTGCATTGAAAGAAGGGTTTAAGAGGTACTGTAAATCTGTGATTGAAGTAAATAGTTGTTACTTGAAAAATTCATTAAAAAAGGAGAAATTGTGTCTGCAATGGGTAGGGACAGCAACAATCAAAATTTTTCTATTGTTTGAGTATTTGTTGAGGTGAAAAACAAGAAAACTTGAGCATAGTTTCTAAATCATCTTCAGAATGATTTAAATTTGACAAATGATGAAAAATTAACATTACTCAGTGACATACAGAAGGTAAGCACAAAAATTATATAGTTATTTAATTATTTCAAATTTTAATAATTTTAGTCTCCTAATCATATTTTTTTTTACTTTGAAAGGTTTGCTTGATGAGGTCCCAATGTGCTTATCATGTAGAGAACATATTTTGTTCTAGGCGTATATATGTCAATTGAAAGAAAGACCACAAAGGGGATAACCTTCAGTTATTATTTTGGATGTGTTGCAAGGCTACAGCTCAGCCTCAGTTTCAAAACATGCTGACAGAATTGGTAAGTTAAAGGGTAAGACATATGATCTTATGAAAAAAATCTTAGTCATTGGTCAAAGGTTTTTTCTTCACTAGATTCAAATGTGATGCCATTGACAACAATTTTTTTGAGGCATTCAATTCTGTTATTATAGGGGCTAAGTTTAAGTCTATTAGAAACTATATCATGCATAGAGTAGTTGAGCACAAAAATATAAATTAGATGAAAAGGTAAACTTTGTCATAGCATTGATTTATAGTTGATGTTAGAGGCTAGAAATGCACCTGTAGAGTATGGAATCTCACAGAAATTCTATGCCCTCATGTTGTGTGTGTCATACTGTATAGAAAAAAATATTAGAAAATTATGTGTTTTCTTTATATAAGAAAAAAATTTACTGAGAACTGTATAGTGCTGCCCTTTTAACCATCCCAAGTGAAAAATATTGGAAAGATAATAAAATAAACAAGCTTAATCCACCTTTAAAGAGAAAAATGCCTGAAAGACCAAAACATAAAAAAAAGGTGAAGTGAACGGTAAACATAAATTGAAGAAGCTAGGAGCAAAACTGAGCTGTAGATTTTGTGGTCTTATTGGACACAATGTCAGAACATGTCCAAAGAAGAAAAAAACAATGTAAGTTTATTTTTTATTTATTTTTTCTTATACTATTTTGGTTAATTTTTCTAATGAATTCAATTTACTTTGTAAGTTCAGAATCAATCTCTACCAATGTCAACAACTCATACTCTATCATCTTTTAGACCATATGATCCACCATCCTCAACTGGACCATCTACTCTATCACCCTCTGTTTCATTATTTGCTTTAACATCATCTGCCCCATCAATACAAAACAAAAGGGCATTTGCTCCATCAATGGTGTTCATGTTAATACTATCTATCCAATCATCTTTTGAACTTGGTAAGTTTATTTGTCTTTTTCATACACTGTTACACTGTTTTAAATTTATTTTTATAAATTATTTTAAAAGTTTATTTTCATGCACTGTTTTAAGTTTAATTATCTTTGATTTTGTTCAGATTTTATCTCACTAGTTGTCCAACCATCTGTTACCAGAAAAATAGTTTTCTCACCTAAAATAAATAACATCTAATAGGCTATCATTGAATAGAACATCTAAAGAGCATGTTATACAATATGGGCCAAGATGGAGAATAATAATGCAAAAAATTGGCATATACACAAATAAGATAAGTGGACTACAAATTTTAAATCTAAGATGAATTTTATTTTTAAAGTTTCAACAATACAAAATGCATGACTGACTATTATGTTATTTCTTTGTAGCCAGAGAGACCAAGTTAAGTGTTACTTTCAAGGCCTCACAAAAAAATGCTACTGCAACTTTTAGTAATGCAACATTACAGCCACCTTCAACAACTGCTATGCCTCGTGTATCTTGTCAGCATGCTACATCACAGCTACCTTCAGCAACTGTCAGTGTTCCTCAGAAAGTAAGATCCTCAAAGCTTACCATCAAAAGGCCCCTCCCTAAATCTATCATATATCTTAGAATGGGGATGTTGCTTATTGTTGTTTAGGATTTGAAAAATTATTTTGTGTTGTTTTTTTGTGGCTTTTGAGCTAGTTATCAAAAGGTCATTTTTGTTTATCAAACTGTTTAGACAAATGAATCAGTTAATTTTATATTATTCTTGTCGGTTAAAAACCTTTTTAAAGATGATTTTGTATATCAATGATATTTCTTCAAACTTGTGCTATGTAAACTTATTTTCAAAAGTTATGAATGGTTATTTTCTGTATACTCCTCTATTCATTGTTCATTACAATTTAGTATTATACGCAATTCTGTGTTAGTTAAGCATAATTCAATATTAGTCAATTCATTGTTGTATACACTCCGGTGTTAGTTAAACACAATCCGGTATTATACACAATCCTGTGTTACCTAAACATAATTCAGTGTCATACACAATTCAGTGTTATTCAATTCATTGTTATACACAATCCAGTGTTAGTTAAACACAATCCATACAAATAACACACAAAGCATTCAAAACAAATTTCATTGCTAGTTAAATAAAATTCATATACAATCCATCAAGTCAAACATAATCCATACAGATTTCATACTTGATTTCCTTAGAAATATTAACTAAAGACCAACTTTAACCAATACATACACAATCCATGAAGTAAAAAAAAAGTTATCTTATAGAATAAAATTTCATTTAGCCTCGTGGCTGATTTTGATTTGAATGATCTCACAAGCTCTTTCAATTTTTTGTTTTGGATTCTAATTTTTCTAGTTTTGATCATTACTGTTTCCAGTTCATCTTTCAAATCTTCAACAACATGTCCACTATTTTCTTACTTATCAAACCACTAAAAAAGAGTCACACCTATTCTGTGGATAAACATGAATCATAATGAGGATATAAGAATAATATTTAAACAATAAAATTATAATGAGCATATTATTATTCAATTTCAGAAACAAACAGCATAACTCTTCCAACTGAGAACACCCCTAAAATCTTCTTTCTTTGCTCCAAGGTCGATTAGAACCGCAAATAGGAGCTCTCAATCCGCAATCGCAATTTACGACTCTTGACCCGTTATGAATTTTTAAACTTTTACTTGACGTCTTTTACGACGAAAAAGAAGAGTTATCTTATTAGGTTTTTTTTTTAATTAAAATAAAAGGGGAATTTTGACGAGAAAGAGCGGAAAGAAGATGAATATGGGTTAAAAGGATTTAACCCTAAGTAATAAACAAGGGTTAATCGTATTTTATTATATATTATTTTTTTTAATTTCGGGTTTAATTTTAGAAAAAAAATAAGTGTCACGTGTTGAATTTTGATTGAAAAATGGAAAAAATTTAACGTCTGTTACAGTCAAATCTTAAATGGGTCACGAAATGAAATGTTAAAAACTAATTTGACCCTAAAAATAATTTAAGTGCTTAATTGAAAAAGATATAGTTTGAGCACCTATTTGACGGTTAAGCCTAAGAGGAATTGTTACTTGGGTATCAAGGAGCAGCTGATTCTGTATTTGGGTTTTTGAGATTTTGTACGAATTGTTTATGGGTTTGGAGTGTAACTCTCTTTTTTTTTTCACTTTGGAAGATTAGTTTTCTTGAATGATTTTGACATTGAAGTAGGGTTTAACAGTAGAAAGTAAACATCTTTCTAGATTCTGTATGGAAATTCCATTCTATGAAGTTGGGTTCTTTTAATTCTTGAAAAGATTGGGGTTTTTTTAGAGCGTGAAAAAAAATGTCTGGTGGGACACCAGTAGCTGGTGGATCTATGAGGCAAAGGCATAGTCAAGGCTATGTATCAGGCAATGAGGACCTTGAAGATGATGCTTGCTCAAGATTACAGCCATTTTCACCTGCAACTCCAAGAGCTAGGACTTGGACTGAGATTCTGGAAAATGTGCTTTGGGTTGCTTCAGCTTTCTTCATTATCTACTTTGGTGATAGGCTCTCCAATGTTATATATCGGCTGTTGCATGATGAACGAATCAGAAGGTAAATGGCTGCATTCAAGTTTAACTTTGTGTGGTTTTAAGTTATCTTATTGTCTGTGCACTTTTTTGTGTTTGATGTATGAATCTTTGTTGTATGTTGGAATAATTGCTAGTATACTGTTCCGTTATATATTATTATGGTATCTGAAAGCTGCCTTGACAAGGTTCATTATTATGTTTGCTTTGATTGTTTCAATGCGAAGTGATTTGAGGTTTTTAGCTAATTATAATTGTAATCCATTATGGCAGAAAACTAGTTAAAATAAAGCCAACAATTTCGATGTCAAAGGAGTGTTGAGATTATTGGAAATGGTGGTTCACTTGGTTCGAAAGCCAAATTTCTTTTTGGAATCATTTGAAATTGTAGTTGCAATGGGAGGGGTGCTTGAACCACTGAACTGGTGGACATAAAAGTTGAACTACACTCCCAAGTACAGATTTTAAGTGCTTTGCACTTTGATGAGTACTTTACTGTACACAAGTAGCGTTCATCGTTCTCTTCATTTCATCGTCTTTGTCGTGATTAAAGTTTTATCTAGTTCGTTCTCATGTTGTGCTTAGTTTAATTTCACTAGCATCAGTGGCGTCTAAGCTGTGCAGCAAATACCGTTCTTAACATCTAGCCAGTTATCTCATGTGGCTTTGAATCAAACTTGTCTGACTTTAGCGTCTTCCCGTTTTATCTATCATACAATGGATATATTGCCTCTGTAGTATAGCAGAAAATCTGAATTATATAATTATGGTTTCAGTAAATTTTGTCATAGCATGATTGTTTTCATTATGCATGCATTCATTGCCAAGCTGGCTTAGCATTTCCTGATAATGCTGCTTTTATAAGCAGCAACAACAGCTCCATTTGTAGTTTTTTCTGAATGACTTTCTTTTTTTCTTATATTCATGGTGTGATTCGACTTATTATCTCTGAACATCATTTGCCGTTTAATTCCTATGCAGAATGCCTTTATACCTTGGCTTGGTAGGGACTGTATTGAACGTAGCCATCTTCTTTTTCACAAGCATGTTACAATGGAGCGTAAGGAGGTTCGATGAAAAGTGGGATCTGTTAAGCATTTCAGCTTTGCCGTTTCTTACCTTGCTTGGACTTGTCTCGTTTTGCTTGTACGGAAAACAGTTGTATTATTTCTTGATAAAATTTAGGGTATATATATATATATATATGTTTTTTTACAACTGATTTTGCTAACATTTTCCATACAGGGGCCTATATGGGGTTTCTTGACCCTTCCTCTTCTGGTATGTTTCACATCATTTATGTCATTATTTTCACCCGACTGATATTTCACATGCCGAAACCGCATAATTGTTTTTTTTTTTTTTGTATTTCTGCAGTTCACGTTGTTTATGACCGGTTTAGTCGTATACCCTCATCTAATGATTGAGACACTAAGGCCGCAAAATGATTTTTTCTGCATAGATTAGGTGATGTGGTATAAAGACATAGTACTGACTTACATGAAGATACAATGTAAAGAATGGATGGAGCAACATCAGTTGACTGAAGTTTGTTTTAGCATTATGATTTCTGACATTGCTTCTTATGACCCATTGGTGCCAACTATGAGTCGACTTTAATCAGTTGAATTTGCCTCAATGATGCTCGATGGAACTTGTTATTGAATCGTTGGATTTTCGAATTTACAATCAATACGGAGGGGCGGGTCTGGTTTACTTTTTAATTGTTGTGTTCATCTCGTGTTGATTCGAGTGATAGATAGAAAAGGATTGTCCTTTAGGTTGAAATTCTTTTATAGTGAACCAATCGTTGTTGCTGGGCATCCCCATGTTTTCCTGTTCCGGTCTGAAGTGAGAGGATATAAAACAAGGCTTTGTTTTCTTATTATAGTGTGAATTTGTCCTTCTTGTTGTTTAGTTGCAATTATATTATTTATGTTTTATATTTTTAATTGATACACCCTTCAAATATATATACTACAAAGTAATTGAACAAACTTTTGAAATGTTGGAATAAACATGACAAACCTTTATCATATATAACCAGTAGTTTCATTCCAGCTCTTTTTCAAGCTTAATCAATTAAAGGTGTGTTTGGTTTTACGGTGGTATAATTAATTTTGGATTGTAAATTTGATTTTAAAGTAATGTGATTTATGTTTGAGAGTTTTTTGTTTTAAAAAAATCAAGATTGTGTAAAAATATAGTGTAAAAATCACGACCAATCGCAAAAGCAACTTCTATCTTGCTTTTTCTAAAATCACGATTGATGTCCATAATTGATTTTAAATTTTTGCTTCCAAACACATTGACACGACAATCGAGGCTTGTTTTCTGTTCAATTAGGACTTTTGGCCTCCCACCGGATATCCAAACATGTACTAAAAATTAGGTTTGAGGAGTTTATGGTTAAGATTTATGGTTATGGCTTAGAGAATTAGGGGTATAGTATTTTTTAAGGATTTAAAGTTTATAATTTAAGATTTAAAATATATTTTTTATTATTAAAGCATAAAAAAATACACCAAAAAAGGATTGAAAAATTTTGTTCAATAAAGGAGAGTCTTTTGCAATCTCCCCAAATGCTCTAAGAAATGACAAGAGGATGCAAGCTCATCTTACTAATTAACTCCACCCATATTTATAATAAAGTAAAACTTGTCGATTACAATTTTATAACTTCGTACCAGAAGAAATGTACTTGATCATAGTTCCTTTATTTACAAAATTTGAAATTAAAATTTTATTTAAAATTTTATGTCATTTAATCCAACATGTGTTGACATGACAATAATATTTTTATTATATCTAAAAATATAATAGTAGTTTCTCTAAAATAAAAGGGTTTAAAGGTCAAATTAGCCCTCAACGAAAAATCAAAAATCAATTAAGTTTTTACGAAATTTTTTTATCCAATTTAGCCTCTCCGTCACGTTGACCGCGTTAACCGTCAATGCCCTCTAACAATCAAAGATAGAAGAACACGTGGCATGCTCTAGACATACCACGTCATCAAATTGATTTTTTTTTAAAAATCTTAAAAAATATACAAAATTATTAAAAAATTATAAAAATTTAAAAATTAACGATATAAAAATATTAAATTAATTTAAGTTTTCTTATTTTCTTATATTTTTTTATAAAAAAACATAAAATAATATTTTTCTAAAAAAACCCAAAATTTTATTTCTTTCAAAAAAAGCCTCATAAATCCCTAAATAAAGCATTAGCACCGATTCAACCACCGGCCACTCCCGGCGCAAGAAAACCCCTCCCATCTTCATCGTCCTTGCACTCATTCTCATATTTGACACCCATTGCATAGCCTAACTCGTTCTTCGTCAATATATTTTCTCACCAACACCGTCATCTGTCACATTATCAGCAACTTCCATCGTCGATTAAACTGACTTGAGGAAATTGAATGTAGGATTAGGGTTAAGGATTTGAAAATTTTGGGCATTTTGAAAATTTTTGAAATTTTGGGGTTTTATAATTAAATATATATTTTTTAAAAAACTTATACAAATTTAAATATTATTTTATTATAAATATGTATATATTTGTTAATAATTATTACAATTATTTTTATATTTTTGATTTAAAGTAAAAAATATTTTTTTATAATTTTTTTACATTATTTTAATTTTTTTACACAATTAATTTTTTTAGATTTTTTGTAACACCCCAAGCTCGGATGCTACATTTGGGCCACAAGCCCAAACCACTCCCATAAAATTTTCGTTTATAAATTCAATAAACATAATTTGCCAAGTCCAAATCATATTATTTTCCAAATAATATATATAAGTTCAACAATATTTAAAACATTAAAACATCCGTAAGGAGCTCCAATACTCAACGTTTAAAACATTTGACCAATACAACTTAGTTCAAATAGAGTTACAATTACAAGGGTCCTACGAATATATAACCCTTTACATCTAAGTACATGTACTCTACCACAATGGCCAATGCTGAAATCCTTGCTTCGATAGGCTCCGCAACGACCTACTTACCTGCGAACGGAAACAAAAAATTTGAACGTTGAGCTAACAAAGCTCAGTGGATACACAACCACTCGACCATGCTTCAGGTGAATCATAATTAAGAGCATGCTAGATGACATGATATCAAAGTAAGATAAAGCAATGACGCTACCATGATCTCCTAAACACATGTATGTACATTTCAATTATTCAATAACATAAATACATCAATAAACAACCCAAGAGTGAGGCCCAATGTCACCCGAAACTGAAAGATTCACTCGTGCTCGGAATCTCACATCGAGTTGCTTGGAATCTCACATCGAGCTAATATACTAGGAATCTCACATTGAATCTTCGCACAAAATCTCACATCGAGCGGGGCTCATAATCTCGCATCGAGCAATTACATCATCCAGAATCTCACATCGGATGACCTTAATTTCATCATTTGAAATCTCACGTGAGTGGTCTTTATGTGTTGCAACACTTACTCACTGGGTATCCAGATTCCACCAACAAAGACACATAACCAAACAAGTGCCCTCACATGGCACAACCACACATGATCCACCAAGGACCCCTAAGGCTTGCTAACCCAAGCAATTCCCTTTGATTTAAATACATTATTGGCCAATTAACCCATAAAAGAAGTTAGGATCGTTCATTTTTAGTTTTACCATTCATTTTATATCCTAGAAGACCCGTTGGCACCTTTTTCTCGAATTATTGAACCCCCGAACACAACTGCAAAATTCTTGGACAGATTGCCTAGTGAGTACCGATACTTCTATATGGGTATCGATACGCCCCTCTAGGTACCGATACTCCTCTGCCAGTATCGATACTCAAATTAGGTTTAAAAAAATTGGATCCTCAAGATGTACCGATACACTCAACCCTGTATCGGTACTTGAATCGCCCTGTAACGATCCCCACTCGTACCGGTACTCGAAAGCCTTTCCCAGGCAATAGAATAGTAGTACCGATACGCCCCTTGCGTACCGGTACGCAAAATTGCCACTAGAATTCTTATCAAGCATGGGGTACCTATACGCGGCCTGCTGTATCGATATGCCCCTTACATAAAGCCCTCATTTCTTACAAATGCGTACCAATACGGGACACCCTGTACCGGTATGAAAACCCAGATTTTCAAACTCTGGCTCAGATTTTGCCTTAAAATCCTACTTAACATATGGTTAAGCCCTAAATCGATCCTACAAGTTATAAGGAGTCATTAAGTGTGTTTCTAACCATTTTTTACCCTCAAACAATACCAACTATAGAATTCACCATTGATGATCAACCAAGCTCTAAGTTTACCAAAACATCATATATCAAGCAATACATAGCAAAACGATGATGCATATGAACACATAGAAGTTAGAAGTGTACCAACCTCAAATTTGCAAGCTGGAATGAAGCTCTCACTAAGCCTTTAAGCTTTCTCCTTCCCAAGAGCCTTTGAAAGTTCTTCCCCTTCTTTCACTACAATGGAAGAGTGAAATGTGTTACCACATTGTTGGGAAGGTTTTAGGAAGCTGAAACCACTAATTAAAGCCAAGAATTTGGCTCCAACAACTAAAACCCGTTTTTACCAAATATCCCTACCAAAAACACATCATTCACCAAATCTAACAAAACTTACCTTGGTTTATAGATCCTTGATTGTAGAACAAACTGCCCTCAAGGTTAAGAACGAGATTCACACTTAAAATCTCAAAGGTTGCTCTTTTCTTGTGGAAGAAGAGATAGAAAATGGCTATGGAAAAGCATGAAGACAGGGGGACCTCATGGTCTTTATTTTCTACAGAGAAATGAAGAGAACCCTCATTTCCCTCTACCTTTGAATTAGGTAATTACCCAATTGACCTCCCATCATCTTCCTAACTCAACCCACTACCAAAACCAAGCCCAGGAACCTTAAAACTAGCCTATCAAGGCTCATGACCATGGCCTAAACGCGGGACTCGTGCCTCGGGTTAACCTGACACCCGAGTTCAAAACTTGGTTCATGAAAACTCTTCCCTCCTTAAAGAAAATTTCATCCTTAAAATTTACTTGGTGGAAACAAATACTGATAGAGCTCTTTCATATCGGCCTCTACCTCTCACGTAGCCTCTTCAATATATAGTTCCTCCATAGCATCTTAACGAGGGGTATACACTTGTTACGAAGCTCTTTGACTCCTCTATCAAGCATTCTTACTGGCTCTTCTTCATATGTTAAATTTGTGTTAACCTCAATATCCTTGAGCGGTACGACATGCAAAGTGTAACCCCCTCGAGCCAACCTAGTCACAAAACTTAACTGAGCGAGCTATATTAGGTTTACCGAAGTAAACCGTGAAGATTAAACTCGAAACACGTCTATTTTTTCCTTTTATCTTGTCTAGATGCATAATAATTGTCCTACATGTACATACTGATCTCAGGTGAAACCCAGCACAATCGAACGTCAAATTGACAGGGTCTTAGCTCATTTTTATACTACCAACCTTTAATTAAATAGGTTTCATGCTTGCGTGCCAAAAATCAAATAAGAAAGGCCATCCAAACTCATTCAATCGTATCCACAACATTCAAGGACTAAAACGCAAGAAAATAGAACTTTAGAACATTCCAAATAACCAAATTAACTACCATTGTACCGTTACGGACAAGGGTGTTTCGATACGCCTTTATTGTTTTAAAACCCCTGAATTTCAGTAGCCAAAACCCGTTCTGATACGCTCCCGCGTTTCGAAACGCCCTTCATGAAAACACTGTACCGTATCAAAATACCTTCCCGAGTACCGAAACACTGGCCAAAATTTCCTAGACCCGTACCAAAACAGTTGCCCGCGTACAGGTACGCTAAGCCTAGAATGGCTTACTCGTACCGAAACAGGAACACCCGTACTAGTACGCCTGGACTTGTAATGTCCATTTTTGCTGGTTTAACATGCTTTTGAACATTCCAAAATATCCTAACATTCCCCTAACACACATCCAACATATTCAAGGATCAAACCACACCAAGGCAACCTAATTTCAACTTCAAAACATGGCATCATACTTCAATTGTAAATCTAGAGGCATGCTTCCTAGAAAACCAATCAAGCAAAGCATGAAACTTCACACCATCACCACAAACGATCATTAATGGCCATTTACAAACCAAGAGCAACAAAACAAACTTGCTTAAACAAGGAATTTAACAAAACATCTCCCAAAACAACAACAGAGCCCCATTGCCCTTATTACTTATAGTCTAATCCAAAAACAAACTTTGGTTACCAAGTCTTGTTGTGATCCCTTGCTTCCCGCTGCCTTCCAAGCCTCTAATTTTCTGCATTGATGGACAAAGAGAGCGTAAGCACATTAGGCTTAGTGAGGAGTGCTCAAAACAACACACCATCAATGCATTTAAACCATTTCTTTACCACACATTGAAATCCCATTTCAATCATCCTTTTAAACATTATCATGCCTAGAAAACCATGCACTAACATCTTTAAAAACCAGCATATTAAACCATATGCAACATGTATCATTAACCAACAGCAAATCTCATTGCTCAACCTCAATTTAAGGCTTCCCATGCATAACAACCATATGCAAAGCTTAAAGAGTAAACATGTATAAATCACATTATACAACATAAACTTTTCAATGATACATTAACAATTATATTGGCTTACAAGTGATCATAACCAAGTTCTATTTCCAAAATAGTTCATCGGATACACGGATTCAACAAGTGTCCTCACAACACTTCAAGCCATCTCAATCGGAATAGCGATACAATCACAATTGCGGTACATTACAACCGGGTACACTTTCAACCCACGGGGACACCAACCCCACTCATCAGTTAGATGCTTAACCCACTAAAGGGAGTTTACGGTACCATATAACCCCTCGACCGTTAAGGTACTTGGATGGAGTTTTTGGTACACCAAATCAAAACCCCTCAACATCCAAGGCGACTTATTATAGTGCACTATCAATCCTATGGCTGGCCAACTATATCTGATAACAATTTTTAAACCATATCACTTGCCAATATGATTCACCATTTACCATTAACCTCATTGTTTTTACAAGCATTTAACCAAACCATTTACCAAAGCAACAAAACATGATTTAAACACAAGTATAAACCATATACTTACAAGGATCACTTACCATGTGCATCCTTTAGCAATTCATGCTAAAAAATAGTATCTTATATACTTAAAATCATGCTTAAACAGTAGGTTTAATGTAAATCAAAACAAGTGCATAAAACCATTCAAACTAGCACGACCGAGAGAGAAAACCATGTTATACTTACTTTTGAGTTTAAACCAGCGTTTCAAGCTCAGTTTAAACTCTCATAAACCACTTTTAAAACATTCTAAAGCTGAAATCCACATTCTTACTCACCGATACGCGAAACCTCGATTTGCCGATGCGAAAATAAGCGTCCGAAGCCTCCAAAGCTTCACCAATCATTTTTGGATCCATCTCCCCTATTTTAACCACATTACAACAGAGGATTAATGCATCTCAATGCATTCAAAACACTGCAACATCAAATCCACACGGACTTCCACAATCCTCTCACAAATACCCAACCACAACAACCGAAAACATCATCTAACTCTTTCCAAACACAACTCAGCCACAATATAACAATCTAACACTTCAATCACCATCTATTAACACTTAGAAATAGGGTTATTTCATCCAAATACTTCCAGCAACTAAACAGCCACCACAACTCCACAAAAACACAAATCTAACAACCTAAACCATTAGAGATTCAAGAGTTTCATGATTCCATTGTTAAAAACGGCTTATCAACATTATAATACACCCAAAATACGTTTAAAATCAATACTCAATATTGGAAAATAGATCCAATATGGATCTTTCACTATTTCATCAAATTCACCCAATTAAATTAATTAATTCAATATAAAAACACAAAATTAGATTATAAACCGTAAATCAAGGATCAAACACTTGGTAATATCAATAAAGAACCATTCAATAGAGGAGATCATGGAACTTACCCATATTGTGTGATTTCTCCCTCAATTGGCTTGTTTGAAGCTAAGAAAACACAAGATTTCAATGAAGTTTTGTAAATCAAAGTCAAAGGATCAATTACAAATCAATAATCTGAGTAAAACGATCTCTAACCTCTGGTTTTTGATGAAAACTTGAGTGTTTGGAAGAAAAAGAAGTGGAGAGAAAAGTTGAGAGAAAAGTTACGTAAATTTTCTGTAAAGTGATAACTAACTTTTAATAACCAAATTCCCCTTTTAATTAACTTTTAAAACACGTGTTAAAAAGACTTAATTGAAGGGAGAAATCACCAGAAAAAACTTGGTAAAATATCTCCTTAAGGATTCTAAGAATTTGACCCTTTTCATTTTAGTCACATTTAAAAACAGTTTTCAAAAACCGCATTTTGGTCACTAACCAAAATGTCACACTTCCAAATCTCATTTTCCAAAATTGTTTTCACCAATATTAATCATATATTAAATTATGATTTTTAACCATTTTTTTATATTTTTATCTTGCCAAAAAATATTTACTCCCGAATCTGGCTCGAATCCCTAACCTGATCCACCAAACCGTCTAACAAACCTCAAAACCACTAGGCCCAAAACCAGGGCGTTACAACTCTCCCCTACTTAAGAAATTTCATCCTCAAAATTTACTTGGAGGAAACAGATGCGGAAACTGCTCCAGCATCTCTGACTTGCATTCCCACGTGACCTCCTCAACACTGCAGTGTCTCCACAACACCTTAACAAGCTCAGCTGCTTTGCCACGCCAAACTTTATTGCTGGTATCAAGGATCTCCACCAGATCCTTCACACAAGATAACTCAGATCTTAACACAATATCTCCCACTGGCATAACTTGCGATGGATCCGACCGATACATCCGCAACATCGAAACATGAAACACATCATGAATCCTCTCCAATTCAGGAGGTAACCTCAAATGGTAAGCAACAGGACCCACGCGCTCAACAACCTCGTATGGTCTAATAAACCTCGGGTTAAGCTTCCCTTTCTGCCCAAAATGCATCACATTCTTCAAATGCGACACCTTCAAAAACATTCAGTCACCAACAACATTCTCTAGATCTCTATGCCTCAAATTCGCGTAGGATTTCTGACTATCTGCAGCCGCTCTCAAGCGCTCACGTATCAACTTCAATTTCTTGCCTTTCAAAACATCAGGCATGGTAACATGCGTTTCCCCAACTTCAGCCCAACATAAGGGCGCACGACACTTCCTACCATACAACGCTTCGTACGGTGCCATTTGTATACTGGCATGATAACTGTTATTATAAGAAAACTCCACCAAAGGCAACTATTTTTCCCACGTTCCCTAGAACTCAATAATACAACATCTCAACATATCCTCCAAAACCTGAATCATACACTCTGACTGACCATCCGTTTAAGGATGATACGAAGAACTAAAATTCAGCCAAGTTCCCAGAACTCGATGTAAGCTTACCCATAATCTTACTGTAAAGTGCGGATCTCTATCTGAAACTATAGATTTGGGCAGCCCGTGTAAGCGCACAATCTCAGAGATGTACAGATCGACCAACCTATCCAAGGTATACGTTGTATGTACTGGCACAAAATGCGCACACTTCGTAAGCTGATCAACAATCACCCAAATAGAATCCTTTTTGGTTGGCGTCAAAGGTAACCCAGACACAAATCCATGTGTTTCTTTCCCACTTCCATTCTGCTATCCTCAACAGTTGCAACAAACCGGAAGGAAACTGATGCTCAGCCTTTAGCCGCGGACACACCATGCATCGAGCAACAAAATCAGCCACATCTTTGTTCAAACTAACCCAATAGTACTCTTCCTTCAAACCTCGATACATCTTTGTACTACCAGGATGCATAAAAAAAGGACTAGCATGCGTTTCGGTCAGAATGATATGCCTCAACTCTTTATCTTCATGCGCTACAATTCGACCTTTAAAACACAACACTCCATCATTATTAAAATGAAAACTCGTAGGATTCCCATACATGATATCCTTCACATGCGGTACCAAACTCTCATCATACGGTTGATTCTCCTTAATCAACTGTGACAAGGATGGTTTCACTTGCAACTCAGCCAACAGCCCACCGTCACACGTCACACTCAACCGAGCAAACATAGCTCTCAACTCCACATCAGCCTTCCTACTCAAAGCATCCACCAAAACATTAGTTTTACCTAGATGGTACTCAATGGTCAAATCATAATCCTTAAGCAACTCCAACCATCTATGTTGACTAAGATTCAACTCCTTTTGAGACATCAGATACTTCAAACTTTTATGATCCGAGTAAACCATACATTTCTCATTATAGAGGTAATGCCTTTAGATTTTTAAGGCAAACACAACTGCGGCAAACTCAAGATCATGAGTTGGGTAATTACGTTTATTCACCTTCAACTGTCTAGATGCATACGCAACTACCTTACCCTCCTGCATCAATATGCAACCAAGCCTGACATAAGACGCATCACTATAAACAACGAACTCCTTTTTGATTCAGATTGAACCAAGACGGGAGCTTGTGTCAAAGCTTCTTTCAATCTTTCAAAAGCCCGTTGCCTATCATCCGTCCACTCAAAACGAACATTATTCTGCAACAACTTGGTTAAAAAGGAAGCTAAACTGGAGAACCCCTCAACAAACCTACGATAATAACCCGTCAAGCCAAAGAAACTCCGAACTTCTAACACAGATTTAGGCACCTTCCAACTCGACACGGCCTCCACCTTGTGCGGATCAACATGAATTCCCTCGGCCGACACAACATGCCCAAGGCAAACAACTTTCCTAAGCCAAAACTCACATTTGCTTAGCTTGGCATATAACTGATTAGCCAACAACGTTTGAAGCACAATCCGTAAATGTATATCACGATCCTCCTCGGTATGAGAGTACACAAGGATATCATCGATAAACACGACCATAAACTGGTCTAAAAACTCATGGAACACCTGGTTCATCATGTCCATGAAAGAAGCCGATGCATTGGTCAAACTAAACGGCATTATCAAAAACTAATAATGCTCGTACCTCGTACGAAAAGCTATTCTGGGCACATTCACATATTTCACCTTCAACTGATAGTACCCAGACCTCAAATCTATCTTAAAAAACATCGAGGTACCCCTGAACTTATCAAACATGTCATCTATCCGTGGCAAATGATACTTATTCTTTATCGTCAACTTGTTCAGTTGCCGATAGTCTATACACATTCGTAATGTACCATCTTTCTTCTTTACAAACAACACCGGTGCACCCTACGGTGAAATACTAGGTCGGATGAAACCTCGATCAAGCAACTCCTGCAGTTGCGTCTTCAACTCCTTTAACTCCTTCGGGGCCACGAGATACAGAGCAATAGCCACTGGTTCCGTATCCTAGGGAGCTCGATGTCAAACTCAACCTCACGGTCTAGTGGCAACCCCGATAACTCTTCTAAAAAGACACTCAAAAACTCACATAGGGTGCTAATATCTTGTACCCTCAACTCTTTCGAACCATGATTCATAAAATAGGCCAGGAAAGCCTGAAAATTAAAATTCATCATTCGACTCGCTTCTAAAGCCGAAACAGCATTGGACAAGAACTTGGTATTCTCACCAATAACTACCACCTCAAAAACATCTGACAACCTCAAAGATATCCGTTTGGTCTCAAAATCTACCACAACCCTGTGTTCAGTCAACCAATCCATGCCCAAAATCACATCAAAACCATGAAATGGCAACTCTATCAAGTCCACGTTAAACTCATATCCCTGAACCATCAACGGACATCTGCAAAACAACCTCCTAACCACGACTATCTCCCTAAGAGAACTAGTCACTCTAACACCCACATTAAGAATTTCAACAGATACATCAAGCAACTGTGCATGCTCACGCAATATGTATGAATAGGTAGAACCAGAATCAACCAAAGAATACAACGACAAAGACTGTAAGGTAAAAGTACCTACAATCACATCGGTGCCATTACGACACTCACTGTGCGTATACACCCTAGCTGGTCAACATCCCTCATGTTGGATAGTAACGGTATGAGCCACAATCTTTTGCCTGCCCTTTCTACGCTGAAATGGCCCACGACCATGACCACAACCTCTCTGTAGAACAATGGCAGGTGTAGCACCCTACCCACCTCTAACCAAAAAAGGACACTCACGTCTTAGATGGTCGCCGGACCTACAACTCCAACAAGCATTGGCCAGAACAGCCGCAGATGCTTGACCCTCTTCGGTCAAACGTGGGCAATCTCGCATCAAATGATCACGTGATCCACAAGCCCAACAGGTATTTTGCGGAGCTCTAACCTAGGTACCCTGCCCTTGCGATCCACGCCCAACACCTCCACCACGTCTCTGCTCAAGATGAAACCTCCTAACACAATGTCTATTGGCATTTCCACTGCCAAAACTGGCATCAGCCACTCTCTTACCAGAGCAACACATAAATCCTAACATCCTGTACCCATTCATAACAGAATTGGTCACAGTGATGCCTCATAATCGGTACCAGTTCAGGAGCATACTAGCTCAACCGAATAAATTATACCCTAAACTCGACCACATAAATACTGCCATGAACTCAAGCCACACATTCTCGTTTTCTTTTTATCCCATTATCTAACTCCCATATACTTTTGCTTAAAGACAACTTGGAAAACTCCAAATCCATGTTATTGGGTTCCAGCCCGCAAATACAGTTGTTCACCAACTAGAAACATCATCATGTAGTAAGGGTACAACGCATCCCAATTTACGGGCATCATTACACCCTATTTGATCCAAAATTCAATTAGCACAGGCCATCCACACCTTGGATGCCTCGGGTGACAACCTACGATGCCCAACTCCTCCTAAACCACAGAGAAATCTCAACGACAACCCCGTTTATCTAACAACTGGTGCAGACATATGCATTCTAGCAACAACAACTTAAAAAGATCTAATCATCGCCTATATCATGGCGTTGTATTTCCCAACACTGGCCCGACTGGCACAGGTGGTACATACTTTAGGGTGGCAAACCCCCATGAGATATAACATTCTCCTCAACCCCTTGCTCAAAGGCAACAACAATCGTACCAGATCAAAACTCTCTCATCGGTCCCATCATGCTATATATATATATATATATCTAAGGCATGATAATCATTTCAAAGCAAAATAGTTAGGCCAGCTTCAAGCAAGGATCCAAAACTCCCTTTTCAAAATTGTAACATTTCAGACTATAATAATAAGGCAATGGGTTTCCCAAATTTTCCCCCAACATGGCATAAAGCAACCACTGTGCATCCCAAACAATGGATTTCAAACCACAACAACATCACAACAGTCATACCAACTCTCAACTATTGCAAACCTGGCTCTGGTAGCACCAAATGTACTCTCCCGACCTGGCCTACTCGCAAAATTAAACCGAGCGAGCTACCAAAGTAAATCGTGAAGATTAAACTCGAAACACGTCTATCTTTTTCCTTTTATCTTGTCTAGGTGCATAATTATTGTCATACATTTACATACTGATCTCAGGTGAAAACCCAACTCAATCGGTGTCGAATTGACTTTTAATTGATCATAAAAGCACTTTAGGGACCAAATTACAAATCCAGAAAACTACAGGGTCTTAGCTCATATTTATATTATCAACCTTTAATTAAATAGGTTTCATGCTTACGTGCCAAAAATCAGATCAAAAAGGCCATCCAAACTCATTCAATTGCATCCACAACATTCATGGACTAAAACGCAAGAAAATAGAACTTCAGAAGATTCCAAATAACCAAATTAACTACCACCGTACTGGTACGGACAAGGATATTTGTTTTGATATGATAATTAAAAATTAGTTTTGGACAAATTTGAAAAGATTTAAAAAATGTTTTTAAGTCCAAATAACTTGAAAATAAGTTTGAGAAGTTCTGGAAATATTTTAAACGTTTTAAAGTAGCCAAACTAAAATTTTCAATATTTTCGTACCAATACAATATACACTGTATCGATACAGATAAGGGTTTGAGCTACTGTAATTTTTCAGTAGTGAAAAATCGTATCGATAGGGCCTTAGGCGTACCGATATGTGGTGGATTGTACCGATACGCTTGTGCGCGTACCGATCTAGTTTTCAACCACCCCAACGGCTATTTCCCAATGGCTATTTGAATTGTAGGTTGTACTGATACAAACCCTGGCGTTCCGATACGGCATACCATAACGTACCAAGGTGTACCGATACGCACAACCAGAATGAGCATAACGGCTAGTTCTTGTACGGATACGCCTACCCGTGTACCGATACGGAAAGCTGTAGAACTGTATTTATTACAGGAAATAAAGCCTCCAACAGCTCCAATTCAATCTCAACGGTATCCAACGACTAAGAACTCAATTGGGAGTATAAAAAGGGACCTTCAAGCTTTAGAAACAACTAATGATCTTATTGCCAACAACATTATGATGCCAAAAATGTCTTAGAGCTTAATTTTCCCATTCTTTGTGTTGCGTGTAATAAGTGCTACGCAAATGTGCAAGTATACACGTCGCAAGTAATAAAGTGATATGAGTATCGAGTATCGTCTCCACAAGGATTGGTTTGGGCCACTTTGCTTAAGTTACTGCACTATGAAAATAAAAACACAATTGATAATAGAGGTTTTAATTAACAAGAAAAGTAAAAGCAATAAACTAAAAGAATAGATGAAAGAAAAAGAGAGAGATAGGCCAGGTTAGCGTGAGTTGAGGTGTGATAGCCGATTGGATCGTTTTGGTAAAAGAGTGCACGGGCAACTCAGTTGTCGTGGCAGCTTGCACAACGGGGTTGCCTTGGCAACTAATCGATAGTTGCCTGGGCAACTACTTGGGCGTCTGGGCAGCAACTTCAAGGTTCGGCAGAGCGTTCTTCAATGGTTTCTTCTTATCCCTAAGTCGAAACTCTAGCTACTTGTGCATGCCTTGATAATACATCCCTGCGTGAATCAAGGGTGAACAACAACCAATCTTGCGCTCCTCTTAGCCGTTGAAATCTTTAACTTATTCCTAAGCCGGATTAATCTTCACCATCAATAGATTGAATAAAGATCATATTCATTCGTTTCTTGAATCTAACTCTCCCGATATTAGATAAATAGATGAAATCACGAGATCCTCTCCCAATTCACTCGCAAACAAGAATAAGAACCAAGAATGAATAAACCTTGAAATAGAAAAGTGCAAACTCTTATTACCTAAACAAAAACCAATAGTTTCTCACAACCACAAAACACAATAACCATAGCCAAGTAAATTTAGTTCATGGCTAGGTTCCAAAGAAACACAAGATAAACAATCCCTAGCATGAACCCAATCGAACAAGGAAGAAAAGATGAAGCTTGTCGAAAATCCCTTGCCCTAGATGCTTGTCAAAAATTCTGTCATCTTGCCCTACTTGGACTTGTCGAAATTTCCCTATTGCTCTCTCCCCCTAAGTTGTTGAAATCTCCTTGCTATTTATAGGGCTAGGCCAAAGTCCTTCTTTGAGGAGGAGTTTGAGTTGGAATTAAATTATCTTTAAAGAATATAATTCTTTATTATAATTATATTCCTATTATAACTTCTCCTATCTTCTTGGAATTTAATTCTTCTTTAATCTTTGCATGGCAATCAAATTCCTTTGGGCTTGGGCCTTGCTCCATGTCATCTTTGGGCTTGTATAGTCATCAATTTCGACATCCCTATTGCATTTTCTCTTTGTCGACAATTGCCATGGCAACTGGCTCGGCGTCTCCTTCATGCATTGCCCTGGCAACTAGCTCGGCATATCCTTCATGCATTGCCCTGGCAACTAGCTCGACATTGCTTTGGCAAGTGATCCTGCACATACACACAAAGCACACCAAAACAACATTTTTTGCACAAAAACTACCAAGTTATGTAATCAAGCTCAACGATGGAAGGAAACATGGATTAATGCATGAATAGCTAATTATGCAACTAATATGAGACTAAGTCTAACAATAATATGAGTAAAAAGGGTAAGAAAAATAGTACTTTTGAACACTTATCACACCCCCAAACTCGAACTATTGCTTGTCCTCAAGCAATGCAAACTCATAATTACCTGCCAAGACTTCAATTTTCACAAACTTAGCTTTGAACTTGATTTCAATTCTCTGAACCGGGGCACAAAGTATGATTGGCTTTTTATTTCTTCAGAAAACTTAGGAATTATTCGGAATCAAACTATAATGCTTGTGAGTGTGTGCAGAGTTGTGTGCAAGTTGATTTTTCGGATTCTATGCAAACAATAGGTTTTCAAATTACTTCATTGGGTTCTTTTTAACATGTTTAAACTAGAGCCAGTTTTGGGCACCTCTAGTGTTTTGTTTTTAGTTAAGTTAATCTAATCGACTAGAGCCGGTTTCGGGCACCTCTAGTAAAAAAAATTTTTTTTAACACATCCTAGAGCCAGTTTCGGGCACCTCTAGTGATCAATTTTTTTTAGCACATGCTAGAGCCAATTTCGGGCACCTCTAGCATTCATCCAATTTTTATTCTAATCCCCCAATTTGTTAATTATCAACCTAAGTTCACTAGAATTCCTTAAATCAATCAAACCACAACAGTGTTTCATCAAATTTAGCATCATAGTAAAATTCTAAGTTTTTCCATGGTTATCCTAGAATAAAAATTCTATCAATTTAAGTGCATTGGCAAAGTCATCATCGAATATTCATCAAATCTAAGCAATTCTTGTTTCAATTAAAGGCATGGCAAGCAATTTATGTATCCTAAATATAATACTTTAAGATGAATGAAACTAAACATGGTAATAACAATCCCCCCCAAACTCGAGTAAGGCATTGTCCTCAATGCATGCATAAAAATAACGAAAAAAATAAAAATAAAAAATAAAAATGCATACGAGGACTTACTCCGAGAGTTCGTCATCGTAGATGATTAGTTTCCTTTTGGTCGGTGTCTTGATTCTCTTGCTTGAACGCGATGGTTGTTTTCTTGTTGCCGGGATGTCTTTAGCTTTGGTTGCCGTGGCATCTTCCGGGTTGGTCGCCGTGGCATCAGCTTGTGCAGGTACGATGTAGGTTGCCGCAGCATCTTCTTCATTGGTTGCCGGGGCAAGGATCTTGGCAGTAAATTTCCTTAGCATAGTAGTTGTGAGTCTTGTTGTGAAAAAGAAAACAAAGAAAACCTGAAAACTAAAGATAATGAATAAAAATAAAATATCTCCTAAAAATAAAAATGAAAATAAAAAGAAAAAGAAAAAGAAAATACTGAAAGAAGAGCATGCTCATGCATCTCCCAAGTTGACCACTTCTTTGTTACGTTACACATGGGCACCATTATAGTGCTTCAATCTTTGTCCATTAACTTTGAATTCATGGTTGTCAGAGATGGACTTGATTATCATAGCACCATGGGAGAATGGTTTGACGACTTCGAATGGTCCCGACCATCTTGATTTCAGCTTTCCCGGGAAAAGTTTTAGCCGAGAATTGAATAGGAGAACTAGTTGCCCTGGCGTGAATTGCCGTGGCAATAGTTTCTTGTCGTGCCATCGTTTTGTTTTCTCCTTGTAGATTCGTGCATTGTTATAGGCGAGTGCACAAAATTCTTCTATCTCGTTGAGATCCATCAAACGCTTTTGTCTGGCACTTTCCCAATCCATATTCACGGTCTTGATTGCCCAGTACGCCTTGTGCTCGATTTCCACCAGTAGATGACATGTTTTACCATAGACAAGTCGGAAGGGGGACATACCTAAGGGTGTTTTGAATGCAGTGCGATATGCCCAAAGTGCGTCATCTAGTCTTAATGACCAATCCTTCCTAGAGGGATTTACAACTTTCTCGAGTATTCCATTCAACTCCCTGTTGGAAATTTCTGCTTGCCCGTTGGTTTGTGGGTGATATGCCGTGGCGATCTTGTGTGATATGCCGAAGCGTTGCAACATCTTGGCAATTAGTCTGTTGTCAAAATGCTTGCCTTCGTCGCTGATAATTGCTCTCGACATCCCAAACCGTGTAAATATGTTTTTCTGCAAGAATCTTTGTACGGTTTTGGAATCGTTGTTGGGAACTGTAGCTGCCTCTACCCATTTAGACACATAGTCGACGAAAGTAAGATGTAGAGGTTGCCGAATGAAGATGGGAAAGGTCCCATAAAGTCGATCCCCCATACATCGAACAGTTCCACCTTGATGATGTTCTGAAGTGGCATCTCATGTCGTCTAGAGATATTGCCCGTCCTCTGGCAACGATCACATTGCTTGTAAAAGTCTTGGGCATCTTTGTATAATGTTGGCCAATACAAACCCGATTGCAAAACTTTGGCCGCGGTACGAGTTCCTCCAAAATGTCCTCCATAGGGTGAAGAATGGCATTGCCGGAGTACATTCTGTTGCTCTTCTTCAGGGATTCATCGGCGTATAACCTGATCTGCATATTGTTTAAACAAAAGAGGCTCATCCCAAAAGTAATGCTTAGCATCATGGCGGAACCGCTTCTTCCCTTGGTGAGTAATGCCATAAGGAAAAATACAACAAACAAGGAAATTAACTAAATCCGTGTACCAGGGTATTGCCGAGGCATGTGCTGCCATGGCGACTGCTCCCAGAATTGCCGAGGCGTGTGCGTCAAAGGCTTCTGCGGCGTCGAGGGTTGCCGAGGCGTGCGCATCCATGGTTGCCGAGGCGTCAAGGGTTGCCGAGGCATCGAGGGTTGCCGAGGCAACTAAAATTTGTTCATCTGGGAATACATCGCATATCTCAAGATCCGCGTCCTCTTCCCTATTGCGTTCCAGACGTGATAAGTGATCGGCCACTTGATTTTCTGTTCCTTTCCTGTCCTTAATTTCAATATCAAATTCTTGTAAAAGTAATATCCAACGAATCAAACGAGGTTTAACATCCTTTTTAGCAAATAAGTATTTGATTGCCGAATGGTCCGTATGAACAATTACCTTTGTACCAATCAAATAGGATCAGAACTTGTCAAATGCGAAAACTACAGCTCGTAACTCTTTCTCCGTTGTTGTGTAATTCACTTGAGCACTATTAAGAGTTTTACTAGCGTAGTATATCACATGGAAGGTTTTACCTGTTCGTTGGCCTAGGACTGCTCCTACTGCGAAATCGCTTGCATCACACATGAGCTCAAAAGGTAGCGTCCAATCTGGTGGAACGACAATGGGTGTCGAGGCAAGCTTTTTCTTTAGGGTTTCGAATGCTTGGGTGCAAGAATCATCAAAATCGAAGACTTTATCCTGTTCAAGCAGATTACACAAGGGTTTAGTGATTTTAGAAAAATTATGAATGAACCTCCTGTAAAAACCTGCATGTCCGAGAAAACTTCGAATTCCTTTAGCCGAACTTGGTGGGGGTAATCTCTCGATCACGTCCACCTTGGCTTTGTCTACTTCAATTCCCTTGGATGAAATCTTGTGACCGAGCACTATTCCTTCATCTACCATAAAATGGCATTTCTCCCAATTGAGGACTAAATCCGTTTCTTCGCATCTTGCTAACACTCTCTCTAAATTGCCGAGACAGCCGTCGAAGTCATTACCAAAAACCGAAAAATCATCCATGAAGATCTCAAGGAAGTCTTCGACCATGTCTGAAAAGAGTGCCATCATGCATCTTTGGAAGGTTGCCGGGGCGATACACAATCTGAACGGCATCCTTCGGAAGGCATAAGTACCGTATGAGCATGTGAAGGTTGTCTTTTCTTGATCTTCTGGTGCTATGGCAATCTGATTGTAACCTGAATAACCATCAAGAAAATAATAAAAGGGTTTACCTGCAAGACGGTCAAGCATTTGATCAATAAAGGGTAATGGGAAGTGATCTTTCCTAGTGGCTTTGTTTATCTTTCGATAGTCTATACAAACCCTCCAACCGGTCACAGTCCTGGTTGGGATAAGTTCATTATTTTCATTGCTTACCACTGTTATACCTCCCTTTTTTTGGTACACATTGTACCGGACTTACCTACGTACTATCGTAGATAGGGTATATAATGCCGGCGTCAAGCCACTTGATGATTTCTTTCATTACAACCCATTTCATGGCATGATTCAGTCTCTCTGGGGCCTCAATTGAAGGTTTGTGATCATCTTCCAACAAGATCTTGTGCATGCACACCGCCGGCTAATTCCCTTCAAGTCAAGAATTGTCCACCCTATTGCCTTTTTGTGTAGCTTCAACATCTTGATCAGCTTCTTTTCCTGCTCAGTGTAACTTAGAAGAAATAATTACAGCAATGTATTATCGGTCCCTAAGTATACATATTTTAGTTGCTCGCAATTGTTTCAACTCAAGAATTGGTGGATGTTCAATAGAGGGTTTTTCGAGCTTACCTTCCTTACCTGAGTAGTCCAGTGGTTCAAAGTATGTACCTGGTCGATTGACTAGCCAATTTGCCTCTTCTTGTTGTTCTTCATTGACCGGTTCTTCATACTCCTCAGGTTCCTCTTGATCGGCAATGTAGTTGCCGAGGTAACTAAATTCCTCATCGAAGTTAAACTCTGCCGTGGCATGAAGTAGTTGGCATTCTTCTGGATCATCGGCATACCTTAGTGTTTGGAACACATTTAGTTTGACCTGCTGGTCATTCACCCTCATTGTGAGTTCTCCCTTTTCAACATCGATCAAGGTTCTCCCTGTTGCTAGGAATGGTCTCCCGAGAATGATGGGTGCATGCTCATCTGCTTCACAATCCAAAACAATAAAGTCAGCGGGAAAAATAAATTTATCAACTTTTACTAGTATGTCCTCGATTTTTCCCTCTGGATGCACATAGGATCTGTCGGCTAGCTGCAGCATGACTGTTGTAGGTCTTGCCTTCCCGATTCCTAGTTTCTGGAAAACTGATTTAGGCATCAAGTTTATGCTAGCCCCAAGGTCGCATAATGCTTTCCCGACATAGTGATTTCCAATGGAACAGGGTATTGTGAAACTTCCGGGATCCTTCAACTTAGGTGGCATACGATTGTACAACATTGCCATGCATCCATCTGTCGCGGAAACTGTTTCAAACTCTCCTAGCCTTGTTCTCTTGGACACAATGTCTTTAAGAAACTTGGCATAGTTTGGCATTTGTTCAATTGCTTCCACCAATGGTAAGTTGATGTGGACTTGCTTTAGGATATCAAGAAACTTCTTGAATTGGTATTCTTGCTTTTGTTGCTTCAACCTTTGTGGGAATGGTGGTGGAAGTCGGATATCTTCAATCCTTTCATTGGTTTGAAACCTGATTGACGGCATTGCCGGGACATCTGGAGTTGCCGAGGCCTTATCAACTGGGGTTACCGAGGCATGCTTATCGCAAGTTGCCGAGGCGTCTTTATCGTCGGTTGCCGAGGCATGCTTATTGTCGGTTGCCGCGGCAATTCCTGGTTCAGCATCTGAGGCTTTGCCGCTAGGTTCGTCCTGATCTTTTTGTGGAGTTTTGTTTGACGAGCGGGTTTGAACCTCTCTAAGTTGTTGGCCACTTCTAGTGGTGATCGCCTTACATTGCTCATGGCCAGTTCCTCTTGCGACTTCAGTATCACTAGGTAAACCACCTTGTGGTCTAGTATTCAGATTTTGAGCAAACTGTCCGACTTGATTTTTCAATGATTTGATTGTTGCCTCTTGGTTTTGCAATCTCATCTCGGTCTTGTTAATAAAAGCATCAGTTCTTTTTATGAAATTACTATTCTCGGCCATATAAGATTCAGTTTTCATCATAAAAGCATTTAGAGAATTTTCCAAAGAACTAGATGTTGTTGGTTGTTGCTGTGGCATCTGTTGCCGTGGCATATTCTGCTGGAATCTCGATGCTTGTGCATTCTGATTGTTCTGGTTTAGAGCATTGTTGGGATTACTCCATGAAAAATTCGGGTGCTTGTTCCAAGCTGGATTGTATGTATTGGACATCATGTTGTTGCTCCGATTGTAATTCCCCACATAGAAGCTGGATTCCGGATTCTGCATACATTCAGAAGAATTATGGTTATCACCACATAACTCACAAAAAAAATCCATTACCTTGACTTCATGTGTGTTGTTTGGTTTTTGCATGTTCTGGACCATCTTGGTTAAAGCGGCCAATTGTGCCGAAATTGAATCTGATGATCCTAGTTCATGTATTGTGGCTTGGCGTCTAACTCCTCCTCTTCTAGTAGATGGGAATTGATAATCATTCTTGGCCAGCCTATTTAAAATTTGCATTGCTTCTTCCGGCGACTTATCTAGGAGTATGCCGCTTGCCGAGGCATCTAGCATCATCCTTGTTGGTGTATTCACGACGTTGTAAAACATTGTTACTTGACTCCACACCGGGAATCCGTGTAAAGGGCATTTGTGTAGAAGTTCTCTATATCGCTCCCAAGCCTCATACATGGATTCATCATCTGCCTGCCGAAAAGAAGTAATGTCGTTACGGCTTATCACCAAATTTGTAGGATTAAATCTAGCAAGGAAATCACGACAAAGATCAGTCCAAGATGCTATGGATCCGCGGAAATGCTATTCAACCATGCTTTCGCCTATCCTCGGTGAATAGGGAATAATCTTAATCGTAGGACATCGGGGTGACTCTGTATCTTGAACGAGTTGCAAATCTCGAGGAAAGATTTCAGATGTTGTCGTGCATCTTCGATTCTTTGAGCCGCCAAATTGACCAATTGTGTTGATCATATTAAACATTACCGGTTTCAACTCAAAGTGGTCGGCTTCAATTTCAGGTGCGACAACTCCTGGGTTAAGTCCATCAAGATCTTCTTCAAGATAGTCTCGAATAGTTCTGTTTCGTGCAAAAATCACTCCTCCTCCTGCTCGAACATCTTGATTCATATTGCCATCTTGATTTGCCATTGCTTCTCTTATCCTTCGTCTAAGTCTTTGTAAGGTTCGTTCGATTTCTGGATCAAAGGGATATTCTGGTGAAGTCGGTCTCGCCCTGGTCATATACCAATGCAAAACCAAAGTTTGTTAGCCCTTTGAATTATAAACAAGAAAAATAAAAAGAAAGTGCAAGAAAATAAAAGCAAAGTCGCTATTGCCAATCCCCGGCAACGGCGCCAAAAACTTGTTGCGTGTAATAAGTGCTACGCAAATGTGCAAGTATACAAGTCGCAAGTAATAAAGTGATATGAGTATCGAGTATCGTCTCCACAGGGATTGGTTTGGGCCACTTTGCTTAAGTTACTGCACTGTGAAAATAAAAACACAATTGATAATAGAGGTTTTAATTAACGAGAAAAGTAAAAGCAATAAACTAAAAGAATAGATGAAAGAAAAAGAGAGAGATAGGCCAGGTTATCGTGAGTTGAGGTGTGATAGCCGATTGGATCGTTTTGGTAAAAGAGTGCACGGGCAACTCAGTTGCCGTGGCAACTTGCACAACGGGGTTGCCTTGGCAACTAATCGATGGTTGCTTGGGCAACTAGTTGGGCAACTACTTGGGCGTCTGGCAACAACTTCAAGGTTCGGCAGAGCGTTCTTCAATGGTTTCTTCTTATCCCTAAGTCGAAACTCTAGCTACTTGTGCATGCCTTGATAATACATCCCTGTGTGAATCAAGGGTGGTGAACAACAACCAATCTTGCACTCCTCTTAGCCGTTGAAATCCTTAACTTATTCCTAAGCCGGATTAATCTTCACCATCAATAGATTGAATAAAGATCATATTCATTCGTTTCTTGAATCTAACTCTCCTGATATTAGATAAATAGATGAAATCACGAGATCCTCTCCCAATTCACTCGCAAACAAGAATAAGAACCAAGAATGAATAAACCTTGAAATAGAAAAGTGCAAACTCTTATTACCTAAACAAAAACCAATAGTTTCTCACAACCACAAAACACAATAACCATAGCCAAGTAAATTTAGTTCATGGCTAGGTTCCAAAGAAACACAAGATAAACAATCCCTAGCATGAACCCAATCGAACAAGGAAGAAAAGATGAAGCTTGTCGAAAATCCCTTGCCCTAGATGCTTGTCGAAAATTCTCTCCTCTTGCCCTACTTGGACTTGTCGAAATTTCCCTATTGCTCTCTCCCCCTAAGTTGTCGAAATCTCCTTGCTATTTATAGGGCTAGGCCAAAGTCCTTCTTTGAGGAGGAGTTTGAGTTGGAATTAAATTATCTTTAAAGAATATAATTCTTTATTATAATTATATTCCTATTAGAACTTCTCCTATCTTCTTGGAATTTAATTCTTCTTTAATCTCTGCATGGCAATCAAATTCCTTTGGGCTTGGGCCTTGCTCCATGTCATCTTTGGGCTTGTATAGTCATCAATTTCGACATCCCTATTGCATTTTCTCTTTGTCAACAATTGCCATGGCAACTGGCTCGACGTCTCCTTCATGCATTGCCCTGGCAACTAGCTCGGCATATCCTTCATGCATTGCCCTGGAAACTAGCTCGGCATTGCTTTGGCAAGTGATCCTGCACATACACACAAAGCACACCAAAGCAGCATCTTTTCTACAAAAACTACCAAGTTATGTAATCAAGCTCAACGATGGAAGAAAACATGGATTAATGCATGAATAGCTAATTATGCAACTAATATGAGCCTAAGTCTAACAATAATATGAGTAAAAAGGGTAAGAAAAATAGTACTTTTGAACACTTATCACTTTGTATAGACAACACTTGTGAGCTTAAATTGTCAATGTATGCTCAAGTGTTTTAGGATTTGGGTGAGAGCTTTAGAGTGCAAACATCAACCTTGTAGAGGGATTTCAGTTTGCTTAGAATTTCTCTTGTTTAAGAGTGTTCCTAAAGCTCGGTTTGTGAGCTTTGGATGCTAGACTTGGTGAGTGAGTCTAGGATTGTAAGGGTTGCCTCCTAAGCCTAGAAAAGGGGAATAAATTCATAGTGAATTTGGAAATCCTTAGTGGGGAAGCTAAGGTTATGGATGTAGAGCTTGTTAGAAGCTTGAACCACTCTAAAATTCTTGTGTTAATTGTCCATATTTTTGCTTCCACCACATACACCCAAAAAATGGATTCTCCACAACTTAGCAAGCAATTCGGTTGAAGGAAATTAAGCTCAACAATTGGTGTCAAAGCGAGGCTCGATCGAGAGGGATTAACATCCTATTGAGGTGATCCGGCAAGCTCGACCATCAAACAAGTCAACCGATTTCCATGGCGTTATCCATCGACAAACCGCTCTTCTTCAATAGTGATCACTATGCTTGTTGGAAGCATAGAATGATGTTCTTCATGAAAAGCAAAGACTACCATCTTTGGGACATAATTGAAGATGGACCGCTCATGCCAAATCAAAGTAAGGCATAATGGAACACGAAAGATCACAAGAAGATAAAGCTCAATTGCAAAGCTTTGCATATTCTATTTTGTGCATTAGGCCCTGATGAGTATGCCAAAGTATCTTCTTGTGAGAGTGCTAAGGAGTTATGGGACAAACTTAAAGTAATCCATGAAGGGAAAAATAAGGTGAAATAGACAAAGGTTAGTCTACTTAACCTCGAATACAAGAACTTCAAGATAGACCCATATAAAGACATCAAGAGCATGTTCGACCGGTTCTCTACAATCGTCAATCAACTCAAAAGTCTTAGAAAGGAGATTCTGAAAGAAAAGCTCATTCAAAAGTTGATTTACTCACTTTCTGAATCTTAGGAGAGCAAGAAGACGACCATCATTGAAACCAAAGACTCAAAAAAGATTAAGCTTGACAAGCTCGTATGATCTCTTCTTACCCATGAGATGATGTCTCAACCCGTGAGAAGGAAGAAGAAGAAGAAAATCAAAGAGCAAGAAGTTGATGTCAACACCATTATTCTTAAATCCACCACAAGCAACCAAGAAGAATCAAGTGTGGAGGAAATTGAGGATGAAGAGATGGCCTATCTCTTCAAGGAATTCTCTCGATTCATGAAGAGCAACATAGAAGAATCCAAGCAAGAAGAAGAAGATGATGATGATGATGATGGTGGTGGATCCCCCTAAGTGCTCAAAATGCAAGAAGACGAGACACACCAAATGCGATTGCCCTCGCTTAACCATAAAAGGGATCATCATCAAAGAAAGCATTTGTGGCTACATGGAGCGATGAAGACTCCACAGATAAAAATGAAGAAGCCCACATATGCTTAGTGGCCCTCAATAAAGGGGAGGTAACTTCTAACTCATCTAGTTCAAATTCATATACCTTTGATGAGTTACAAGAAGCCTATGACCAATTGGTTTTTGAGTTTAAAGCTTCATTTTCTAATAACAAAAAGTTGATTTCTAAATTGAAATATCAAAATTATTTTGGAGTTTGAAGCAAAATTAAAGGATTTTGAACTTAAAGTTTTGGATTTACAAAATTTGCTTCAAAAGAAAGAAAAATATCATCAAATTGAAGTGGATGATCTTAAGAAAGAAAAAGATTTGATTTCCAATGAACTTGAAAAGAAAAATAATTTGGGAAAATCAAAATTTTATGTAAGACAATCTAATGCCCCTAGATTTATTAAAGGAAAATGTTTTAGAAGTATTTGGGTTCCAAAAGGACTAATTACTTCAACTAAAGGGGATGAAATTGAAAAATAGATTCCTAAGGGAACTAAATTATGTGCTTCTAACATCATTAGATCTAATGCAATTTGGATCCCAAAAATTACTTGATTGTCTTGTTTTAGGTGTGATGGAACTTTGATCAACAAGTGATGAAATTAAAGGGAGCTCTATACACACAAGGAAGAACACTTGAAGAAGGAAGGCTTCACATCCTAAATTTGGTTCAAGTGTGGTAAAATTAGTTGAATTTTGTTCATTATAATTTTATTTGTTTATTTTAATTCAACTAATTAATCATAAATGTTGAACTAACATTTGGATGTTGCTTGAGTAAGGGGGAGCCACATTTAAAACAAAACTTATTTTTGTCAATTCTTTTTAACTCTCCATTGTTATTGACCTTTAAAGTTTGAACCATTTTGATATAACAAACAGGGGGAGAATATTTTGAAAAATTAAATTTTCAAATGAATAAGGGGGATCTTATTATAAGTTTTTCAACAATCAATCTCTTATTCAAATTTTATTTTTACTACGGGGGAGAATCTCAAAAATAATTTTTTAAGTTGGTTTTATTATATCAAAAAGGGGAGATTGTTAGGATATTTGTTTTGATGTAATAATTGAAAAATAGTTTTGGAAAATTTTGAAAAGATTTCAAAAATGTTTTTAAGTCCAAACAGCTTGAAAATAAGTTTGAGAAGTTTTGCAAATGTTTTAAACGTTTTAAAGTGGCCAAACTAAAATTTTCAATCTGCCTGTACCGATACGGTATACCCTATATCGATACAGATAAGTGTTTGAGCTACATTAATTTTCCAGTAGCGAAAAACCGTATCGATATGGCCCTAGGCGTACCGATACGTGGTGGATCGTACCGATACACTTGTACGCGTACCGATCCGTTTTCAACCACCCCAACGGCTATTTAAATTGCAGGTCGTACCAATACGGACCTTGACATTCCGATACGGCGTACCGAAACGTACCAAGGTGTACCGATACGCACAGCCAGAATAAGCATAACGGCTAGTTCCCGTACCAATACGCCTACCCGCGTATCAATACGAAAAGGTGTAGAACTGCATTCATTGCGGGAAATAAAGCCTCCAACGGCTCGAATTCAATCCCAACGGTATCCAACGGCTATGAACTCAATTGGGAGTATAAAAGGGACCTTCAAGCTTCGGCAATAACTAATGATCTTATTGTCAACAACATTATGATGCCAAAATTGTCTTAGAGCTTAATTTTCCCATTATTTGTATAGACAACACTTGTGAGCTTAAATTGTCAATGTATGCTCAAGTGTTTTAGGATTTGGGTGAGAGCTTTAGAGTGCAAACATCAACCTTGTAGAGGGATTTCAGTTTGCTTAGAATTTCTCTTGTTTAAGAGTGTTCCCAAAGCTCGATTTGTGAGCTTTGGATGCTAGACTTGGTGAACGAGTCTAGGGTCGTAAGGGTTGCCTCCTAAGCCTGGAAAAGGGGAAGAAATTTGTTGCGTGTAATAAGTGCTACGCAATTGTGCAAGTATACACGTCGCAAGTAATAAAGTGATACGAGTATCATCTCCACAGGGATTGGTTTGGGCCACTTTGCTTTAGTTATCGCACTGTAAAAGTAAAAACACAATTGATAGTAGGAGTTGATTTTAACGAGTAAAGTAAAAGTAATAAACTAAAAGAATAGATGACAAAAAAGAGAGAAAATAGGCCAGGTTATTATGAGTTGAGGTGTGATAGCCGATTGGATCATCTTGGTAAAAGGGTGCGGTGCAAGGGCAACTCAGTTGCCGTGGCAACTTGCACAGCGGGGTTGCCTTGGCAACTAATTGATGGTTGGGTTTAAAAGACAATAACAAAACACAATAACCCCAACCAATCAAGTTAGTTCATGGTTGGGTTCAAAAGATATACAAAAAATAATCCCCAAACCATGAATCTAATGGAAGCAAAGAAGAAGAAGAAGAAATCGAACTCTGTCCCCTTGCTCTCTTATCGAAATCCCTTTCTTCTTGCCCTTTGGAGTTGTCAAAAATCCTCTCTTCTTGCCCCCTTGGAGTTGACGGCTTGGTGATCTATTTATAGGGCTAGGCCAAAGTCCTTCTTTGAGGAGGAAGTTAAGTTGAAATTAAATTATCTTTAAAGAATATAATTCTTTATTATAATTATATTCCTTCTAGAACTTCTCCTATCTTCTTGGAATTTAACTCTTCTTTAACCTCTTCATAGAAATCAAACTCCTTTGGGATTTAGCTTTGCTCCACGTCATCTTGGGCTTGTCTATTCATCAATTTCGACTACCATATCACCTTATTCTTTGTCGACAATTGCCCTGGCAACTGGCTCAGCGTCTCCTTCATGCATTACCCTAGCAACTAGCTCGGCATCTCCTTCATGCACTGCCCTGGCAACTGGTTCTAGCCTTGTTTAGGCAAGTGATTCTGCACACACACAAAAACACACCAAAGCAGCATCTTTTTCCACAAAAATCACCAATTATGTAATCAAGCTCAACGGTGGAAAGAAACATGAATTAATGCATGAATGACTAATTATGCAACTAATATGAGCTTAAGTCTAACAATAATATGAGTAAAAAGGGTAATAAAAATAGTACTTTTAAACACTTATCACACCCACAAACTCGAACTATTGCTTGTTCTCAAGCAATGCAAACTAACAATTACCTGCCAAAACTTTAATCATCAAAGACATGCTTCAAATTTGAATTCAAACCTCGGAACCGTGGCACAAAGTATGATCACCTTTTAATTTTTCGGATAGCACAAAAATTACCCGGAATCGAACTATAATGCTTGTGACAATGTGTGTGCGTAGTTGTGTACAAGTTGATTTTCAAGATTCTATGTGAACAATGGGCTTTTATCAATTTAATTACCGGGGCATTATTTTTATTTTCACTAGAGCCAATTTCGGGCACCTCTAGAAAAGTAAGCAATTTCTCATTTTATTTTAGTTGACTAGAGCCAATTTCGGGCACCTCTAGCGATTCTTTAATGTGCATTAACTACTAGAGCCAGTTTCGGGCACCTCTAGCAAGAATTTAACTTTTAATTTTCAATTTTAAATTTACCCAAATTTTAAGCAACCTAAGTTCACCAAGTTTCTTTCAATCAACAAGCCACAACCGTGTAAAAAAAATTCAGCATCATAGTAAAATTCTAAGTTCTTTTCATGCAATCCTAAAATTAAAGGTTCTTTCAATTAAGTGCAATGGCAAAAATTCATCATTGGATATTCAACAAGTCTTAAGCAATTAAATTCAATTAAAGGCGTGGCAAGTAACATATGCAACCTATATGTGATTGCTAAAGATGAATGCAACTAAACATGAAGCTAACTAGAAACCAACACCCCCCAAACTCGAGAGAAGCATTGTCCTCAATGCATGTAAAAGTGAAATAAAATTTAAAAGAAACTAAATGAAATGAGTTAGTCAGAGAGGTCGTTACCTCGAGTGATAAGTTTTTTTCATGTCGTTTACTTGATTCATTTTCTGGTCGGTGGTTGAATACTTGTGGCTGGTACCGGGTGAATAGCATTGCTTTGATTTTATCCATGTTTGCCGAGGCAGGTTCACTTGCCTGGGCATCAGTAGTTGCCGAAGCCATTGTTGTTGCCTGGGCATCGTCAGTTTCTGTTGCGGTTGCTGGAAACATCTCCTAAGGTGACCACTTCTTTGTTACGTTCCACATGGGAACCGTTGTAGTGCTTCAATCTTTGTCTGTTAACTTTGAATTCATGTTCGTCAGTGATGGACTTGATTATCAAGGCACCATGAGAGAATAGTTTGACAACTTCGAATGGTCTCGGCCATCTTGATTTTAGTTTTCCCGGGAAAAGTTTCAGCCGAGAATTGAATAAGAGAACTAGTTGCCCTGGCATGAATTGTCGCGACAATAGTTTCTTGTCATGCCATTACTTTGTTTTCTCCTTGTAGATTCGTGCATTGTCATAGGCGAGTGCACAGAATTCTTCTATTTCGTTGAGGTCCAACAAATGCTTTTGTCAGCACTTTCCCAATCCATATTCACGGTCTTGATTGCCCAATATGCCTTGTGTTCGATTTCCACTGGTAGATGGCATATTTTGCCATAGACAAGTTGGAAGGGGGACATACCTAAGGGTGTTTTGAATACAGTGCGTTATGCCCAAAGTGCGTCATCTTGTCTTACTGACCAATCATTCCTAGAGGGATTTACAACTTTCTCGAGTATACTCTTCAATTCCCGGTTGGAAATTTTTGCTTGCCCATTGGTTTGTGGGTGATATTCCGTGGCAATCTTGTGCGATATACCGAAGCGTTGCAACATCTTGGCAATAAGTCTGTTGTCAAAATGCTTGCCTTCATCACTGATAATTGCTCTCGGCATCTCAAACCGTATAAATATGTTTTTCTGCAAGAATCATTGCACGGTCTTGGAATCGTTGTTGGGAACTGCCGCTTGATGATGTTTTGGAGCGGCAACTCATGTCGTCTAGAGATATTGCCCATCCTTTGGCAACGATCACATTGCTTGTAAAACTCTTAGGCATCTTTGTACAGTGTTGGCCAATACAAATCGGATTGCAAAACTTTGGCCGCAGTACGAGTTCCTCCAAAATGTCCTCCATAGGGTGAAGAATGTCATTGACGGAGTACATTCTGCTGCTCTTCTTCAGGGCACATTAGCGTATAACCTGATCTGCACATTGTTTAAACAAAAGAGGCTCATCCCAAAAGTAATGCAGGCTATTACTGAGGCATGTGCTACCGTGGCGACTGCTCCCAAGATTGTCGAGGCGTACGCGTCAAGAGCTACTACGGCGTCGAGGGTTGCCGAGTCATGCGCATCCATGGTTGTCAAGGCGTGTGCGTCAAGAGTTATTGTGGCGTCGAGGGTTGCCAAGGTATGCGCGTCTGGAGTTTGTCGAGGCGTGCACGTCAAGAGCTGCTGAGGCGTCGAGGGTTGCCGAGGCATGCGCATCCATGGTTGCCGAGGTGTCAAGGGTTGTTGCGGCATCGAGGGTTGTTGAGGCGTACGCGCCTGGAGTTGCCGAGGCGTGCGCGTCAAGAGCTACTGCGGCGTCGAGGGTTGCCGAGGCATGCGCATCCATGATTGCCGAGGCGTCAAGGGTTGCCGAGACGTGCACATCCATGGTTGCCGAGGTAACTAAAAGTTGTTTATCCGAGAATGCATCGCATATCTCTAAATCCGCATCCTCCTCCCTGTGAGTTGGCCTAGGACTGCTCCTATCGCAAAATCACTTGCATCACACAGGAGTTCAAAAGGTGGTGTCTAATCTGGTGGAATGACAATGGGTGTCGAGGCAAGCTTTTCTTTAGGGTTTCGAATGCTTTGGCGCAAGAATCATCAAAATTGAAGACTTTATCTTGGTGGGGGTAGTCTCTCGATCACGTCCACCTTAGCTTTGTCTACTTCAATTCCCTTGGATGAAATCTTGTGGCTGAGCACTATTCCTTCATCTACCATAAGATGAAACTTCTCCCAATTAAGGACTAAATCAGTTTCTTCACATCTTGCCAACACCTTCTCTAAATTGCCGAGGCAACTGTCGAAGTCGTTACCAAAAACGGAAAACTCATCCATGAAGATCTTAAGGAAGTCTTCGACCATGTCTGAAAAGAGTGCCATCATGCATCTTCTAATGTTATTGCATAACTGAGAAAACTTGAGGAGGGTCGTTTCCGATACTTCTTATAGTCCATCCGTACCCTCCATCGGGTGACAATATTGCCCAAAAAGAGTTAGGCCAATGTGCTCCCAGCTACTCCCTTTTGCATTACCATGGTGGATGTGTCTTTCTTCCGTGTTCCCTTGTAGTCCATGCATGCCCTCCACCTTGCTACTATTCCTGAAGGCACAAATATATTAATAGGAAAAATTATATACATTCCCAACCATTCACTTACCTCATTCTTGTCGACTTCTATCATGGTTGGATGTATCCTTTGTTGTCGTGGCAATTGCTGCTCAAGCCAATTGTCGTGGCAATCAGTTGCCAAAATTTGCTATAAGTTCTGAAAAGCTTTACGAATCCAAACACCTTTTTCTTTTGGCCTCTCAAACATCTCTATCAGTAGAGATTTCGATGGCTTCAAATCTACCAACATCGGTTCCTCAAGACATACCTGCAATGGACAAGGTAAGTTTTTAAAGAATTCAAAAGGTTCAACCATTACCTGCTCATATTCTATTGGCAAAGTATTATCATCTCGTTGATCTTGCATATGGTCGTGTAATTGCCGTGGTAATTGTAGATGAGAGCAATCTACAGATTCCTGCTTCAACATCAACGTTGTAACCTTCTGGGCATCAGGTTCCTCAGAATTTGTTGTAGTATTGTTGTTCTTAGCTTCACTGAGAGTTGTCGCGGCATTGCTCTGTTCAGGCTCCCCAATCATTGCCGAGGCAATTTGTTGTTCAGGCTCATCATGTGTTGGGCAGTCTCTCTCATTGGCATCCTCTTGACTTTGAGGTTCTAGTTGTTCCCCACACATCGGAGAGCTTTCTTTGCATTGCTCCTTATCCTCTTGCCTTGGGACGTCAGTATCCCTAGGAATCAATTGTTGGTGCATGTTATCCATGACATATGTGGATCTCCCCAATTGATCTTCTGAATGCCCTAAGGTTGCATCCCACTGAGCTATCCTCGTATCCATAGATTTTGATAGCTCTTGAATCTCTTCAATTGATCCGTCAAGTCTAGTCAAGGAAGCTAGCAACGTTTCCTCTAAGGAATTGGAATGCTCTTGAAAAGGACTACATTGCCATGGCATATCTGTTGCTGCGGCAAAATTGTTATGGTAAAAAAACTTTTGAGCTTTTTGACCATACCATGAAGAATTTTGCGCTGGTTCCCTCTATGGTCCTCCATGTAGTCATATGCACCGAAAATGTGAGGGCAATTTTCAAACACATGATGTTCTCCACATATAGCACAAGATTTTTCCACGGTATAGGCTCTTTGGGCTTTTCTCGGTTGGTATAGGTAATCATCAAAGGGTGCAAGAAACTCTTGATTGGATTGATTCATATCTTCCAACATCAACTCTCGAATAGATTTGTTTTTATTTCCTGACATGTTGATGTCCCTTAACTTGTAGTACACCTAATTTTTTTTGATAAAACAAACAAAAAGAAAAGTTAGTAAAACTAAGAAAAAAAATGCAATAACAAAAACAACTAGCACCAATTGCCAATCCCCGCCAGCGGCGCCAAAAACTTGTTGTGTGTAATAAGTGCTACGCAATTGTGCAAGTATATACGTCGCAAGTAATAAAGTGATACGAGTATCGAGTATCGTCTCCACAGGGATTGGTTTAGGCCACTTTGCTTTAGTTATCGCACTGTAAAAGTAAAAACAATTGATAGTAGGAGTTGATTTTAACGAGTAAAGTAAAAGCAATAAACAAAAAGAATAGATGAAAGAAAAAGAGAGAAAATAGGCCAGGTTATCATGAGTTGAGGTGTGATAGCCGATTGGATCGTCTTGGTAAAAGGGTGCAAGGGCAACTCAGTTGCCGTGGCAACTTGCACAGCGGGGTTGCCTTGGCAACTAATCGATGGTTGCCTGGGCGACTAGCTGGGCAACTACTTGGGCGTCTGGGCAGCAACTTCAAGGTTCGGCAGAGCATTCTTCAATGGTTTCTTCTTATTCCTAAGTCGAAACTCTAGCTACTTGTGCATGCCTTGATAATACATCCCTGCGTGAATCAAGGGTGAACAACAACCAATCTTGCACTCCTCTTAGCCGTTGAAATCCTTAACTTATTTATAATTCGGATTAATCTTCACCATCAATAGATTGAATAAAGACCATACTCATTCGTTTCTTGAATCTAACTCTCCCGATATTAGATAAATTGATGAAGTTAGGAGATCCTCTCCCAATTCACTCGCAAACAAGAATAAGAACCAAGAATGAGTAAACCTTAAATTGAAAGTGCAAACTCTTATTACCTAAACAAAATCTAATTGTATTTCACAACAAAAAACACAATAACCCCAACCAATCAAGTTAGTTCATGGTTAGGTTCAAAAGATATGCAAAGAATAATCCCCAAACCATGAATCTAATGGAAGCAAAGAAGAAGAAGAAGAAATCGAACTCTGTCCCCCTTGCTCTCTTGTCAAAATCTCTTCCTTCTTGCCCTTTGGAGTTGTCAAAAATCCTCTCTTCTTGCCCCCTTGGAGTTGACGGCTTGGTGATCTATTTATAGGGCTAGGTCAAAGTCCTTCTTTGAGGAGGAAGTTAAGTTGAAATTAAATTATCTTTAAAGAATATAATTTTTTATTATAATTATATTCCTTCTAGAACTTCTCCTATCTTCTTGGAATTTAATTCTTCTTTAACCTCTTCATGGAAATCAAACTCCTTTGGGATTTAGCTTTGCTCCACGTCATCTTGGGCTTGTCTAGTCATCAATTTCGACTACCATATCACCTTATTCTTTGTCGACAATTGCCCTGGAAACTGGCTCGACATCTTCTTCATGCATTGCCCTGGCTACTAGCTCGGCATCTCCTTCATTCACTGCCCTGGCAACTGGTTCTAGCCTTGTTTAGGCAAGTGATTCTGCACACACACAAAAACACACAAAAGCAGCATCTTTTTCCACAAAAATCACCAAGTTATGTAATCAAGCTCAACGGTGGAAAGAAACATGAATTAATGCATGAATGACTAATTATACAACTAATATGAGCTTAAGTCTAACAATAATATGAGTAAAAAGGGTAATAAAAATAGTACTTTTGAACACTTATCAAAATTCATAGTGAATTTGGAAATCCTTAGTGGGGAAACTAAGGTAGTGGATGTAAAGCTTGTTAGAAGCTTGAACCACTCTAAAATTCTTATGTTAATTGTCCATATTTTTGCTTCCACCACATACACCCAAAAATCGACTTCTCCACAACTTGGCAAGAAATTCGGTTGAAGGAAATCAAGCTCAACAAGGGAGCTTAACAAAACATCTCCCAAAACAACAACGGAACCCCATTGCCTTTATTACTTATAGTCTAATCCAAAAACAAACTTTGGTTACCAAGTCTTGTTGTGATCCCTTGATTCCCGCTGCCTTCCAAGCCTCTAATTCTCTGCATTGATGGACAAAGAGAGCGTAAGTGAGGAGTGCTCAAAACAACACACCATCAATGCATTTAAACCATTTCTTTACAACACATTGAAATCCCCTTTCAATCATCTTTTTGAACATTGTCATGCCTTGAAAACCATGCACTTAACATCTTTAAAAACCAGCATATTAAACCATATGCAACATGTATCATTAACCAACAGCAAATCCCATTACTCAATGTTAAGTGTTCAAAAGTACTATTTTTCTTACCTTTTTATTCATATTATTGCTAGACTTAGGCTCATATTAGTTGCATTATTAGCCATTCATGCATGTTTGCATTGTTTCCTTGGTGGACAAGCTTGATTTCATATTTTGCTTAATTTTGTGGAAAAAGATACTGCTTTGGTGTGTTTTGTGTGTGTGTGCAGAATCACTTGCCAAAGCAAGGTTGGAACTAGTTGCCAGGGCAATGCATGAAGGAGATGCCGAGCTAGTTGCCAGGGCAATTTTCGACAAAGAATAAGATGATATGGTAGTCGAAATTGATGACTAGATAAGCCCAAGATGACGTGGAGCAAAGCTAAATCCCAAAGGAGTTTGATTTCCATGAAGAAGTTAAAGAGAAATTAAATCCCAAGAAGATATGAAACGTTCTAGAAGGAATTTAAATATAATAAAGAATTATATTCTTTAAAGATATTTAATTTCAACTTAACTTCCTCCTCAAAAAAGACTTTGACCTAGCCCTATAAATTGAGGACCAAGCCCTCAACTCCAAGGGGGAGAGAAGAGAGAAATTACGACAAAGAGGGCAAGGGAGATTTCGACAAGGCTTTGGAGAGATTTTGACAAGGCTTCAATCATTCTTCATCTTTTTCTTTCTTGTTCAATTAGGTTTATGCTAGGAATTCTTTGTCTTGTGTTTCTTTGGAACCTAGCCATGAACTAAATCTATTTGGCTAAGGTTATTGTGTTTTGTGGTTGTGAGAAACAATTGGATTTTGTTTAGGTAATAAGAGTTTGCACTTTCAATTCAAGGTTTACTCATTCTTGGTTCTTATTCTTGTTTGCGAGTGAATTGGGAGAGGATCTCATAACTTCACCTATTTATCTAATATCGGGATAGTTAGATTCAAGAAACGAATGAGTATAATCTTTATTCAATATATTGATGGTGAAGATTAATCTGGCTTAGGAATAAGTTAAGGATTTCAACGGCTAAGAGGAGCGCAAGATTGGTTGTTGTTAACCCTTGATTCACGCAGGGATGTATTATCAAGGCATGTACAAATAGCTAGAGTTTCGACTTAGGGATAAGAAGAAACCATTGAAGAACGCTCCGCCGAACCTTGAAGTTGCTGCCCAACCGCCCAAGTAGTTGCCCAAATAGTCGCCTGTGCAACCATCAATTAGTTGCCAAGGCAACCCCGCTGTACAAGTTGCCACGACAACTGAGTTGCCCTTGCACTCTTTTGCCAAGACGATCCAATCGGCATTCACACCTCAAATCATGATAACCTGGCATATTCTCTCTTATTTGATTACATCTTCTTTTACTTATTTGCTTTCTAGTTTATTTATTAGTTAAACTCCTACAATCACCTACTTGTGTTTTTACTTTTTACAGTGCACGAGATTAGATTCTTGAAGTGTCATCAATCCATGCAGAGACGATATATTTTATACTATAACTTGCGATGTGTACACTTGCACAATTGCGGAGCACTTATTACGCGCAACAAGTTTTTGGCGCCGTTGCCGGGGATTGGCAATAGCAACTTTGTTTTTATTTTCTTGCACTTTTTATTTTTTCTTTTTCTTGTTTAATATTCAAAGGGCTAAAAAACTTTGGTTTTGCATTGGTATATGACCAGGGAAGACCGATTACACCAGAATATCCTTTTGATCCAGAAATCGAACGAACCTTGTAAAGACTTAGACGAAGGTTAAGAGTAGCAATGGCTAATCAAGACGGCAATATGAATCAAGATGTTCCAACATGAGGAGTGATTCTTACACGAAACAGAACTATTCGAGACTATCTTGAATATGATCTTGAAGGACTTAAACCAAGAGTTGTCACACCTAAAATTGAAGCCGACCACTTTGAATTGAAACCGGTGATGTTTAATATGATCAATACAATTGGTCAATTTGGCGGCTCAACAACTGAAGATGCACGACAACATCTTAAATCTTTCCTTGAGATTTGCAATTCATTCAAAATACAAGGAGTCACCCCCGATGCTTTACGACTAAGATTATTCCCATATTCACTGAGGGATAGGGCAAAAACATGGTTGAATAGCATTCCTACCGGATCAATAGGATCTTGGACCAATCTTTATCGTGATTTCTTTGCTCGATTTAATCCTACAAATTTGACTGATAAGCTTCGTAACAAAATTACTTCTTTTTTTGACAGTGGTGGATGATGAATCCATGTACGAGGCTTGGGAGCGATATAGAGAACTTTTACACAAATACCCCTACACGGATTCCCAAAGTGTAGACACAAGTAACAATGTTTTACAACGCTGTGAATACACCAACAAGAATAATGCTAGATGTCTTGGTAAACGG